>JARFJB010001481.1:1675000-2417252 GCA_036346205.1 Vesta saturnalis | reverse complement strand
TTCCTTTTAATAATAAAATTATAATCAATACATGTTTCCACTTTTTAATTTAAGCCATCTACAAATGCAGTTGTAGATGGCTTAAGTATTAAAAAAGCCGAATCATGTCGTGTCTATTATAATTTATGTGAGTTAGACAGAATTTTTTACTTTTCATTAAAGTAACTTAATTTTTCCTTATTAATCAAATATCCATTAAAAAATTTTTTTAACAAGACATTGACTTTCATTGTGAAGTTTCAACATAAATATATTGTTTTAATTAAAACTTAATTAGAGTATGTCATCGCAATACTGAAACATAAGTTAGTAAAAAAGTATTCTTGATCGTGAATTAAATAATTAAATGGATATTTAATTATAAAATAATTTAAGTTATTATAATTTATTTTGATCATTAAACCCAATACCAATTAATTAGATAAACATCCACTACATATCTATGTAGCCAAATTATTATTCTCTGCAATAATCTAATTTAGTAGTACGCAGCGACACAAAATTTCGATTAATTTGATATGTTAAAATGCAAGACTGCAAGAGTCTTGCGTGCAAGACCAAGAACAAGACCAAAACTCCATATTCAAGACCAAGAGCAAGACCGAGATTAAGGATACCAATGCAAGACCAAGAGCAAGACCAATTGGTGCAAGACCAAGGCCAAGACCAAGACCTATGTGGTCTTGTCTTGGTCTTGCGTTTGGCCATCACTAGAAGGAAGATGAGAGAAAGAAGCGAAAGCTTTGGTGTCAGACGCAGATGACTAAGGCTATAGAAGCTATTCGTGAGAAGAAGATGGGGTACCTTAAGGCGTCCAAGGAATTCCAGGTTCCCAGAGCGCCCCTCTTCCGCCTTGTCAACGGGAAGGAGAAAAATGCACAGGTAGCAGCCTCAACTACTCTTGGCCGTAAGCCAGTTTTTCCTAAAGAACTAGAAGACGAGTTACAAAAATATTTAGTTGAGAATGTTGGCCATGTTCTATGGGCTCACAAAAAGGGATGTCTACAGTCTTGCCTATCAACTTGCGGTTCGCAATAACATACCCCATCCATTTAAGGGCGAAACTGCAGGCTGGTTCTACGCGTTATTGAAAGGAACCCGAAACTTTGTGTTCATAAACCCATGGGAACATCTTTTGACAGGGCCAGGGGATTTAATAAAGAAGAAGTAGACAAGTTTTTTGGCCTGATCGATGTTGTTTTCAAAAAACACAACTATCCTCCTAACAGGATATTTAATGCAGACGAAACTGGTTTGTCTGTGGTTCAAAGTAAAGTTCCTCATGTAGCCGGTCTAAAAGCAAAGAGACAAATTGGATCCCTTACTTCAGCGAAAAGAGGTTCTCTCGTTACCATCATTCCCTGTATGAGTGCAGGAGGTGACTTTGTCCCGCCCCTAGTGATATTTCCGAGAAAGAACATGAATGAACAACTTCTTAAAGGTGCTCCACCAGGGACCATTGCATCGTGCCACCCGTCTGGTTGGATACAAACATTTTTACTAAATGGTTTAAACATTTCATTGCTGTAACAAAACCCTCAGCGAGTCACCTGTCCTGCTTTTCCTTGACGGGCACACAAACCACAAACGTAACATTGACGTAATCAATTTAGCAAGGGAAAGTCATATTACGATTTTATGTCTACCCCCCCACTGTTCGCATAAAATCCAACCCTTGGATAAAACCTTTATGAGTCCCTTAAAGTCTCACTATAGTGAGGAAGTGAGAGCTTTTTTAACGCATAGCTCAAGGCCCTTGAGTATTTTTGATATAATGGAACTGTTTGGCAGGGCCTACCTTAAAGTACAACGTGGAGACATAGCTGTAAACGGCTTCAAAGTGACTGGTATTTATCCTGTCAACAGAAATGTTTTTAGCAGTGAAGATTTTATTGCTTCTACACTCACTGTTCCTAGGCCTCAGACTATGAAACCAACAAATGACCCTCTTCCAGGTTCGTCTACAAGCTCTGATCTACTTCAACCCTGTTCTTCCAAGAGTCCTGATGTGGCTGTCCTTGATACGTCTAAGTCAACAAATTTTGTCCTACCCATAGAGATATCACGACCACCTCCAAAAAAGCAGAAGTCAAATAGAGGCAGGAAAGCTGGATCTTCTTCTATAATAACCTACTCCCCATATAAAAGAGTTAGAAGATGCACTGAAAGAAAAGGACAAAAAGAAGGAACCAGAAGCTTCAAAACAACAAAAGAAACCGAACATTCAAAGACCCCCTGTCAAGAAATTAAACCTAGACCGACCTTGTAGACCTAAACCTACTAGAGATGACTCCAGTGTTAGCAGCGATGAATCGTTCTATTCTGATGTATCATCTGTAATGAACTTCATGCCATCAACTAAAGAACCGGAAAACAAAGACGCTGAATGTATCTTCTGTAACGGAAAATTCTCCGAAGATCAACGAGGTGAAGTCTGGATTCAATGCTTCAACTGTTCTCTGTGGGCTCACCTTGACTGTAGCGGAGCAGAGAAAGAAGATTATATCTGTGACTTTTGTAAATAGGCTCGAAAATGACTTGCACATAATTTTTTTTATATTTAAAAATATCTGTTTTATGAAGTCAGTTTTATGAACTGTGTTTTTCAATGGTTTAAACCACCTATTCCATTTTACCCGACTATTTCATATTAACCTCCATTTGTAACTTTTTTTAAAATATATTTTTTTTTTTATAACAACAAAATAAATAGTATTATTTCACAAGTGACAGTTCATTACAATTAGTTATAGTATGTACTCATGATTTTGGGGATTTTTTCAAAACCAGTGAAGTTATTTTTAGAAACGTAATCGATATTACCCTATTCTCCTCTACTATTTAAGCATTCTGCTTATGTTTATTCAAGCAGCTGCATATGGTGGTGCAAAAAATGTTATATTTTATAAAAAGCGTAGTGGATTTATTTATATAATAAAACTGTTGGTAACTTGTGCATAGCTTTTGTTGATGGATATTTCTAAATATTATTTATACAATAAAAAACTATTGCTAAAAGTGTGCGATGAGGATGTTACATTGTAGAGAAGTTCATTAACATATCCGTTTTAATCAAAACAATATTGTTTATACGGTTTACTGTAGTGTATATATATATATATATATATATATATATATATATATATATATATATATATATATATATATATATATATAGGGTGTCTCAGAAACATGTTGCCAAACTTTAGGGGGTTATAAAGGCCGATGAATTAAGTACTTTTACCTTATAAACGTATGTCCGGAAATGAGTCGTTAAGGCACTAGACGAAGAAGTGTTAAAAAATTGCAGAATGTTCGCATTTACGACTTTTTGTATTTTTAATATTTATTAAATAAGAAAACAATAAAACATTATATTAGTTGTTCAAAATTGCGGCCATCGACATGATTTTGGTTGCTCCAAATATGAGTATTGCGGTCTTTGAAGTAACTGTCTCTAGTAAAACAAGCTTCATTGATAAGCTTTTTTAAATTTTGTTTTATCTTCCATCTCCACTGATCGAGTCGTTCTTTGCTGACTTGTACCTACATTTGGTTTAAAATTTCCTTTTTCCATTTCCTCAAAACTGAAATGTTTCATAGCAAAAGAACTTTTTCTTCAATTATCAAAAATTGTTCAAATTTTGAATGACGTTTTGAATGTCACTTTGATTTTGTAAATTTCAAATAGTTGTTATTTTAAAGTGATAATTTAAGTAAAGAAGAATTCTTTTACTATGGAACATTTTAGTTTTGAGGAAATGGCTGATATGCATCTGATTTATGGAGAAGCAAGATGCAATAGCAGGGAAGCTGCACGGATCTACGCTGATCGGTTTTCCAATCGTCGCCATCCATCTCGCAGATTATTCGTTTCATTACACCTTCGTTTAAGAGAAAAGGAAATTTTAAACGAAATGGAGGTACGGGTCAGCAAAGAACGGCTCGTTCGGTGGAGATGGAAGAAGAAGTATTGCGACGAGTGGAAGAAAACCCTCCACTAGTGTGCGAGCAATAGCAAATCAAACTGGAAATACAAGGGCATCAGTATGGCGTGTACTTCATGAACAATTGCTATACCCTTATCATCTTCAAAAGTACACAGTTTGACCCAACGGGATTACGGTCCAAGAGTAAACTTTTGTCGCTGGTATTTGGAAAAATGCGCTCGACAGTTCGATTTTAGCTCAGTTATTCTATTTAGCGATGAAGCTTGCTTTACTAGAAGGTTACTTCAATAGCCGTAATAGACACATTTGAGCGACCAAAATCCTCATGGAACATTTCAGAAGTCTAACCAGTATCAGTTCTCTATTAACGTGTGGCTGGCATAGTAGGAGATCATATTATTGGACCGTACCTACTACCTCCACGTTTAAATGGTCAAATCTACCTAACATTCCTACAAGAAGTTCTCCTGAGTTGCTTGAAAATGTTCCATTGGACATTCGTCGTAGAATGTGGTATCAGCACGACGGAGCTCCGGCGCATTTTACTCGCAACGTGCGGGACCACCTAACTTTACAATTTCCTGAGAGGTGGATTGGACGAGGTGGACCTGTTAACTGGCCAGCCGAAGCCCAGATCTGACACCTGTCGATTTTTCTTCTGGAGTTACCTCAAATCATTAGTGTATGAAACACCTGTAACTACAGAAGAAGAATTGATTGGAAGGGTAATGGCTGCGAGTCAAGTTGTTCAGGAAGATCCGCACATCCTTTATCGAGTTCGCCAATCAATGGTTCGACGTACTACCGCATGTCAGCAAGTCGATGGCCGCAATTTTGAACAACTAATATAATGTTTTATTGTTTTTCTTATTTAATAAATATTAAAAAATACAAAAAGTCTTAAATGCGAACATTCTGCAATTTTTTAACACTTCTTCGTCTAGTGCCTTAACGACTCATTTCCGGACATACGTTTATAAGGCAAAAGTACTTAATTCATCGGCCTTTATAACCTAAAGTTTGGCAACATGTTTCTGAGACACCTTATATATATATATATATATATATATATATATATATATATATATATATATATATATATATACAAGAACTTTAATTCCATTTAACAATCGTAAAATCTCTTTATAATGGCTGGTAAGTATTTGTATACATATTTTGTTCAAAAGCTAACATTTTTTTTTCAGGCAGACGGAAGAAGGTAAATATAATGCACATGTAGGGTAAGGTGGGGTAAGTGCATATTTGGGGCAAGAGCAACAATGCCACACAATTTCGTAATTTATTGTACAAACTGTTGAATGGCAATGATCTAACGACATCTTAAAATCATATTGGCAACACTGCAACAAAATTCAGTTCGTATGACGTATCGTAAGCGAACAAGTACAACGGCGCTGATATTTTTTGTTTAGTAAAGATTCATTACATTATTTTTACTAGAGCGGCAAATTCTATAAATAAGTGAGTTATAAAATATCTTAAGGTAAGTTTAGATATAAAAGCCTACTTTAAGTTAATATGCACAATATTTTCTTTTTCCAACCTCACTTTACAAGGGGTGTCGCACTTGCCCCAAGAAAAACCCGGTCAGGGGCAAGTGCAACACTTTTGAAGGGGCTAGTGCGCCATATCGCACTTTCCCCGTCGCCTTTACCCATTGATTTTCTGTGCAGTGAGTGGCATAAAGATGGTAAGAAAATACCGTAGGACATCACAAAGAGGGAGTTCCTACATAAACGAAGATCTCAAAAGGGCTCTTGAGCAGGTGAAATCTGGGTCCTTAACAGTGTTCAGAGCCAGTAAAGTTTATGAAATACCACGATACCAGAAGAGTTCTTCTTTTGGCCGTGCACCTGCTTTGCTACCGCTGGAGGAACAAAAGCTAGCTAACAGCCTAAAGTAAGAATTCTTAATATTATCATGTATTTACTAAATAACAAAAATCCATGTGTAGTTATAGGGTATGCCTATCTAAATTTCGTTTTCTTTTACAGATGTATGGAAAAAAGTGGGGCTTCGGATTAAGTCGAACCGAAATATTAAATGTAGTAGACGAGTACGTAAACCAAAATAAGATTACTACTCCATTTAAAGATGGTGTACCAGGTGAAGACTGGTTTCTAAATTTTAAACAGACACAATTTGTCAATAAAGAAACCAGAGCAAGTAGAATATTTAAGGAAAAAGAATACAGATCCTTTTATTGTATATGGCTACTTTGATTTATTAAATACAACACTAGATAACTTGAACCTAAAGGATAAACCTGGTCAAGTTTGGATCGATTCTCTTCTAGCCTTGTACAGGATTAAAATTCGTTCCAAGAAATGGTATCATCGTTTTATCTTCCATTTCATGGACTTAGCCGTAGTTGTTGCTTGGCTTCTTTACCGTAGAGATTGTGATGGGATGAATGTACCAAAGGTCAAACAACTAAAATTGCTCCAATTCAAGACGGCTGTTGCCGACTGCCTCTGTAAAGAAGGTAAGACGCTAAAAAGAAAATCAGGAAGACCTAGCGTTTGTCAAATTGAAACGAGGGCCCGCACATCCTCGTACATATGTTGTGATCAGACATGGCAACATTGGACAATGGCCCGAGTTTGCGGAGAAGAAGGGTCGTTGCAGAATCCCGAAATGGAAAGGAACGCCTAAAGTGATTTGTAGAAAATGCAACCAAAATAACACAAAAGCGTTTCTTTGTTTTACTGCAGAGAAGAACTGTTTTCTAACGTTTCACACACAATAATTGCGTGTTGCTACAGGCTACACCCCCCCTCCCCGTTATTATCCTGGAGTAAAAAAAAATTTTTAAATATTTTTTACCTTTTGTAATAAGTAATAATTGTAATAATTTATGCAGTAGAGGGTTAAATGATATAACTTCAAACTTGCCAATTATGTATATTAATTCTTTGTTTTTAATAAAAATTTTTAGGGTATAAAGACTTTTTCTCTATTTCTACGCAAATTACGTTTCAGATTGTTGTGCATATATGTGAAAATCTTTGCATATTTTACTATAATTCAAAGCCCATGTATGCGCATATTTTTTTCTTTTTTCTTGCATATAATTCACAGCTTTAATCATAGTCAAATATGTAACACTTTTAGTGTTTAAATCGAGTTGGAATCGAAATTTGGTTGCATTATGAAGATATTGTTATTAAATATAATGAAGCCTAATAGCAAAGAGAGGCAATCCCGGTATTAAATATCGTATACACCAAAGTTAGTCGACCGCTTTGGGGCGCTAGTATCGGCCCTCTAGTACTCGACTAACGAAACTAATTAATTCATTTTAGAATTAAACCGTATTCCACAAATTTCTTCATTGCTGTTGACACAGCGTTATCACATTCTTCCAATAAAAGGTTTCTTTTAAGTCTGACAACACTGCCTGTTAACAACTTGTACAACTTAGGACAGGTAAATAGTCCCTATGTACTTTACATCTTTCTCTTACAGTAGGTTGTAAGAAGCAGTTTCTTTTCATACTAACTATCTGTATCTCTAAAACTGTAAATCCTTTGCTAGGCAACACACAACTACTTTAAATTCCAATACTTAGCCTCTCTTCCCTATATTATATAGAGGAACTGGTCCGAATATAGGTTATGCATTTAATATGGGCCCCCGAACTAACTATCTGTATCTCTAAAACTGTAAATCCTTTGCTAGGCAACATACAACTACTTTAAATTCTAATACTTAGCCTCTCTTCCCTATATTATATAGAGGAACTGGTCCGAATACAGGTTATGCATTTAATATGGGCCTCCGAACTATTTATGAAATAAGTCTGTCACAAAATAGCAAAATATACTCTCCTACACTATAACTACAAGTGCCGCGATCAGTACACGTATTGCTGTTGCACAGTGAGGTTTGTATGTTTTTGATCGTTGAAAGAATTTTATTGGGTAAGTATATATTACGTGATATTGGTATTTCTTTGTATTACTTCGGAACTGATATATACCAGTCTGGCTCAGAAAAGGTTTAAAAAGAGATTCTAGTATAGGTTATGAACGCAAACAAATTTACAGAATTATAACCTAATATTTATTCTAAATGTAAACATTATGAAATATGGGCCCCTTGTGTGAGTTAAATATGAACCAGGGGCCCATATTCGGACCGAAACAATAAAATGTTCTGTTTTTTACAGGCTAACAATGTTCGGCAATAACAGAAAATTTATTCGTCGAAATCTGAGGAAAAAGTGGAACGAGGAGGATATGAAGCGAGCTGTTGACGCTGTACAACAAAAACACATGGGTTTAAAAATTGCCTCCAAAAGTTTTCGAGTCCCAAGATCGACTTTGCAGAGAATGATAAAAAAAGCGAAACTGAGCGACTTTCCCGTTGCTGATATTATAAGTACCAAACTGGGACCAAAACCAATTCTTGGATATGCTATAGAAGAAGAATTAGTTGAGTATATTCTCAAAATAGAGTCTCAGTTTTTTTGTTTAACCAGAAAAGATCTATGTAGAATGGCATACACACTGGCTATTAAAAATGGAATTAAAAATCCTTTTAAAAATGGTATTGCAGGTCATAGCTGGTTAGATGCTTTTTTAACTAGGCATAAAAATCAACTATCCCTGCTAAGACCAACTAGAACCTCTTTTGCAAGGAAAATATCAAAATATTTTTCGATAACCTTGAGGCACAATATGTAAAAACATAACTATGGACCACATCCAATATTTAATGCCAACGAAACTGGTCTTTCCGTTGTACCGTCGAGGATTCCTAAGATCATTGCACGAAAAGGAAAACGTCAGATTGCTGCCATTACATCGGCTGAGAGAGGTTCGCTAGTGACTATGGTTGCAGCAATGAGTGCAGGGGGGCAATTTGTTCCCCCAATGTTTATCTTCCCAAGCAAAAATAAAAATGATCAGCTTATGCGCGGAGCACCAGCTGGTAACATCTACGCAGTACATCCAAGTGGCTGGATTCAGCAAAATTTATTCACAGAATAGTTCAATCATTTTATCCAGTTTGTAAACCCAACCAAACAGTCCCCTGTGTTGCTCATAGTAGATGGACATTAACACCAGAAATTTGGACATAATAAAATTGGCAAGGGAAAATAATGTCTGCATCATATCTCTCCCTCCTCATTCAACCCATAAACTCCAACCACTTGATAAAACGTTCATGGGACCACTAAAAGCGTATTACAGCGAAGAGGGCAGAACTTGGATTCGCATTAATAACAGAGCATTAACACAATTTGACCTGGCGGAGTTATTGGGTAAAACATATCTAAAATGCCAGACGGGAGAGATAACTACAAATGGATTTAAAGCAACCGGAATCTGGCCAATAAATAAAAAGATTTTTTCAGATGCTGATTTCATTGCTGCAAAAATTGAAGCTGAAAAAACCTATAACTCAACTGAAAATCAGCTGGAAGAACTGACATGTGATCCTGCCCAAAGTCTTGCTTCGTAAGTTCCACAACCAAGTTGTTCTAAAAATCCAGATCCACCACTAAGTTGCATAATGGCCTCAACAACCGTAGTATTAGAAGACTGTTCAAATACATTCATCAGCCCATTCATTCTTTCACCTGTCCCTTCCCTAATAACAGACTTGGTTCCCTGAACGTCCTTTTAAGGTACTTATAGGTCGGAAACGTCTCGTAGCTTAGTAGTACGTTTTTGGAACGTCCTGCAAAACTAGTTTCCAGGACGTTGGGGATAAACGTTTCAGCGACGTTCTATTAGGTTTTTCAGTGGAAGATATCTATCTCGCTCCCTTGTTACGTATATCCATAAACTATAAATGAGCGTAATATTACGTAAATAGTAATAAATTGATCAAGGACACTCATTAATCCCGCGACATAAATAGGTACCTACAATAATATATAAGATATAACCTAGCACAAATAAAAATATTTATTAATATTTGTGTACGTTTAAAGAAATTATATTTATACATGTATATTTGCTTCCTTATAAATTATAAAATAACATTTTTTTGAACCATTTATAATAATAACGCCTACAGCTATTATGTTAATTTTTAAGTCTACATTTTCGCGCCAGCTTTAGTACAATTACGTGATAGCCAGAGGTCAGTGCAATTCGGTGTCAAATCTAGGGACTTTACTGATTTACTCACACGTGTTTATTAAGCATTTTGGTTTTTACTTGTGCAGTTTTGATTTGTGTTAAAGTACTATTGTATGAAAAATTGCGGTGAAATAAGTCATAAAGAAAAAACGGGTAAGTCGCATTTTATTATTTAATCTGTACTGCTTCGATTAATGCTCTTAATAAAAAAATTTTGTTAAGTTAAACCTGTTTAAAGAACTGTTGGTTAAATTTTCTATGCTAAAGAAATTCAGCTGGGCATATTATGACTGACGAACATTGTAAAAGAAAATTACTAAACAAGTATGCCTCACGATACAAAAGACTCGAGATGCGCCAACTTTTACATCTGTTTCTTCAACTTCTAAAAATGTTATAACTTCAGATGATAATTTTCTTCCATCAACTTCCAATAGCCCTGGTCAAAGTTCTAGTTCCTCTGAGGCTGACCTTTAACATGCCTAATTATTCTTCATCTTCCGAATCTGAAACTATAAACAGTTCTTGAAACCATCTATCGAATTACAAAATGCACATGATTTTTCTCTTCCAGTAAAATTACGTGAATGGTCTATTAAACACAACATTTCTCATATTGCCCTATCAGATTTATTGGGGATTCTTAGAGAAAGCAACATAGATTGGTGTGGCCTATAATAGTAGACATATAAGGCCGATCCTGGACCAGTTCAAGGTCACCCATGTAAATCTTATGGGGATTTATTTCAAGGTCAAGTGAGTTTTCTCGTTATGCCAGAACGCGCTCCACGTCTCAAGCATGCTTGTGGTGGGGATTTAAATTTTTGGAGTCACTCACCCTCTGGTGGTGAAATCGGAAGCTTTTGGAGCTCTTTCAAGGTCGAACTTTAAGCGGAGATTTAAAATGTAGTTGGTCAAGGTCAAAGCTAAAAAGTTGCAAGGTAATCATAAATCAAAATAGTTTTGAAGGTCAAAGGTTATTGACTTACGGTGGTTTCTTAGAAATATAAAAAGGTCAAGGTGAAAAGCTAAAATAGAAGTTGCAAGGTAATCATTCTTAGAAATCTGAAAGTTTTTGAGGAGGTTAGCAGTTTTGAAAGGATGCATGTTTATAATAAAAAGGCTTCTCCGTGATTGCATGATTCAGTAAACTTTTCATTGCTAGAAATGGTGAAAGTAATAAGATTGATAAGGAGAGAAAGAAAGAAAGAATTATTAAGTATTGATGAGAGAAAGAAAAGGCTCGAGGTGTTAATCAAGGAAATAAAAAAATTGAGGGTAGATTTAGAGCTGTATGAGCTAAAAAAGAAAATGATGCAACTTCGAGTGAATGTGCCATGAAAAGGTGCTTTAGTAAATAAGTAATTACATGTATGTTATATTGCATAAGGAAAAGGCACTTCATTTGAAAAAAATAAAGTGTGTGTGTAGGCATAGAAGAAAGAAAAAGTGAAATTTCTGTTTGGTTTTAATTGAATTATATAGATATATATATTAAACGAGTTTCTTATCATGACTTAAATTATACAAATTATGTAGGAAGAAATGACACATAAAGCTTATATATATTTATATTTATTTATAAATCACTAATCCTTTACCCAAAATTCCAATTTTGGCATGTATACTAAACAAGTAAGAGCGCAATAGGTAGCAGTCCAAAATTCTCAAAACTAAAAAATGTGAAAAAAATTTTCAATGATTAATGATAAAGTTTGTAGTTTTGATATGTAATTGAACGTTGTTAATCGCTTAATAAATCACAACTCGATAATCCTTTACCCAAAAATTCTGAATTTTCGTATATATACCCAATAAGTAAGAGCGCCAATTATAGCAGTTTCCAAAATTTGAAAACACAAAAAAAATGTGATAAAAAAATGTGATGAAACAATTCATGTTAGCAATTAAAGTACTACTGAAATTGCTTAATAAATCACAACTCGATAATCCTTTACCCAAAAATTCTGAATTTTCGTATATATACCCAATAAGTAAGAGCGCCAATTATAGCAGTTTCCAAAATTTGAAAACACAAAAAAAAATGTGATAAAAAATGTGATGGAACAATTCATGTTAGCAATGAAAGTACTACTGAAATTGCTTAATAAATCACAACTCGATAATCCTTTACCCAAAATTCTGAATTTCCGTATATATATCCAATAAGTAAGAGCGCCAAAGATAGAACTAAAAAATTAGGAAAAATTGAAGGTCCTCTTTTACTATTAGAATGCATTTTTCCCCAAATAAATCAAGCACCAATATGAAATATGATAAAATAAAATAATAGTGTAACTAATTTGTAAACTATTTGTAATACGGTTTTTTCTAAAATAGATTTTAACGATTTTACAAGAAATAAAGTAATAATAACGCTCACAATGAATCTTTAGACATCTTACATATATATACATAATTACAATTCAACTTAAATGGATTGTACTCGTAATGAGTAAAAGCATGCAATTGCAAAATGCATCCATGTAGTATTATAAGTATGGTTTGTAATATGATATTCAAGTACTGTACTAGAATGGAATGCATAATTGCAATTATTGTTGTGTAAACGATAGACATGTACTTGAACTACGAAAGTGATGTATGTTTGAAAGTGTGTGATGTAAGAAAAGATGTATGTACATATCTATGGAGAGATAAAAACGAGTCGACGAGGACGTCCTCCGGGGCAGGGTGTAGGAGGGATGTGGGAAGGGTTAGTAAAGTCCTAGAAAAATGCGCTCTTAAAAATTTAAATTTTTCGTCTAATTCCGAGAAAAAAATTTTTTTCAACGCAGTTGTGTTGTAGAAGTGGTAATCTATCATTTGATGTAATAATTTTTCCAAAATATGAAAAATTACACTTAAATTGCCAATTCCATTTTGAAACAACAAAAGCACTTAAAACACACCTTTTGTACTTACGTAAGCTCAGAAGAAACATATGCATGCCATTTATCCATTTAATGTATCTAAATGCTCTTTAAATTACCAAATTCAATTTTAAAACAACACTTAAAACATGACTTGTAATTTTCGGTGCAGCGTTAATAATCATTGTAGGATAATGAACGCAGTTTTTTGCTGTGAAAGCATTTAGCGAACATTCTATTTCTATGTCATCAATTTACATTACAACTTTTAAACAGGATTTGTAAAAATATATATGAATGCAATTGTGTCATTTGTGTTGCATAAATACATGCTGTAAAGTTTTCAGATTTACATGCATTTGAGAACTGTTTTAACTTTTATTTAACGCAAGCTTTCTTTTAACTGTATTATATTTTCACACTTTCTTTATATGCTTTATATGCTTTATATATGCTTTATATATGATATTTTGCAATAACCTTCTTAGTGTATTTTTAAGTTATTATTTCCTATAATTACAAAATTAATTGAAATTAACATTTTGTATTCAGCACTACTCAAGGATTCAATTATTTCCTTAACTTATTATAAGTTAAAATTTGTAACGCAGCATGCAATTAAAATTTGCAAAAGGACTGCTTTACTTTGATGCAGAAATTTATGCATGAGTAAGTCAGACTTCAGATGTTTTTAATTTCACTTTTCTAGCGCAACTTGGACTATCACTCAAATTTTTTAGCTGTAGTAAAATTTTTGGATAATGGGAATAATTCATGAAAATAATAAAAATATAAAAACAATTTACATTTATTTTGTATAATGAAAAGATACAATAAATTCCACAAAAAACATCACACATCCATCCCTTCCAACGTAAGCAATATATTTTCAGTCTTTAGTATATTTTGCCGCACACACTCTAAATATTGATTAGCCTCCTTCAGTTCTTTATCCAGTTTTTCCGCTCGCTCCACCCCCACCACCTCACTATTCAAATAGTCATTGTGAAGCTTTCGCAACCACCGAATACTTGTTTCCCTAAAGGCTTGAAGGGTCGGTGGATCGTGCTCATAATCCTGCTGTGTGAGATGCCCTTCTATAAGAGTCAAATTTTTCCTCCATATTGCAGGTTTCGCAACGGTGGTGGTTGTGGGGGTGTTGCTATAACCGTGGTTGCTGGTGTTATGCTGAAAAAATGAATAATTTTATTTGTACTAAAAATTCTCTATGAATTAATGAAAGGAAACTATAATATTAATTAATTAAAATTGTACATACCTCTCGAAATACTTCGAAAATTCATCCTCTACATCACTATCCCTGATGGAGATGATGGGGATGCTCTCTTCGAAGGGTGCTGGTTGCGTCATGTTATTTATGATGGGATGGTCTCTTTGAAGGGTGCTAGTTGTGCGGTGTTATTTGATGGGCGCACCAAAACATCATGTAAAATACAAGGTTTTGCCTGTCTTTTAGTGAAAGTTTAGATCGTTTACTGGATGAAGCCATTACTAATGGTGAATAATTAATGAGTATTCAATTAAAACTTTAACGTTATATACACATAGATCTGTTAACGTTAACAAAATTGATAACAAGTGGAAGTGGTTAGTACAATGACCTGAGCAAGCAAAGGTGATGCAGCATGAGTCATGAGAACAGTATTGATGTCAAGGTTAATATATGTTCCCAGTAAACGCTACAAATGCAATCTATGCACACTGAAGCTCTTGCAACAAGTTATAAGCAGTTTTGACCTTGAATGCTGGGTTTATATTACTATATAAGGAGATAAAGAGCAGTTTTGTACCAGTCAGTATATTGCACTCACGACTAGAATTGCAATTGTATACCTAAAGTACTTCTATAGTTACTTAAATTTTAATTTTTACATATCAAATAAATATAATATTTGTTTCCATTACTATATAATCGTGTGCTTCATATTTTCTTGCAGTGTTGGATACAGTTTTGAAGGTAACTATGAGTAACGGTATACCCAACAGTAGTGATATTGTTAATTTAACAAGAAATATTATTCCATTGTTGAAAACCCAAAATGAATTTGTAAGGCACATCCGTATAATTAACACTAATATTAAGCTATTGCGAGATATAATTCAAAATAAAATTTATTTAGAGACATGCGAAAATTTGCTTAAACTCGAAAGTAATTTATCATTGCTAAAGTGTTATCTTATAAGAGTTAAACAGTTAAAGAGCGCTTCAGAGAAAACAGGTAGTGGAAATGTTACTAAAAAGCGTACACGCAAATTAAGTTGGTACTCTCTAGATTCATGTTTCAATGGTAGGTTACTTACTGGAATTATAGTCAATATAGCAAACATCAAGGACCCTCTTATTTTTTACAAAATGCATACAATAGTTTTGCGCGAAAGGTTAAAGTAATGCTAAGACAAACGATGCTAAAGGTCAATGTCATTTTAGTCTGCAATTTCATGCAACCTCAAAATCATGTTATTGAGTTGAAGACATTTGCCATAAAAATTATGTCATCGATATTACCACCAATTTGCGTGAGTGGTATAACAATAACGTTTATTACAAATTACAAAAAGTTAGAGGAGTTTTCCGAAAGGATTCTGGTTGGGCATTACATGAAGTTTTACATTTAAAGGTGAATATTAATAGCTATACTCCATTTAGAGGTGGCCTTTCGACTTACGTTAAAGTTCCTTACTTCATAGCAGTAAAGCATGCGGTAGTGAATGTTAAGAACGATGACGAGTACTGCTTCCTGTGGGCCGTTGTTTCGGCATTATACCCAGTGCAACTTCATTCAGATAGAGTTTACAGTTATCCTCATTTTAGAGATGTTTTGAATTATGGTTCAATTTCCTTTCCCATTAAAATAGATGATGTAAAAATTTGAAAATTAAACAACCTCTCCATTAATTTGTTTTGTATTCAGGGAAAGGTGTATTACCGCTAGTATTAAGTGTAAATCAAGAAAATAGTGTCAGGAACCTATAAATCTTTTAGTACTTTCGCCTAATTATCATTCTGCGGGTTCTACTGCTGATGCTATTAATACAAAAATTATACTGTTTATCATTTCGCGTGGATTAAAAATGTCAGCTCTTTTTTCTAAACAACTATCGAGTAGGGGCACAAGAAGTTTATTTGTTATCAATGCTTGAATCACTTTTCTTCAGATCACCTTCTACAAAACATGTCACTCTCTGCCATCAACTTAATCAATGTTCAGTCAGGATGCCTACCGAAGCGGAGATGTTCCTGCAGTTCAAAAATTTCGCATTTCAGGAAAAGGCACCGTTTGTAATTTATGCGGATTTAGAAAGTTTTTTGAAAAGTGTACAAATTTAACATCACTTGGGGTAATACTCTATTTCATTCCAAACATATACCCTTTAGCATTGCTTACTACTTAAAGTGTTCATACAATGATTCTTTATCTCGATTTAGGCTTTATAGAGGAAATGATTGCATTCAATGGTTTGTTAAAGAGCTTCAAAGTATTGCACATTGGAGCACCGAAATCATTAATAAAATAATTCCTATGGGTACTTTAACTCCCAATCAGGTTGAACACTTTGAAAGCACTACGATCTGTCACATTTGCGAAAAACCATTTACAGATAATGATATAAAGGTCAGAGACCATAACCATTTCACCGGAGCATTTCGAGGAGCATCACATCAGAATTGTAACCTAAACTATAAAGACTCTCACATCTTACCGGTTGTGTTTCATAATTTGTCAGGTTATGATAGCCATTTCGTCATTAGAGAATTGGCTACTATTCCCGGTACGATTTCACTCCTACCTATAAACAAAGAAAGATATATCTCTTTCACAAAAGTAATAGAAGGTAGTAAAATTAAGTTTAGATTTATTGACTCTTTCAGATTTATGAGTAGTAGTATTGAAAAGTTATCAAACTATTTGGAAAATAGTAAAAAGTTATTACCCGAGCTAAATGTAACAATGAAGAAGAATTTTCTTTACTAGTTCGCAAAGGTGTGTTTCCTTATGAGTATATTGATACTGGGAGAAATTAAACGAGACCACGCTCCCTCCTAAAGAAGCATTTTTCAGTCATCTTAATAATGAGGGAATCAGTGATGAGAGTTTTGAGCATGCGGTTAACGTTTGGAACAAATTTAGTATTAAATCGTTAGGGAATACTCGGATTTGTATCTAAAACAGACGTTCTACTTTTAGCGGATATTTTCGAGAACTTTCGGCAAACTTGTATAAGTACTTACGAGCTTGATCCTCTGCACTATTATACAGCTCCCGGTTTAGCATTCGATGCTATGCTTAAAATTACACAAGTAAAGTTAGAATTATTTACAGACATTGATATGTTAATGTTTATTGAAAGAGGGATTAGAGGTGGTGTAGCTCAATGTTCAAATCGGTATGCTAAAGCTAACAATAAGTACATGGAGGAAAAATTTGATCCTACCTCTGAAAGTGTGTATTTAATGTACTACGACGTGAATAATTTATATGGAGCCACCATGTCAGAATTTCTACCATTTGGCGATTTTTCTTTTGTTGATGAAGCTAATTTTGAAACTTTAGATGTAATAAACCATCCTGATGATTCGGAAATTGGTTATATAGTCGAGTGTGATTTAGACTATCCTATAGAATTACATGAGAGTCATAGTGATCTACCGCTAGCACCCGAACATATGGTTCCACCCGCGTCTGATTCCAAAATGAAAAAATTACTGCTTACCTTGTATCCAAAACGTAATTATGTAATTCATTACAGAAATTTAAAAGTATATTTAAAATATGGATTGAAGTTGGTAAAAGTACACCGTATATTACGTTTTAAACAGTCTCCGTGGTTAAAAAATATATAGATTTAAATACAGCCATGCGTCAGCAATCTCAAAATGAATTCGATAAAAATTTCTATAAATTAATGATTAATAGTGTTTTCGGGAAGCTGATGGAAAATGTACGTAAACATAAGGACATACGGCTAGTAACGAAATGGGAGGGTCGCTATGGTGCTCGTGCTTACATATCAAAACCAAATTTTCATAGTTGTACAATATTTGACAATGATATGCTTATCATTCAAATGAATAAGCTTGAAGTATATTTCAATAAACCTATATATGCGGATTCAGTGTTTTAGACGTTTCAAAAACTTTTTATATAATTTTCATTACCTACACGCTACCCAAGTTCCATAATAATGCTAAGCTCTTGTACACGGATACGGATAGTCTCATATACGCCTTTTCGGTTCCCGATATCTATCAATGTATTAAAGAGGACATTGATAAATTCGATACATCTGATTATAGTCCCGACAACATCTTTGGACTCCCATTAGTAAACAAAAGGTCCCCCTTAATGAAAGATGAAAACCATGGCGAAATTATGGTTGAATTTGTAGGACTTCGTGCAAAAATGTATGCTTACACGGTTGATGAAAAGGTTGTAAAAAAATCAAAGGGTTCTACGCAAGCAAGCGTGAGGCAGATCACGATTAATGATTATAAACAGGTCCTGCTTGAGAGTAGCGTAATAAGGCGCTATCAACATCTCATAAGGTCAAAGAAACATGATGTGTTTACCATTAAACAAAATAAAGTCATACTCAATCCTTATGACGATAAACGCTTAGTAAATTTTGATTTCACTGATACTAGACCATGGGGTATAACTTTCAGTAAACAATGAGCAGTCTTCAAGTCAACTTGCAGGAAGAGCTGCAGTGGATGATCAAATATACAAAAAGTACCTGAAGCGTTCTTTGACCTCTCCTGAAAACTATACATTTATACTGAATATATTACAAAATATTGTTATTCCCGATGAGTGTTTTTACTGGTGTGCTATAAACTCAAAGTGTGCAAATGAAATTATTATTAGGACATTATTTGATAAAAATTAAATTAGACGATACCATTAAAAGTTTTATGAAATTGTGTACCGATAAAGGCTACAATTCATTAACTTTTGATAAAGTAGATGGGATCTTAGACGATATGAGTGTACTTGGTGACATACCGCTTAAAATGTATCTATATGATTTATTAAGGGTTCATGATTCAACAAATGTTAAATCTACGTTAGAAAATATTGCTTACAAGGACACTGTATTTATTATAACTGAATGTATTGAGAAATCGACATATTATGCTAACTACAAGTGCCTCGATATTTTGATTGAAATATTATTAGAACAAAATATCAACTATAAGTTTCAACCGTGGGAAAACGATGAGCACCACAAAATTTATTACTGGATACTAGACAACATCAATAAAGGTGAAACAAATTCAAATTCCTGTTTGGGATGGAGGTGTGGGCCAGATTCGGGTATATGGCCATCCAGTAATTTAAGTGATTATATAAGTACTTTAGGTTCACTTTATAAGATAATGAAATTTTAAAATAAATGTAATATTTAAAAATAAAATACTATTATTTTTGTGTGTGTTTTATTTCATCTAAGAGCTACATCCTTTTCTACAAACTATATATATATACTAATATAAGTAATTTGTTTCACAAAGTACAGGTTAAATGTTATAAAACAATATCATCCTTATTGATCCATGATCTTTCATCCAATCCCCACCATTTTACGAATAACTTATTATTCTTGGAGCGAAGCACTTTTTCTACTAGATATACATCGGGATACTTTGTTTTTGTAATTCATGTTCATAAAACCCTCCCAGTACAGGATTTCCTTCATGTCTTCAAGCATGTACGTAGTGGGGTTAGTAATGCAAACTTTCACAATCTTAAATAGTTCACTAGACCAATTGGGTGTGTATCCTTTGGCGAAAATATTTTAAATTTACTGATTCGTACTATGTCACCCACAGAATATCGATTCCTATCGAATATTTTTATGTTAGTGTAAGCCTCTAGCTTTGTATGATTACCAACATCTTTGGGCTTCATTCTAATAGTTCTATGCTTACGATTGTTATAATCCATCGTTATGGTATCAATTGTATCAATCCATTTATATTTACCTTGCAGGCTGAATGACTTATATAGAGCACCTTTAATGGTTCTGATAACACGTTCAGCAATTGCAGCCTTCTTTGTGCTATAGGTAGAGTAATGATTGACTCCATAACGATGCATTAGTTTAGTAAAATGCGCATTGTAGAATTCTTTTCCTGCATCTGTCTGCAAATTGGTAGGTTTCCGACCTTTTTCAAAGATTGTTTGCACGGCCTTGGTAACTTCTTGACCTGTTTTCGTTTTTAATCCTTTAGTCCATAAGTATTTCGAAAAACAGTCGATGACCACTAATATATACTTATAACCCTTATTTTGTTTGGCATATGTGTTAAATTCAGCTAAATCTGCTTGCCAAAGATCATCAAAACCTCTAATTATTGTTCGCCTTCGTTTAAAATTTTTCGTGCAGGTTTGTGCAATTCGTTGACGAGTTGTAATTTGGACATGGTGCTAATTTATTCACAATTTCTTTAAGTTGATGTAGTTTTTCCTCCAGCGCTAGATAAGCGTTGGCGTTTCCTTTGAAAGTGTTCCGAACTGCTTGTAAACAGAAATCAAGGTATCCTTTATTTATAGCATCACCATCTTCTTCAGGGTCACCCAACTGTGTCAAACGATTTCCATCCAAATCGAACCTTGTTGATACATAATATTGCCTAGTGATGACATCTTGAGGATCTATGGGATTGGCCACATTGCTGAGTCTCTTATTCTCAATATCAAATTGATTAGCATCAATCTGTTTAAACTGAGGGCTAGTTTCTTTAATTGATACTGGACATATGAACGTCCAAATTTGTCAAGGGCATTTTAGTTGTGACATGTCGACATCAATGCATTCTCATTTATATTGTTTAAAAAGCGGTTGTTCGGTTTTTCAATGTATCCATCTTCATATAGTTCTTCTACAATTGATATTATGTCATTTACAACACCTGTGTTTCCCGCTAATTTTTCTGCCCACAATACTTCCAGATCACGAATTAGTTCATGTATATCATTCCAATATTTATATTCAATGGGTCTGTTTGTTAATTCCTTAAAAAATATAGCTCCACCTCCTCCCTTGGTTGTGGTGGGTGATGATGACAGCAAGGGTTTGATTATTTGTGTATACTTTTTGCTGCGGCTTCCTCGAATCTGTGCACTTATGTCATAATCTCGCCTTACTACATTCGTAGCCTCTAAAATAGTTCTATATTTTTTCTATCTGTTGACTTTACTAGACTTAAATCGGGTTCATTCATAATAAGCAGATCATATAATCCTGGAGTCCCTTTATACGTGACACCTTTAATAATTATATCGTCTCCTTTAATTGTGATGGGTGTATTACCAATTGTCCATTTATCAGTTTTGGTATCATAGTGGACTCCATACGTATGATCAATATCACCTTCAGCATTCTTCAAAATACGTTCAACATATATACGCGGCAATTCATTGTACTGCTCGAGAAATTCTTCCGAGATGGGTTCATTATGGGAATCATCTACGATACTAGACAGTTCTTCTTCTTCCTCCCCAGTATTAATCTCCCCATGACTGATGTTTCCAAGAAAGATGGAAGACTTGAGGGAGGATTTCTTCGAAAAACGGAAGCTGAGCTAGTGGACTAGTAGCACCCTTACTTGAATCACCTAATGGAGTGAGACGTGGGGTCCATTGAACTTGAGCTAGCGGACTAGTGGGGATAGTGGCGTGCTTTCTTGGAAATATCAATACGGGTGGTTTTTAGGTTTAACATCAATGACCTCCTCCTCCTTTTAGGTGTTTTTTATCGATTTTATTTACTATTTCAGTTAGAGGTTCTATTAAAGGCTTATAAGTACTTTCGAATGTTCTTTCATTATCAATGCGAGCAGTCTTAATACTGTTATACTTCTGCCGTATTATTTTACGAGCCTGAATAATTTTTTCTTTAATATCCTCTCCTTGTTGTCCATTGCGACAAACAGGTACCGGTTCACCTTGAACAGGTAGCTGTTTACACTAAACAGATAGCTGCTAATACCTAAACAGATCAGTTACTACTAAACTGCTGAATGCGGTTTAAGGTATATATATATATATTCGCCTTATATACCAAAACGGATTTAATGAACAGGTACCCGTTTACCATGAACAGGTAGCTGTTGCGACAAACAGGTACCGGTTCACCTTGAACAGGTAGCTGTTTACACTAAACAGATAGCTGTTAATACCTAAACAGATCAGTTACTACTGAAACCAGTTTAAGGTATTATATATTCATCAAATCCTTTCCTATAGCGACCATTATTAACTTCAGCATCCTTGTTTATGACCATGAAACCAAACGGATCTACCCAGCACTTTGAACACATGTCCCGAAACAATTTCATGCTTATGGTGGGACTTATATGATCCTCATACGCATGTTTTAAGTTTAATTCATCTTGCTCAAATAATATAATTAGATTCGCATTATCACGAATTAATTGCTTTGGAATTTTACTGTAAGTTTGACTCAAATAGAAACAGTCAATATCGTTATGCCTACCCATAGAAAAATATGCTCTTATATTATTTTGCTTTTCACAAGCGATATCATCGAAAATAAAAATAGAGTTTGATTTTGCACAATTAGGCTCAATCACATCTTGATTGTCGCTGAAGGTAAAGTAACCTATGTCCTTCATTGGAAGTAAGATTTCCTGTAAAAGTTTGTACTTGTTTTGATTCAATGACTTAGAGTATACGTATACATGTTTAAATTTCAAACCATTTTTTCAGTAAGCAGACTGATCATTGCGTTTGTTTTACCGCAATTGGAGGGCCGCATATAATACCACGTATACTATTAGGAAGTAAATCACCATGTTTTGAAGTAATAGACTTTTCATCAAAGTCATGATTTTGAATTGAGAGTTTTTGTTTCTGAGCAACTACTTTCATCTTTGATGGATGAAATAAAACTAAACGAATAATTACAACATCTTTATTTATATATATTAGACTATACTACAATAATAATTATAATTTTTCACTTCTCCGGTGAGTGGACTGTACTGTACAATAGCATCATGGAGAATAAGACCATATACAACGATTCCATTATCGAAAGGTGTTAGAGATTCCATTTCCAATTTGATGTCCACTGTTGAGTTTTTAAGGATTCATTTTGTTTAGAGCAGTCCATTACAAATATTGGACATGATTTGAATTCGGAATAGTTGAATAATGCATCTTTATCATCTTCACCATAGTAATCACAACGAAATTTCAAAAAATTGCGATAGGCAGGTATATATTGGTTGGCACTGAAGTTCAAATGCATTGCTTCATATGGATAATACTCAGAATTCAGATGTACTTTAAGATTTCTGATGTTAATGTGATCAAAATTTCCAGCCCTTGCTGACCTTGTATACCTTTTACCTTGTTGGAATGCAACAATTATCCAACGTGGTTTTTCCAGTTGCGTTGATGTTTTTATTGGCCATATGTCTGAGGTTGCTTGTTTTAAAGCAGGCAATTCATACAACTCCCATTGTCGAAATGGAACAGTAATAATAGAATTTTTATTGATTCCTTGAAACAAGTTAAGTTTCGCAGCATCACTAAGTGTTAAGTGCGGTACTTTCCATTGAATTTTATTTAAGGTTATTGCGGCATCGACTTCACCATAGTAACAGTTTGTATCGCTTCTAGATCGAATTAAAACCAACTCTTGGCGCATATTCACGATTACCTGACGATAATCCTCCATTATTCCAAATATGTGGTTCAATGGTATGCATACTGTAAAAGATTTTTCTCCATTTTGCTCATCGAATTCTACTTGTAATGGTTCTTCATTCTTTGGTGACCATCCTAAATGACTTAGTGCTTTGCTTTTGCTTGCCGTATAAGAAATATATCCTTTAAGCGTAGATGTTATTCCTGGATTTCTACAAACATCCACTCTCTGACCACCTAACTCATAACGAATTTCTTCGAAAAGAAAGTTCGGGAAATTGTTGGTTAAGCTGCATGCTTTTCTTTCATCTTCTTTTTGAGCTCAAGTTTACCTTCTATGTACAGAAAACTATCATAAGTAGCCGTAATTAGATCTTGACTTTGAATTAAGATTCGTATTTCTTCGGAAGGTCCATATTTAGAAGATCCATATGGAAGATAAGTGTGAATATCTGATTTAATTATAGTATCATCAAAATGTACGTTTTGAAAGACGTTTAACGATTCTGCCATTGTGGTTGAGAACTTTTAAACCTATTGACGTTAAAAAGTATTTCTCTGCAGATGTTAACCGCAATGAAGGTTCATGACTAATTAATGACTTACTGTAGGGATGATGTCTTTTATATGAGTTTTTGAAAGATGGAATTGGTCCTGGATTAATTCTCAGACCCATGTTCTTTAGTTCTAAGCGTACAGTGAATGGTTCACTTTCACCAAAGTCTATTAATTCACCCTTTTGATTAGTCAAATTAATTGTTATATTACTAATAATGTCAGTGTTTACTTCTAAATATTGAGTATTGCTTGGAGTTTTATCTAGACGATAACCTGGAGGAACTGAAACATCAATCTCATATAATACTTTAGCAGGTTTCCGTTTCGATAAGATCCCTTTATAATGTTGCACTCTACGTGTAGATTAGTGTGTTTAAGTATTTGGATGTCTAACGCAGATGTATGTAAAATATTTGGTTCTAATATTTTAGACTCAAACCCTAGCATGCGCCCAATACAATTTTCTTTAGTAAAATCAATCTCAAATGAACTGTTTATCTCACATTTAAGTGTATTGTTGTTTGCTCTAATGATAAACTTTTCTGTGGGTATTTTAGATTTTAGATAATCGTTAATTTCATCTAACTCATATGCACCGTGTGGAATATTAATCACTTGCAAATGAGATGGATTTGTTCTAAAATAAAATCTATCGTTGCCTGCATAAATGTTTCTAATGCTGTTGCAGCCGTAAAATCCAACCAATCCAATAACGTATTTCTTCCCAAATCTAGCTCTATCGGTGGATAGAAGTTGTAGCTAGCTGTGTTACCAACACCTTCTAAACTGAATGTTATTGACATAACTGAGAAAATTTGATGTTGTGCTGATTATTTATATAAAAATTGTAGGCATAGGTGTCCGCAAATAATTGTATTAAACTCTTGATCTTGGTTGTAATTATAATATATTTTACACCCCGAAAGTAGTTAATCACTTCGTTTGGTGGTCGAATATTACCGAAACTATCGTAATACCATACCTTTTACCACGCTTTTGTAGCAAACCCAATGGGTACCTGGTCCTCTTTGGCTATCTAAGTTAATAATTCCAGATTCATTTTTCCGTGGCAATTTAGGCATGCTATCTCTCATAAAAATATCCCTAAAGTACGGTACGTTTTTGGAGTATTTCTTTAAATCAGTATCCGTTAACGGTCTTTCCGGTAATCTATTCAGTTTTTGGAAACGGTTTTAAGTATAATGCACCACCACCACCAGATTTGTTTGGTTTTAGATATAGTGCACCGCCTTTCTTATTCATGGAGCCTATAGCGACCGATTCCATCATGCGATTATGGCGCGATGTCTCTTCCTGCAATTTTTAGCATTTTTAGCATCATTGACTGCTTTAGCAATTCCTGATGCACCGCCAGCTAAAGCACCGATTGCTGATAATCCTGCGAATAACGGAATAAGAAATGGTAAAACCCTCCTTGTTTAGGTAGGGGAATTACTCTAGGAACTTTAATGTTTTTCTTTCCTCCTAAATTTTTACCACACGTTTTGCCGTTGAAAGCGCTGACTTTATTGTGTCTGTGAAATTTCCGTTAGGTTTAATTTTTTAGCTATTGTCTTTCGTAAATGCAATAAATTTCCACCATTGCATTTCTTCTTCATATTAGATCGACGTTTACACCCCATTCCCAATTTTCTCTTTGCTTTCATGATGGTACTGACTGCTAAAGCTGCAGTTCGTTCACCTAGCGTTGCGTCTAATGATTTAAAGCGCTCCCAAGCTTTTTTGTAAAATTTTATCTGCTTTATGTCTACTTTCTAAATCTCGGTAATCTCTGTAACTGATATCATGAAGTTTGCACTGAGCATCTAATTGATTAATGCCGAGGTCACCGCGTGCGAGTCGTTTTTCCAACTTTGTACCAGGACCGCAATACTGGTAACCAGGTAAATGCAATTCAAACGGAAGTTTATTGATTAGACCATTCACCAAACCACCACCACCTACACTCTTTCGCTTCTTAACTAGCATTGTTTACATGGATGGATAGAAGGGGTATTTATACCTAAATTGAGAAAACAAATCATAGTTATTTCTTTATTCAGTAAATGCTATACATTAGATAAGCAGGACGATAATACAAAATTTCCATTAAACATACAGTGTTATGTGAATTAATATTATACTTAGCATTTATAACATCATCAATATCTTTATAAATGTCATCATCACCACCACTGAATTCTTTCTCACGAAAACGACGGTAGTCAACAACTTGTTGTATGAACTTTTCATAAAAACACACCAGATTGTAAGATTCAAGAAATTCCAATCTATAGCTTACTATATCCTTTAAATTGAATAGTTCTTCTATACTATGTGAGTTGAATGTACAAGAACAGCACTTGTAGTTTTCTATCATAACAGTTTTCAAAATTCTGTCATATCCTTTAATTAATTCCCAATTGTAATAAATACCAAGATTACTAGATAGAGATTCATAATGTTGATCATAGATTATATCTTCTTCATTTACATTTGACCAATCAATTTCATTTTCAATTTCTTGAGATCGAAAAATTGTAATTCTACATGAATGCCATCTTAGAAGCTCATTCCATTCCTTCATATCCAACACTACATTATTGCTTTGATCACAATTGCACCCAATACGCACCACTGGTGCAAGGTTGAGGTGTGTACTGTATCCAATTTCCAGATGTTTTGCATGATGAGTATCGTTCGATAGTTTATAATAGTACAATCGATTAAGTATTCCTTAGCTGCTTGTTTATACACTTCATCCTTATATTGAAATGATGATGCGCAGTCAGTCTTAGCAGAAGAATAACCTTCATCGTGTTTCTCTTCATTTTTACTACTACTACTACCATCACTATTTTGACAGCACCAACAAAATGTTAAATTATTCAGATTGTTACTGCAATGATGTGATGTATCCATATATAACGGTGAACTTCTGAGTTTGGATCGTTCCAGAAATGATTTTATTGCTACTTGCATGACTTTACTTGCTCACAATTTCACTATGACTAAACGCTGCTTAAGAAAATAATTCTAGTATTTCAATTTTACATATGGTGGGGTGCTACTATTAAAAGAAAATGTTATGTTTGTTGTTTTGCCAGCTGCACCCAAACTACTTATAAACACATCCTTCGTGTTTAGGAGTGTTTTAAATTCTTCAATTCGTGTTTCTTCTTTTTTGAAATACACATAAAAGCGTTCCGGTAATACACATTTAAAATCACCCGTTTCTATCACTATACGTTCACCGTACTTAGTATTAATTATATCCATATTCGTTACTTTATACTTTCTCGATATATCGAGCTCGCACGCATTCTTAAAGGGTTTGCAATAGGTGCTTTGGTTTAACCCTGTTAATTCCATATTTAACAATTATGTGTTGCAGACTGATCTCAACATACAGCTCGCTGCAGTTTATATATGTATTATGCGTCATACATATTACAACATGCTTAAACTTGTTTATTACCTACTGTTGACCTTGACTATAAATATATTATGATGATGATGATCAGCTCCAAAATTTATATTTCCGCTAAAAAGTTTGACCTTGAAAATTATATTCTTAGATTTATGATTACCTTGCAATTTCTATTTTTAGCTTTTCACCTTGACCTTTTATACTTCTAAGAAATATGACACCACCGTAGGTCAATAACCTTTGACCTTGAAAACTATTTTAGATTTATGATTACCTTGCAACTTCTATTTTTAGCTTTTCACCTTGACCTTTTATATTTCTGAGAAATATGACACCACCGTAAGTCAATAACCTTGACCTTCAAAACTATTTTGATTTATGATTACCTTGCAACTTTTTAGCTTTGACCTTGACCAACTACATTTTAAATCTCCCGCTTAAAGTTCGACCTTGAAAGAGCTCCAAAAGCTTCCGATTTCACCACCAGAGGGCGAGTGACTCCAAAAATTTAAATCCCCCACCACAAGCATGCTTGAGACGTGGAGCGCGTTCTGGCATAACGAGAAAACTCACTTGACCTTGAAATAAATCCCCATAAGATTTACATGGGTGACCTTGAACTGGTCCAGGATCGGCCTTATATGTCTACTTATAATGATGAATTTAACATCAAACAGGAACATTGTTGAAATTGTGGGCATCTACCATGGTTTTGAAAAGCCTAAAAACTCAAATGTATATATGAAGAAATTTGTGGATGAAGCTATTATTTTAGTCAATAATGGTATTATCCACAATAACAAGTTCTATTCCATTAAAATTAAGGCATTTATATGTGATGTGCCTGCAAAGTCTTTTATAAAGTGTACCGAGGGCATAGTGGGTACATGTCTTGTTCAAAGTGTGAAATTGAGGAGTTTATCAAAATAATAAAGTTTGTTTTCCGGGTTCGGTAGAACACTTTAGGTTAAGAACAGATACTAGTTTTAGAAGGAAAGAACAAGAAAACCATCACATTGATACATCAATAATTGAAAATATCCCAGGTATAAATATGGTTAGCAGTTTTCCTTTAGATTACATGCACCTAGTATGCCTTGGTGTAGTAAAAATTAATTTAACCTATGGATTTCTGGTAAACCTCCTTATAAGTTTTCTGCTTCTCAACTGGATCAGATTTCTGTGAGGCATTTGGCTTTTAAAAATAAAATACCTCAAGAGTTTTTCCGAAGGCCGAGGTCGCTTTCTGAAGTTAGACGTTGGAAAGCTACAGAATTTCGATTATTTCTATTCTATACTGGATCTGTGGTTTTGAAAGATATTGTTGCTGAGGAGATTTACCCAAATTTTTTATCGCTACACGTAGCATTTATTTTACTATCAAAAAATGAAAATTTGGAATATGCAAATGATCTGTTGAAATATTTTGTAGAAACATTTATTATCATTTATGGTCAAGAATATGTGTCTCATAATATACATAACCTTTTGCACATTGTAGAAGATGCAAGAAATTTTGGAAGTATAGAAAACTTTAGTGCGTTTTCTTTTGAAAATAATGTTTTTAAAAAAATTAGTTCGAAAAGGCAACCATTTTGGAAGTATAGAAAACTTTAGTGCGTTTTCATTTGTAAATAATATGATGTTTTTAAAAAAATTAGTTCGAAAAGGCAACCATCCACTTCAACAAATTGTAAACCGGATTCAAGAAAGAAAAAAATGTAACTGAAACTGTACTTACAAAAACTTCAGGACTACATGAGTTAAAGATGGAGCACTGTTGAGGTCCACTTTTACCAAATTTAAAGGGTGGAAAACAGTATGAGAGGATTGTATTAAATTTCTTTATAATAACTATTAGTAACGCCAATAATTGTTGTTTGCTAAGAGACGGAAGTGTTGTTAATGTTAGAAACATAATTTTCACCGTTAAAGATGATATAAAAATTCTTGGAACAAGATTTAAGATTTTGGAGAACTTTTATGACTTACCTTGCAAATCATCTCAATTGCATATATTTTTAGCAGCCGAAGAAAGTTCTCTTCAGGTTTGGCCATTGTCAGATGTTGTTAAAAAATGTGTCAAGTTGAAATACCACAATAAATTTGTAATTTTTCCACTTTTACACAATGTATTGTAATAACTTTATCCCAAAACTTTATTTATCTTATTAGCTGTACAAATCTTATAATTATTATCTTAAACTTTAGTTACTTTAATATTATTTTTTTATAATTTGTAAGAACTTTTATTAGGAAATTGTGACATTCAATGGGATCACCAATTAATAAATTCTGGACAGTAGTAGTTTTGAGGCCACAGATATTGAAAAGAGTCCGTTCAAGCTGTGTCATCGAAATGGATAAATGGAGACCAGTGTTTGTGGCCAGTACTTCCCACGGATAAACTAAATAATGCATTGAAAAATTGCCACTTTAATAGCTGCTGGCCCAGCCACAAAGTCAGAATCTTACGGAACGCAACTTTCGGTGAGTATGATATTGGAAGATATAAATTTCAATTCATTATTTTTAAAGTAGGTAACCTTATTTTATTTATTGTTCCTAAACCTATTACAATTCTACATATACCTAATTAATGTAATTCTACAATCATTTATGAAAAAGACGTTAAGATTTTGTTTATTTTAATTCTTTGAATGATTTTATAGTTTTTAAGATATCTTTGATTTTTCTGTCAACTATGTATAAAAACATAGTAGTCTTCTATCATCGAACATTAAATTACTAAAATATAATAAAAATGATAAATGGCAAATGAGTAATTATGATAATGACACTTTCAAAATTAGATTTGATTGACATTACTCGGACAGTAGGTATATCCAACGTGAAAAAAAATATCATGGACTCCCCTCATGCAAAAACATCTGAAATAGAATTATATTTAGTAACTGAACGATATTTTAGACAAACTGTAAATTTTATTTTGTGTTTAGAAGACTATGGGTTGACTGAAAGAAGGCTAGAAGAGCAGAAACTACTAGTGACTTAAATGATTCTTATGAAGAAAATAGATGTAGGAAACCAAATCGACAATATTTATCTTCTGAATCGGAGGAAGAACGACCTAGACAAAAAAGCTAAATTAATAAGTATCCCATTACCACCACAAATGCCCACCAAAAAACAGTACATGTGAATCTCGAGACATCTCCTCTCCGTGGAATGGAAAAGACAATTAATGAAACGTCAGGTGAAGAATCTATCTATTTCAAGTTAAATATTATAGTAAAGTTATATGGAACTTAATCATAATTTTTCAAAATCTCTGATTTAATTTTTGTACCTACAGTTCTGATTGCATTGAAGTTCCATTTATATGTCATATGCTACAAAGTTTGTTTTCCATTTTTTCAAATTAGTTTAATTTAAAACCATATTTTTTTGATACTGCCTAAGTACTAATAATTACTATTTATTACTTTATTTTCTGATTTTATGTTATAGACGATAGAGAAATACAGATAACAACACCAACAACCGTAGTACACAGCACTCAAGGACCTGAGTCGTTAAAAGTAAGACTTCAATTTTATTAACACTAAATAAATTTTAAACATATAATATGAGATTAAATTTTCTAAAATGGAAACCCTATATTCAAATGAAATTATATTTTTAGGTACAGTGCTGCAGAAGTTGTGGAAAATCGCTTTATGTAATAACAAACTTACTAATTGACCTTAGTGCAAAGGTTGACAAACTTTTGGATTGTCACGAACTGCAGAGTTGAATGAACGGATTTTGGAGATCCAAAAGTAATTTGCCTATAAATACCATAGATGGTTTTATGGAGTTCGACAAATTTTAGAAGAAAAAGACAACTATGTCGCTTTGGTAGTATGAATAAACAATAATTCGAACTTAATTCATAAATTAATAATTTCGAGTTAGAACGTAATGAAAACAAATTGGTATAATTTTTTAATTTATCGTTATACATGTAGATACAAAATCATTCTAAAATTAATTTGTTCAACACCATTTATATCGAAGAAAACAATTTTATTGATCACAAAATTTAAACTGTAGAATCTAATTATTTTCTTTTTCCAGGTAAATTATTTGTCGAAAATGGGAGGAATAACTCTAGCCGATTTTTTAAAACGATGTTTGGCCCCTATATTGTCGGATGATGTGGCGCTTCAATTCTCATACCTGGGTCGGAAACAAAAACAAAAATTCAATTCATTAATTTTTTGCAATGCTTTAATTGGTAATTTAAAAAGATATTTATAAATTATTTATTCAGACATTATAGTTTTAACTTTTATTGATTATTTTACAATAAATTTTCATTTAACTTTAGAATTAATTTAATTAAATTTTGCAGTTTAATGAGTAATTATAAAAGTCTGAAATAACATTTTAGCGTTATTATATAAATATAACAATAATGTTGAAATAAAATAAACAAATTCTAAGAATATGGCTGAGTTAAATGAAAATTTTTAATCTTTTAGAAACTGCGGAAAAGTCAAATCTAGCGACAAACAGAAGAGATACAGAACAAGCTATTGCAGCATGGCTTAAACGGACCCAGGAAAGAAAAAGGAGAGAGAGTCTAAAATGTAATTAAATGTTTTTCAGTTGTATACTTTTAATTATTAATTTTAATTAAAAGCATGTAAAATAATTTATAGTTTTAATGAAAAAGCCTCAGAAATCCTTATATGATATCCCATAGATGTTCCCAAAATCGTTACACAAACGTTAATATTATTATAAGTTTTTGTTATGAACGAATAAGTTCAAAGGTTTAATTTATTTATGTATTTAATAAAATTAATAATAATTTTTAAAACGTTAATATTGTTTGTTACAAGGACGTTACCACGGAACGTTGATAGGACGTTACAACGGAACGTTGATAGGACGTTCCATTTGTACACAAACTTCGTTCAGGGAACGTTCCTGGTATATTTTGCGACGTCTAGGTACGTCCATGCGACCATATATGTCGCAGTAAGAGGTTCCATGAACGTTTCAGAAACGTGCTTGTGTTATCAGGGTTCAGTTACAAAACGAGCATCTACAAGAGGAAGAAAAACCTCTCGTTCCCAAATTATAACTTCATCTCCGTATAAATCAGATCTTGAATTATATATTGAGAAAATAAGGAAATCAAAAGAAGGAAACGGGAAAAGAAGAGTATTTTCAGTGGAAACGGAAGAAAACGTAAAGACAAACGAGAAAAAGGGAAAGCAGAAAGTATCTGAAGTAAAGTTGAAAGAAAATGTAGCGAAACCCAAACGAAAAACTCAAACCAGATTTAGTTCAGATGAAGAAAGATGAAGATGAATTTTTGCCTGGAGATGATGACCTTGACGTAGATCAAATCGGCCAAGATACTCCTGACAGTAAAGATGCTTTGCGTATATTTTGTGAACAACGATTTTATGGTGATATCATAGGAGAAAAGTGAGTTCAGTGTATGTGTAGTCTCTGGGCTCATGAAGGGTCTTCCGGAGCAGAAACAGACTATTACATTTGTGATTTTTGTCAATAACTTTAGTTTTTACTTTTCTTATTTCATTACTTAGACATACCTACATTGTTTTTTATGTTGTTTTATTTAATATTTTTTATCGCGTAATGGAAATTTATTTAGTTTTAATAAAGGGCCCATATTTCATACCCCCTAGCCACCTTGAAAAAATGTACCCCACTTTATATATTTTTTTATATCAATATACTTCATTTAACAAAAAATATATTTTGCAATTTTGTTACAAATGTCCTATGATATCTATAGATGAATTTTAATAGTTTTTGTTAATATAATAAGTTACAATATAAAAACAAATCAGGGTTCCATATTCGGAATACTTCCTCTACCCTTTGCTAATAGTTTTTAAGAAGTTTCTGTTATCAATTTGGTAAATTAAGCACTTTATGTCGGACAGTAGCTTCACAATGTATTATAAACCCTTCGATATACAAATATCAAACAAGAACTAACCTGAAAAACAATTTCAAAATGTGTTTAAAAATATACACGGTCATGCACGTTTCCATTTTGAGAACGGAGGCTTGCATTTTTAAATCTTAATATAGCAAGTTACAATTGCACATTTACAATTTAATTCAATTGTGCCAAATTGACTTGATGGGATGCTTTCCCGATTGATTAAAACAATTGTTTACTCAAAGACCAAAATTGTACCCACAATTATTTCTGATTATTATTAACGAACCATCTCGAGGATTCAATATCACCAGATCTATACAACAACTGTTACTTTTAATTATTATTTAATAAAAAGTGAAATGCCAATTTCAGTTACTTTTGCGCTTAGATATAAAAATCACAGAATCGATTTTTTGGTTTAGACAAACATTCTGCAATAAGCAAAAATATATTTTCTATAATCTTTTTTCATGTTTACAATTAAATTAATGTGACTTGTCAATCATCTATCAATTTAGTAAATAATTATTACTAAGAACATGTATGTGTTAAAGCAATGTACAAGTTATACTAATTTAATATTTACTCAACTAACTGTGATGAAATTTCAATATATCAAATTACTGTGTACATTTTTAACAACTATTAATTAGCACTAATATTAGTAGATTCATAAAATATCTTGATTGTTGAAATATCTTAATTATTCCAATCGTTCATAATGGTTTAAGTTCAGAAAGGAATATATACAGGCCTAGTAACAGTTAAACGTTTTTTAAATAACGGGACTTACTTATTTTTGCCTTTACTAATGCAAGCGAGTCGACACACTAGCTTCTATTATTATGTTAAAATTTCGTAGGTGACAAAATTTCTAACCTGTTACTAATATCGATGTCGGTCTGGTCAGGTTGGGCATTGCCAAGACCCGTAAACGACAGATTTTGTAATAACCAATATATGTATTAAATATTAATATCTTCCTCTCAGAAACAATAAAATAGATAATATTTTTACTAGTGTGAGTACATTCAGTACAAAACAGATTAAATTCTGTAGAGGAATTGTAGTTTAAGCAAAATTGAGGAATCATTGAGAACACATTTTATAATAATCCACACAATAGGTTTACTTATAACGATAGTAAAATAAAATAGAACACTTTTCAAAATGATAATGGTGATGCAAGTGTGCTTGTAATAAACTGATGTGAAGATTGATTTTACTCAAACCAGGAATATATTTTATATCAAAGGACTCTTATCAAACAGTATACTACAAAAACACTTGAAGACTCACCATTATACCAAGTTGGTTTTTGAAAAAATAAAAAAATGCTTACTCAAAACATCCATGAATCCATTCTGAAAATCGAAGAATTTAGTACTGTACCCATTTCAAAAAATGTCATAGTTAAGTATACAATGATAGTAGTTTCACACCCCTTCACAAGTGTTACATTTTCCAAAAGACAATACTTTTGCATCGATTAACAATTGATACTGGAAAATCACACAATCAATGAAGATAAAAAACATTTTGTTGAACAATTTTTAATAATACTCTGTAAACAAATCCAGTTATTTTAATCAATCAACTAAAATAATCTGAAAAAAATCGATTAGGAGGTATTTGAGTTTGAGTGATCTACATTTCAGCAAGCATGTAAATGTATTTTCATCACAAATAAAAATGTGAAACTACCAAATTATACACATACCATAACATTGTGAATTGATACGATTTCCATATGGGGCTCCATCAACTTTAGTTTCACCATTATTATTATTAGGTATTCGATAATGAAAAATGCGTTTCATATTAATTTACGAAAATACAAAATGGCTGCATGGCGTGGGTTCTGTTAACGATGATAAAACTGAATGAATACCGGACAGTACCTGCGATATGCTATCTTTTCAATGTTTTACGAAACTGATCTTATAATTTGTTTAATAATTATAAAAAATTAACACAATTGTTTAAATTAATATGCACTTGAATGTGATTATAATACTAAACCGTACGCTTCGCTTCTCTTACTGACTCGTACCGGTTATCGTTCTGACTGGGTCGGCAATGCTGCAACTGTAGAACAGGCCAATAGCGCGCACGACAGCTTTAAAACGGGGAAGGGGAAGAAAACAAAAATGGCGCTCCTTTATACAGTATTACACTTTATAACGAAATTAAAGTAATTCCCGTTTTAATTATTTTCATTTTTAAAATCTTCGCGCGAAACATTATTCTGTAAAAAATATTGTAACCAATAATTGTGAATAGGCAACCAAAGTTGTAGTATAGTATAAATATTCAAATTTCTAAAGAACCAATCAGAAAAACATGACGTAAACGGACGCAAAAGGGAGGACCTTACGTTTCTTACCCCTGAGTTTAAACAAACAGAAAGTGCTTTAAAATAAAATTAAGTTCTGGATTTAAGCAAAATTTCTAATAAAAGCAGTTTTATTATATACACAACTTTGACTAAATTTTACCAATAAGTATATTTAAAAATAGTATATTATGATACGAGTTTTATAAGAAGGATTTTCTGGTACAAATGGGTTTAGAGCACGACGAGCGTAGCGAGGTCTCACCAGGCATCATCGCATTTTTTCTTCGTTGTTCTTTAAAGCCAGTTTCTAAACCATTGTCTTGCGCCATGATTTTGGCAACCATGGCCATAGTTTCGATACTAAGCTTTCTCTCTTTTAAGACAACAGGTTTATTAAACCTTGCATGTTTATCGCTGCTCTGTCAACTGTCAAGTCTGCTCCCTAAAGGAACTTATTGGTTCTGTCAATTTACTTTAGTACACTGTACCAAAAGAAAGCCAGCACGACAAATGTAGAATAAGGTGCCTTAGGGTAATACCGCCCGGTCTGAAATATCGCCAGCTTTTAAATTTGGCGCCTGGTTGCTCCATTGCTGTCAGCCAATGCGAGAACTAGTTTGAAATACCGCCTGGGTTATGACCAATACAAGGGTGCTGATGAAATATGCGTAGTTTAGTGGCAACCGGCAACAGGTGTTCAATTAAACGTCTCTTATAAGTTCACCAATTTGTATCTTAAGGTTTTTCGAGGTGTAAAATTGTTTCCTGAGGTAATTAATATATCATACAGATGTATGCAAGCTAATTGACAATAATGACTATACTTATTTGTTTGTTTATAATGCACAACGTGAAAAATAACCTCTAAATCAGGAATGTGATAGACAGAAATACCGCCCAGCATGGGCGATATTTCGGTCTTGTGTTGTAAATTACGCAAATTGTAAATTCAACCGTTTTTCAGCAAAATGGGTAAAAATGCAGGGTATTAGAGCCAATTGACTACAGAAATGATGGAAGAAGCGCTCAGGTTACTTAAGCAAGGTAGAAGTCAAAGGTATGTAGAAAAAATTGTGGAATTCCACGAACCACGTTGCGTGATCATCTAAAAATGGTAGTGGTGAAAGACGACTCGGTAGAAAACCTGTTTTGACAAGTGCACAAGAACAGGAACTTTCTGGTCGCATAGTAAGGCTTTCTAATATGGGAGTTCCGCTTACACCAAAATCTGTTAGAAGAAGTGTTTTCACATATTGTAAGAAAAATGGCTTTCCCAACAAATTCAACGACGAAAATGAAATGGCAGGTTATAGCTGGTATAAAGCTTTCATGCGAAGACACCCTGAACTTTCTAAACGAAAGTCTCAAGCAATGAACTGGGCAAGGGCGCAAAAATTAAACCCCTTTATTGTTAAAGATTACTTTACCAAGCTCTCAAATATTATGGACCAATTGGATGTTAAAACTCCCCACACAAAATTTTCAATTTAGATGAAAAAGGTTGCCGGCTTACACTACACCATTCACAGTCTGTTTTAGCTGCAAAGGGCTCAAAGCGTGTTCATCTCATTTCTAATGAGCATGCAGAGAATGTAACAGTTGTTGCATGTAGCGCTACAGGACAATCAATCCTCCGATGGTAATTTACAAAGGGATGAGAAAACAAGACACATTCGGTGATAACTTACCTCCAGGATCTGTCGTAGAAATGGCTAATAAGGGCAGTATGACAAAGGAGTTATTTCTTAAATGGTTGGATCATTTTGCAAAATTCAAGCCAGCTGGATCTGTGCTACTGATTCTCGATGGTGCATCTTGCCATATGGACATAGCTGTCTGTGATCTAGCGGAAAGCTACGATGTGTTTATTTTGTGTCTACCTTCAAACACAACTCACGAGCTACAACCACTGGATAAAGCGTCTTTAGATCCTTTGAACACTACTGGGACAGCGAGTTGCTCAAATATTGGGAACAGAATCCTTCCGCAAACAGAAGGCTTACAAAAGTCAATTTGGAAAAGTATTTCAACCTGTTTGGCAAAAGGCTCTAACAATGTCTACTATTCAAAACGGATTTAAATCTACTGGCATTTATCCATTTGATCCGTCGGTTATTCCAGAGTTTGCCTATGCACCATCTTTGCTGACCAATCGAAAAGTAGATTCTCATGATGACGACAATCTTCCTCTGAGTTCTATCAGAAACAAAACTGATCAAGTTTAGGCGTCTTCTACACTTCTTTCGAGGCCCGGTAGTTCCAAGTGGGAAAACTATCCTCAATCTTCACCGATAAATAAAGAAGTAGAATCTTCTGATGATGATCTTCCTCTGAGTTTCCTTATAAACAAGACTGATTCTCCTGAACAGCAAGATGATTCTCCTCAACTCCATATCAATACAATACCGAATAACAAGATAAAAATATTAGATGTTACAATAATCAAACCCAATGAACCAATTGCTACTAAAGTTTCTAATGACTCCTCCACATTTGGCACTTGTATTCCAACACCAGATTTTGCAAAAAAAAAACTGTAAAGCCAAGAAAAAAAGCCATTAACTACAAGGCGCAATTACTAAAAAGGGACTTATTTGGTAAGGATCGTGTCACATCCAAGAAACAGAAAAATAAGACCTACAAAGAAAGTTGGCTATGTTTCATATGTCATGAAGATTACCAGCATGACATGAGACAATGTTCACAATGCAAAACCTGGGTGCATGAGGATTGTGTCGGTCTAACGATTGAAGATTTAGAAGACTTTCAGTGTCCAGACTGTTCGCCATAGTTTCTCTATTGTGGGCGACATTTCAGACCATATGGGCGGAATTTCAGTTATGGTGTGAAATATCGCCCATTTGTAGTTTTTGTTTTAAGTGAGTATCACGTGTATTAAATAAAGTTTTTTTTTAATTCTGTTTAAAGGTTATCAAAGAATAAAGTATTAGTTTGAAAGTTGTTTTTAAATTTTCTGTTTAAACCCATTTTTTTTCTTCTGACAACAGCAATAAGTTAGGTGGGCGGTATTACCCAAAGGCATGTTACTTCATTTCCATCAGAGCTGTAGCTTCAGTTTTAGCCTCTGGTGTGGGCCTCCTAGTACATAACTCTTCAAGAGCTAAACATATTTGATCAAGATGTTTGAGAGACCACTTTGACAGACTCAAGTGGTGCTGACCACCTTGTTTTACTTTCTACATTAAGAGTTAAGGAACGTGACTTTACAGCACTTCTCATCTTGAAGTAAACCCACCGAAGTAGTTATAAAGGGAGTGCAACACATCTGTACCATTTTCTTCTCGTCAAACAAATGATGGTATTTTTCCAAAATTGTCATAGCATACTTCGGTTTAGAGAAATAGGACGTTTTTTTCTAAGGCAGCTTAATACATTTTCATATATTTTCAGAAAAATGTGAATTTACTAGTTGTCCAAAAAGATAGATACCAGGTATTACCTATATGTACCGTATGTCCACGGATAGAGCTGCATAGAGGTATGATTGACAAAAAAATGTTGAATTTGAATTTCATATTTGGGGATTAAGCCTCGCTTGGCTTGAAACTAATTTTAAGTATATTGTCGATTGTTTGAAATTAAGATGACCTTGGTGGTTCGGGTATAGTAACTGTTATGTACTAACTACGACAAAGCATCATTAAGAAAAGTTGTTCAGAATATAAAATCACCGCCCCATGTAAAATTTTAGAAACGTCGGCTTACTTTTATGAAACCGTGTCTGTTTATTGTTAGCAAATCCTTAAAACAGCCATCACTCAGCGCACATATCAATACGAGCTCGTAACTCTTTATAGATTTTTCTAATTTGTTCTAGGGATGTGGACCAGACTGAATTAATAATTCTATTTTTCAAAAGATCGATATTATTATTTAGTGGTTCCGAGTAGATTAATTGTTTCAACCGACCCCACAAATAAAAGTCGATAACTTCGAGGGGGTCACAAAATTCGCCTACTTCTCCCAATCCATTTTTCGGCAAACTTTGCATTTAAACAACGATCCGAGGATATTGAGCTGGCCATCCATCTTGTTAAAACTACATTGAGTTATAATAATTTAAGAGCACATTATCAATTTCTACATTCTTCAGTTTGTAGCATTTCTAAATAATTTTGATCATTTAAATTCCCGTCAAAGAAAGACGGACCAATAATTCTATGATACGTGATAGCGCATCACACACTAATTTTTTTTTTAAATATTGTCGTCGGTTGGGAATTATAAAATGAGGATTTCTCCGATTTTAGCCGATCTTATCCAATCTTACCCGACCTTATCTCATTTTATTCGATCTTATCCATTCTAATCCGAGGTTATCCGTACTTACCCGATCTTATCTTTATTACCCGATCTTACCCGACCTTATCTGATCTTATACGACCTTATCTTATCTTACCCAATCGAATCCGAACAGAATATTATTATTATTTCTAAATAATTTTGATCATCTAAATTCCCGTCAAAAAATACGGACCAATAATTCTATGATACGTAATAGCGCATCACACATTAATTTTTTTTTAAATATTGTCGTCGGTTGGGGGTTATAAAATGAAGATTTCTCCGATTTTAGCCGATCTTATCCAATCTTACCCGACCTTACCCGGTCTTATCTCATTTTATGCGATCTTTCCAATCTAATCCGAGGTTATCCGACCTTACCCGATCTTTTCTGTTATCATCCGATATTATCCGACTTTACCCGATCTTATCCGACCTCATCTTATCTTACCCGATCTAATCCGAACAGAATATTATTATTATTTCTAAATAGTTTTGATCATTTAAAATCCCGTCAAAAAAAATACAATAATTCTATGGTACGTGATAGCGCATCACAAATTAATTTTTTTTTAATATTGTCATCGGTTGGGAATTGTAAAATGAGGATTTCTCCGATTTTAGCCAATCTAATTCGAGGTTATCCGAACTTATCCGACTTTACCCGTTCTTATGTAATTATCCGATCTTATCCAATCTTACCCGGCCTTATCTGATCTCATCTGACCTTATCTTATCTTACCCGATCTAATCCGAACATAGTCGACCTTATCCGATCATACTCAATCTTATCCGTTCTTATCGAATATTACCCGATCGTATTCCGAGCATATCCGATCTTAACATATTTCACCCGATCTTATCCGGTCCTACTCGATCTTACCCAATCTTTCCGATCTTATCCGAGTTTATCCAATCTTATCCGTTCTTACCGTTAATTATACAAACTTGCATGTTGACTTTGAATAAAATAAATTATAAGCTTTGACTAAAAAAAATTTTCGTTTATATTAAAATTAACTTTAATCACATTGATACAGTTTCGCATATTAAATGTATATCTCAAAATAATAATATAAATAAATATATGTATTTCCAATGATATACTGGAATCAAATAGAAATAGGTGTTACGGCACTTGGGTGTGGATAAATTTTGAAGAGCGTGGGTAAATTTTGCGGATCGTGGAACTAAATTTGAAATTGGCTCAAGGAAACCCTTTGATGTTTTCCGACAATATTATGGAAATTTTCGGCAATTGTCCCGGGCCAAATCCATTGATGTTTGCCGTCAAGGTCAAAGTTCCCTAGACCTCATTTTTAACAGATGTCCCAAATCCTTTCCCGCCGTAAGAATTTTGACAATTGGCCCGGCCTTAATGCCGCCAAGGTCAAAAGTGGGAATTTTGGTAATTTTTGGCCCCAAGGTCAAACGTGGGAGTTTGGGCAATTTTCGGAAATTGACCCGGCCTTTGAAGCCGCCAAGGTCAAAGTTCATTCACCTCGTGGCAACTTTGGCAATTGGCACGGCCTTTGATGCCGCCAAGGTCAAAGTTCATTGGTCTCGTGAGAACTATATTTCGGCCCGGGCCAAACCCTCATTGACATCATGGGAACTATATTTTGGCAATTGGCCCCTGCCAAATCCTTTGGTGTTTGCCGACAAGGTCAAAGTTCATTGACTTTACTGTTGGGGTTCTGAAACAAATTTTGTCGGATGTGGGTGTGTGTGTGTGTGTGTGTGAGTGAACACGCTTTGCTACACACTATATATTAACTTAAACTGCTTTCAAGGTCACCTGCAAGGGGAGAGTCTTAGAAATGTAATCCGTTCGTAGAAACATGAATAGGTTGTTGTTGAAGAATGACAGGTTGTTCTCATTATATATTATTCATATCAGGTCTACCTTCCGCACTCGCAAGGGCAGGGTGTGTGGTGTAAGTAAAAAAACATAATATAGGTGTTTATTCGTTCAGTTATTACAATTCCTAGAAAGCAATTTTCAAGGTCACCTGCAGAGATATCCCGATCTTATTTGACCTTACTCTTCAAGGGCAAATTCTTGGAAATAGCAGCATTTCTAATCAATGACTCATTTGTCTGGCTTTACGCACACGTGGGTCAAGGTGAATATTTGACAAGCTGAAACATGTTCAAGTCAAGGACCTATTTTTCTTAAGGACAAGTCAAAATTTGAAGAGCAACCTTTTGGCGGGAAATTTAAATCTAAAAATTGAATTTTCAAAAGTTATTACATTATAATTCTTAGAAATTAGAATTTTCAAGGTCAAAGTTTAATAACCTGCAGGAGGTATCATATTACAATTCTTAGAAATCTAAAATAGAACCAGTTCGTGGAAACATGAACAATGATAGGTTGTTGTTTATGCTAAAAAGTAAATCAAGGTTAAATGGTTCATGTATTGGCGCTTCAAGATCAAGTTTTAGCATTCCTTGTAGGTGAAATAGCTAATCAGCTAATAGCAAATAACCGTCCCTATTGCTCAATTCTAACAATAGAATCAGTGGAAACAAGAAGAATGATAGGGTTGCTGTCTATGCTAAAACGTATATCAAGGCTAAATTGTTTGGAATAAAAAGATTATGCTTGCAGTTGTGGGTTTTTATTTACATACTACTGCTCTCCTAACCACCAGAACCTGTCTCAGGATGAGGTAGTTTCCCTAAGAACCGGATCCATTTCCCAAAGACAGATAGCCGTTTACCAAAAACAAGGTTCTGTTTCCCAAATATAGATAGCGGTTTACCAAAAACAGAGATCTATTTCCCAACGCAGGTAACCGTTCCCAGAAGCGGTAGTCGTTTACCCACAGAAAACAAGTCAAATAGCTTATTCATCGTAGCTGAGGCTAAATTGAACCAAGCTCTGCAAGGTCAAAATTTATTGGTATCATATTACAATTTCAGACAAATCAATTTTCAAGGGCAAAGTTTATTGATCTGCAGGGGTATCATTACTATTCTTAGAAATCTAAAATAGAATCAGTTTGTGAAAGCAGGTCAAGGTTAAGTGGTTCTTACATTCGCTAAATGGAGTTATAGCAAAATAAACATTCCTAATCAATGACTCTTATAACAGGCTTTGCGCATGCGTGGGTTTCTGATAGGTACTCGAGTCAAGGATTATATAAATCGCGGCATTAGGATGCATCGGGCGCAGCTCTAATGAAATTGACTTTTTGCCTTGTGACATAGGTAAACATCTAGGCGGTGAGTCATTAGGGTTATATTAGTACATAATACTACTGTCCTAACCAGGATCGGTCTCAGGATGAGGTAGTTTCTCTAAAACAAGGTCTGTTTCCCAAAAACGGCGTCTATTTCCTAAAAACAGGAGTCTCTTACCCAATAACAGGATCTGTTTCCCAAATTCGGGTCTTTGTTTCTCAAATACAGATAGCTGTTTCGCAAAAACAGGTATCTGTTTCCCGCATCATTCAACGACGGTAATGAAATGGGATTGTCAATACGGCTTATGTCGTATATACAAATAATACCATTCTCAACCGAACTAACCAACACTCAAAGTTTGACGTTAAAGCCACTCACCGCTACCACTGCATACGGTCCGGTCTTAGAAATCTAAATATCGAATCAGTTCACGGAAATTGTTTTTATCTTTTACATACATGCCCATAAAAGCCTGCCAGTACTGGTGTTACTTTTTAATCATTCGTTACAGTATCGATACAGCTTAAAACAGGTCAAAAATCGGTACACGTTCTGGCAACACCACATGACTTGAGAGATGACAACACTGAAAGTGTGATGTTATTTTGACCTTGAATGCAATTTATACGTCTATATAAGTAGATAAAGAGCAGTGATATGTCAGTCTATACATTGCAATCGTGATGAATAATTTTATTGTAAACCTAAAGTATATTAATTTTGCTGTGAAGAGCAATTAGATATTAATTATATTTGTTAAAAGTTATAAATAAATGTCTGACACCTGCGCAAAAGAGAAAATTATCTCTCATGATGCTTCGAATTGTGCGGTTTAATTAAAGTACACGTATTCTTGTGCATTTAATATTCGGAAATTTTGTCCTCTTTCCAATCGATTTTGGAAAACATGATGGCTCTTACAAAATTGTGCGTATGTTTTGCGAGTACCCATAAGTAGTATTTAAACGTTAGGTACGGGGTCACGCTACAGAGACGGTGATTGTAATAGTTGATGTACAAGGATTCAAAACAGCAAAACACGTATTACACCTAAAGAGCTAGCAATATATAATGGAAATCAAGCTGTCCATTTTGTGTTAAAACGATCATTTCCGTGGCACGTCTTAGATGTGGAATTTCAACGACAAGTCACCTGGTTAATCAATAATCATCACTGTATCAAATGAGGATCTGGATATACCTCTGCACATCTCTTTCCACATATACTTTATGAACTAATATTGGTAACAGATGATGTGCACGTTAAAGGGCGAGAAAAAGCCGATTACATTCGAAAAATACTCAAACCGCCAGTTATAGAAATTGAAGAGCAACCGGCTTTACCAAAAATGAAAACAGCTTGTTTCTTTCATACACAAACCACTTGTAATTGTGCTTTGGTGAATGTACACTTTTTGTACAATAACTATGTAATTAAATAATTTTTTAATAAACAACCATTTCATAAATTAATACATTCCTGATGAGTGTTGCAATTGGCGTGTTATTATTATTATTAAGACATTATTTAATAGAAAAATTGCTGTTTACACTAAACAGATAGCCATTAAAACCTAAACGGATCAGTAACTACTAAACTACTGTAAGGAAAAGGCCACGTATTTCATTTTCTCCGCAAGGGGGAGGGCATGCCGCTCGAGCTTTCCTTCAGCCACGATCATGGATTCCCAGCATACATACATACATTACCTATATATATCCATCATGGGATTAAGGATGGGTGTGGTCAGGCTAGGATTGGAAAGAACGGGGTTAGGGTTCTGAGGGGGAAAATATTACCCCAGCATTTGCCTAAGTAGCCGCACATTGTGTGCATAAACGCAGTGACCATGCCGCTACATGTGTATGAGGAAAACCCCCTGGAAATATCTCATACAAGGTTGACGGTAACGGAAATCGAACCCATTACCTCCCGAATGTTAAGTAGGTCGTGTCACCACTACGCTACGAGTTCGATGAAACTACTGAAGCAGTTTAAGTTGTATATAGTGTGTAACAAAACGGGTTCACTGAACAGGTAGGGGAAATCGGGGTAAGATGACGAACACGGTACGAAGACGAACGCCTATATTTTGACCACAATTAAGTTTTAGACGCCCTACTTCTGGCGTTATCTAGATACCAATTCACGCGCTAAAAAATTAAAACACCCTCCTGATCGCTGCTGTAGCAGTCATATGAAAGCAGCTATTTTGGTTGCATCGCTTGTAATATTTTCGTAATTTGGTTGATTTGTGCCTTTCTCAGGTAATTGAATAAATTCAATTCATTACACATATTTCCTTACTATTAATAGTTATTGTCACCAGTAAAATTTTTAATGTTTTTGGTACAATTTAATTTTAACATTAAAATTTAATAAATGTGTACGCCAGGGGTAAGATGACGAATTCGTCATCTTACCCCAAGCAAACAAATGGAATAACGATTCCCTTATAGCAACTACGCATGATGTACAAGAAGGATCTTTATTTTGTAACACCGCCGCAAAAACATACGAAATACCAGAGCTCACCTTAAGAAGATATTTAAAAAGGGGCGTTCTAGGTAAAGAATTCCCGGAGGGAGGACGTTTTCAAAACACATTTAATGCCCAACAGACAAAAGAATTTGTTAGAATGGAATCAACGATGCCTTGGTTTAACTTCCACACAAATGGTATAGAACACATGTTTAACGGCTAATCAAAGCAGCCGGAACTGATTGGCTCAAATCGTTTAGTGCTCGTAACAATTTGAGCCTTAGAAATCCCGAAGCAACTTCAGTTGCACGTCTACGAGGGTTTAACAGGGTGGCTATCGGAATTTTTTTTAAACTTTTGGAAGAGGTTAGGCCCAAATATAATTTTAAAGCAGACCGCATTTACAATGCAGACGAATTCGGTCTGTCAACTGTACCAACAAAACTACCAAAAGTCATCACTCCAAAGGGACAAGGAAGGGGGTCTAAAATAGTATCGGCTCAGTCAGAGGGGTCGAAATACAATTTTGGTATGTGCAATGAATTCAGCCGGATCGTATGTGCCTCCATCTTTGCTATTTGGTCGAACTAGAATGAAACATAAGTTGTTAAATGGTCGTCCTCCTGGTTCTGATGGCAGAACACAAGATTCAGGTTGGATGACGGCTGAAACGTTTCTTGCCTACTTAACGCACTTTGCTCATTACACTAAACCCTCAGTTGATGATCCAATATTATTACTGGTTGATAACCACAGTTCTCACATTTCGCTTCCGGGAATCAGTTTCTGTAGAGAAAATAGAATTGTGTTCGTAGGGTTTCCTCCCCATACAACCCACCGGCTACAGCCATTAGAAGTTGCGTTCTTTGGGCCGTTGAAAGCGTTTTACAACCAAATGTGTGATGCATTTATAATCAGCCATCCAGGGACTCCAATAACCGACAAAAATCGGGGACCTTCGTTCAGAGAAGCTTACTGCAGAGCTGCCAATGTCAATCATGCGGTAAAGGGATTTAGAGCTTATGGCATTAAGCCATTTAATCCTCTTATTTTTGAAGAGAGTGATTTTGCACCTGCAATAACAACTGAGGGCACTGAACAATGTAAAATGAACAGTGTTTTTCCTAACAATGCTAAGTCGTCATTAGAAAACTTGGATTCGTCTTCGTCTGATGAAGAGGATACCTTTGAGTGTGTTAGCCAAAAAAAAATAAAGACGGCTACTACACCTGAGCAGACCACTTCAAAAGAAATATTAAATGCTCCAATCAAAAATCCAATGGATACTGCCAAACGTCAACTATTTTCAGACAAAGACATTTCAAATAAATCTCTCCCTAGTATTTGGGACGTTAGACCAGTTGCAATGTCTGAACGGTCATCAAACACTCGAAAAAAGGTGCCAGCTTTTATCATACGTGGCACTCCAGATAAGTTGGAACTAGAACAAAAACAGAGAGAAACTTAGGAAAAAGAAAAACAAAGAAAAATAAAAAACCAAGAGAAATCCATAGTTAAAAATGTGAAGAAACATTAATAACTAATGATGCTGATCAAGCTGGTCCTAGTTTTGACCTCAGTAGTGAGAGTCAATCCTATCTATGTTCTGGATGTGACGAGGAATACAGTGACTCAACAACTGAAAATTGATTGCATTGTTGTAGTTGTCTGTCATGGTGGCATGAAGAATGCAGCTGTTTTTTTACTGTGATTTTTGTACATAGCATCTTACCCCTATAGGTTCGTCAACTTACCCGGCATATGGGGTAAGTTTTATATTTTTTAGTTATTTTAGAAAATTCGTTTATATTTTCATCTTTTGGTAAGGTTGCATAAATAATAAACAAAATAATAAACAGTGTTATATTGATATGTATCTCAGTTCTAAATAAACTACCGTCATCTGTATTTGCATTTTCTCTTAGCATCGTCATCTTACCCGACCAGTTTATCCTTAACTTACACTAAACAGATAACTGTTAATACCTAAACGGGGTCAGTAAGTTTAAGGTATTATATATTCATCAAATCTTTTCCTATAGCGACCATTATTAACTTCAGCATCCTTATTTATGACCATGAAACCAAACGGATCTACCCAGCACTTTGAAAACATATCCCGAAACAATTTGATGCTTATGGTGGGACTTATATGATCCTGATACATGTGTTTTAGGTTTAATTCATCTTGCTCAAATAATATAATTAGATTCACATTATTACAAATTAATTGCTTTGGAAATATTTACTAAGTAATGTTTGACCCAAATAGAAACAGTCTAATTATGGTTATGCCTACACCATAGAAAAATAAAATGCCCTTATGTTACATTTTGCTTTTCACAAGCGATATCGAACATTGAAAATAGAGTTTAATTTTGTACTTTTAGGCTCAATCTATATGGTTAGATTATCACTGAAGGTAGAGTAACCTATATCCTTCATTGGAAGTAAGATTTCCTGTAAAGGTTAGTACTTGTTTTGATTCAACTGACAGAGTATATGTATACATGTTTAAATTTCAAAGCATTTTCTCAGTAATCAGACTGATCATTGTGTTTGCTTTGCCGCATTAGTTACTATTTGTAGCCACACATTTTCTAAATCATTTTGTACTTTTTAAAATAATTTCTTAAAGTACATTAGTTTGCCTTATTAACGATTTGACATAAATTACTTTTGTGACAGATCTGACATAACACCACTACAAAAGGACTAGTTAGTAAAATGGACACGCTCTATTAATTATGACAATACTTATTTTTTTAATTAGTAGTGCTACATTAAACTCAAGTGTTTGATTTGGCTACTATATCAGTAATCATAATACACCTTGTTTAACTGTAATTTATTATCCATTAATTACACTAAATCACTAGTAATTAGTCAGTCATAAATGTAGAGACCATGTACTCATACCCAATAGCTATAAACACCATTTTTATCTTCCAACCTACATGTACATATGTAAGCATAGAAATTTATACATGTAGTGGAAAGTGGTCATAGTGGAATTTAAATTTTATTTTTAGAAATAACTGGCGGCATCTAGGTTATATGTTGTAACATTGGTTCAATTTCACTAGTTTGCTACTTGGGAAGTATTCAGTTGTCTGTCTTAGTGCACATGTTTAGTTGATAAAGTGAAATAAATTCCTCAATTGCAAATTGTAATAACACAAGGTAAGAAATAAGGCACTTATTTTACTGCTTGTAATTGTAAACTGGCTTTTTAACGTTTGGTAAATAATCAAACATATTTGTAAACAGTGAGCGTACACAATATTTAATATTACTACAATAACTTTTCGTACATTGGATTTTATAATTATTGTAAACATGGGGCATAGTGGAAATCATTAGCTGGGGTAAAGTGGAAAATTTTCCACTTTGCCCTAACGATTTTATTCATTGTGAATTTCTTTACAGTATGGTTCGTGAGTATAAGAGGACATCTAAACAGCATTCTTGGACAGAACAATCGATGTCAAAGCTGCTGAAAAATATAATGTCCCTGTTGGCACGCTTCACAGACGAGTTAAATCGGAAAAAACAGCAGTTAATGCATCAAAACAGTTCTTAGGTCATTATAGGCCCATTTTTAATATAGAGCAAGAGCACGGAATTGGCCAATTATATACTTTTAATGGAAAGTAAACTCTTTGGTTTGACTAGAAGAGATCTGAGAGCATTAGCATTTGAATATGCACAAAAAAATAGAATTTCCAACAATTTTAATGCTGAAACAGGCCTAGCGGGCTCCGATTGGGTCTATGGATTTTTAAAACGAAATCAAAATATTGTCCTACGTTTACCCGAAAACACCTCAGCAGCGAGAGCAGCAGCTTTCAATAAGCCCAATGTGTCAAAGTTTTTCAAATTACTTGGAGAATTGATGGACAAGTATAGGTTTACACCGAGTCGTATTTATAACTGCGATGAAACTGGCATATCTACAGTGCCTAGTAAGCCATCAAAAGTTTTTTCTCTAAAGGGAAAGAAACAAGTAGGGGTTCTTGCATCGGGTGAGAGAGGAGTTCTCGTGACTGCTGAAATCTGTTTCAACGCCTTGGGATCGTATATACCACCATTATTGATATGTCCTCGAGTACGAAGAAATCCATTATTTGAAATAGGACTTCCACCAGAGAGCATTGTGGAGTATCACCCATCCGGATGGATGCAATCCAATATTTTTGCACCGATATGGTTTAACCATTTTTGAAATATGCCAAATCAAGTGTTGATGACCCTGTGCTCCTAATTTTAGACGGACATGCAACCCACGCTAAAAATTTATCGTTAGTGGAAATGGCAAGACAAAACAATGTTCGCATACTTGTTTTGCCGCCGCACACTTCTCACCGATTGCAACCCCTCGACGTTTCATTTATGTTCCCTCTAAGCACATATTATGAACAGAAGGCAAAAAAAATGGCTAAGAAACCATCCTGGTCAAGTTATTACAGTCCATAATGTTGGTGAACTGTTTGGTGGAGCTTTTCAACTGTCTGCAACAGCACAAAATGCGATTAATGCATTTAAAAATACAGGCATATGGCCTTACAATCCTGAAATATTCGCTGAAGAGTTATATAAACCAGCAGAAACAACTGATCAGAATCAAAATGATACTATTTTGCCTGCAGAAAATCAGGAAATGGAACACAGAACACCTCCACCATTAACGTCTTTTACCAATTTGCCTGTTCGGGATAATGATATCACACCTAAATCCAAAAAAGTGGCCAGTAGAATTCCTTTGGCAAACAAGAAACTGGAAAACAGAGAAAACGTATCACCACAGCCTAGTTGTTCTTTTGTACAAGAGTCATCTGATAATATTTACTATTCTCCAAGCGACATAATGCCAATTACGAAAGCTTGCCAAAAACAACGAAAACCACATAAACGTGGAAAAACTATGGTATTAACAGCTACTCCAAACCTACACGAACTAAAGGGATCTCTTAACTCTATTGGTAAAACAAAGGCGAAAACTGTAAAGCGAAAAATGGTTCCAAATGTTAAGAAAGAAAAAAAACAAACGAAGAAAGCCTGAAAACATTCAATCAACATCTGAATCATCTTCTGAGGAACTTTGCGACGATTTTTCATGTTCTGATGAAATTTTCAACGATTCGTCAGGCAACGATGGGGACAAAGTGATTAATTCTGTAGAAAAATTATGTATTGAAAAAATAACATGTCAACACGTTAAACAAAATGATTTTTTACTTGTGGAACTTGAAAATCCAAATGGTAAACAAAAGAAAAAATTTGTGGCAGAAGTTCAGTCTATGGACGAAGAAGGAGTTCTTTTCTTTTATGTGCCAGTACAGACAAAATTATAATATTTATGTGTTTCCCGAAGTTCCTGATAACAGCGCCGTCTACATGACAGAAATTGTTGGTCGCCTTACCAAGTATGAGAAGCTTAGGCATGTAAAAATAAGATTTTTGTAATGTATTTTTTTATTATATTGCTCCTGGGGTAAAGTGGAAAATTTTCAAGATTTTTAAAAAAAGTAATTACTCTTTTGGTGTTTCTAATTTTGCGTTTATTTACATTACTTATAATAAACAAATAAATATACGTTTTAGTGTAGCATTTGGTTTTGATTTTTTTTCAATTTTTTTTTATCAATTTTGTCTTAGGCCTTCCACTTTGACCCACTTTCCCCTATATTCTTCAAATTTTGTATTTAAGCTTATTTCCATTTCTCTAGGAGCTGATTAGGTTTGGTAAGAAATACAATGGTAAAAGAAGGGGAGGTGGGGGATTAAAAGGGGGCAGTTTTTGGTTTATATTTTATAGTTTCTTACTATAAAGCAAACTAAGTCAAAAATTAATAAAATTGTATTATCAGTATTTTATAAAAGTGGACGGCTTTAGAATTTTTTAAATTAGCATCTATATGTATATTAATGGCTATCCGACATTCATTATTGTTTTACCACATCATCTCTTTTTGTTATGAACGTATTACCGAATAAGTTAAAAAAAAATTATTCAAATTATTTCAGTTCTTTTAACTTCCACATTGTAGGTTGTAAAATTGTGTTATTGTACACCAGATATTTACACTTGATCCAATATACTTTGTTATGTTTTTACTTGTACCATCTAGTACAAGTAACCCGGAGTTAGGGAAAATTTTAGAGCTCACTTTCACAGCGTTTAATGCGGCTGTCATGCGAATTTTAAACCTACTACTAAATTCTAAATTATGTGTTCAATTACTGACTGAATATTACTTTCTATACAAAAACTTGGACAATGTATAGCTGCTTTCTATCTTTTACTTCTTGACTTATTTGCATAATTGTGATTGGAGCAAAATATTGGTGGTCTTCTGCTGTAGTGCATTTCTCCCACTTAAATTCACTTGTCTTCTTGCTATTGCTCTAGGTAGAAGATTAATAAGTTTGCCAACTAAAATGTTCTTCCCTTTTTTAATTAAAGGAGCACTTGAAGGGGTTCTAAGGAAATGCATGAAGTACTGATAATTTAGAAGAGGTAGTTTTACATTTATAATATGAAAAAAAATTTACCAAATGCAGGTAAGAATTCTTAAGGATTTGTATCTCATAAGGTATTAAATTCATCAGAAATTGTAATAGGTACCTACAGTGGCTGATCAAATTATTAAGCCACCCTGCAAAATTTTAATTTTGTAATTTATTATTGTCATATAATGTCGGTAATCTATTTTTTTAAGTGTTCTTTTGGGAACAATAAATAAAAGTAATAAACATAATAAAATTAGGTTTATATTTTATGTTTAGTGTAAAATGTGACATAAGGGATATTAAATCAATACTTGGTGGTGTCACCTTTCGCGGCAATGACAGCCGAACATCGTCTGGGCATGCTTTACTAAGCTCCTGCAGTTGTTCTGGATTTGTTCTGATCGATGTCAAACTGTAATTATTTTGATTGTGTTTGGTAAATGATGGATGTTTGGAATTTTCAAAGGAAATTAAAATTCCATGGTTTTATATTCTTTTGGCGCCCTTTCCGTTATCTTGCACAGAACCTTCCTTTGGTATCTTTAGTTTCACTTTTCGCCTTAAATGGCAGGGTCATAAATTTTTAATAAAATCGATTGTCAGGCAACCTCCTTGCCAGGCAGTATTTAGCCACAAGACCTTAGAATGAATTGTCAGACCAACAAACGAAACCTGGCATTACAAACTACACAGTCAAAATCCCTCTAAGACCAATAATGCTTATTTTAAGAGTTGATTTACATGATTCGAACTGGCAAGCTAAATTCGCGTAAACACTTACATCTGTTTAATCCATAAGAATCTACCGGGACTCATCAGAAAACAATCTTTTACAAAACTGATCCTAAAATAATCAACTGTTGCTGAGTTTTGTGAAATGTAAGAAATTAAGTAAAAAAATTAGATGTTCCCCATATGGAACCTATTTCCAGTTCTTTCAACAAGTCTTATTGTTTTGGCCTCAGTTTTATCAATTTTTGGCCTGCATTTAAAATTTATTGACCTGCTTCACTGTTAATTCTTAATTTATTCTTCGGGTTAACTTATATAAATCGATCATTTTCACCTCATTGGGATTTTCTGAACCTTTCTGTTTTCGTTTCGATTTGTCAGATTTCAGATTAGGATCCCAGGTAATTTTTTCACAACAACAAATTCGTCATTTTGATGAAAAATATAAAATTCTTTATATTAAGTTAACATAAAGTCACTGCTAACATTAACAAATTGTAACTTGTTTTTGTAAAAGATAGTAGTATGTTGATCAAGCTTTTAAAATCCGGATTACATTTTGAATGAATAAGGTTATTTGATCTGGTAGAACGTATTGCGTTATAAATTCACTAAAACTAGAAACATCATAATTTCAAATAAACATTGATTGAATGTCTTAACTGACTTCGAGCAACCTAACCCATAAGCGCAAACAAATGTATCAACAAGGATCCTTTGTATATTGAAAAAATTATTTTAAGAAAATTTGGGTAAACAAGATAGTATCTGTTGTTAACTTGTAATAGAAACTATCATGTTTTAATAAGAAGGATTGCAAAATGAACAGTATTTTTTGGTTTTCATATATTCAATTTGTCGAATACCTTTATTTAAGCCAGTCTTTATTTTCCAATAAAGTAGAGTTATTTTCTTTTAACTTTAAGCATTCAGGTTTCTTTGGTGGCTTACTCTTCTTAATGTGTTCAGCGAAAAATTTTCTAACAACAATTTTTTGTTCTTCAGTCCATGGTACTTTTGTGGACTTCTGATTTTTGATCGAATCTGAATTTTGTTTTTTATTACTTGAAGCTTGTGGAGACGGATGTACTTCACAATCAACAATATCTTTGCTAATCCCAGGAATGGGTTCTATTTCATCGTCAGTATCATTTAATTCAGTTGCTTCATCTATGTCCAAATCTATATTAATATCGTCTAAGCTTTTTCCTTTAAAGTTTGCTGCTTGACCACCTTCCATTAAGCAACAATAATTTAGCAACTTTGGCCGTTTGATACACATCATCAGGTAAACGATATGAACCACGGTGAACTCCTACTGTATGACCCACAAATGTACATAGCTGTTCAATGTCTCCTTCAGTCAGAAAATAATTGCGTTAGTGTAGCTAGATGTTTACGCAGTTTGTTGCCGTAATGCTTTTTGGATTTTGAGTACCAGCTGACATAGCATGTTTACCTATAACTTTATAACCGCAAATAGGTTCAATAGTATTGGGATTTCCAAATAAGTAAAGGTTTTTTTTGGATAAAAAGTTATCTCTATATGTTAGCATATGGTCTTGAACATCGGGACTAAATAGTACCGGCACTCCACGAGCTCTTTTACGTCCTATAACTATTCGTTTAAATGTTTTTAGTAATATTTTTTTTTGATGATGAAGTTATACATGAAAATTCTTCGTAACTCTTAAGATTACTTTCGGAATCTTTGTATAAATACAAAGGAAGACGTTGCAATTCACCTGGACGTCTCTTTTAAGGAGTAGCACTCTGCAAAATATTGTTTCCAATAAAGTTGTTGTTATTAGATAATAATTGGGTAATGGTTTCATTGGCTTTAGAAATTAGATATTCTTTCATAATTTTAAGATCGCTTGCTAAAGGTACCATAGTAATTTTATTCCAAGTTTTTAGATTAAGATTATTAGATGCTTGGGTAGATATTTCAAAACACCATTCCGACTCAATCAATTGTATAAACGATTTTAGCTGAAGCAGTTGTCGAATGAATTGATTTTTTTTTAAGTATAAAAACAATACCTACGTCACAACATTGTTTTATCGCTGTACCCATATTTAAAGCTGTTGAAGCTGATTCAAAAATTTCCTTTTCCTCATTATACTTCGAAATTGCTCTAGTAGCTGATATAAACAATCCAAAATTTTCTGGTTTAAGTGCATTAAATAAGTTTTTAATCGACGGTTGTAGTTTTTGAATTTCCAATAATAACCTTGCAATTTCTCGCATTTTGCGAGATGCAACATTTACAAAATGTTTTTCACGATGACTTTATAGGTAACGAGCGCCATAGACGCAAATTAGTTCGTCTTTTTTTGCAATCATAGAAATTGAATCCGGTCTCATCCTTGGAAAAACTTTGTCCCTCAATTCTTTATCAACGCGCAAATCTTTTAAAAGTAAATTTTGCCCTTGTGCTTGATGTTGCCTGTCACATTTCCCAAGACACTTTTTTCGGTGTCTCCAGAGTTGTTTTCCAGAGAAAAATCCCATACAATTACTACAAGGCAAAATGTTTTGGGATGTGGTGGCCCTTCTTAACGGTTTTTGAATAATACTACTATTAAGAAAGTTGCCTTTTTTGCGAAGTTCTCTTAGCAGTTTTTTCCTGTTTTCGTTTTTAGGGGGCAAAGACTTCAGATTCCATTGCATGATTTCGTACTACATGTCGAGCAAAATTTAGCACGTAACTTTCGCAATAAAAGCAAAAATCCATTTTTTTATTACCTTTACGTTTTTCTAAATGTTGCTTGTATTCTCCCAAAACATTTTGATTTAAAACAGTATTTCCTGTAGTTTCTGCGATATCAGTAACAATGTCACCCTGCCCAAAAATGCAATGTAAACAAAATCAATAAATACATTTATTAAAATTTACTTCATGTTCCAATTCATTATCTTTGTCTTCTGAAGTTAAATCTGATTCAGGATTTATTGGCTCAAAATCTGGATCAGCGTGGCGGTCATCACAAAGTGAAAAATCCTGCTGGTCGGCAATCAAATCAGGATTAACATGGAAATCGTTAAAAGGTGCAAAATCCTGTTCGTTGGAATGCGCTTCAACATAGAGAAAACTCCGATACAACCTTAAAAATATAATTTATTTAACTATTAATAAATTCAAACGTTAGGTGCTTTCATTCATTACCTCACTAGCTCGTTTATTTAATTCTTTGACTTAATAGCTCACTTGACACAAACTCATAAATTTACTCAGTTTATTCAAAATACTTCACTCGTCAACTCAATGACTGCCAATCATTCATTCATTGACTCATTGACATTCTCATTCTCAACCCTTCTCTCCTTCGATCGCTCTTTCCCTATCCCCTTACCCCTCTTCTCCCCCCACCCTTATTCCTCTCTAAGTTCTCTCTTCCTCTCATTTCAAACCTTACTTTTTTAAAAAATTGTGGTAGTATATAAAGTGGTCAAACAAAAATGGACGTCGGCCATATAGGGTACGAATTCTTGATTGATTTGATCGATACATTTCAATTATTGAATTGATTGATATGATTTATTCGATCCATTCGATCGGTTCGGTCGGTTCGATCGATTGATTCGACTGGCTCGACTGATTCGATCGATCCGATCGATCGATTTGGTTGACTTGATTCAATCTGAATACAACACCATAAATTTAGGAACCCGTTTTATCGGCACAATACAGAAACCTTGTCTACCGACAATTGGTTCTCGTCTTTGCTAAAGCTGCGCCCGCTCTACTAATGAGCAAATATTAATACATACACTTAATTTAAATTAAACTGATCCAATTTTACAGCTAGAGAACCGACACAGAGTAGGGGCATATAAGTGATCCGAAAATATGGCTTAACTAAGAGCATTAATCGACAGTAGGTTCAGTTGTAGCATTTTAAAAGGTTGATTAGGAATGTTGCACCATTAGATGTGACAGATTTTTTAACCCGTTGGCGGATTAAAAAAAAAGTATTACATTAATTTATAGGGAATTTAATTCTAAAACGTTTCTTACTCTTGTAATTTTTCAAAAAAGCTTTGTCATTTTCAATAAAAAATCGAATAACTAAAAAGCTGTGACCATTTTGAATAATTTTTACAACTTATCTGTGGAAATTGCAGGTTATTGGTGTTTAAGTTGTTAAGTATTACTGAGATATTGATTTTTTCGAAATTTGAAACCGCACTTTAAAGGCCTATAACTTCTCAGGGATGCAACTTAGTATAGGGATAAGTTGCTGTAACTCATCATACTTTGGCCTACCTACCCTACATGCCCATGCCCTGTGTCAATTCTTATGCGAATGACCCTCTTTGTTGTGTAAATGAGTAATTGAACAAACCGAATTCACGAGCTGGGTAAATACGTAGTGTGTAAAAAATCAAATATCTTTTAAGTCTCTATTAAGAGATTGAGTTTCGCTAAATTTTCGCTTACCACGTATAAAATTAAACCGTTAAAATTGAAGTCAACAACCTTCGGGACATGCCTGCATAACAAAATTACAAGGGTTATTATTATGACTACTCTTATTACTACTGCTGTTATTTGTATTAATTTATTTAACTCATGAATATGTTTTTTTTTTTCAATTACATGATTACAATACAAATTTCTTATGATTCTTACTTTGAAGTTTTTATCCAAATAGGTTATTTAAAGAAAGTGTATTTAAAAAATGTTGGTAATCTGATGATATTTAGAAGTTAATAATCGGTAATCTTTTGCAAAAGCACTACCCAATGTTAAAATGTGAAAAAGTTTTTAATTCTCTATTTAATCACGTAAAAACACTGTTCCACTTTTTCTTGAGAAAAATTGCAATGTTAATTAACATGTTACAAAACGCCTCCTAGTGACGGGTGTTGTCCAGAAACTAAAAAGTATTTTCTAGCAATTTTCCATTACCACGTTTATCCTGGAAATTTTCACTCCAAAGATGTACCACAATCCATTTCCGAAATATGGCCAACGTTCATTCTCATATTACTAAACTCTGTAGAAATCAAACGTGAAATATTAAGTTTAAAATATTAACGCCAATAAAAAAGTGTTCTTACTAGAAGTTTGTCAATTCTTATCTAACAAAATTACAAAGCTGTGGAAGTGCTACCAGTTTTTTTTAATATTTCAGCTCATTACTTGAAATTTCGACTTGTAATAATTTTAACTTACAAGTTTAAATTTCAAATCAGAATATAAAAAAAAAAAAATTGTCGCATTCTTAATCATTTTTACTTATTACTATCTACCGTGGTATTGATATATGTTCCCGCATCAGATGTTACATTTGCATTCTGTAATTCTCCTACATTTTCCATTTCTGTGTATTCTCTTGTGGGTGATAACCATCGGTTACAAAACCACTGTTCCTTCCTTGGGTGCGAATTTGCCTTACATTGGTCGTACTATTACAAAAAAAAATTATTAATGAACTTTTTGGCAATCACTATTACACTTACGTAGCTGGCAGGAAAATGACGATTCATAATTCACGTTTCTTACAAAACTGCTTGCCCTTACTACAGCTTGCGTTAAACTAAACAACTGAAACAAGTTTTGCTTTTCGTTCCTAGATTGAAGAGGACGCCTTAAAAACGATAAAACGGCATACGATATCCAATTCGCCGTTGCCAAGTGAGCAGGACGCTCGTGAAGCGAATAAATGTATGGTCCCTTCGTATGTACAATATATACGTTGACGACTGGTGCGCTCCAAGTGACAACTAATATGTACCAAGAATATACTGATCCCATATATTTTTATGCATAAATGTCTCATTGAAGCGTCTTTCGAAAAATTTGCAGGAAGATTTTTAACAGTCTAGTGAACACTTCGCCAAAATTTTACACGGGATGAGTTTAGAGCGTCCGTATACGGACGCCACATGCACCCGGACGCTCTATTAAATGTGATTAGGTAATATTAGGACGCTCTGATGATAGAGATGTATATATATATATATATATATATATATATATATATATATATATATATATATATATCATTGTGTGTGTATATATACCGATACAAGGTATGGTGTTGCTTTCGGTATGTGGAAGATGTGACTTTACCTCCGAGTGAGTTGATACTCTACAATTAGGGTGAAACAAAAAATATATATGTGCTGAGGAGAATAATAGGAATACAAGTTTGTTCCGAAGGTAAATGTAACCAATGTGTATTTTATGAATACTTGCTCCCAAAATTGTTTAATTTATATAAAAAAATATCAGTAATTGATTGGGCATTATTAATATGAGACGGAAATGCAATAAAAAAGTTTAATTACAGAAGTATGCATTACTATGATAAGTGAGGCTATTATGTGAATGCGTAAGTGTTAAAGTCGTTTATTTGCTAGTATACTTTTTACTGCCTTTAAACGTTTCGATAGCAATTTTAATTATTAATTTACATCTATTGTCATACGGGTGTATATCAGCGTCCGTTGAACATTAAAAGCTGCTTATCATTTCTTTTTGCATAATGATAAGATCTTCTAGTGTTGCACCGAGCTTGGTAATATAATTTGCTTAGCATTACGGAGGTAATGGGTTCGACTCCTTTTACCGTTTACCCTGTGTGAGGTTCTTTCAGGAGGTTTCCCTCTTACACATACAGCGGCATGATCATTGCGTATACGCGCATCATATGCGGCTATTTAGGAAAATTCCGGGATAGTACCCCCCCCCCCCTTCTTAATACGTTTCTACGTTTCTTCCTATCCCATTCTTAGTTCCACCATGCATATATATTTAATGTACGTATGTATGTTGGCAATTCATCAATGTGGCTGAAGGTGCTTGGAAAGTTCAAGCAGCACGCTCTCCGTTTTGGGGAAAGAATTAAACACGTTGCCTTTTCGTGTCATTTCTAGTTGTATTGTATGACCAGTTCATTATAAAATTCCAATGGCAACTTAAAAAATGGTTTAGTCGGCCTTTGGCATTAAAATACTCCACTGTTCATATGTATGACAAAAGGATTTAAGGAGAAATTGCGTTAGCAACCTTAACCATAAATCTGGAAAGTGCATAATTGCACAATCCATCTATTAACGATTTAGATAGAATCAGAAACTGCTCTTAGCCGACAAAATTTGCTAAATTGTCATGTAATTTTGACCACGGAATTAGGACATTCTGTCCATTTTGCACTTATCCCCACTACACTCCTCAACATGCAAAAATTCATGTGACATCGTCTCCAACTGATTTTTACCGGGGAATGCAATTCTGAGGTAAGTTGGTTAGTTGCTAGCGTCTTTGCTCTCAAGTAGCACGAAAGCTTCCATAATTCTGCTTAGAGACATCGTATCATTTTTCTTACTTCAAAACATATGGTACTTAGACTTCAAATGCATTAATTAGCTCAATATAGTTTTTTGGCTAGAAACTGTAAAATTCTATATTCAACCATTCCGCTACGAAAAATACCAAAAGCGATGTCCTGATGGTCATAAATTACGCTTTAATGTTAATTTAATATTCATGCTTTTATGGTATGATTGTTAAAATTAGGTTTTTGTAATAAAATGCAAAATCAAAATTCATGAACTCCTTTTGTCAGTAAAGTGATAAAACTCATTCTTTTTGTTGCTCTTTATGGTTTTTGGTATAACACGATATCAAATTTATGCAACAATGCGGGTTTCCCATGGTTCTTGCTATATGCGGAAACTAGCTCAGAGGTCTTGATTTACTTGTGAACTAGATTGCTATGCGCATCCGTTTATATCGGTTATTTGCCGTTTGACTTTATAATATTGGTATTGTTGAAAAAGCCTCGACTTTCCGGCTCGTAATAGTTCCAACCGATAGGTCAAATTTTTGTAAGATTCAATATATTTGTAAATGGCTTTTATGGGCATCGTATCTACCCTAACAGCTTTACGTAATAATGTAAATCAGTCTTTTTGGTACGTATATTATAATGAATCATGGCTTTCGCTAGTTTGAGAGACCCTTTTACAGTCGTGATTCACTTTATAATATTTGGTCTGTCTCATACGTTTTTGATACTCAAAAAAATATTTAACCGACATGTATGTGAAAACTAATAATTTAATGTACTGATACGGTCAGACACTGTTTTAAAAAATAAAGTTGCCTTTGATAAAAGCATATTATTTAATATAGTTTCATATATGTTCGGAATGGAAAGGTCGGACTTTCTGAGAGCACAGTTGTAGCGATTTCAATTATTGTCAATACTAAACACCACCGTAACCGACCTATTGGAGCACGGATTGCTATGTAGCCAAACTTAATTCAACACATTAGTTGCAGCCTTCGAACACATGGTAAACGCTAAATATTCCCGCTTAAACAAATATAGAAAATTTGAAAGTTTTTTTTACCTTAATTCTATGGATGTGTATTGGGCATAAATTGTTAAATTTTGGTTCAAAGTTTACTTAAGGTGCGGATTTAAGTGGTTCCTAATGGATGCAAAACGTTTTTTGTGGTTGAGATCGTAAGATATTTCTTTAAGAGTAAATTACAATTGAATATATAGAATGTTACGTACCTTAAAAATATCTGGTGAGGAAATCACACGACCTTCCAACCTACAAAGTGGCAATTAAAAGAAATAAAATTGTTTTGTTAAGAATATTTTTTTTAATAATTGAATTGTACAGGCTTTCACTTGATGGAAATTCATATTACCACTCGAAATGAAACGAAATAGTTTATAATTTTGTTTCATTTTGAGTGATAATTTTTTTAAATAACTATGCATCCACTTTTTTAACATTTTCTTGACTAAAATAGGCAACATTGTAAAACCAAAAACAGATAAGCGTTTAAATCATCATGTACAGACCTGGTAGGGTAGTGGTGACACAACCTGCTTAGCATTCGGGAGGTAATGGGTTCGAATCCCACAGAGTATATGCACTCCATGTGCGGCTACTTAGGCGAATGCTGGGGTAGTATTTTCTCCCTCAGAACCCTAACTCTGTTCCCTGCGATCCTATCCTGACCACAATCTTCCTTAATCCCACCATTCATATATGTTGTGTATATATGTATGCTGGGAATCCGTGATTGTGGCTGAAGGAGATAGGAAAGCTCGAGCAGCCCACCCTCCCCTTTGGGGAGGGAATGAAACACGTGGTCTTTTCTTTTTTTTTTGCATCATGTCAGATAGAGGTTAATAGACATCTAGATGCTAACTTGAAAAAAATTCCAAAGCCATCCACTTTTATAAAAAATGGAGAATATAATTCACATGTCAAATGGTACATTTTTGATTGTTTTCATTGGTTAAAATACAAAAACAAAATCGCAAAATGGGCTATCAAATTGGTGATAATTTTATCACCACATGTTGACTGTCACGATTTTAATGAATAAAATAGTTTACTGTCAAAGTGACAAATCGTTTAAAATTGTAGACTTTAAAACAATATATTTTCTATTAACATTCATTATATTCTCTTACCAAATATAACACGTGTTATGATTAATAATCGATGATACCACACTCTTTAAAATCTTTAGAAAATTGAACTTTTGCTTCGCTCTTGTTCAATTGTCATCGATTTTAACTTGAGCTATCGTCGATGATAATTATAACAATAGTTATATTATCCCCCATTTTCAATCTTATTTAATTCATTCATTTAATTGATTTTGTATTAACACGCTTTATAATAAAAAGTATCACTTAGAAATCATATAGATTCTATCTTAGGAATTTTTTGTCCCTAAACTACACGTTGTATCATGTATATGCCGAAATTATATTCTTTGAATTTCAAGTACGTAAGTTTTAACATTCGGAGATACCAACATACATACAGACGCGCATGTACACACACACATACGAACAGAGGCACAGACACACACACACACACACAAGCAGATACACAGATGCACTCACGCACGTACCCAGCGCACACATGATGGAAGGTAAAAAGAACCTGATTTATCATTCACGACCGATGAGTGCGCTTATCATCACTTTGTATTAGATCGGATGGAAAGAACTTAATCCAGACTGGGTTCTTCCTTGCCATTTTTACTAGGGTTTGGTTGTCTATAACTTCAAATGGTCACCAACACCGTAAAACCACGACAACTAGTCTCGCCCCAAATGATAAATAACGCACAAAAAAACATAAAGGATAGTCCTGTTCAATCAACAAAATGTGTTTGGCCGATTCCCCAACAAAATTGTTGTACCAATTAGGGTTATTTGAACCTGAATAATGCCAAAAGAGCTTAAAGCATAAAAGTTTGCTTTTGTCCTTCAAAGAAATGCATTCGGCAGGTTCACCAACGAGAGGGGTGATAAATATTTTTTTAGATATCTTTGACACCATAGAATAAATCAATGCTCTAAAACCATTGCAATTAATTATTGTCCAAAAGTTTGCTAGTTTTCTTAAGAAAAAAGTTTTTGGGCATGTTTGGTCCCACCTAATCACCACCACCGTAAAACCATAACACTAACTTTGCCCATTTCTGAAATGTGTTTTCTCACGTAATTGGTGTATAAATGAACATTTTTTGACGTTATTTTGCCCCAAATAATAACCAACGTTTCAAAGCCATAAAAGATTGTTCTAATGTATAGAGACAATCCGTTGGGCAGTTTATCCAACAAAATATAAGTAAAATTGTTGGGATTTTTGACTCCAAATAATAACCAACGCCTTAACGTCATAACATTTCGTTCTTTACTATCAAATTAATGCGTGTGATGGTGTTTCCTTGACTTTGGTTGGATAGGCAATAGCGTTAAACCAAAATATATAAGGAACAAAATTTTGACGAAATCGGTATATATACATTTAACAATTTCAAACTGTAATAGCTTTACAGCAACTGTATAATAAGTTGTGTTTTTATTTTATAGAAAACAAAACTTAAAAATGAAAGATAAGCATACGCAACGTCATTTCTATTCAGCTACTTAATTTAAACGGAGTCATAATTTAAACAGGCGATCCAATATTTCAGAAATTAAAATGTAATTGTGTAAGAAAAAATGCTTGTAAAGACAACAATTTATTAACTGATATAACAAACGGTAAAATTATGAACGGTTGCAAGTCGACAGTGATCACGTAACCAATATAAGTAAAATGTATCAATCTCTCATACAGTAAAATGTTATATTAGGGTGCCCAACAAAACGTCGTTTTTTTAGTTTCTTATTGAGCCCTTTTGCTCCTATCTAGCAAAAATCTTATGTTAATGCTAAGCAGTATTAAAAGCTAATAACACGGGCGAATGACCCTGCCTAATTTTCTTCAGATATTCTTTTGTTTCTAACTAGCAATAAACGTCAAAATGGCCGACGAAAAATACGAAATTTTGAGACTGTTGTGTCATTACTGGAAACAAAATGTTTCTGCAACTGCCGCAGTTAAAAAAACATGCTAAGTGGAAGGGGAAGGAATAGTGAACATTCGTACTGCGCAGCGCTGGTTTCCAAAACTTACTGGTGGAGATACAAGTCTCAAGAGGAAACAAGGTCCAACACATTAAGTAACGCTGAACTTCGAGATGTTGTTGAAGCAAATCCATTGACAAGTACCCATAAGTTGTCAGCAGAACTTGGGTATTCCAAAGAAACCATACGGCGCCATTTGCATCAATTTGGAAAAGCCAATAGATGCTGTAGAGAAGTTCCTCACGACTTAACGCCAGCAATGGCAGAAAGTCTAGTTCAGGTTTGTGATCAACTGCCTTCCAATCCTTAGGATGAACGTTTCTTTAAACGGATCATTACTTGTGACAAAAAGTGGGTTTACTTCAATAATCCTACCACAGAAAATCAGTGGATTACTGTTGGGCAATCTGCATTGCCGGTTCCCAAACAAGAAAGGTTCCAAAGGAAGGTTATGCTTTGTGTATGGTGGAATTTTGAAGAGGTTATTCACTTTGAGTTTGTTTCTGATTGGCAGGTTGATGCTTACTTTTTCAGTCAACAGTTGGATAGAGTGCATGAAGTCTGTGTTACCCCACGGTGGTGAACCGAGGACGGGCAATTCTGCAACAAGACTCATACTGCAGCTGAAGCTCAACAAAAAAATTAGGGAATTAAATTTGGAGCTTGTTCCTCAACCAGATTATAGCCAGGACCTTGCACCTTCCAATTATCACTTATTCCGATAGATGGTGCACTTCCTTCATGGATGGCATTTTAAAAGTGTTGAGGATAGTTAACTGCCTTCAAGAATTCTTGTAATTGCTAAAGGATGCTTACATGGTACCAAAAGTGGTTATTCAAAGATCTTACAGAAACGATGATTACTTTAGCAATGGTTCGTTCCATACTAAGTTCAAGTGAATTAAGTTTTCATTTGGATTATTAGGTTATTCATTAAAGTTTTTTCTATGAAAACGTCATTATTTCAGCCATCTTGATAAGTATTTAACAACACTTACGTGCTGATCAAGGGTAATTGAAAATGATTAGAAAGAAACCACACAAAAATTACGAATAACATTGACTTCAAATTTATTACCGACTTCTTCAATTAACTTCATTCCAACAGTACTTTAGAGATTACAATTAATTAAATCTAATGAAGTATATTAATTCAAGACTAATTGTACGACTTAAAATTTAATTTGAACATTTTTTATGTTTATGATTGTGGACCTGAAGTAAATAAGGCCTATCTTAAAAGCACTCAGGAACACTTAGGAGGATGGATCAAGGGATTAAATGAATTGCCAATAGATGCCTATGAACAGCTACACTTAAATTTTCTCATATCTTAATGAGATAAACAGGAACTAAGATCAATATTAACCAGAGTTTTAAGAAATTGCACTAAAATTAATTTGACATTACTACAGTTTTAACTGTTCAGACTCACATGATATTTAGGCATATTTTCTTTTGGCCCTAAAATCACACTGAAATATAATGGCATTCAATATATAAATGTTACATAGACAAAGCATAATAAATAATGTTTTATGCATATTCACTAATGCATTAAGGCCGTACGCACAGACACACATTAAGAACTCCAGAAAACTAATACAAGCAAGTACACTTGTAATTTCTTCAATAGTTAAAATTTTATTTGTCTTTTATTTTGGTCTGTTTACATTAGTCTTAAAACTTAAATTGCCATAATATAGTAAAACCAACAAGCTTTTTATACAATGGTGTTGGCACTTAACATTTATTCTACGGAAGCTCTAAAAATGATCTTCATTACTTAGCATTTTTCATCACATTGGTCCGTCAATTGATCTATGATTGATAAATAACAAAATTAATTTAGTTATTTAAACATAATTTTTGCACACTAAAAAGTACTCGTAATAAAATAAATAAAATCTATTCGTGCCTCACATAAATTAATTTTATATTTTCCACTATAATACTTTAGGTCTTTTAACACAGCTTTAAATTCAGTGAAATATGATATGAACATTAAACCAACAGTACCATAATATGCTATAGAAGGAACAAAGGTTTTTATTATATTGACAATTTTAGGATCTATGATGCCATTAGAAAAAAAGTGTGCTAAATTAACTAGTTATAAAAATTTATACATCAAAACAAAACAAAAAGTAAAAAAGTAGAGGTTACTAGATTAAAATAATAAAATCTAAATAAAAATTTGTTCCTCATCCGATGTTGTTACATAATTTGAGCTATCATCGTAAGTGTTTTCCATTTTTTAAGTGGGGTTACTGGATATCTAACAGGTCCTCGCAACTTTCTGCTTAAACCTAAACTATGAGGCAAAGGAATATGAGGAATTTCATTCGTCATATTGCCACTATCAGTTAAGCTCTTACACGATTTAACTTTGGGTATCATATCAACTATGACCGCTCTATTATTATTTATATTACTGTCACTTACGTGTATGCATGATTTTAAAACTGTTCTATTAAGATTTGTAGGAGTGTTTCCCTTAGGTCGGATATCATTTTCTAAATTGTATTGAATATGTTTATGATATGGTACCTCTGTTTTTAATTTATGAGGATTTGTAATATCATGACAACTTTCAGTTATATACTTCTCCATAGGACTGCTGTATCTCACATTTAGAGATTCATTAAATTGCAAGTAGTTGGCGATGTTGTTGGGGTAAGAGATTGGTTAATATTAGATAAATCCAATTTAAAGTGTAAATCATTTCTACTTCTAGCTTCTGATATCGGTCGAGTCGCTTGATTATATTGATATATTATATATTGATATATTATTTAGATATGTGAAAGTACAACTTCAACTATTTTCCTGCCGACTTAATAATTCCACAGCTTCATTATCGTTCAGGCTAAGAAGATTTCGTCCATTTACTGCTACTATCTGATCACCAATACGTATATTACCCTGCAAGTATGCTGGACCACCAGCTAACACAGATTGTATATAAATTTTGCCATCAGAACCTTCCATAATTTGAAGTCCGAGACTTCCACTCTCATCCCTTTCAATGGTTACAGAATACAAAGTACATTCTTCAGCAAATGAAAAGTTATTCAACTTTCCTATAAGTGATGCACTGAGAGATTCTTGAAAATCTGGTAAAAAATGACTTCCAATCGATTTTAAAGAGGAATCTAAAACAAAAATATGACGTTCTTAGTAAGAAAATTTAATATAGGAGATGTGTGTGTACGTTTGGCGATATTTGTGGAACTTTATGCGTGCATAGCAAGTATTTGTGGCTTTCGTTACACTTGTGATATACATACACACGTATACCACAGAATAAAAATAGGTTTTTTTTGGGTTGTTCAAAACATTTTAAACTGATTCGTACATTTCTGGTATTTTTTGAGTGTAAGGTTCCATAATTTCGTTTACAGCATGTCAGTATGCACACTAATATTTGTGGCGCCAATAACTTGACATAGCACCCCCTGCATTAATCATCTTCAATACACACTTGTATATTAGTGGTGTCATTTTGTATCCTTTTCTCATATTTATTTTTGAAATGTCAAACTGTAGTATTTGTTACGCTTGAATTGCAGTGTCATTAAGTTTCCATAGTGGGTATATGAAATTGTGCATCGTTAAATAAGTAGGTGTTACTTTATGTAAGTTTATGAAGGTAAGTACTGTTTCTACTTTACTAAAAAATTAATTTAACTATTTTGTGTGTATGTATATTTTACAGAAAAATACAAATCAGGTAGAATATTAGTTGCATACAAATTGAAGAGCCAATACGAGGAAAAACTGAAATTTTTTAAATTTTTTGTTCTTTTTTTTTATGATTGTGGACCTGAACAGGCTAAATTAGGCCCATCGTGCTAAAGCACTCAGGAACACTTAGGATGATGGATAATGAATTGCCAGTAGATGCCTATGAACAGCTTACCTTAAATTTTCTATCATAAGTGAGAGGAAAACAGAAACTAGGGAGATCATTCCAGAGTTTAGAAGCCGTGTAGAAAAATGTGTATTGCACCCGTTTGGTACGACAAGTGGAGATTTGTACTGCAGATGATGTGAATGAGCGAACCAAGTGTTTCTCGCAAAGATAGCCCGAGAAGGTATCAATGAATATAATTCAGCAGCACAATAGCCGTTGTAATAACGATAATACAAAGAAAGGACTGAAACCAACCTTCTATGTTCAAGGGACTGTATGTGAGAAGTTAAAGACGGGTCATTTATAAGCCTAATCACTCTCTTTTGAATACGATCAACGATGTCGAGAACGTATTGGGGAGCACTAACACAGAGGTGAGAATTATATTCCAGTCATACCCAACAGAGAATCATTGTTAGTAATCCTATTAAAACCAAAGTATTTTTTCTCTAGTCTACCCTTTAGTCTACCAGTGATCTGTTTGATAACCACAACTACTTATTTCTAGGTAAAGCCAAATGTAATAAAAAATTTATACTATTTCACATAACTATATTATTTTAAAAAGGGTTTAGGAATTCAGTAAGAAGTTCCTATTTACATAATATTTAATCTTCTTGTTAAACTGTTTATTACTTTCATTATTAATGTTAACCAGTAAACGTTTATTTGATAATGATCTAATGTTACTTTGCAGTTTGTTACTACGTGACTTAATTAAAGTAACCTAACTGGGCAAAAAACAGAATTTTATTTGTATTATAAAACTGAGCTCTTGGATATAAACTATTAAAAATTTGTTTCTTTTTCCATATTAATCTTTTAGTAATATCCAATAGTAAGTGATAAACTTAAAACAGTTTCATCAACCTGGTTTATATTTACAGCACAAATGGAATCAAGAGGCAAAAAACTGATTGCCCTGACACAACAAAAAGAGATAAATGATCGTCTTGTACCTAACAGTTATCTAAAACCAGAACAAAATTTAAATACTACAGCAGTACGAAAGATTAAAATTAATTTTACTGATGAAACATGTAGTACCTCCATAATGGATTCTACATTATTGGCTGAAGAGCTTTTTGGCAAGACTCCTCATTATCAGACCCTTTTTCTAGTGGAAGTGCAGATGAATAAATTCCGCCTTACGAAAGTAGTTATTCATCCAATTCTGAATCCTCCAAATCAACAAATTTGAGTTGGGCAGACAAATTATTACAAAAAAGATGTTTAGTTTCTACTAATTCACTTCAGGAACCAAAGAAATACAAACAAAATATGTAAAAATTGTTATTATTAATTTTATTAAATACATAAATAAAAAGTTTACCTCGAGTAGGATTTGAACTTATGACCTGTACTTTGCTCAAAACTACAAATAGACAACAGATTACATAACACTCATAAAATTAAAAAAATACACCTCTTTAAAAAATGATAGTAATAAGAATAACAAAATATTACAACAAACTGCTTATATTAATGAACAAGAAGACACAAAATTGAAGAATCTGTAACCTCAAGCATTGAAAATGATAGAGAAGACTGGAAAACTTGTCACAAATAAACGTTACTGCTGTTACATATGTCATAAATTAGTTGATAATTTATCAAGGCATTTTATCTGTATACATTGGAATGATACAGCAGTGGCTAAAATTTCTAGTGTTTCTAAAAATTCTAGTTCCCGAAAACACGAATTTAGAAAATTAATGCAAGCGGATAATATTTATCATACTGTGCAGTGTTACAACTTAAAAAAGGATTATTTATTATTATTTTATTAAGGAGGCCTATTCCACTTGAAAGAGCTTTCTTATTTTGACTAAGGATCATGTCCCCGATTGCTTGAGTTTCATGCTGAAAAAAAATATTTCTCTTCATATCAAAAAATGCAATGAAAACTCAATAGTGTATTGAGTATCAAGAACAGTAAGGGACGTTTACCGGTCGACGGCCATGATTGGCCAGTGACCGGTACAACCCTTCATGTTTGTGGTGCTCATACTGTTTTTTGCATGATTGTGTTACATTTACCACATTTAAAATTATTTAATTACTACTAAATAAACGAAAAGTCAAAAGTGACGTTTTAAACAGAAATGTCCAACTTTTTTGTAATTATTGTTGTGAAGTATAGTACCTATGTATAATTTTAGGTTGGTAAGTAAAAGATGTTGTAAGTAAAATCGTACAGATGAGTTGGGCCTCGCAACCAGTAAACATATCCTACTGTCTTGGGAACAGATATGGTAAATAAACAAAAAAGCTCAATCCTGCAAGAAAGTAATTTAAAATAGAAAACCGATTAGTGCCAGCAACTCTATGGTGCTGCAATATTTGGAAAAGACATTTCTACTGGATATTTTGAAAATATTGTTGTCAAAATGCGAGAAGATGAAATTACAAAAATTTGTAAAGAGGATTCTCTTATCTTAGGACATGGCTTTATGATGTACGAAAAATACACTATTACTCAATCAGAGTTGATCAGGCAATCGCATCAAATTGGCAGATTATTAATAGAAATTAAAAAAAATGGTCATTGCAGTCCCTAAGTGACGTTTTAAAACCTCAGAATTTTGACTGCATTGTGCAAGCAACAAAAGCAGTTTGTATATGTACAAAGGAATGGAAAGGCCAAATATTTAATACCCTCCCCAAGGGGGAGGACGGGCTGCTCGAGCTCCTTCAGCCACAATCATGGATTTCCAGCATACATACATACATTACGTATATATGCATGGTGGGATTAAGGATGAGTGTGGTCAGGATAGGATCGGAAGGAACGGAGGAGTTAGGGTTCTGAGGGGTACAGAAACTGTAGCAGCTAGGCGAAATTTTAGAATTCCCTCTCTTGAACTAAAATTTTGATTATGCTATTGGAGGAAAAATAACGTAAAACAAAACTTCAAAGAGCAATTTATCCTTTCGTCAATGACGTGCTTACTTGATCTTAAACGCAATGAAAGTATAATATTATTAAAATCAGATAAAGGTAATGCAACTGTTATATTAAATATGAACGATTATAACACTAAGATAGAACAATTGTTGGGACCAGAAACTTATTGTGAAGTACCAAAAGATCCAACAAAAAAGTTTCTTTTAGAAACTTAAGAACTGATTAGAACATCTATTCCTGAAGAAATAAAAAAGAAACTAACTAACTCTGAAGCTATTTCACCAAAACTATATGGTTTGCCAAAAATTCATAAACCTAATATTCCTTTAAGGCCTATTGTTAGTACAATTGGTTCTTGGGTTCTTTACATATAGCCTTGCAAAACATCTGACATTTCTTTACAACCTCATATAACTGGATAAGAATCATCTTTTAAACGATTAAATAATAAAATGGAAAACGAAATTTAAAATCATTTATGTTTCGGATTTAGTATAACCATTTTCAAATACTCGACTTGTAAGCTTACAATACCTGATTCTATCTTTAAACATAAATTGATAATACCACAACATCACACATGAGGACTTTACAATCTTGGACAGAGCAAGTAATTTATCAGATCTGACTATTACGTCTTTTAATAAATATAAATACAAAACCAATTAAAGGTAATGAACATGTCAAATTTGAGGTTACTTTAACAACTTTGAAGTTGAAGTAAACTTTGATTGAATGTATTGTTAATACAAAAGATCATTATAAAATGTAATTAGCTTTATAGCAATGATTTTAGAAATGAGTCAAAAATAAATAAGAAACGTTAAAATGATTTTAAATTTCATTATTATAATTTTGTTATGAATGAATATTCAAAGTAAATTATAAGCATTAATTAAGTAAATAATTTTCTAATTTTAAATTTCGTTTCCATTTTATTATTTTAAACAACCTCATATAGGAAAAACACCCCATTACATTAAAAATTCTGCTGACTTTGCTGAAAAAATGCATACTTTCAAAATTGAAGAGGGCGATATAATGGTTAGTTCTGATGTTTTCACTTTTTACAAAAGTGTCCTTAAAAGAAACTATTGAATACATTGATCATCTTTTTCCAAAGGCCATAACCATTCTTTTTCAGCACTGTCTTACTACAACTTATTTTCAATAGTGGAATAGTAAATTTTATGAACAGATTGAAGGTGTAGCAATGGGTAGTCCCCTTAGTCCTGTTATAGCTAATTTTTATATGCAAAAATTTGAAACATTAGCGTTACAAAATACACCTAAAAAACCTTCAGTTTGGTATAGATATGTAGATGACACATTTGTTATTTGGAAACATGGAGGAGAAGCACTGCATGAGTTTTTGGTTTTTATAAATGGTATACATCCTAGTATTCATTTACCATGGAAAAGAAACTAATGGAAGTTTATCATTTAATATTAATATCTAAAAATAATAATTCACTATCTTTTAAGGTTTACAGAAAGCCGACACACACTGATAGATACCTTCATAAATTATCCAACCACCATCCATGTCAAGAAATTGGTGTAATTACATCTTTAGTAGATCGAGCAAAACGAATTTGTGACCCTGAGTTTTTGAAAGATGAATATAAATATTTAACAAAATCCTTACAAGATAATGGATATTCACTTACAGATATTAATAATGTTATTACACCTTCTTGGCGTAGCCTTAAAGAAAAACCAGTTCTTAATATTGGTACTGCTTTTGTTCCTTTTATAGATAATGTTACAAATAGAATTGAAAAAATCCTAATTAAATATGGCATTAGGACTATTTTTAAACTTAAAAATGTGTCAAACCCTTTATCATCTTCCGGAGTGTATAAGTTAACTTGTTCATGTGGAAAGTATACATCGGAACCACAAAACGTAGCTTTGATACAAGACGTAAAGAAGATGAGATTTTGTAGATTAGGTTAACCACAGAGGCCTGCTGTGGCTGACCATGCCCTGAATAATCTAAATCATGACACTCAATTTGACAATATGGAACTATTGTCAAGACAAATTGATTATTATGTTCGTTTACAACATGAAGTTATTGAAATATATAAACAACCTAATAATTTTAATAGACAAGAAGAAAATCTCCGTTTAAATAGGTTTTGGCATCTTATAATTAAAAAAAATCATAATGATACATCTTAATTTTAACTTTTGGTATGTCTAGGTTTTTTGCTGTGTTTTTCTTAGATCTTGAAGCAAATACTTTACCAATTATATGCTAAATTACCACAGCACTATAATTTAACATAAGTAGTTGAAATTAAGATTAAAATTAAAAATTACAAAAAACCTTCTGCATTATGCTTTTCATTGTTAATAACACTTGCACCTTTGATAAAGATATCTCTTTGTTAGATTTAACTGGATTATTTCAGCTTCTATCATTTTCAAATTGAAGTTTTTCACAACTTTACACTTACGTCATAACTTGATTAAATATTGTTGAATGTGTTTTTTGGCAGACAAATTTCATTGTTAGCTTTCACCGTAGAGAGTGTTCTGATTTGTCATCTTTAAGGCAGTTTAACAGTATTTAATTTTTAATAACCTAATTATTCTTTACTGAAATTTAATTTTACAGTTGGCATTATACGTTTCTCAAACTGTTATATTAATAGCAGGCTGATGTTTATGTTTTAATTTTTCAACTTTGACAAAATTGTTTACAACATCTTTAACAATTTTTAACAAACATTACTACTGACGAAGATAACTGTAAGTGTTATCGAAACGGTTAGATTGTATAATTTAAAATACAACATTAAAGAAACCCAAAAAAGATAAGCATTTTATTACATGTGTACTGGCTACAGAGCAAGGAAATCTAGGAAGATACAAACGTTTACCAAAGAACACATTTGAAGAAGACTTTAGTTTTGTGAAGCGTTTCGAAACGCTAGTCTTGAAAATGTTTTCGTTACAGATCAAGTTTGTTTCCAGTTGAGCAATAATCACTTTCGAAATTTTAATCAAAGATCAACTTACAGTATAGAAATTAAAGTTTCCTGACATAGTTGTGCTTTGGGGTGGAATTTCATTATGTGGTGCTACTAAACTGAGTATTATCTGGAAGATAACAGAATGTAAAATATTGTATGGTAGGCGCATTCTCCTAGCTTTAATCTAATTGACAACATATGTAGACTTAAGAAAATAGACGTTGAAAGAAAAGCACCTCAAAGTAAAGATGAGATGACCGCCATTTCGGAAGTATGGCAATGTATGCATTCAATATAATGTGGGGTATTCCTGATAGACTGCAGAGATGACTGAGCGTAAATGGCCTGTGCATAGGCAAGTAAAATATTTATGTAAAATTAAATTTTGAAAAAGTAAATCATTATTTTATTATCAACGTTTTTATAATACCTCACATAAATCCGGTCCAATTCTAAATTCGGTAAAAAAAGATCCCACGAATGTGCATAGTTCCGTGAAATATAAGCACCTTTTTCAGATTCAAATACTTAAATGAACATTATAAATGAATGAATACATTTATTGTAGAAACACTTCCTATGCAATTTTGTAAACATTCTCTTACGGGGCTTGTGAAATGTCAGCTAACAGATTTGAACTCATTGTTTATTACAGGATACCTATAGCATAAAACTTACCTAAAATATATGCATCCTGCACTTCTTTATATTCTACAACCGGAGACCTAGAAATGGAAGTAGAGCTACAATGCAACGAAGTGGATTGTAAAGAAAGTTATTCCAATTCTTCATTAAGTAATGCATTCACAGCTTCCACTGATCTTGAAACACGTCCTATATTTTGAAATGAACTAACCCCCATCTCTACACCTGTATGTTTATCCCATACCTAAGAGTTTGGTAAACCCGTCAAGTAACTACTATCCAGAATTAATCCACCTCTACTTTTATTATTTTCAAATGAATTAATTTGTGGATTCTCATTTTCCTTATTTTGATATTCTTCAATCATTAAATATTCATTTGCTGTTCCGAAATCACTAATACTTCTTGATCGCTTCTACCTAAAATCGTTAAGTTTCAAACTAGATTTGGTAGATGCACAAAATTCAATCTTAAATTCAGTTTCAGCATTTACTGTTGCTGAATCTAATCCATAAAGAGGATTTGTTAAAGCTTCTAATTTATAAAGCGAATTTGTTTCATTCTTCATATATTTTAGCTGTACACCAAATTGTTCGGGTAGAGTATTTAAAGATGAATATTGTGTTGGAAGCCAGAGGAAAAACTGATGATATAAGGAAGCGAGTCGAAATGTGAAGTAACTTCTAAAAAAAAGAATACTTTAGTTATGAGTTTATAATTATATTCTACTTACTTTTTATGATCCATTTTGAGCTTATATTTTTTTTAATTTAAGATTGTGAGTTCGTGTTGTATGAGGTAATATGCAAAGGTAGTGTTTACTATGGCACAATGTTTGGATTGTTTTCCATTCAAACATTTCTAAAAGCACGAGATTCCACTGGTGACTGGTCGTGTTTTGTTCATATAAATTTATTCCCTGTGCACTAATGTAAAGCCAAGCATCCTTGTGTCGACTATCTTTAAAAACCTGAAATATCAATGAGTGTATTTGTAAATTAGAACTTTCACATTAACTTACCCAAATAGCAGTGTAAAAATGACCACCATAGTGTTGTAAAGTTTGTGCAAGCACCATAAAGTTTTCTTCTACTCTCTCAGTTATTAACCCTCTTCTTGTGATGTGAGCGAGTGTGAGTTCTTCTCTTAAATGTTTGAATTCGTCTAAATTGTACGAAACAGATTCCGGCGCATAATGTTCTAATAGGAAATAATCTCTAGTACCATGCTCCTAAAAACAACAAAATTAATTTTTATTTTTATTTATTATGTATTACTTTTACATGCAAATGTGTATTTATGTTTTCTTTCTTTTACTACAATAAATTACTGCTAAAAATTCAATTTACACATTGCAATATTTTCTTGCCAAACAAGAAAGTGTTGCGGTTGAAAAAAATCGAAAGTTGCGTTATTTTGATCTTTTACGACTCCGTGAACCCGAAAAAAAATTTTTTGAAAATTTTTCAAACTGTCTGGCTGTGTGTGTCAGTGTGTGTCTGTGGCCACTCGCGAGTCGAAACTATACGGAAGATTTTGATGAAATTTTGAATGAAGGCGTACGAGACAATTATGACAACAAAAGAAGTCTTTAAACACAATAGGTAGATGATTGAAATTCAGGTCATCGATAACTCGCATGAAATGCAATTTTTTTAAACTTTCAAAATTGAATATGGCCGCAGTCACATATACATTTTTTTTATATATATATATATATATATATATATATATATATATATATATATATATATATATATATATATATATATATATATATATACATAACATACAGGGTGTTTCTAAATTATGGAGCCAAATTGATATGGAAAGAAAGTTACTTCATTTTAGACCGGAAATTCTATATAAATGCGACTATAAATGCTTACACAAGGTATGTCCGTCAGGTGTAATAACAATTCATGAGAACATTATTTTTAGTTGCTATAGTAACCAAATAATAGGGGTGACCTAGAAATTTTTCCAGTAGGTTATATTTTGAGTATAGACAAAATGCATATTTTATTATTTTTTCTTAAAGTTTAAAATCGATAATATGCACCGTTCTCGAGAAAAATGATTTAATATAAGATACTGCCACTGCACATCTACCATTTCGGTTGTTATCAACCTTGCCATGTTTCTTAATTATTTTCTGTGGTCAGTGCCAGTCTTTTAAATTCCTGTGTTGTTCGTTTTTCAACATTTTGTCAAGTTTCTTTAATAGACATGGCTGAAAGATACACTTTTAAGAAACGTACTGACATGCATTTTGTTTGTTGTTACTAGTTTCTTGTTATTACGATTAAATAATGTTTTTTATTTGATACCGCATTTAATAATTTTAATTACACAACGGTTAAAAGTAGAAAATAATTAAAAAACATGACAAGGCTGATATCCGAAATGGTAGATGTGCAGTGGAAGTATCTTACACTAAATGATTTTTCTCAAGAACAGTGCTTATTGTCGATTTTAAACTAGAGTAACTTTGTTATGCATCATTAAACAAACTTTAAGAAAAAATAAAATATGCATTTTGTCCACACACAAAAAAAACCTATTGAAAATATCTCAAGCCCACTCCTGTTAGCTGGTTACCATACCAACTAAAAATAATGTACTCATCAATTGTTGTTACACCTGATGAACATACCTTGTGTACCACCATTCAATAAAATCGCAAAGGCTCTTTGGAAGAAAATAATAGAAGTATGTTTTCCCAAACTATCATAAAACACCCCGTATCTTTTTAATTAAGCATTTTAGACATATTTATATAGAATTTCCAATCTAAAATGAAGCAATCTACCTCCCATATCAATTTGGCACCATAATTTAGAAACAGTGTGTGTGTGTGTGTGTGTGTGTGTGTGTGTGTGTGTGTGTGTATATATATTATGGTTTTTAGTTCGTCCTAGTCGACCGTTGTTGATGATATCTATTGTAATGCGTTCCGTGTTTTTTTTAATTTTGTGTGGTACGTGAGTGTATTTTGTGTGTTAGTACTCCTGCTACTGATCCAGTGTTACAAATTTTTCAATTAATTACTTATCCCCACAAAATACAAAATTATAGATTAATTAGAGAATACCTAATAAGAATGATATATAACATTCAATGACGTAATATAAAGATTTTAACTAGGGAGAAACTAGGTATATTTACACAAACTTTACTATAAAATTATGATGGTAGAGTAAAATACGGGTAAATCAAATTATGAACGAAGCTATTAAGAAAAAGAGCGTATTCATTGCTGAAAGTGATTGCTAACTTAACATAAAGCAAATGTATTGCTGGAAATTAGTATATTATCCGCACTTTACATACTTAACATACTTAAAATAAAAAATAACAAACCTTACGTTTTCCTCTTTTTCGCGCCTATAGGGATGATCGGTGCATTTGAAGACTTCTTTCACACTCGGATATTACCAGTTGTATGTTTAGATATCCGCAGTGTAAGCGTTGTTTAGTTCATGTAATAGTCCTATTCATCATCCGAAGTTCAAGTATTATTTACAATGTGAAGCAAAAACTGGCAGGTGTTATTTGATATCCAAACGTTTAAACAATTCATTCCTTTGTGGGTTGCAATTTTCTGTTATTATACCTCATCTGAGATCCCCAGAAGCTTAAGCGTTGAAGATACTTGAGATTAAAGTTTCTGATTAACATCTTGATAATTTGTTCGACAAAATCACATTTGCCATTTTTTATCCAGAGATTTGTGGGTTGACGAATATTATCAGAAGAAGTACCAGGAACCCTTAGAAGAAATATATCTTCAAACAATGATACTTCTGATGGTTTTAGTTAAGTCCCGACGCAAACAAAGGGTCGTTATAAATTTAACGTGTGTATCTGAAGGAAAGGAACTGATTTTGTTGTTTTTTTTCTTTGCAAGACTTGTTCGAGAGTGTTCCTTAGCTATGATTCAAGAAAATCTGTCCAGTTTTTGAAGATCATTACCTTATTTTGTTGTTAGGGTTTTTAAAATTTTTATAAAATATCTGCTGCTTCTAGATATATGTGAACACGATCGATTGTGATAAACACGTTCATTCTTCTGCTCAATATTATTCTTTTGAGAATGTTTCTTGGTGGAGATAGCTTCCGAAATTCTGAGGCTGAATGAAGCGTTTTATGATTTTATTTTTTCTTACCATTTTAGCCATGTTTACGTTTCGCGTTTGGGCATATATTGCTTTACAATACACGGTGAAACTTGGATCAAGACACGAAGCGTGTATCATTTTTAAAATATCGGGAGTTCAAATATCGACCCTATTTAAACAATTGTGTAAAACATTAAAAACATATAAAATCGATATAACATCGCTCTTTGCATTAAAAAATAAAATAACATTCAAAACCTACACAAAGTCGAGCCATTTCGCGGATACATAAAATGACGTGTGAAAATAGTTGACTGGCGTCAATACTCTAAAATTATAAAACATACGTTTCATTTTGATTTCAGCACATTCTTCAATTCTCATGCGAATGTGAACTTTTACAGAGTAAGCCTTAACTTTAAGGTTTTATTTTGAAGTAGTTTTAATCATTTTGCATACGTATTAGAATGTATTCATTTATCAATAACCTATTGTGGTGATTATTAAAATAATTTATTATAAAATGAGTTCTCATCGATATATTAATACGTGAAGGTGTCCGCTTGGAGGAGCGTGAGATTTTGGCATAGTTAACGTTCATTATGGAGAAAGAAGTATGTATAACATGTGTTGCAACTGCGTAAAATAAAATAAAATTTAAGGAATTACGGTCGAATTTCAACGTTTCAATCAATTAATACTTTTTTAAATAATAAATAAAAATTGTATCGTTAGCGTTGACAAATAGCGAGGAGACAAGATCATTAAATGAACCGTAATTATATAAATCAACTAAATAGGAACATTATCCATATTGAACAGCAACATACCCTTCTTTATATATTAGTACAGCGAAGACCATCCGACAACGCCTTGGCGGCAATATCTCTCGTGAGTGCGAGAGATGTGCGTGTGTCAAGTGAAGTTTATACGGGTTTTGACGACGAAATATGATAGTTCTATGCTAGCGCCCGATCAGAACACACGTGTGTTGTGATAGAGTTTTCATAGACACTCGATACTCTCTTCGGAGTCATCATTTAAAAAGATAGGACTTATGCGTACGAATACTAATATTTTATTTTAGCACTCAACAACCTTCGCACCGAAGTGTGTGGTTTAAACTGCACAGATCCGGTCTCGGAGAAACGGCAGTCATGATTCCGGACGACAGCGAATGCGAAGAGGATCCCGCCACACAGAAGGTGATAAGAGATCACTGCATACAAGATAATGGTAGACTACTAGCCATCAAAGACGAACCAGACTAGACCATCACCCAAAAGAAGTCCAGGAGCTGATACAAGCAATATAACAGCTACACGAAAAATACGCAAATACAACGCTAAAGATTCGTGCAGTTTTCACTGCATGAAGCCGGAAGTAAAATCAGACAAAACCTTTGACGACACCGAGGAGAAGAAAATCAAGGAAAGTAGTAAAACAAGTTCAGACACGTCCACCAACAGAAAAATAGGCAGGAAGGAAAACAATCAAGACAAAGAAGGAAACAAAATGATGGAAGTTATCATGGCTACTTCAACACCCAACACCGACGACGAAGCCCTCTACGGCTTCAAAACCGTAAGCAAAATGACCAAGAGTAGAAACGGAAAGACGTACGACGGAAACACCGGCACGGAAGTAGAGGATACTACTGTTGATCCTCCACAAACAAGAAGACTACGGACGCGCAACTCAGAAGCTCGTAAGCGTCGGCATCAGCCCGAAATCGATGAGATCAACAAGAGACGTGGTCCTCGAAGCGCAGATGACTACAACAAAGCTACAGTAACATTATACAGCATTGGAATTCATTTCAACGTAAACGTATATCAATTAGAAGAAGCTAAGTCACTAAAGGTGGTAATCAAGGGGATCTCACAAGGCAAAGAAATAATCGAGATCGTCAGGGAGGATTTAAAAGCTGCCGGAGACGACGTACAGAAGGGGGGTCGGATATTTGCAAACGCAAACACCGACAGACGGCAATGCTTCTGCAGCACCTCAACAGAGATGAAAAAGGCAAAGAAATATTCAAGATAACCTCCATTGGATACCTAAGAGTGCGAGTGGAGTCGCCTCATAAGAAAAACGGCGTGCGACCATTGCATGTATATGTACATAGTTTTAGTAGTTTAATTGTAGGGCCGATGGGATTTATATAAGAGATTTCAGTGTATATGACTGCGATATACAATACATTTGTTACAATTGTACATAAGGTTTAATTCGAGTTTGGGTAGTCATTGTATCCTGGTGTTCATTTATTCCATTGATTACAAATTAATAGTAGATAGCGCCACATATTATATTAAGTTAGAAAGAAGAATATAGACTAACTTAATTCTTAATAAGGTATAACAATTCTACTTAAATTTAAATTGGTTGAGACATAAATATTCTATATATTAGACAGTTAATTCACAAGAAATTAATATAAATTTTCCGATGCCCGAATTGTTTTATTTTTAAGTGATCAAAAGGTTCCGTAAGTGGGAAAGCGTTTAGCACACCAGTTGTATATTATTAACTCGTAAATAATCCGAATATAAATTAAGATATAACTAAAGGTAAGAGAGTAAATGAAAACTAAAGGTAAGAGAGTAAATGAATTCAATTTACCAAGTCGAAATGTTCCACAAAACTTTATATTAATAATCAGATGGGGCAACCTTATATTTTTATTATGATACCGCATTAGATGTATTGAATCTTCAAAACATTACTAAATATTTATAACTTTTAAGAAATTTGACGATTGAAATTATATGTAGTGGTTTACGTAGAGTCACAATTTAAATTAAATACATCTTATCAGTGTTGATCAGGGTTAGTGTCAATTAGAAATTGCGTATAATTGTGTCGATAACTGATTTTGGAAATGAGTTTTGAGCATTCTAGAAGTAACATTGGTGTTATCTATTTTGTTGTTTATTACAATTCCAAAAATTCATATTGAATGTAAATTGCAGCAATATATTAAGGAGCTAGCCTGCATAAATAATAACTTTTTTTTATCTTATTCAATAAATCATACAATTACCAACGTTACCATAGAAAATTAAACACTTTTCTTTCAACAGTTTCATTACAATTTGTTGCCCAATGTGATGGTGAAAGATTAAGTAGCATGATTAACGCCTTTCGAGTAGGACACGACCGGCCAGCGAGTCATTACAGTAGTGTTAGTTTGTTGAACAAATTTGTGAACAGTCAAGGTGAAGCATCCCATAATAACTTAACCGTAAATTGTTTTTTTTTATTATCTGGGTAAGAAGCAAACTTAGGTTTCATGATGAGAGATGTCGTTTTTAAAGATATCGCACAAACAATCTCCTTGCGATACACACACGAGCACAAAGATTGAGTACACCTGAAGAGTTTTAAAATACATTTTTTGTTTAAAAAAAACGTACATTCAAAGCACGATTAATCGTTTTACCTCAAATTGCATTCTACCTGCTGCTTTGCGTTTCGTGGTCGAACTCGGTGGCAGCCATCCTTTATACTATTGTTCTATTTGAGGTAAAACGGCTGCCACTGAGTATCTGCTTTAGATTCACTTTGCCCCAGAAATGTGGCAGAAAACTAAAGAAGATTGCAGTCGTAAATTAAAAGCAACAGCCGTTCCAACCATCTTCTCATTTACAAACCCAAAACGTACAAGAAAGCCACCTCTTCAAAGAAACATGTTACCACCAAAGAATGTTAAAATGCCCAATACTGTTACCAGTAAGTATACTTTCATAACGTCATTATTAGTGTTTGTTATTTGGCATTGTCAGGTATTCCATCTAATATTTATGCGCAGTTCCCATTTAAATTTATCAATACTACTTATACTTAAAGTATAATGCTTTGTGAACATTGAATTAAATGAATCATTTTTATAATAATAGGTGTCATTGTGTAAAACGATCATTTGAGAATCTAGTGCCTTTTGATTTCACAAAAAAACTTATTGTAACATGTCTTCTAATTTGTTTTTAAAATAAATTATCTTTTGTAGCTCAAGAAGTGCAGCCAGTAGAAATAATAACAAGTCAGGGAATCAACATTCCTGGCATTGTCTCAATACAGTCTTCTACATCAACTACAGACAATTTCGTAATCAAATTAAAGACCTATGAAAAGTTATTCTGTAAAGAAGTGTCGAGAGTCAAAAAATATAAAATCTTGTTACGTAAAATGAGACAAACACTTAAAAAGATGAACAACAGTCTAAGACTGAACCCAATAAAGCTTTAATAAGTTTGTTTAATAATGATCAACTAATGGACCTGAAAAATAGATAAAACAAAAAATCTACAAAGCTAATGCAATGGTCTAATGAAACAGTAACAACTTGATTAAAATTTAGTTGTGGGAATAATGGTTATAAAGAATTATTGAAACAAGGTTTTCCATTACCTTCCCTAAGAACGCTACAAAGAAGACTTCAAGATTTAAAATTTGAGTTCTGCATGAAGTTTTTCACTTTTTGGAAATAAAGGTTCAAAAATTTGGACTATATGAGAAAGATTTCGTTCTGGTTGTAGCCTACTACTTCACAGGTAATTCCACAAATGGTTCTGTTTTCAAGAACATCATTCGTGGGATTTTTGAAAAAGCAGAAGCTTTGGGTTTAAATATATTAAGTGTAACCACTGATATGGGTGCTTGCAATCAGGCTCTATGGCGAACTTGGGATGTGTCAGCTGGAAGACACTCGCCAGTTAATTGTAAGATAGCTCATCCTATAAATATTTACAAATTTATATACATTTTTGCGGACATTCCACATCTGTTCAAAAACATAAAATCAATGTTAATGACCAACAAAGTGATAAAATTACCTGAAAGTATTGTAAGAAAATATGATTTACCTAGTAATGAAGTTTTATCCCGTCATATACAAGAAATTGTGACCCATCAGAAACATTATACGTTTAAATTGACCCCAAAACTGTCAGAAGAAGATCTAAAATGAAGGTGTCGACCTCACACTCTGTAAGTAGTGCGTTGAAATTTCTTGCTGAGGAATTAGAAAAACCTGAGTACCTGACAAGTGCTTGGTTTCTGGATCAAGTTGAAAAATGTTTTTTTTTATGACCTCAAGACATCCGTCATGTGCTTTAAGTACATTTAATATTAAAATATATGAGGAATCCATACAATTTCTTAAAGTTTTTATGGATCTGATTGTGAAAATGGAGGTGGGTTACAAAAAGATGTGGAAACCATCACAAACTGGGACATTAATTTCGACGCAGTCAATGTTAGAATTGCACAGTTATTTGTTGATTTCAAAAAAATACAAGTTCGTTATGACGAGTAGGTTTTCTCAAGACTGTTTGGAAAATTTATTTACCGTCTTGAGAAGCAAACAAATAGTCCCTAATGCAGTACAGGTTCAAAACAATTTAAAACTAATTTGTATTTCGCAATATTTAACGAATTCCTCATCCAGTAGCTATGAAGAAGATGATAGAGAATGTTTATCTGGATTCTTGTTGTGCTTCCTCCTTATATTGAAGAACCTCAATTTAACCTTTGTTATGGTGAATTGAAATGTGTGTATTCTACAAAGTATTACCAAAACATATAGAAATTGTAAAACTTGTATTGATGCAGCTGGTTCTCAAACTCCACTATATAATAAATTTACTAAATTTACATTACTAAAAAGGTTTCGAGAACATTCTCTTTTTTTTGTAACGAAACATTATTTTACTTTTTTTTAGATATGGAAAGTGTTTTTAAAAAATATCTTCCCATTGTATCCTCACAAAACATCAACTTAAAAGAATTCTTTACAAATGAAATGTCGAACGTAAGTTTAGATTTACCAAATTGTCATAGACTTAAAGCTAAGATAATAAGATTTGTTACTTTTAGATTAAAAATTAATTAAAAAAAAAACTCGCCAGTAGTGTTTACTGCTCGTCCTTAATTTATGAATCCAGCTATCCCATTTGTTTATACTGTCCTCTCATATAAAACAGTGAATTAAATAAGGGTGGTGAACATTCGTAGTGTAATTTGTTTTATATGCATATGAATTTAATTCTCATTTGACTAATACAATACTATTTTGACTCAAGTTTTTCATATTACACCATATGATTGTATGTGATGATGCAGCGGTAAACACTCTTGGCGTGGACAATAGATATAAAGTTTTGAATGTATAAGTTTTAAAACGTATTTTAAAAATTAAATATCTACTGTTTTTTATTTCCCACACAATACCTACTCCATTTTATTTATTTAACTTAAAATTAGGAACTGTATGTATATAAATAATGTTTAAATGTTATAGACTCGTAGTTGATGTTTAATAAAGAAAATTATCTATTTAACCCTTTGCTAATACTGTTTGAATTTAGTCGCAACATGGTTCGGGGGCGGGGCTTAACGCTCTATTGTCGTCACTGTCTCTGTATAAAGTCACTGTAGAAGAAACATAAAATTCAGGAAAACAGTCTGTGTTGAGCTCTTGAACAGAACACACGTGTTTTGGGAGAGAGTTTGTTCAGATATTTCGATACGCCTATTGGCGCTATCACATAATAAGAACGTACGACTAGTATCGATACTAATCTTTTTATTTCAGCAATCTTCGCACCGGAATTGTGTGGTTCAAGCCACATAGATCCGGTATTGAAGAACGCCAGAAGATGTACAGGGACAGCGACTTTGAAGATGAGGAGCCTGCGGAGATCATCATCCAGCAGCGGATCCGCATCAACGAGTTGGTGCGGATGGTCGAAAGACTGCAACGAGATTACGCCAAGCTAGAGGGAAAACTCGAGGAAGCGAAGAAGGCTTCAACGAAGACAACGGTAGAAAAGGCTAAGGAAGATAAGGACGAGGACATCCAAGAACCTCCGGAGCCGAAAAAGCAGAAGAGGAAAGAAAAGGCCAAGCAAGAAGAAGAAGCTGCTAGCAAGAAGAAGAACGAAGCTGCAGCAGCACCGAAGAAGAAGGAAGAACGTATCAAGATGGAAGTTAGCGCCGAAGCAACTCCACCCAAGAACGAAGACAACATTCCGGAAGAGGACGGATTCAAAACCGTCGCAAAGAAGAGCGGAGTCAAGCGTCAGCGGGTGGACGCTGAAAACGCCAACAAGGACATGCCCGCACAGAAACGTGAAAGGATCCCGCCACTAATCCTCCACCGACAGGAGGATTACACAAGGGCGATGAAAAAACCAAAGACTGTCGGAATAACGCCGAAAACGACCAGAACCACTAAGGATGGTATCAGCGTACTCCTCAGCTCCGCGGAGGAGTACGGAATCGCAACTACTGCACTAGACGACGCTGGCGTGCAGTTTAACGTTTACCTACTAGAGGAGGCAAAACCTATCAAGGTCGTTATTAAGGGCATCCCCCAAGATGACGAGATGGTAGAAATCGTCAAAGAAGATCTCAAATCCATGGGAATTGAAGCGCAGGTCAGTCGCATGTTCGCCGGACGCGAACATAGGAAAACCGCGATGGTACTGGTTCACCTAGGAAGGAGTGAAGGGGCCAAGGAGGTCTTCAACATCAAGACCGTAGGACACCTCAGAGTACGAGTGGAATCGCTCCACAAAAAGAATGGCATCGGTCAGTGCTTCCAGTGCCAACGTTTCGGACACACCTCCAACGGATGCCATGCGCCACCCAGATGTGTGAAGTGTGCGGGGGCACACAACACGAGGGAATGTAAGAAGACCCGTGAAGAGGGCGAAGAAAAGTGCTGCAACTGCACCGGGTTGCACACAGCGAACTACGGTGGATGCCCCGCCCACCCCAGAAATATCAAGAAGGGTAACGCCCAAACTAACAACAGTTAGAAAACCGGCAAGAATTGCCGAGGCCGACATTAGTTACGCGCAGATGGCTGCAGGAAATGCAAAACAGACGCCAGAAGAACTGGAAGACGAAGACTTCACGCTCGTAATGAAGATCGTGAAGGCACTCCGAGCAACGAAAGGATAAGCACCCAACAAGAGGGAATGCAAAAGCCTCAATTATCTAAGCGGCCGCCCCAACGAAGAAATGGGATTACGACACCGAGAAGACCTGATGCTGAAAACTGAAGATCTTCTCCGAACAAACAAACACAGGTATTGGTAATTTTAATGTATTTTTTACAGGTACATCGAAACTAAGAATGCCATCAAGAATCACGATAAGATGATGGTAAAGAGGGCAAAGAGTCCGTAGTACCGAGAATAAATAACGATGACCGATAAAATTCAGTTCTGATCGCGCATCAAACGTGAGAGTTCTTCTATAACGTAACTTATTACGCGAAAAGTTTTTTGCCGGTTAAGTTCGCGACTCCCTGGTGTACCGGTCGCGTCGTCACTGCTGGTAGCATACGGCGTTATCTGGTGCATTAGGAGACCTTTTAAGGTCTTCGGTTCGTGAACTCTGACCGAGTATCAATTTACATACATATTTACACTACACTTCAGACATCAGCACTCGGGGCCACAGTAACAAAGCCTTAACCCACGGAGTATGAGGCTGCACTCCGGCTGTGTGTCCCAACAAAATACACGATGGTTAAACAGGGGAGACCCTGTTTAACTAACCCCACATCCTCGTCTTGCCAGCCCTTGATTACCTACCCCCTCCCAATCATCTCGATAGCGAAGACGTATGCCGCCGCAGCTACGTCTACCACAAACTCCACCCGCACTATACCCTCTCCCTCTTCACGTCCTTCATCTCCTCCGGCCCGTCAATGTACCACCTCGACATCCTCTTCCACCACCTCTTCCGCTACAGCTTCCACTGTGTCCAAACCGTCGTTCTGCCGTTACTGCGTCAAGAACATCCCCAACTCCATCTGCACGCAGAAGAAATTCTACAATTCAATCCTCTTCCTTGAGCTCCCGCTAACCAACCTCAAACTTAACTACAACCATACCACCCTGCTCGAATCCCGTAACCCTCCCCCTTCCGACCTGGAGCGTAAGCTACAGCACCTATACGGCGACCCAAATGTTTCCCTATCCCAGCTCTCTGGTCCCCGACCAAACTCCACCTCCCTTAAACCACCGTCCTTGTCCTGCGTGATTAAACACGTAGACAAGGACATCACCGACGATGAAATAATCAATGTCATCTCCCTCCCTCATGTCACAAAGGTCCTCAGAATCATCTCCCGTACTTCTAACCTCCCCACCTCCTTCATCCGGGTCATTACCAACTCTAAAACCACCCTTGACTTCCTACTCGATCGAGGTGTCTACATGTTCGGTAGACACTACGAATGCGAACCATCCCATGCACCATCCCCAGTCCCTAAGTACTGCTCCACCTGCACGCAGGTGGGACATGCTTCTGAAGACTGCTCCTCCAGAGTCCGTTGCCCCACCTGTGGTGAACAAATCCACCTCCTGTAAGTCCCCGTCAACCCCTAGGTGTAACAACTGTGGGGACGACCATCCCACCTACTCATTCACGTGTGAGAAGAGACGTGCAACTCCTCCCTCTCCGTCCCAAACTGCTGTCCCAGAGCCCGTCCTTAACACGTCTACCTCCTCCTCTGAACCCGATGATCCTGACGTCGAACACTTCCTCCGGATAAACGATTTTATCCGTACAATTACCCACACCCTCATCGCCTTTCCAGAGCGGCGAGTATTGATCGTTAGCAGGATCGACTTCGCCACTCGAGTATTCCTTAAACGCCGCACCATAGCCACCTACGCGGGTGGCCGTGTTGCGTTCTCCATGCCCTTAGTCTGTCCGGAGGACTAACCGTTGTTGTCTAACCCATTCCCTTTAATCCTAGCCACGCCCCTAATTCAATGGAGCTCATAATCGGCACAGCAAACGCTCGCGGAGTCCGTAGCAAACGAAATTTAATTAAAAATCTTCCCTATACAGAAAATATCCAAGTTCTTGCAATAACGGAAACCAAACTTTCTATCAATAATCATCTAAACTTTACCAACTACAGTTCTTTTCTTGACTTTAGTGCCATTAATGGCTGCTGACAGAAACGTCTAGGGTATTCAATCATAAGCAATGCAATCTGGCGATATTTCTGGATATCAAGCAAGCTTTCGACAGGGTGTGGCATGCAGGCCTTATACACAAAATCCGTTTAATGGGAATTTCTGACCCCATTTCCAAACTGATACTTTCATACCTTTCCGACAGGATAGTCAGAGTAAAAGTTGGAAATGCACATTGTAACCCTTTCACTCCGACAGCCGGCGTTCCGCAAGGATCTGCCTTGGCCCCCCCCCCCCTACTATACCTAATATTCGCCAGCGACATCCCATAACTCACTTCTCCTGAGATCTCAATAGCACAGTTCACTGATGACACTGTACTGGGCAGTTAGTCAGAGCAGCGCAACAGCCTCTACCATCATCTCCAACATCCTACGGAACTTTTCCGACTGGGCTAACCGTTGGAGAGTCTCCCTAAACCCATCCAAAACTCAAGCCATCCTATTTCGCTACCCCAACAACTCTGCCAAAGCAAACCTCTCACTAAACCAAGTAACGATCACATTACGTAACGAACAAATACCACTGAAAGAGGAAATCCAATACCTCGGGATAACATTCACCAGAACCCTAAACTGGTCTAAAGACCTACAAAAAACCTTGGACCGCGTCCTCGGCCGTGCCAATCTCCTCGGCGCCTTAAACGGTACCTTCGGAGGTTGCCATCCCAAAACCCTACAGCACACCTATAAAACGTACGTTAGATCAGTAATAGATTACTGAGCCCCATTGTACGTCACCCTAAACCACGACTCCCTTAAAAAATAGCCTCTTGTGAACGCCGAATTCTGCGCAAAATGCATAATCTAGACCCCAGATTTCCAAACGCCCTTACCATTCAACACGCGAATATAACCCCGATCACAGACCGTCTTAAAACCCTTCAAACCAATTTTACCCAACGTAGAATATTCGGTGACACAGTCCATACCAAAGAAATCCTATCCTAACCACCGCAGAAATAGATTTAGTAAAAAACCAAAAAGAAAATTTAACCACCCCCTTTCTCTACTAACAATACTAACAAAAAAAAACAAACAAAATTCACGCTATCTTGGAAAGTTAGACGATAAGCTATAACTTTCAAAACATTATTTGACAGCTTGGGTAATACCGCACCATTTTGCCTTACGACATTTTTTCGTACATATCATAATAAGGGTGGGGGGCAAAGGATATGTCAATATATGCATTTTAATATCGCCTGAACCGTTCAACCGATTTTAATATTTTTGGTCTCATTTGAAAGAGTTTAGTTTAAAGTAAATGAACTAGAGGGCGTTATCTGCAGCGTTTACACATTTTTGTGATTTTCGGAAAAAAGTTAAATGGAAAGGTACTACTTTCTTGAAAGACTCTAAACCAACACAAAAATAGCTAAATTTTCGTGAAAACCGCACCCCGATATTTCCAACCGATCTTGATTTATATGAGAAAATGCCAAAAATCTCTAATCAGATAAAGTTACCTTATCGAGAAAAACAAATGCCGCAGCCATTGTAACTACTAAATTGAAAAATACTGTCAAAATTTAGTTCTTATAGTTTTTGTGTCTCAGATTTACTTTTTTAATTCGATTATCATAAAACATGCCATTTATTAACGCGGAAGCGTTCTCGAGAAGTGTTTTCAAGATTAGCTAAGCGATTACGGGAGACAGGCAACGTTCATCCTATGCAAGCACCTCGAAGAATTCGAAGAACACGTATTGAAAAAAATATTATTAATGTTTTGGCCTACGTGCAATACGATTCCACCTTAAGCGCTAGAAAAATTTCGAATGACCTGGGGGTCCCAAAAACAATTTTTTATTGGCTAATAAAACCATAAGGGACAAGAGAATGATAAATTTCGGAGGTGAAGATACTTTGCAACTGTTAGAGAAGCAGGACGCGACTTATTTTTTCGACGGTACATTTAAAAGTTGTCCCAAGCAGTTTAGTCAACTTTATTCCATTCACGTCGACATTGGAAGTTCTGACACAGAAACAAACGTCTGCACTGCTGTGTATGCTCTCCTGCCTGGCAAAACTGAGGACACGTACTTCCACATGCTTATGGCTATAAAAAAATCTTTTCATTCATGGAAGTACTCCACAGTCAAACTTGATTTTGAATTAGCTATGATTTCTGCAATTCAACATGTCCTACCACACACACAAATCTCAGGATGTTCATTTCATTACAGCCAAAGTATATGGCGGAAAATCCAAACAATAGGCCTTACATCAGAATATAAAGAAAATCAAGAAGTTGCAAAGACAGCCAGAAGATGTGCTGCGCTGGCGCATATTCCACCTAAACATATTGATGATGCCTGGCTCACTATTATGTAGGATGCTCCAGAAGACAATGTCAAACTAACAGAATTTTTGACCTATGTCGTGGAGCAGTGGCTAGAAAACCGTACCATTACACGGAGTATTTGGAACTTTCATCAGCAGCGACATCGCACAAACAATGCAGTAGAGGGGCGGAACTCAAAGTTAAATGCCTTAGTCGGAAGAAAGACACCCAACATTATTTTTCTGATAGAGAAACTGAAAATGATCACTATGGAGATCTCATTCATTTTGAAATCAAAGGAACTAGGAGAAAGTGGAACAAAAAGGAGAAAGGTCTTCAAAAAGCTCGACCAGAGAATAACAAATATTCTTGATGAGTTCAAAAAGCGGGGAGACTCGAAGAAATGTTTGAGCGCATTAAGCTATGTAAATAAGTTGGAATAAACACACGTCACGACCAGGCTACAAACCGATTGTGTGTGTGTGTGTATATATATATATATATATATATATATATATATATATATATATATATTTTACAGCTGATTCTCTTTAAGTAAAAAATAAAAATATATAAAAAAGTATAAAACAAAGTGGATGAGACCACACGAAAAAATAAGTATAGTTTGCTTAATAAAGTACGGTCCTAAACTTTACCGTTACAGAAATACGGGGTGTCAAAGATACACGAAAAATACGAAAATTAATTGATATCTTCTAAACCGCTTCTAGTGAAATTTAGTACGAAGCTAGAGTGCATGAAAGTGGATAATTTTCGATACGAAGTTAAATTCCAGCTTCAGCAGTGGCGTGCGTACGAGCACTCACTTGGATATTTTTGAAGAAAAAAAATGATACGTCACTGATTTCTTGAAACACAAAATTACATTATAATTCCTCGTTCAATTTGAAAAATAAAAGCTCTCTTGAATTATGTTCCTAGAATGTTACGTTTGGGAGTAATAAAATAAAACCCGCCGTACTACAAACCGAAGAGGTCGGGCTCTCTGCAAACACATTGACGACCATGATTCAATAAATAGTTGCAGTCAAACCTCACCCACTTTTTACCACCGGGCTGGATTCCAGCCGGACATATTAGACTACTTCATCGCAAACAATATAAATACTGACTCCGATATTTGGTGCACAAATGATCTAAGCTCAGATCACGAACCCGTAATCCTAGACCTCCACACCCAAATTACAAAATCCCTACAACACCCTAACAAGATCCACTGGAATTCCCTCTCTACAACAATCAATAGTCACCTTCCCAAAATTCCCATCCTTAACAGCAAACCCAAAATAGACCAAGCGATCGATACCCTGACCACTTGCATCAGACTAGCCATTCATGACAACACAATCGCCCATAAGAACAATAATCCTTTAACCATTCCGTCCTCGATCCTAAATACGATCAGAAAACGCCGTAGATTAAAAAAGACCGCTAGATACTCTGCGACGCATAAATTAGAATTCAATAGACTGACAAGGGAAATTCAATACGATTTCGCAATTCTGCGCAACCAAAATTGGGAGAAGACTATCTCCGAAGTCACAGAAAATGACACAAACCTCTGGCTCTTCACAAAAAATGTCAGACGTACCAAAACTATTACCCCCGCCATTCACGGTCGCAACGGAGTCGCGTATCTGGCTGACGAAAAGGCAGAGGCCTTTGCTGACCATTTGGAACTGCAATTCTCACCCAACCCCCCAACCTCGGCAGAAGAGACATCAGTTGCCGTGCGCAGAGCTTGGTCGGACGCACTACTCATTCAAAATCCCAGAATTAAATTCATCACACCGGAACAAGTCACGTCCTGCATCAAAAAATGCCCGGCTAAGAAAGCGCCCGGCCACGACATGATATCAAACAAAGTCTTACATCACCTGCCAGCGTTAACCAGATAAAGCCATTCTCCATCTAACTGCCATGTTCAATGCTTGCCTCCGTCATGGCTACTTTCCGCACTCCTGGAAGAAAGCTATTATCGTGGTCTTCCCCAAACCCGGGAAAGACACAAAATTTCCTCAAAACTACAGGCCAATCAGCCTTCTCTGCAACATGGCAAAAATTTTCGAAAAACTTATCCTTCAAGACCTGCAAGAATGGGTCAAACACTACAAAATAATTCCCGACAACCAATATGGTTTCAGAGAAGGATTATCTACCGTACAACAGCTGGTCTGTGTCCGGCAACTTCATCACACCAGGATTCCAAAGGAAGCAAAGCACGGCAGGCGTCTTTCTGGACGTCGCCAAAGCATTCGACCGTGTCTGGCACAAAAGACTTCTTTATAAACTAACCACCTTGAAGTGCTCTCAGTATCTAATCAAAATTATTCAGAGCTTTCTCAGCCGCCGTACATTTGCCATCAGAATAGATAACTGCATATCCACGACCAGAGCAATAATTGCCGGTGTTCCACAAGGAAGCGCACTATCTCCGGTCCTGTTCAATATCTATATCTACGACATACAACGCCGTACTTATGGCACAATACGCAGATGACACTGCCCTACTCTATCAGGGGAAGAACCCCAGTATCATCGTCAACAAAATTCATCGAGCACTCTCACTTATAGAAATTTGGTGCCAAGAGTGGAGAATAGACATAAACGCGGAAAAAAGTCAAGCCGTCTACTTTTCTAAAGCCATTAAACAACCAAATAACATGATCACCTATAATGGCAACGCCATACCCTCGACTAACACCGTCAAATATCTAGGGGTAACTCTGGACAAGCGTCTCACGTTTACGCCCCACATTAAAAACACAATAGAAAAATCCAAATTCACTCTATCCCAATTGAAACCATTATTTACCAATCGTAGCGAACTATTCCTAGCCAGGAAAGTGCAACTGTACAAAATTATAATCCGACCGCAGTTAATGTATGGATGTCAAGTTTGGGCCACGCCGCAAAATCTAACATTCAACTCTTAGAGGCGACGCAATCCAAAATATTGCGACGTATAGCATACGCCCCTACTTATGTTAGGAACTCCATAATAAGGCGGGATTTAGACACGCCCAGTGTGAGGGAGTTTATCTATCAGTCCACAACCGCCAAACAACTGCTAACCAATGACCCTCAACATACTATAAACAATCCACCAGTATATACTTACTACCAACAAAACATCATTCACATGTGCCACGCACATCACTCACGCTACTAATCAAAAGCGTGCAAAACGCTGAGAGATTCCAGTAATCCAAGTTCCAAGACAGAAAGCACATAGTTCTGTGCGAGCGCTCATACCGAACGGACGTTCTGTAGAGCAATTTACTGTACGTTGTACACTTCATGTGCTCCTCGGAGCACGTTTAAAAAAGAACATACGACCGAGTCGTGTAAACAATACCAAAACATTTATTTTCAGGGATTTCAGGCAGCAAATTTTAGTGCAGTTTTCACTGCGTTATTCTGAGCGAAACCACGCCCACATTTAAAGAACTCGCAGTCACCCTAGAATGGACGAGATACGCAAACTAAAAGAAGAAGCGGAAAAGAAAGACCGATGAATCTTACAAGACTGATTGAATCCCAACAGGCTTCAAAGTCAAACGAAACCTTTGAAGAAGAGGAAGACAAAGATACCACGTCGACAACTAAACCTACATTGACAAGTGAACCCAGGAAAGGAAGGGAACCCACTGGAAACGACGAGAACCCGAAAAACAAGAAGAAACGGGCAAAGAAGGCGAAGGACACGCCCACCGCAACGTCCGTCGAAAACAAGGATACACCACAAGACGATACAGAAGACGACATGGAAGTTGAAGCTTCCCAACCAACAAATGAAGACGCCTACACTGAAGACGATGAATTCACCAAAGTCTCCAGGAAAGGTAACAAGAGACCACGGATGGAAGCGGAAGCGCGCGACCGAGAAATGCCGGCAATCCGCAAGGATAGGATCCCGCCGCCACTAATCCTCCACCTGCAGGAGGATTACAGAAAAACCATTCAGGCTCTCGCAACAGAATGCATAAGACCTAAATCAACAAGATCCACCAGAGACAGTGTAAACCTCATGCTCAACAGCACCGAGGACTATAGAAAGGCAACTTCAATCTTGGACAACTCCGGAGTACACTTCAATGTGTATATGCTGGAAGAAGCTAAACCGCTTAGTGGTTATTAAAGGGGTACCTCAAGGAGAAGAAATGCTCGACGTCGTCAAAGAAGACCTAAAAGCAATGGGTTTCGAAGTCCAAAAGGTTAGTCGAATGTTCGCAGGACGCGAACACCGTCAAACGGCCATGGACCTGGTCCACCTCCAACGAAGCGAGCAAGCCAAGGAGATCTTCCGGATTAACAACGTGGGATACCTAAGGGTGCGCGTGGAAACGCCCCACAAGAAAAACGGCATGGGACAATGTCACAAGTGCCAACGGTACGGCCATACCAACAGGGTTGCCACGCCCCTCCACGGTGTGTTAAGTGTGCAGGAGCGCACCACACCAAAGACTGTTGGAAGACCCTGGAAATGGGAGACCCGAAGTGCTGTAACGGCACGGGAGTGCATACAGCCAACTACGGTGGATGCCCCGTCCACCCCAAGAACGCCGCGAAAGCATCAAACAGAGGGTCCGCACCGAGACCAACCGAAAAAAGACAACCAGCCAAAGCAGTAGAAAAAGGGATAAGCTACTCGCAGGTTACCAAGAGTACCACCAAGAAAACCCCTACAGTAGAAGTGGAAACAGTCGAAGACGCGGAACTCATAAAGCAATTTATGAGATTCCTCCGGACACAACGGGAAATCATCAATGGATAAACGCCCCCTACAACCAGCATCCCTCCATATCGGAATATGGAACGCGAACGGCCTCCTTACAAAGAGAGAGGAGCTAGAAGAGTTCGTTTACCGGCAAAACCTAGACATGGTGCTGGTGGCGGAAATTCATCTAAGGCCTTGTGATAAGCCCACGATAAGGAATTACCGTTTGCACCGCAACGACCGACTGAACGGGAGAGGAGGGGGCACAGCAATATTCGTGAAAAACTCCATCGAACATTACGAAATGCCGACACCGGATACACAAATGCTGGAGGTGGCTGCAATAGGAGTGGCCACCAGCTCCGCAGGACGCATAAAACTAATAGCTGCATATAACCCACCGAGGGCCGTGCTCGACCCCCAAGAATTGGACGCTCTTCTAGACGATAACATCCCCACGATAATCGCAGGAGATCTAAACGCGAAGCACCCGGACTGGAATAGCAGGATTTCAAACCGGAACGGGCGGGAACCTAGAAGCATACGCCGCGACGAGATACATAATCACCGGTATGAAGTTATCCACGGATATTTTTTTACAAAATAAACTAAATTTTGGCAAAAAAAAATGTTAATATAGAAGAGAGATAATGACATTTCAATAGGCTACATAATTTTATTACCAAAAATTAAAGATTAAGTGAGTAAAAAGTTCTCAAATACGTCTTTTTGTACAAATTTCACGATGCTGTACCGAAGCCCCAAAATTTGTTTAAATTTTCTTGAACTATTGCAAAGTAGACTAAATAAGAAACGTAATAACAAAAAATTGTGATGTAAGTATTTTTTATAACGTCAAAAAAAATTCATAGAGGTTACGTTTGCGCGCTGGCGGTAGTCGTCCGTGTTGGACTCGAAGCCCCAAAATTTGTTTCAATTTCACAGAATGAATACACGGCTGCTATGAGGACTCTAGCAACGGTAGGAGTTGTACCAAAGACAACCCGCACGACGAAAGGGGGTGTAATGATTCACCTCGAATCCAGCACCCGCTACCGCCAGGCAACCACCGCCCTCGACAACATAGGGGTTGAGTTCAACACCTACATGCTAGACCACGACAAACCCATAAAGATCGTAATCAAGGGGATCCCGGCCGGAGAGGACATGCTACTACAAGTAGCTGAAGACTTGAAGGCACTAGGATACACGGTTCAACGTGTTCAACCTAGAAAGGACTCCAAATGCGAAAGACATTTTCTCGCAAACGAAATTAGGCTATCTAAGGGTGAAGATAGAATCGCCACACAAGAAGAACGGCATTGGACAATGTCACAAATACCAGCGCTTCGGACACACCACAAGCGGATGCCACGCGCAACCCCGATGTGTTAAATGTGCAGGAGCACACGAGACAAGAGCCTGCGAGAAAACAAGGGACACCAGCGCGAAATGCTGCAACTGCGACAGAGGACACACCGCAAACCACGGAGGATGCCCAGTACACCCGAAAAATACCAGGAAACAATACAGACACCAGCCTCTGAGAGCAAACCCCCAGGCCACAAACAAGAATGGTGGAAGCAGGCATGAGCTACTCGCAAGTAGTAGCAGCCGCAACATCCACACCCGCGACAAAACCTACAATCACTGAGAAAAAAGAAGACCTAGCCCTAGCCATGAAAATCTTAAGGGCCAGCCGCGTAGGAAGAACCATTCATGGATAAACGCCCCTACAAACCAGCAAGCCTCCATATAGGAATATGGAACGCGAACGGCCTCCGGGATAAGAAGGAGGAACTCGAATAATTTGCGCACCGTCACGATCTGGACGTGATACTAATAAGAGAAACGCACACGAGGCCATGCGACACCGTAAGAAACGGTAACTATCGACTATACCGCAATGACAGACTGACCGGGAGAGGAGGAGGGACAGCCATCTATTCAAAAAACCATCGATCACCACCCGCTGACGTCCCCGACGAACAGCATGGAAACAACCGCGATCGCAGTTAACACCAGTACGGCGGACGAAATCAGGATCATCGCAGCCTACAACCCACCGAACAGTAGGAAAGACAGCCAATAACTGGAATCAATCTTCAACACGAACACCCCGACCATTCTAATTGGAGACCTAAATGCGAAACACCCGGACTGGAACGCAAATAGAGAAGCAAAGACCCTACACAGACACATCCACCAACACCATGATCGTTGAAGGACCCAGAGAACCAAGCCTTAACCCGGCGGGGTGTGAGACTGCACATTTTTTCAATCCCCAACCTCACAACCAACTAACAAGCCAAGGTCAAACATGGCCGACCCGAACCCCCATAACCCGACCCTAACCTACCCGCCCTCCTAGACTTCCGACCACATCCTTACCTCTTACCTTCTCCACCACGGACCTATGCCACGGTGACCGCTAGTCCAGCGACGCCTACGCAGACGTCCGGAACCCTCCGATCACCTACCACTTCCACTACCTCCTCTACCTCTACTTCCGCATCCTTAAGCACTTCCTCATCCAACTCAACCACCTTACCCAATTCTAAATATTGCATCCTTAATATTCCCACCACAGTGAAATCCCAGAAACAACTATTCCAATCCCTTTTACCTCTAAACCTTCCGTGGACTGAACTTAAATTCAACCACAACCACACCGCTCTCCTAATTACCGGCACGCCTATTCCCGCTCCAGAAACCCAAACCCGAATCCAGCACCTTTTTGGAACCCCTTCCGTCTCCTTCCTCGCTACCACTAACCCTAGATCCACTTCCTTCTCTTGCGTCATCCGTGGCGTTGACCAAGATATCACCATTCCCGAGATAATCCAAGCCATCAACCTTCCACATGTTACCCATGCTACCCGTATTGTTTCCCGTACCACAAACCGTCCTACATCCCTAATCCGCATCCTAAACAACTCCAAAACCACCCTTGACTGCCTGCTGGCACGAGCGGTCTGGATGTTCTCCAGGCACTACTTATGCAATCCTCCTCACAACCCCGAATCCCATTCCTAAATACTGCTCCATCTGCACGCAGTTGGGCCACCAAGCAGTAGAGTGTCCCACCCCCCGATCCTTCAAATGCCCTTCCTGTGGCGGTAGCCACAATACCAATCCTGCACATCCCCTTCCACGCCAAAGTATAACAACTGCGGCGGCTCTCACGCAACCTTCAGTTTCAACTGTGAGAAGCGTCGAGAGACTCCCTCTTCCCCTTCCAAAGTCGCCAGCATATCCGCTTTCGAAACCGAATCCACTACCTCTCCGGAACCAGACGACCCTACGGTCAAACCAGTGTCAACCTAAAAGGGTTCGCTTTTACACTTGTGTCCGTCTTTCCGGATAAGCGCGAGCTTATCCTGAAAATGATCGACCGGGCAGCAATGGCGTACCTTAACCGACGCGTGTACTCCACCTGGGTGGGTACACGAGTCATGTTCGTCACTCCTCTCGTCCAACCATAAACATTCTACACTCCATACCATCCTATCCCAAACCCAACTCGATATATTTTATAATAGGTACCGTGAACGCAAGGGGAATCCGGCGGAAGCGCCCCTTACTCAAAATCCTTCTAACCAACGATAACATCCAAATTCTAGCCATAACAAAAACCAAATTACAGACCCGAGGCACACTAAACATCTCACAATACAATACATTCCTCAATAATAACCAAATCATGGCAACCCTACTTCACACGTGATACCGCGCAACCATTTTTTCGCTGCCGCAGCACGTGCAACACCTCGAGTGTGCCGCAGCCACGGTGCACCTTCCGGCCACTTCAATTGTAGTCATCTCATATTATAACCCACCCGGAATAAATACCCTTTCAGAAGAATTGTTAGAATTTATCTCAGACCTTCCCAACGCTGTGCTACTAGGGAACCTCAACGCGAGACATGCCCAATTCGGCGACACATCCACCAAACATAACGGAACCATACTAGCCAACAATCTCCTCCGCCTGCCCTTCTGACGAGCGGCAAATACGATGCCCACTTTCTTCGGGCACCAGGGAACCTCCATCATAGATCACATCATATGCTCAGAACCATTAATTCAATACTTTAACAACCAGTGCCACCTAGGAACCACTATAACTTCAGATCACCTTCCGCTCCTCATCAATACATTAGGCCCAGTCCTCCCAAGCACGATCACAAGACGAGGCTTTAAAAACGCAAACTGGGACCTATTTAACGAACAAATCACCAACAACCTACCTAACGCCAACCTAGACACTCCACAGAACATAGACAACGCTATACGAGAACTTACACATTTAATAACCGACGCAACAAATACAGCCATCCCGACAAAAACCATTGAAATCAACAGAAAACCACTCCCTCCCCACATAATAACCTTAATCAAACAAAAAAGACGAATATACAGACAATACATAAGACACAGAGACCCAGCCCTTAAAACTGAATATAATCGACAACGCCCAAATCCGACTAGAAACAAACCGCGTCAGGCAAGAAAACTGGATACAGATAACCTCTAACCTCGACTACCGAGACGGCCCAAACTTTTGCCACAAGTTTAAGGTCCTAACCAAACAAAAAACGACGCCGCGATCATACCTAACAAACCCACAAGGTAATTTAATCACCACAGACCAGGAGAAGGCTATCCTATTCAGTCTACATCTCCAAGACATATTTACAACCCCGGAAGACCCGCTATTCGATAACGAACTGAAAACCCAACTCGAACAAAACCTTGACAGACTCCGACAAAGAAATGACGCTTCACATACCTTAACGCAAGACGATCCATTCCTAGAACCGATATCCCCAGACACTATACTAGACATATTCGCAAAGGCAAGAACTCATCCCCCGGACAACCGAGTTATATTACGACATCTACCACAGAATCACACAACTCACCCAAATATTTAACAAATGCCCTCTCATATTTCCCTAACGAATGGAAATCCGCACACACAATTATGATGTCCAAACCACGTTCAGACTCCACACAAGCCTCGTCATACAGATCCACATCCCTTCTCAGCTGCATCGGCAAGTGCCTCGAAACAATCATGTCCAGAAGGCTAAGAGACTACCCCGAGGCCAACAATTCAATACCAGACAGCCAACTCGGTTTTAGATTCAACCGTTCATGCCACGACCCACTGGTCAAACTATACCGACACCTCCAAATCCTTTAACCATCAACACTGCCGCCTTGCAGTATTCCTAGACATCAAGCAGGCGTTTGATAAAGTCTGGCACGCCGGACTAATTCACAAAACCCAAGCTCTTAATATTCCTATACACTTCGTCCAACTCCTTCTTTCATACCTGTCTGACAGGTCTGTGAAGGTCAGGATAGGCACATCTACATCCCAGCCGTTCACCCCAACAGCAGGCGTACCGTAAGGTTCAGCCCTAGCACCACTACTCTATTTAATCTACGCACACGACATTCCGCAACCCACAAACCAAAACATCACAATAACCCAATTCGCTGACGACACTGCGATTTGGGCGACCAGCCGATAAAGCCAGATCGCGAACACACTAATGTCCCGACAAATACGACAAATTTCAAACTGGGCCAACCGGTGGAGAATCACCGTCAACCCTAATAAAACCCAAACCATACTATTCCAACATCCCAACCTTACAAGACAACCCCGTCAATCCACAGATAACATTAACTTACAAATAAGAGACGTACAGCTACAACCGCAAGACACGATAACATACCTAGGACTCACCTTTTCAAAACACTGAACTGGGACAAAGACGTCCAAACCATCCTAAACACGCACCATCGTAAGTACGCACCAGTGCAAACACGCTAAAAGCATTAAGAGGACATGACAGAGGATGCCACCCAAAAACCTTACAACATACATACAAAACGTACAGAAGACCACTACTTGACTACCGCCCGCCACTGTACGCCTCCCTCAAAACCAAAAACCTCCAATCCATCGCCGCATGTGAACGAAACATAATACGACACAGACTAGACTACAGATGCCCCAACGACTTGACAATACAAACAGCAAACATACAACTCGTCACGGACAGACTTAAAGCACTACAAACAAAATACACAAATGGCAACATAGAAGCTACTAAAAACATTCTTAAAACGTACTACACCGGCAACAGAAGACTATACAACACGAGAAAACCTAAGAGGAAATTCAAACATCTACCTGCACTACGACGCGACTACTATACGACCTACCCGAAGACTTCGACAACATCCTCGACGAAACCCCGTATCTACTCCGATAAGCCATGCATATGTCCCCCACGATATATTGAAACCATACCCATTTCCCCAAGCTGTAAGGAAACCATACCCATGTCACCCATGCTATAATAATGACGACCAAAGCGCACGAAAACGGCCTACTCTCATCGCAACACATCACACCACAGCAAACACAACACACTACACATATCAATTAAGCAAGTTAAAATAATAAAAGAAAGATTTTTGGTCTCCGCATAAAACACATAACAAAATTGGAACTATACAATTCCCAATACATATCACACCAAGAACATGAAGACCCAGGGCTGAAGAGGGAGAAGACCCCTAAAATGCCCATAGATAAGCACAAGTAAATAAGCAAATAAGCTAATAGATCGCAACAATTCCTTTGGGGTGTAGAAGTCTATTTACTACCTCGTAGGTCACTGAGACTGGTGATTTACCCCAAAGGCCATCGGATCCTTCACCACCAGGAGTAGCCAGATTGAGGCCTGGTGCACCGCTACCGACAAAGACATATAAACGCTGCCATGTGTTAAGGTACATCACGTTATTGGGGTCGCGTTTTATTACATTTGCTGCGGTCATATAATTCCGCTACCACACATATGTGATTATCATACGTTGTATCGATCTTGTTAACCTTTTATCCTACTTGTGTGTATATATCGTAGGTTAGCACTTTCCTTAATCATTGTTCAGTTAGGTTAGTCATTTTTTTCCTTATTGTTAATTAGGCTAAGTAATCACTTTAAATATTTTTCTTGTTCTTGTCAATATACTCCTTATTCTTTGCTTTCTTTAACTGGATATGTATATATGTACTTTACCCTGGTGTTGACTCCTTACTGAGCGAACAGTTTAAGTGTTTAATATTTGTGTTTCCGAAACTAAAAGTGATCCGCGAAAGTGTACATCAACATTGCGTCCGTGTATCAATTGACGTCCCGTAAAGTAGGGCCTGGACAAGGATCGCAGTGCGCGAACACCCACGACATCTCCACCGTAACAACTAACCGAGGAGATGCCAGTAAACACCAGAACCGCCGGCCTGGAATCGGACAATTCCAGTGGCGCCCAACAATTACATACTATTTCCTACTAACGTTAGAAGACGCTCGAAGGTTCCACCAACCGCAAGCAATCAAAGAACCACCCACATTTGGCGGCGACACACTTGAAGATCCAACCGAATTCCTCGACAAGCTCGAGGGACACTTTCAAGAGACCCAGATCCACGAAACGGACAAAGTCGTTTACGGCGGAGGACTCCTAAGAGACGCAGCAGCAAAATGGTGGCAAGGGTACGTGGATTTCGACCCAACATTCACAGATCTGAAAAGACTCCTGCTCAAGAAATTCGATGACCCACGCACCATAGCGAGGCTTAAGTCAGAGATCTTTGGAAGGGACCAACACTCCGAGATCGGCCGTGAATTTTTGCAGCGGAAAGCCAGAATCGCCCACCGCTTGAAACTGCAAATCAACGAGCACATAAACCTGATTCACGTAGCAAGCTTACTAGCTGGGCGCTCTTGCTACAGAATTCAGTTTCGACGAGGTCCATTGTACGGGCAAGAACAACGAACTTCCCGACCATCTATCACGGCATCCGTCCGATCATCGAATAAACGCTGAAGCAGTGGATATGGACAGAGCATTGCCGCCGACTCCAATACCGAGGACGGAGTCTCCCAACCACCTACAATCGCTCTCATCACCACCACTGACCTGGCCGACCCGGTCATGGAGAACCAAGAACAGAACGTGCAGGTGCAAAATGTGATGCGCACCTGGGGGACGGTGCATCAAGACGGAGTGACCACGCCTGGGGAACAACGCATTATAAGGGAGTTCGAGGTAACCAACGGGCACTTATTACCAACGGAGCGACCGCTACTACTCGTACCCGCCGAAATGCAGGATCAAGTAAGGTACGCCTACCATGACGGGCAAGCCCCCACCGCCTCCATCGTGAATCGACTGGAGAATGAAGTGTTCGAAAGGTTCGGCTTCCCTGAGGGCCATCCTCTCTGACAATGACCCCAGTTCACATCTCAGACCTGGGACACCGCACTTCGGAAATGGGACTGCCTGAACTGGACCACGTCCATCTATCATCCAGCCGCCAACCTGGTAGAACGGCGTAAGCAAGAACTGAAAAAAGGACTCCGCATCCACCTAGAACGGCGCGAAGCCAACACCTGCAGCAAAATTCTGCCCATCGTACTATTCAATCTGCGGACAAGAAGGAACGCCGCGACCGGTACCACTACCGCAAAGGCCTTACTAGGGTATGATTTGTTAAAACCTGGGGAATGGCGAACGCGCAACACCGAATCCGCCGTCCACAACCAGAGGACAGCCCGGGATGAGCGAATAGCGGAAGTCTACCGCAACCAACATCAGTACCGAAAGCGCTACAGTAACTACGGACCCCCCCGGAAGCAGTATCGAGACAGCGATAGGGTACTGGAGAGGAACCACAAACCGGCCAACTCGAGAGGAAGTAGAATGCTCCACAGACCGTCGTGGCGACCGCAGGGACAAACGCGATGCTGCCAGCAGCGCCATCGCAACCTCGCCCATCGGTTACGCCGTCATTACCCGACGTAAGCCCGTTCTAAGCGGGTGGGGGGAAGTTGATACCGTGCGCCTTATGGACGGCGCCTATCGTTACGGGCTAACGTCACGGAATTCCCCCTGGATGCCTTTATAAGCAACCGCAAAATCTACAGAAAGCACTTGGTTGAGCTCTTTAACACAACACACGTGTTTTGGGAAAGAGGTTTCTCAGACATTTCGATACGCCTATTGGCGTTATCATAAAAAAAGAACGTACAACTAGTATCAAGTAATAATCTTTATATTTCAGCATCCACAATCTTCGCACCGGAATTGTGTGGTTCAAGCCACATAGATCCGGTATTGAAGAACGCCAGAATGCACGGAGACAGCGATTTTGAAGATGAAGAGCTAGCGGAGATCATCATCCAGCAGCGGATCCGCATCAACGAGTTGGTGTTCGGACAAGACATCCCGTGGAAGAATTCCATAAAATACCTAGGGCTGGTAATGGACAGAACGCTCCGATGGAAACTCCACGTAGACGACCCAAGAGAAAAGGGACACGAAATAATAAAGCTCTACCCACTGATAGGTAGAAACAGCGTGTTGTCAACCGACAACAAGCTGTTGATCTACAAGACGGTGGTCCGTCCGATGATGCTATACGCCGCAGAAGTCTGGGCTTACGCCGCTCCGTCAACAATAAAACAACTTCAAGTGGTACAGAATAAGTACCTAAGAATCGCAGTAAACGCGCCATGGTACGTAAGAAACGACCAAATACACGAAGACCTCAGGATGCCCAGCTTAATGGAGTTCGCAAAAAACGCCGCAATCAACCTAAAAGAGGCACTAGCGGCACACCCCAACCCAGCTACGACAGGAACTTGGGACTACGACATCCAAGATGAAATGACGCACACGAGGCCGAAAATCATCTTGCGAAGACAATAACAAACAGAAGGTAGTATATTTAATGCATTTCTATTTTATTACAGATGCATCGAATCTACATCACCACATAGAAACCAAATTCGACAAAGGTATAGAGGGTTAGAGCCCGAAATACCGCAATCATATAATGATAACCGATAACCGACAGAAAGCACGCACTTCTTGTCTTGAATCGTTTGAGACAGGTCGACCAGTAATTACAGGGTAATTAAGAACTCGCCTTAATTACCTAATTACTGAGAGCCGGGCGCGTACGGAATTCTTCGACCGATTTCACTTAATTAGAGGTCACTGTTACACACCACTAATAAAAGAAAGCGGTTAAATAAAACATTCCTTATCAGGAATAGAGGACCGTCGTTGAACCGCAGAAACCAGCAGCACAGTAGAAGTAAGAAGAACGCCGAGGACGAACTACGTGGAAAACAGCATCCAGGACTAACCACAAGAAGTCAACACAAGAGAACACCAGGACCCTAACCGAGATTCACGAAGAGGAAGCAGTAGGGTAAATTTAATTTCCTACACTTTATACCTTTCCTAACTAACAAAGCCCTCCATCTTCTACCGGACCCTCAACACTAAGCCTTAATCAGCGGGGTGTGAGGCTGCACCTCGGTGGGAGTCCGCCTTCCGTTTAAACAATACATTTGCATACATTGCACCGCCCAATTCCTAAACTAACCCGCCATGGTAAAACATGGCAAACCCGCTCTTCCTAGTCCCCTTCCCCTGACAGCGACGAACCCGACGGTGACGTACGCTGCCGTAGCTTCGCTACCGGCAGCACCGGCTAGGACTACGATAACGACGACAATGACTAAGACGATGATGCCACCCGTAACCGCAACACCCACCTTATCCATATCCTCGTCATCCTCCTCATCCTCCGACTCTACCATGACTCCTCCTAAATCCCGTTATTGCTTACGCAATATTCCTAAAACCGTCGTTTCCCAGAAACAACTTTTCACGATCGTACGCCCTCTCCAACTCCCGTGGGTGAATCTACGATTCAACCACAACCAAACCGCCCTAGTCGAAACATCCCATCTTATCCCAACCGCCGAGGTAGAGAAATCTATTCAGGCAACCTTTGGTACCCCTTCAGTAACCTCCCAGCTCTCCGGCCCTTCCCACACCCGACCAGATCCCAAACCCCTCTACCAGTCGTGCGTCATCCGCGAGGTTGACCGCGACATTACCCCGGAAGAAATTATACAAGCCATCGATTTCCCTCACGTTACCAAGGCCATCCGTATAGTTTCCAGAGCCACGAACCGTCCCACCTCCTTTGCCAGAATCCTAACCCAATCCAAATCCTCCATCGATTTCCTTCTCCACAACGGCATCTGTATGTTCGGCAGACGCTACCTGTGCGAGCCTCCTCACACCTCCAATCCTATACCCAAGTACTGCTCCACCTGTACCCAGGTGGGCCATCTAGCAGTCGAGTGTCCCACCCGACCCCTTAAGTGGCGGTAGCCATAAATCCCAAGCCTGTCCTTCCTTAGCCACGCCAAAGTGTAACAACTGCGGCGGCTCCCACCCAACTTACAGTTTCGACTGTGAGCAACGGCGGGAGATCCTTTCCTCTCCTTCCCAAGTAACCCCCCTCTCCAAGCTGGAAACAGCCTCCACCACCTCCTCCGATCCTGATGACGGTGACCACGAGCACTTCCTCAGGATCAACACCTTCCTGGAAGCCCTCACATTTACTCTGTTCATTATCTTCCCTGATAGGCGCGAGCTTATCACGAAGAGGATGGACTACGTAGCCAGGGAGTTCATAGACAGGCGATTGTACTGCGCATGGAGCGGTACAAAAGTCGGGTTTAGCACTCCCTACTACAAATCGGAGTAAATTCCTAAACCCTTCTATCCACCCTCTAAATTCCCTTTCTTACCCGCAGCATCAATGGAACTAACAATTGGAACCGCAAACGCAGGTGGCGTTCGACGTAAACGCCACCTCATTAAAAACTTACTACAAAGAGACAGAATACAACTGCTAGCGATAACGGAAACAAAACAGACAAACAGGGGGAGGGGCACCCTAATTATACCACACTACAATACCTACCTTCACAACCCCGACAGAGGCAAACGTGGCACAGCACTCCTGATCCACTCCAAATACCCATCCTCTCCCCACACCTTGCGCCACACCTCGAGTGTGTAGCCGCGAAGGTCCACCTGCCTCCAGCACCTATAATAGTATTTTGCTATTACAACCCTCCAAGCAATATCCTCTCCTCGCCTCGACTACAATACAAAGCCAGCTTCCCCAACGCAGTGCTCATCGGAGACCTCAACGCAAGACATACACAATTCGGAGACACAACTGATAACCCCAACGGACGAAAACTAATAAACGAATTACTAACACTACCATTAATACGAATACGAAACATTCAACCCACGTTCATTGGACACGCAGGTCACTCCACATCGTATGTACAGAACGAATTGCTCAATACTTTGAAGACAACTGCCACATAGGAACGACAATTACATCCGACCACCTCCCCCTATTAGTCAATACATTTTTAGGCCCCCCAATTCCCCAAACACAAACCACCATTACAAGATAAAACTTCCACAACGCAGACTGGAATGTGTTCCGGGAACACATCTCCAATAACCTTCCTGACTTTCCCATAGACACCACAGAGGACATAGACAGAACCATACACCACCTAACTCACCTCATCAACGACGCCGCCAACACAGCAATCCCAACAAAAACAATCAACATTAATCGTAAACCACTCCCGCCACGAATAGTCCTACTGATTAAAGAACGACGATTCAAATAGAGACAAACAGATTCACCAAAGAAAACTGGATGAAAGAAACCGAAAAACTTGACTACCGAAACGGCCCGAAATTTTGGCATAAATTCAAAGTCCTGGCACGACAAAAAACCAAACCCAGAAGCGACCTAATCAACCCTCAAGGTAAACTCACAGTTTCTGATCAGGAGAAAGCCGACTTGTTTGGTCTACACCTGCAATCCATACTCTCTACTCCCGACGATCCATCGTTTGACAACGATCTCAAAGCTCGGCTTGAGCAAAACCTGGAGGTGTTCAAATTACAAACCCTAAACGAACGACCACAGGAACTCCTAAGACGAACGACCACAGGAACTCAAAGACAAGAAGAAATTCCGCCCCAGGACAAGACGGACTCAACAGACTAATACTTAGGAACCTACCTCCAAACGCCCTTAGACAATTAGCCCAAATATACAACCGATGCCTAGCCCTATCCTACTTCCCGACGGATTGGAAGACCGCTTCAAACCGTCATGATTCCCAAACCCAACTCCGACCTCTCCCAACCTACATCCATAGACCCATTCCCTCCTATGTTGCATGGGCAAATGTCTGGAATCAATCTTATTCCAAAGGCTAAGGGATCATCTCGAAGCCAACGACATCATCCCAAACAGGCAATTCGGCTTCAGACCCAACCGCGCATGCCAAGACCCCCTTGTTAAACTCTATACAGAATCCTCAAAAGCCCTAAACCACGGAGACTGTTGCCTCGCAGTTTTACTAGACATCCGAAAAGCCTTCGACAAGCTATGGCACGCAGGACTTATACATAAACTAAGACCGCTAAGCTTCCCTACCCCGCTCGTCCGACTCCTCCTTTCATATCTGACAGACAGATGTGTAAAGGTACGAGTAGGCCCCTCGACTTCCCCAACATTCCACCCGACCGCCGGTGTTCCGCAAGGATCAGCACTGGCACCCCTCATATTCACAATATACGCCCACGACATTCCACAAAGCACAAACCCAAAAATTACAGTGACACAGTATGCCGACGACACTGCTCTCTGGGTAACCAGTAAGGGCAGTGAAGGGGCAAACAGACTCATGACACGACAACTAACCAACTTCTACAACTGGGCCAACTGGTGGAGACTAACAGTCAACCCCGACAACACACAAACAATACTCTTCAGACACCGGACAAGATCCAACTTTACCAAACAAGCAACCGAAAACATAAACCTGACTCTACGGGGACAACGACTCCAACCACAAGACACTGCAACATACCTCGGTAGCACTTTCTCAAGAACCCTCCACTGGCAACCCGACGTGAGCAAAGTTCTCAGTAAGGTACGCAACCGCGTATCGTTATTGAAACTATTGCAAGGAAACATCAGAGGTTGCTACCCTAAAACCCTACAACATACATTAAAAACTTACATTAGACCGCTACTAGACTACCGCGCTCCATTGTACGCAACCCTCCAACCTCACCTCCTCCAATCCCTGGCCTCCTGCGAAAGAAGAATTATACGCACAATACACAAATTTCACTACAGACACCCAAACGACCTAACAACACAACACGCCAAAATTCAACCAATAATAGACAGACTAAAAACAATACAAGCAAAATACACAACTCGCAGGATACACGGAGACATAATCCCAACTAAAGAACTTCTACAAATCCCTTTCTCTAACAAACCCCGACTACCTAGGAAACCAAAAACAAAATTTAAACACCTCCCGAACACTCCTACTACAACAAACCCAAAACCTACCTGAGGAGTTCGAAGAGCTCCTCGACAACACTCCCTACATCCTAAGATAAAGAAACCCAATCCAATCCTCAAAGAAAACGAGACGACGACCACCGCTATGAAACGGACCTTCCATCCAACCCAAACCCAACACACAAACCCAAAACACTCAAACACTAGCACATAAATATTTTCAATATTCAATTTTCTTCTTTTTTTTCCACACAAATATCAAAACATATATTGTTACCACTTGCAATACACATTACAACACAACACCCAGAAACACTCAAAACCCAGGGCTGAAGAGGGAGAAGATCCCTAAAACTGCCCGAAGAAAGAAGACCTTAGGGAACCTAGAAGAAACGAAGATCCCGAAGAAGCAAACGATTTTACAAAAAATACAGAAAGCACATCACTTCTTGTCTTAACGTCGTCGAGATAAGTCGCAGCGAGATAGTAATCTAGAGTAATCACCTAACTACCTAATTAACTTCGGGTCGGTTGTTAACGTCATCTTCGCCGCTCTCACTAATTAAGTGGTCACTGAGTAACATACCACAAAATAAAAGAAATCGGTTAAAAGAAAATAAACATTCCTTTTAAGGAATAAGAAGACCGTCGGGCTGACTACAAGCCGTAAAAGAAGCAGTACACCACTAATCACACGGACAGCAGCAACTCCGGATTTATTTAACAAATAAATCAATCCAATAAAAAAAAAGAAACAGACACAGGACCAGCACCAACCAAACTGGAAAACACCGCACTCAAACCAGCACAGCTAGGACAGGACAGCACAAAGGAAACCGGAAACTGAGGTCACAAACCGAAGGCAGATCTGAGCGATCAAACCAGCACCACAGGACACCGATAAAATGGTACATTTAATAAAAATATAAAAATTGTTGTTGTTTATTGATCTTACTAACAAACCGCCCCCCATTCCGTGGTTCGAACTCCGGGTCAACCACAACCCTTATCATAACCACCACTCCTATTCCCATCCACGAAACACAGACCAAAATCCAACACATTTTTGGAACCCCATCCATCTCACTCCAACAGCTCACCGGTCCCTGAACATCCCTTACCACCAATCCCAAATCCACTTCCCTTTCGTGAGTCATCCGAGGTGTCGACTAAGATATCTCCATTCCCGAGATAATCCAAGCCATCGACCTTCCCCATGTCACCCACGCCGTCCGCATCATCTCCAAAGCTACCAACCGTCCTACATCCCTAGTCAGAATCCTCACCGAATCCAAATCCACCCTTGACTGCCTACTCGCACGCGGTGTCTGGATGTTCTCCAGACACTACCTCTGTGAGCCTCCACACATCCCGAAATCTATCCCTAAATACTGCTCCATCTGCACGCAGTTGGGCCACCAAGCAGTAGTGTCCCACCCCCCGAACCTTCAAATGTCCTACCTGTGGCGGTAGCCACAAAGCCCAATCCTGCACATCCCTATCCATGCCAAGGTGTAACAACTGCGGCAGCTCTCACGCTACCTTCAGTTTCGACTGCGAGAAGCGCCGAGAGATCCCCTCCTCCCCATCCAAAGCAGCCAGCATCTCCGCCCTCGAAACCGCCTCCACCACCGACTCCACTCGGAACCAGGCGACCCCACGGTCCAACACTTCCTGAGAATTAACCAATTCCTCCGAGCGTTTGCCTTCGCCATGAGGATCCTGAGGATAGACGCCCCACAAGCCAGCATCCCTCCACATCTCGATGTGAAACGCGAACGGTCTTCTTCACAAGAAAGAGCTAGCCGCCTTCATGGACCACCACGACCTGGACATGGTACTGGTATTGGAATTACATCTACGTCCATGAGACAACCCGAAGATAGGCTTCACGCTCCACCGCACTGGACAGGCTGACCGGAAGAGGAGGAGGACGGCCATCTACATCAAGAGCTCCATCGACCACCACCCACTGCCTACACCGAGGATGCAGAGGATGGAAACCACCGCCATCGGAGTCATCACCAGCACAGCCGGTCTCATCAGGATCGTGGCCGTCTACAACCCACCGGGAGCCCAGATAGACGAACAGGAACTGGACGACCTCTTCGAGGACAACACCCCAACGATCGCAGGAGGGAACTTCAACGCGAAACACCCATTGTGGAACAGCAGGACCACCAACGAGCTGGGAAGGAAGCTAGAAGACTACGTCGGCCCGAGAAACATCATCGCGGATAGACCAACCCAGCCAACCCACTTCCCATACCAGGAAGCATACCGACCGGACGTACTAGATATCGCCCTTTTCCGGAACACTGAAGGACTCAGCGTGTGCGCAGATAGCCCTCGGCCGAGAGGCCCGGGTAATCCGCTGAAACTCCTTCGTGCTAGGGGTTGGGGCTTGAAATTCTTCCCCATGAACGAGGGATTTCCAGTAAGCGCGAGTCATAAGTTCGCGTTGATTACGTCCCTGCCCTTTGTACACACCGCCCGTCGCTACTACCAATCGAACGATTTAGCGAGGTCTACGGTCGACGCACGCGCCGGAAAGTCGACCGAACTTGATCGTTTAGAGGAAGTAAAAGTCGTAACAAGGTTTCCGTAGGTGAACCTGCTGAAGGATCATTAAAGACGTTCACGCGTTCCGATCGCAGCAGCTCTTTGAACCCTCCAGTTCACAAAACAGTTGGCAACGTTATTGACGAAAAATACCAGGTTTTGAGCAGCATATTCAAAAACATTTTATCAAATGTGCAATACATTACACTAACAATGGATATTTGGACGGAGACAATGCAAACCGTTAGTTTCTTGGGAGTTACAGCTCACTACTTTTTTAATAATAATCTTAATACTGTGACAATTTGTACAGAGGAGTTAGGCGAAAGACATACTTCTGAGTATTTATCTCAATGTATTTTAAAAATTTGTACAGACTGGAATATACCTCATGATAAAATTACTGCAGTGGTTACTGATAATGGAAAAAATATTGTCAAAGCAATTCAGCATACATTTGGGAAAAATAAACACCTACCATGTTTTGCGCACACTTTAGATTTAGTTGCTTCAAGTATAATTAAAGAGGCAGAACATGTTCAACAAATTGTTGCAAAAGTAAAAACCATTGTGCGATACTTTAAACAAAGTGTTAATTTAGCAGATGAGTTGAGGCAAGAGCAAGTGGTATCTGATTCAGGAAACATTTATAGACTTATCCAATCTGCACCCACTAGATGGAATTCTGAATTTTATATGCTACAGAGATTTGTAAAGTTGTCAGGAGTTATTGCACTTATTTTGATCAGACATCCGAATTCACCAGCAATGGCTGATGTTACTGAACTGCAAATTATTAAAGAAGTTCTTGATATTTTGGGTCCTATAGAAGCGGTGTCAAAAGAAATTTCAGGAGATCATTATTTAACTTGCAGCAAAATTATTCCAATCGTTAACTGCCTTCGACTTAAATTGCAAGCTTTGTCACCTTCCTCAGAACAAGCCAATGTACTAAAAGAACTTGCTCTGAATGGCATAGAAAAAAGATTTGGTGCGGTAGAGCAGGTATTTTTACTAGCTTTTGCAACACTTCTTGACCCAAGATTCAAGAAGGTCCATTTTAATAATGCCATGGCTTGCTCAAATGCAATACATGCAATTGACAAGGAATGTAAACTAAAAATTAATAGTGAAAATGAACAGGCATCTACTTCCGAATCACATTCTACTTTGGCACTACCTTCTACGAGTGATCTTTGGTCGTTTCATGAAATATTGGCTCAGCAGTCGGAGCAAAGAGAAAGGTCAGTAGCAAGTTTACTGCGATTTAAAGAATTATTTAAATTTGCCATTAGCTCCTCTTACAACAGATTCAATGGTGTACTGGAATAGCAACTTTTATGGCAGAGGCAGTACAATTCTGAATGATATAGCGTTAAAGTATTTATCTGTTGTGGGGAGTTCTGTGCTTTGTGAAAGACTATTTTCGCAAGCCGGAAACATTATGACGCCAAAAAGAAATAATTTAACCGGAAAGAGACTTTCTATGTAGGTACAATTTATTTTAAATTTATTTCTAAACCCTGCATTTTTTATATACATATATGTATTGTATATATTATCTTTATTTTATATATTTTTTATAATATACATATTATGAAAGATTTGTTGTAATGTAACCGTAACTTCTAAGTATAGCACTTCATGCTATATTTTTTCCAATAAGCCAAACAGTGAAATAGTTTTTTTTTAATATGAAGACTGACCATAAAAAATTATCGATACTATGTATCGATACTTCAAAGATCGATACTCTGAAAGAGATACGATACATGAATCGATATTTTTTAGTTCGGTATCGATATATTTTTATAGTATCGCCCAACACTAGGTCTGTTACAAAGGCAAACAAAAATTGGATGTTTTCGGGCAGTATGAAGGAGGGGGATGTAACTAACTTGGTTATTTCCTATCAGATTTCATTAAAATTGGACAGTTACATTACTCATTGTCTGTTATACGAACAAACAAAAAATGGACCAATATGAAGGGAGTGGGCGTTATATCTAACTTAACTTAGTTATTTCTTTTCTTATAACATCCATTAAAATTTTACAATTGTAATAGTTGTAGTGCTAGGTACACAAGAGAGAACAATATAAAACCTGTATTTTTTATTTCTGGATTAAATGATATTCTTATAATAATTCATATAATAAAACTTATTGGTGCCGGTCTTACATGCGATCTACCTATTGTGGTCTGGTCTAATATGCGATCTACCAATCTTTTGAAGTTATTATTTATTTTTATTTATAAAAATTGTTAAAATGCGTCATTTGCAGTTGACCTTGAAATTGTACTTAAGTCGCTAACGATAATGACACTGCAATTAGTACTGTTTTTCAGAAATGCCATTACGATAGTAATTATTATTACAATTATAGAATGGTATCCATTAATGAAATTGTTTTTCGATTTCTATTGTTATTAACAAATGACGGATTTCAAAAATCTATCAATATAATATAATGAAAGTTGCAATTACTAATGAGCAAACTGCCGCTTGTTTTTGTACCTCACTTTACACAAATCGTAGTTTTCATCAGACAAAATATGAAAAGCATAAAAGCGAGAGCCAATCAGAAGCAACAATTTAGAAACTCTAGAACTTCTGATTGGCTCAAGCCTCTGATTGGCTCAAGCCGCCGCTTGTCAACCAAAAAATATATGTGATCATCAAGAGATACCAATATCGAGGGTTCCCCGGTTTCGGGGGCTTCTAATGAAAACTACGGTCGGTATAAAGCAAGGTACAAAAAATAAGCTATTGCCCAAAAGAATGTGCTTATCAGGAGATCCCAATACCGAGGGTTCCCATCGAAGCACTTCCGGTGACTTTTAGCCTGATGATGGTAATAAGATCTTTCGAATGATGTACGGGCAACTAGATTTTGTTTTAATAATAAGGGAAATGCATTTGACCCGATTGAAACACAAATTTTAAGTAGTAATTACTCAGATTTTTTCAATTCGATACTAGGATATTTTTAGAGTATTCTAGAGTATACTAGGCCGTAAAAACGACTGAAGATATTGCAACCAAAAATTTTTCAAAATTGTTCAGACAGGTGATGGTGATAATCACTTAGATTTGAAAGCAGAATGCCAAAGTTGTTTACCGACTACAAAGTATATACTCACTAGGTGGTAGGCATGTATACTCCATGCCAGCCGGAGAGATACCACCACCCTTACCATGGGCTCCTTAATATTGGGTCTCCGATTTGCTGAGCTCGGTAAGGGCTGCCGGTTACCTTTTCCATCATCCTTAATCTATTCTCATCCTTATTCTTCCTTCTCGCCCTCACAGTCTCCCTATCGGATTAAAAGTCCCAAATTAAAAAATAAGATGGCTGTGGTTTCTAGGGTTATAAATTCCGGACGTAAAATCCTGCCCCATTCGGATGTCCGGGAGGGCAGGGCCCAAGCGACCTCGGTCATCGAAAGTATCAACTTTCTGATTCACTACTGCAACATCCGCGGTATCAGGTCTAATCTTAATGCTATTCACCAACATCTTGAACAATTACAACCTGATATATTGTTTCTATCTGAAACACAAGTCTCCTCTGAAAGCTCCGAGTCACCCGACTTGCAATTTCCTCAATACCATCTTCACTCTAACTTTCGATATAAAGGAGGCGTATGTGCGTACATCAAGGACAGAATTGCTTGCAAGAGGGTTTCTTGCTTAGAAAATAAAAATTTTGACGTGATTTCGTTTAAACATTCTGGTCCTAATTTTGTGAAATCCTACTGTTGCATTTATAGGTCTCCTAATGACAGCAACTTTCAAGACTTCTTCGATTACCTTAGTATGAAAGTTGACTATCTCCTGTCTCAGTTTCCATCTTGCGATATCTCATTTGTAGACGATTTCAATGTTCATAACTCTAGTTGGCTTCAATTTTCATCTACCAGAAATCCCGCTGGTCATAGTGCAGAAACATTTGCTATTTCATGTGATCTCACACAAATGATTTCTGAACCCACAAGAATCCCTGATAACCCTAACCATACTCCACATCTTCTAGATCTCTTTCTAACATCAAACCCTCTTGTTTATAAAACTTCCGTTTTTTCGCCTTTAGGTCTTTCCGACCATTGTCTAATAAAAATCATTTCTACTGTACCTAATTCCACTGTTGTTCGCAAAACCGATAGAACCTTGTAGTGTTTTAAGTCAGCTCGATGGAGTGATTTACGGGATTTCTTTGCAACCTTTCCATGGCGTGAATATTGTTTTAAGTCGTCCTCTTCATGGTATCTGAATCATCTTCATGGGAATGGAGTTGTACATTCCGAAAAACAGTACCGTGTAGGTCATTCACGTTCCCAACCCTGGTTCAATAAGGCTCGTTCTGATGCAATATCTTTAAAAAATAAATGTTACATTAAATGGAAATCTAATAAATCGGTTAACAGTCATGTAGAATACGTTGGTGCTAGAAATATCTGCAAAGGTGTCATCACTAAAACTAAAAAGTTGTTCGAACAACGAAAATGCAATGAACTAGCTACATCTCCTTTAGGCAGTCGTAAATTTTGGTCTTTAGCAAAAGCCATTAGTAAAAACTTTCGAACATCTTCATTTCCCCCCCTGTCATTTATTGATGGATCGGTAGTTGCTGATTCTGTAGACAAAGCCAACGTTTTTGTGGATTTGTTTGCATCAAACTCGTGTCTCAATGATTCTGGAAAAGATGTGCCCCTAGTCAACTCTTCTTCATACGTTATGAAACCAATTCATTTTCGGTACAAGCTCTTGGAATCGATCATCAGTAGGCTTGATCTCAATAAGGCGACTGGCCCAGACGGTATCCCAGCTATTGTCTTAAGGAAATGTTCCCCCGAACTAGTACCAGTCCTATCTAAGTTCTATACGATCTCTATATCTTCTGGGGAATTCCCTTCATCAAGGAAGTTAGCAAATGTTCAACCTATTCCCAAAAAAGGTGATAAGACCGATCCCTCAAATTACAGACCAATTGCCATCACTTCCATTTTGTGTAAAAATCATGGAAAATACCATCAATCAGCAACTGCTCACGTTTCTTGAAACTAACAAACTCCTTAGTGGACCACCAATATGGGTTTAGGCAAAGTCGTTCAACAGGCGATCTTCTTTCATATGTGGCCCAAGTTTGGAACAATACAGTAGAGCAGTCCGGTGAAACAGTTGTAGTCGCTTTAGATATCTCAAAGGCATTTGACCAAGTTTGGCATAAGTGTTTACTTTCCAAACTCACCTCGTTTGGGTTAAATGATACGCTCATCAACTGGGTTTCTAGTTTCCTTGATAAAAGACGAATACGTGTCGTAGTTGATGGCTTTTTTCAAAAGAAGTTAGCATTAACGCGGGCGTACCACAGGGATCCGTTATAGCGCCTACACTTTTTCTGCTGTACATAAACGACCTTATTTCTTCAACAACTAACCCCATCCATTGCTTTGCTGACGATAGCACTCTTCACTGTAGTTCATCTCAGTCTATTCATAGTGATAATTCACCTTCTATGTCAAATCAAGAAATTAAAGCTGAAATGGCAAATTCAATCAACAAAGACATTCAACATATTCTCGAATGGGGAAGCAATAATCTAGTTAAATTTAATGCTAACAAAACTCAGTGTTGCCTTATGTCCGCCAAAAAAGATCGATCATTTCCTGTTGTAAGTATGAATGGCTCAGTTCTTAAGTTTTCAGACTCTATTACTCTGTTGGGTATGATTGTATCTTCAAATCTCTCATGGGTTGACCATTTTCTGTCAGGTACCAAAACAGGTGCTCGTAAAATAGGCTTTTTGTACAGATCTAAGCAGTACTTTACCTCTCAACAACTCCTTCTAAAGTATAAGGCCCAAATTCGGCCTCATCTGGAATAGAATTCTCACCTTTGGGTTAGTGCTCCCCAATACGCTCTCGATATCGTTGATCGTATTCAAAAGAGAGCGATTAGGCTTATAAATGACCCGTCCTTAACTTCTCACATACAGTCCCTTGAGCATAGGAGGATGGTTTCAGTTCTTTCTTTGTATTATCGTTATTACAACGGCTATTGTGCTGGTGAATTACATTCTTTGATACCATCTCCGGCTATCTTTGCGAGAAACACTCGGTTCGCTCATTCACATCATCAGTATGCAGTACAAATCTCCACTTGTACCAAACGGGCGCAATCCACATTTTTCTACACGGCTTCTAAACTCTGGAATGATCTCCCTAGTTCCTGTTTTCCTCTCACTTATGATATGAGAAAATTTAAGGTAGCTGTTCATAGGCATCTATTGGCAATTCATTATCCCTCTACCCATCCTCCTAAGTGTTCCTGAGTGCTTTAGCACGATATGCCTTATTTAGCCTGTTCAGGTCCACAATCATAAATATATATATATATATATATATATATATATATATATATATATATATATATAAGGTAGGCTAACATCCACCATAAATTTTTTGAAACATTTAAAAACGAAACACATTTCTGCATATAATGATTACATAAATTATAAAGTTGTAAAGAAGCAAAAGAAATCATGTCAAGCAAAAACTATTAAGTCAAGTTTAGAATTGAAAAGTATTAATAATAAACAAGTCGACATCAAGACAAACTTTAGTCAATCAAGAATTGTCAGTCAGAAAGAATTAGACCAAAGAATGCTTAAGTTTATTGTTAATACAATGTCAGCTGTATCAATAATTGAGAATCCTAGTTTTATTCAAATGTTTGATGGAATGAACTTAAAGGTCATGTGTAGGGGCACAGCATGAAGAAGATAAAAGAGTTATGTCAAAGTAATATAGATAACATAAAGAATGAACTCTATAAGGTACAATATGTATGTACAATAGCGGATATATGGTCGTCCAAGAAAAGAAGCTTTTTGGGGGTCACTTGTCACTGGATCGAAGAAACTTTTGAAAGAAAGTCACTCGCCTTAGCTTGCCGCAGGTTTAATGGTGTTCATTCCTATGAAAAAATTGGAGAATTGTTAGACGAAATTCATGCAAAACTTCAGCTCAACTTAACAAAAATTGTAGGAACCGTAACAGATAACGGTTCAAACTTCGTAAAATCATTTAGAGAATATGGAATTCGGATATCCGAAGATATATTATTTTCTTCTTTAACTGACAATTCATCCAACTCAGTATCAGATGATAATGAAAATGAACATGTAGCAACTTCTAACGATGATGTCGATGATATAGAAGAGATCTTGTTCGAACCAGTCATGACTCAAAGTGAACAAATTGCGGATATTTATTTGCCTAAACACGTTCGCTGTATAAGCCATACGATTAATTTGATAGCCAGTACAGATATAATGAAGACAATTAACAACAACCAATCATACAGAACAAAACACTCATTAATTATGTCGAAATGCTCGCAGTTGTGGAACAAAGCGGGTAGACCCAAAACGGCAGAAATCATACACGAAATACTAGGGCACTATTTAAGTTACCCAGGACTTACAAGATGGAATTCCTTTTACGACTCCGTTAATCAAATTTAAAAAAAGGGAAAAGGCTGAGGGCGTTGTACAGTGGGACGAAACGCCGAAAAGCTGGCCAAAAGTCAAAAATCAAGTTACTATCTAGGGATTTTTAAGTTACTAGTTCTATAGATTGGTATTTTGTTCATCGAACCCGCATGTCAGATTTGCTTTATGACGTGTACTTAAGCTTAGGGACCATTAGAAAAGTGACCCTCGAGCGGGACGCAAGCGACTCGAACGCCAACCGGTATTTATACCTGCTTTACTTAAGTGTATATTATAACGTGATCTGAACGGATTTTGTCGCCGTAAAATGGATTTATCTCCTGATAGTAAGTAGAATAATAGTGTCCTAAGCAGAATATGAATAAATAATTGGTTAATACCATAATTAACAATCTTTGTTGCTGTAAATTAACAAATTGTTTAAGAAATTGTTTATGCATAAAAAAAGTTGTCTGTTCTGTCGTGTTCGATCAAATGCTTTTGCGTCGCTGAAAGGTAATGTCATTGCGAACATTTTGGGTAAAAAACCAGCTATTAGTAATTGCTATTCCGTTTACAAACCAACTTTTTGTATTAACAAAGCCAACTGGACAAAGCAGCCGGTAAATTGTATAAAGTATTTATGAGTTTAATATTATACTAGAACGGCTTTTTTTTAATCCTGTTAGTACTTAACTTATGGCATTTGGTTATTGGTTAACCCTCCCTCCTACTATGTAAATATTTCAAACTGTTGTGTACTGAATAATATAAAATTTAGTGTCTAACTGAAGCTGCTACAGAGCAGACGATATTAACAGAATATAACACTTGTAGCAATAAAAATTTAAACTATAACAAGTATTATTAATTCAGTTTAATAGGCACTCGATAATTGGCTTAATCAGCAGTGAATTGCACTAATTGATTTAGCTAGAACATTGGTCCTTCGAGCCGGATACACGGTTAAAACGTGTTATCAAACATAAAAAGTTTAGTGAAAATAACGCGAATCATCAGTGATTACTAGTCAAATTACTACGAATCATTCATCGAACACAAATTCGCAAGAAGTCATTGAGTTACAACTTACAACAATACAGAAAAGGAAGGTGCATCCGTTCCTCTACCTGGCGAGTTTACCAAAACATAAGGTACCGTTTCTTATTTACCCAATTTTAATCACTTTAAGGCTTCAACCAACAGTAATAATGAACGATTCAAATAATACAGAAAAAATCAAAGAATTGCATTACAAGCGCGGTAATTATAAGACAAAAATAACTTTATTTCAAAAATTTCTTAATGCTTTATCTCCTGATACAATTAACGAAACGGATATCATTAACTTGCAACAAAGATTAATTAAATTTGAATTAATATATGATCAATTTGATGACATTCAAAACCAATTAGATCAATTTGAACCCGATTGTGAGGAAAATTTAGAAGAAAGGGAACAATTTGAAAACAATTACTCTTCATTATTATCTCAAGGTCAGAAATTATTAAATCTTAAAAAACCGCTAACTGAAATTACAAATGTTTCCCAAACTACGAGTTACAATTCAGCTAACGTTAAATTACCTAAACTAACAATCCCATCCTTTGATGGCAGTTTTATTAATTGCACTGTTACCATTATACATAATAATTCCGATGTAACGGACGTTCAAAGGTTATGTTATCTCAGATCTGCTTTAAAAAATGAACCTGCGAATTTAATTAGCTTCCTTGACACATCTGACAGAAATTATTCTATTGCATGGAAATTGCTGCAAGATAGGTACAATAACAAAAGACGAATTATATACAATCACATTCGTGAAATTTTGGATGTTACTAATATTACCAAAGGATCTAACGTGAGTGTAAGGTATTTAATTGATACAATTCAAAAACATTTAAACTGTTTAAAGGCGATGAACCAACCGGTTGAAAGCTGGGATGCTCTTTTAATTCCTATTTTTTTACCTAAATTAGATTTCAATACAATACGTGAATGGGAATCATTTCTCAATAAAAAATACGAATTGCGAGACGATATACCCACTATAGAAGAATTTATAAAATTCTTAAATGATAGACAAGGTGTGTTGGAATCTCTTTCAATTAATCAGCCGTCAACAGCCAATGTTAAATATTTTCAAAAACACAAAACAGATAATAATGTCAAGCCATTTAGTGCAAGCGCAACAGTAGCCGCAAATTGTGTATCTTGTAACGGAAAACACTACTTGTATCAATGTGAGGATTTTTTGAACCTCCCCGTGAATAAAAGAATTGAAAGAACAAAGGAATTACATTTATGCTTAAATTGTTTTAAAAAGGCTCATAATTCATTTCAATGTAAAAATGCGCACACTTGCAAATCATGTAATCGAAAACACAACACATTACTTCATATTTCCAATTCAGGGCTAGAATTACAAAAAATTGATCAGAACAATAGTGCAGTTAATTCAATGCAGGAACAGGCGATTAATGAATCATCCCATCCATCTACGTCCTTAGCAAGTTACGGTACATTAAATAAAATTAAAGCTCCAACGCAAGTGTTATATCTACTGCATGTGTAAACGTTAAAGATAAAGGTGGAAACGTAATTATAGCTAGAGCACTATTAGATTCTAATTTCATTTCGGAAGAATTGTGTAAAAAATTAAGGCTGCACGGTATCTTGCATTTTCTCTATACCTCGTAATGTAAACGCGCGCCACTATAACTTTTTAAGTATTAACATTTTTCAATTTTTGTTTTTACATATGTGTTTGTCAATACATTATCTAGAAAAACTCCGACCAAATATTTTGTATTTGGGGTAGGTCCCTCAGGAACCTACAATAAAGTTTGTGTTTTCTAAATTTCACCATAATTACAGCAACAAATTTTTGTTACTTTACCTTCAGCGACAATCAAGATGTGATTGAGCCTAATTGTGCAAAATCAAACTCTATTTTTATCTTCGATGATATCGCTTGTGAAAAGCAAAACAACATAAGGGCATATTTTTCTATGGGCAGGCATAACGATATTGACTGTTTCTATTTGGGTCAAACTTACAGTAAAATTCCAAAGCAATTAATTCATAATAATGCGAACCTAGTTATATTATTATTTGAGTAAGACGAATTAAAGTCCCACCATAAGCATGAAATTGTTTCGGGACATGTGTTCAAAGTGCTGGGTAGATCCGTTTGGTTTCATGGTCATAAACAAGGATGCTGAAGTTAATAATGGTCGCTATATGAAAAGATTTGATGAATATATAATACCTTAAACAGCATTCAGCAGTTTAGTAGTAACTGATCTGTTTAGGTATTAACAGCTATCTGTTTAGTGTAAACAGCTACCTGTTCAAGGTGAACCGGTACCTGTTTATCGCAATGGACAACAAGGAGAGGATATTAAAGAAAAAAATTATTCAGGCTCGTAAAATAATACAGCAGAAGTATAACAGTATTAAGACTGCTCGCATTGATAATGAAAGAACATTGGAAAGTACTTATAAGCCTTTAATAGAACCTCTAACTGAAATAGTAAATAAAATCGATAAAAAAACACCTAAAAAGGAGGAGGTCATTGATGTTAAACCCAAAAAACCACCCGTATTGATATTTCCAAGAAAGCACGCTACTCTCCCCACTAGTCCGCTAGCTCAAGTTCAACGGACCTCAGGCCTCACTCCATTAGGTGATTCAAGTAAGGGTGCTACTAGCCCCCTAGCTCAGCTTCCGTTTTTTCAAAGAAATCCTCCCCCAAGTCTTCCATCTTTCTTAGATACATCCGTCGTGGGAGAGATTAATACTGGGGAGGAAGAAGAAGAACTGTCTAGTATCGCAGATGATTCCCATAATGAACCCATCTCGGAAGAATTTCTCGAGCAGTACAATGAATTGCCGCGTATATATGTTGAACGTATATTGAAGAATGCTGAAGGTGATATTGATCATACGTATGGAGTCCACTATGATACCAAAACTGACAAATGGACAATTGGTAATACGCCCATCACAATCAAAGGAAACGATATAATTATTAAAGGCGTCACGTATAAAGGGACTCCAGGATTATATGATCTGCTTATTATGAACGAACCCGATTTAAGTCTAGTAAAGTCAACAGATAGAAAAAAATATAAAACTATTTTAGAGGCTACGAATGTAGTAAGGCGAGATTATGACGTAAGTGCACAGATTCGAGGAAGCCGCAGCAGAAAGTATACACAAATAATCAAACCCTTGCTGTCATCATCATCACCCACCACAACCAAGGGAGGAGGTGGAGCTATGTTTTTTAAGGAATTAACAAACAGGCCCATTGAATATAAATATTGGAATGATATACATGAACTAATTCGTGATCTGGAGGTATTGTGGGCAGAAAAATTAGCGGGAAACACAGGTGTTGTAAATGACATAATATCAATTGCAGAAGAACTATATGAAGATGGATACATTGAAAAACCGAACAACCGCTTTTTAAACAATATAAATGGGGATGCATTGATGACGACATGTCACAACTAAAATGCCCCTTGACAAATTTGGACGTTCATATGTCCAGTATCAATTCAAGAAACTAACCCCTCAGTTTAAACTGATTGATGCTAATCAATTTGATATTGAGAATAAGAGACTCAGCAATGTGGCCGATCCCATAGATCCTCAAGATGTCATCACCAAGCAATACTATTTATCAACAAGGTTCGATTTGGATGGAAATCGTTTGACACAGTTGGCTGACCCTGAAGAAGATGGTGATGCTATAAGTAAAGGATACCTTGATTTCTGTTTACAAGCAGTTCAGAAAACTTTCAAAGGAAACGCTAACGCTCATCTAGCGCTGGAGGAAAAACTACATCAACTTAAAGAAATTGTTGATAAATTAGCACCATGTCCAAATTACAACTCGTTAACGAATTGCACAAACCTGCACGAACAAATTTTAAACGAAGGCGAACAATAATTAGAGGTTTTGATGATCTTTGGCAAGCAGATTTAGCTGAATTTACCACATATGCCAAACAAAATAAGGGTTATAAATATATATTAGTGGTTATCGACTGTTTTTCGAAATACTTGTGGACTAAAAGATTAAAAACGAAAACAGGTCAGGAAGTTAGCAAAGCCATGCAAACAATCTTCAAACAAGGCCGGAAACCTAAAAATTTGCAGACAGATGCAGGAAAAGAATTCTACAATGAGCATTTTACTAAACTAATGCAGCGTTATCAAGTCAACCATTACTCCACCTATAGCACAAAGAAGGCTGCAATTGCTGAACGTGTTATCAGAACCATTAAAGGCGCTCTATATAAGTCATTCAGCCTGCAAGGTAAATACAAATGGATTGATACAATTGATACCATAACGATGGATTATAACAATCGTAAGCATAGAACTACAGGAGTGAAGCCCAAAGATGTTGATAATCATATAAAGCTGCAGGCTTACACTCACATAAAAATATTTGATCGAAATCGATATTGTGTTGGTGACGTAGTACGAATCAGTAAATTTAAAAGTATTTCTGCTAAAGAATATACACCCAATTGGTCTAGTGAACTATTTAAGATTGTGAAAGTTCACATTACTAACCCAACCACCTACTTGTTGGAAGACATGAAAGGAAAGCCTCTACTGGGAGGCTTTTATGAACATGAATTGCAGAAAACAAAGTATCCCGATGTGTACCTGGTGGAAAAAGTGCTTCGTTCCAAGAATAATAAGTTATTCGTAAAGTGGTGGGGATTGGATGAAAGATCATGGATAAATAAGGATGATATTGTTTAATTACTTATATTAGTTATACATATATAGTTTGTATCAAAGGATGTTTGCTCTTGGATGAAATAAAACACATAAAAAAAAAATTGTAAATATTACATAAGAAATGTTTCCTAAAATTTCATTATCTTATATAGTAAACCTAAAGTACTTCTATAATCATTTAAATCACTTGAGGGCCATATTCCTGAATCTGGTCCACATGTCCATCCTAAACAGGAATTTGTATTTGTTTCACCTTTATGAATGTTTTCTAATATCCAGTTGAAAATTTTGTGATGTTCCTCGTTTTCCCATGGTTGAAACGTATAGTTAATGTTTTGTCCTAATAATATTTCAATCAAAATATCGAGGCATTTGTAATTAGCATAATATGCTGCGTTCTTAATACATTCAGTTATAATAAATAACGTATCTTTATAAGCAGAATTAATATTCTCTAAGCTACATTTAACATTTGTTAAATCATCCTCACCACCCCATAATAAATTGTATACATACATTTTAAGCGGTACGTTACCAAGTAAATTCATATCATCTAAGATTTTATCAACTTCATTAAAAGTTAATGAATTGTAACCTTTATTAATGCACAATTTTGTAAAACTTTTAATGCTATTGTCCAATTTAATTTTTTTATCAAATAATGTCTTAATAATAACTTCATTTGCACACTTTGAATTTATAGCACACCAGTTAAAACACTCATCAGGAATAATAATATGTTGTAGTATATTCAATACAAAGCTTTCAGAGGAACACTTCCCCATCAAAGAACGCTTCAGGTACTTTCTGTAGATTTGATCACTACTGTACCATAGTTCATCATGCAGTTTGTTTTCGAGACTGCTCATAATTATTGTTTTCTGAAACAGAAGTTAAAGTAAAATTAAATCCCCAAGGTCTAGTATCAGTGAAATTGAAATTTACCAATCGTTTATCATCGTAAGGACTAAGTATTACTTTATTCTGTTTGATTGTAAACACATCATGTCTCTTTGACCTTATCAAATGTTGATATCGCCTTATTACGTTACCACCAAACAAAATATGTTATATAATCATTTATCGTGATCTGTTTGATGCTTGCATGGGTAGAAGCCTTTGATTTTTTTACAACTTTTTTATCAACAGTGTAAGCATACATTTTTGCACGAAGTCCTACAAATTCCAACATAATTGCGCCATGATTTTCATCTTTCATTAAGCCGGGGACTTTTTTATTTACTAATGGAATTCCAAAGATATTTTCAGGACTATAGTCAGATGTATCGAATTTATCAATATCTTCTTTAATGTACTCATAGATATCAGGAACCGAAATTGCGTATATAAGGCTATCTGTATCTGTGTACAAGAGCTTGGCATTATTTGGAAACTTAGGTAGGATGTAACCATAATGAAAATTGTATAAAAAAGTTTTTGAAACGTCTAAAACACTGAAGCCTGCATATATGGGTTTATTTAGATATACTTCCAGCTTGTTCATTTGAATGATGAGCATATCATTGATAAATATTGTACAACTATGAAAATTTGGTTTTGATATGTAAGCACGAGCACCATAGCGACCATCCCATTTTGTTATTAGACGTATATCCTTATATTTACGTACATTTTCCATCAGCTTCCCAAAAACACTATTAATCATTAACTTATAAAAATTTTTGTCAAATTCATTTTGAGATTGTTGACGCATGGTTGTATTTAAATTGATATATTTTTTTAACCATGGTGATTGCTGAAAACGTAATATACGATGCACTTTTACCAACTTTAATCCATATTTTAAATATACTTTCAAATTTCTGTAATGAATTACGTAATTACGTTTTGGATACAATGTAAGTAATAATTTTTTTATTTTAGAATTTGAATCAGGTACGGGTGGAACCATATGTTCGGGTGCCAATGGTAGATCACTGTGACTCTCATGTAATTCTATGGGATAGTCTAAATCACACTCGACTATATAGCCAATTTCCGAATCATCGGGATGGTTTATTAAATCTAAAGTTTCAAAATTATCAACAAAAGAAAAATCACCAAATGGTAGAAATTCTGACATGGTGGCTCCGTATAAATTATTTACGTCGTAGTACATTAAATACACACTTTCGGAAGTGGGATCAAATTTTTCCCCCATGTACTTATTGTTAGCTTTAGCATACCGATTAGAACATTGAGCCACACCACCCTAATTCCTCTTTCAATAAACATTAGCATATCAATATCAGTAAATAGTTCTAACTTTACTTGTGTAATTTTAAGCATAGCATCGAATGCTAAACCGGGGCTGTACAATAGTGCAGAGGATCAAGTTTGTAAGTACTTAAACAAGTTTGCCGAAAATTTTCGAAAATATCAGCTAAAAGTAGAACGTCCGTTTTAAATACAAATCTGAGTACTCCCCTAACGATCTAATATGAAATTTGTTCCAAACATTAACCGCATGTGCAAAACTAACATCATTGATTCCGTCATTATTAAGATGACTAAAAAACGCTTCCTTGGGAGGTAGCCTGGTTTCGTCTAATTTATCCCACGTATCAATATACTCATAAGGAAACACACCTTTGCGAACTAGTAAAGAAAATTCTTCTTCATTGTTACAATTAGCTCGGGTAATAACTTTTTTACTATTTTCCAAATAGTTTGATAACTTTTCAATACTACTACTCATAAATCTGAAGGAGTCAATAAATCTAAACTTAATTTTACTACCTTCTATTACTTTTGTGAAAGAGATATATCTTTCTTTGTTTATGGGTAGGAGTGTAATCGCACCGGGAATAGTAGCCAATTCTCTAATGACGAAATGACTATCATAACCTGACAAATTATGAAACACAACCGGTAAGATGCGTGAATCTTTATAGTTTAGGTTACAAGTCTGATGTGATGCTCCTCGAAACGCTCCAGTAAAATGGTTATGGTCTCTAACCTTTATATCATTATCTGTAAATGGTTTTTCGCAAATGTGACAAATCGTGCTGCTTTCAAAGTGTTCAACCTGATTGGGAGTTAAAGTACCCATAGGAATTATTTTATTGATGATTTCGGTGCTCCAATGTGCAATACTTTGAAGCTCTTTAACAAACCGTTGAATGCAATCATTTCCTCTATAAAGCCTAAATCGAGATAAAGAATCATTGTATGAACACTTTAAGTAGTAAGCAATGCTGAAGGGAATATGTTTGGAATGAAATAGAGTATTACCCTCAAGTGATGTTAAATTTGTACACCTTTCTAAAATACTTTCTAAATCCGCATAAATTACAAACGGTACCTTTTCCTGGAATGAGAAATTTTTGAACTGCAGAAACATTTCCGCTTCGGTAGGCATCCTGGCTGAACATTGATTAAGTTGATGGCAGTGAGCGACATGTTTTTGTAGAAGGCGATCTGAGGAAAAGTGGTTCAAGCATCGATAACAAATAAATTTCTTGTGCTCCCTATTCGAAAGTTGTTTAGAAAAAAGAGCTGACATATTTTTAATCCACGCGAAATGATAAACAGTATTATTTTTTGTATTAATAGCATCAGCAGTAGAACCCGCAGAATAATTAGGCGAAAGTACTAAAAGATTTATAGGTTCCCTGACACTATTTTCTTGATTTACACTTAATACTAGCGGTAATACACCTTTCCCCTGAATGCAAAACAAATTAATGGAGAGGTTGTTTAATTTTCAAATTTTTTACATCATCTATTTTAATGGGAAGGGAATTGAATCATAATTCAAAACATCTCTAAAATGAGGATAACTGTAAACTCTATCCGAATGAAGTTGCACTGGGTATAATGCCGAAACAACGGCCCACAGGAAGCAATACTCGTCATCGTTCTTAACATTCACTACAGCATGCTTTACTGCTATGAAGTAAGGAACTTTAACGTAAGTCGAAAGACCACCTCTAAATGGAGTATAGCTATTAATATTCACCTTTAAATGTAAAACTTCGTGTAATGCCCAACCGGAATCCCTTTCCGAAAACTCCTCTAATTTTTTTTGTAATTTGTAATAAACGTTATTGTTATACCACTCACGCAAATTGGTGGAAATATCGATGGCATAATTTTTAATGGCAAAAGTCTTCAACTCGATAACATGATTTTGAGGTTGCAGGAAATCGCAGGCTAAAATGACATTGACCTTTAGCATCGTTTGCCTTAGCATTACTTTAACCTTTCGTGCAAAACTATTGTATGCATTTTGTAAAAAAATAAGAGGGTCCTTAATGTTTGCTATATTGACTATAATGCCTGTAAGTAACCTACCACTAAAACATGAATCTATAGAGTACCAACCTAATTTATGTGTACGTTTTTTAGTGGCCATACCACTACCTGTTTTCTCTGAAGCGTTCTTTAACCGTTTAAGTCTCACAAGATAACACTTTAACAATGATAAATTACTTTCAAGTTTAAGCAAATTTTCACTTGCTTCTAAATAAATTTTATTTTGAATTATATCTTGGAATAGCTTAATATTAATGTTAATTATACGGATGTGCTTTACAAATTCATTTTTGGTTTTTAACAATGGAATAATACGTGTTGTTAAATTAACAATATCACTACTACGTGGTACAACCTCGCTCATAGTTACCTTCAAAACTGTATCCTACAATGCAAAAATATGAAGCACACACGATCACACAGTCATGGACTTGTAGCAAATATTTTATTTATTATAACTGATATGTAAAAAAATAATAATTTAAGTAACTATAGGTTTACAATTACAAATATTTCGAGTGCAATATACTGACTGGTACAGAAATGCTGTTTATCGGTTTATATAGTCATATAAGCCCCCCATTCAAGGTTAAATATCACAAACTTGTTATAACTTGTATTTGACCTTATGCAGCATACAAAAACTCGACTTATATGAAAATGAAATTTGATAATTTCACACTCTTTAGTTCATTGCCTTTAGATTGCGTATTCCCAAGAGGTTCAGTTCAGAAAGATGCAGATACTGTACTTTCTTTAGTATTATCTTTAGTGGACGTTTACTGGTAATATCTAATAACCTAACATTGCTGACGTGACATGAAATACCTTTTCATGTCTAGATTATGATGCATTCCTTAGAGTTCATCACCTTTACTTGCACAGCTCAGTTCGTTACACTAACCACTTCCAGTTGTTAGCAATTTTTTTTATTATTATGCTACATTCATTACAGATCATCACCCTTCGCTTGCATAGGTCAGTTCATTCTACTAACCACTTCCACTTGTTAGCAATTTTGATAACGTAAACAGATTTAAATGTATATAGTGTTAAAGTTTTATGTGAATACTCATTCATTACGTAGTAGTCACGATGGCTTCAACAAGCAAGAAAACTAAATTGTCAATGAAAAAAAAGACAAATATTCTGCAAGATATCTTGGTGCAACCATGTTTTAGTTACCACCCTGCAGAACCACTCCCGACACATTCAAATGAAAATATTCCTGTCATATCTATCAGAGACAGTGATGTGGAGGAGGACTTTTCACGATATTTCGATAAGTAAGTATACGTTACTGAAATGAGTTTTCATTTACTGATTTATGTATTGGCTAATGTAATTTATTATCTTTCTAGTATTACACCGGCAACAACAGTAGTTGCCACACCGCAACCACCGCCATCACTTCACTATGGAGGGAAGAATCTATCCCTCATCCAACGGGATGATTACCAGAAGGGCCTTGTAACATCTCCACCAACACATCTTACGCAAGACCCTTCGACATTACAAGAATTTAGGGCGAAGAGTGTGAGATGGTTACATGAAATTTTGGTGAAATACACAAACAGTGAGGTGTCGGGAGTGGCTCGCGTTGAGCAACTAACTATGGAGTTAGCTGAGGCTAACCAGCAGTTACAAAAAATTAGAATAGGTATAGCAAAAACAGAAAACGTGCTGCGTACGTTAGAGGACTTAGATGTAAATATTTAAATTAGTGTCTATAGTGTAGTTTAGTCAATTTGTTTTAGATGTGTGAATAGTTTTAAATTAGTATATGTTAGTAAGAAGTTTTTGTATAATTTGTTTAGTATCTTGCTGTAGAATTTATTGTAGTAATAAGTATTTTTTTATGTTTTAATAAATAAATAAATGTTAAACTTTTTTGGTTTACTTATCCTAAAAATTTTACTAAAGCTAAAAAACATCATTGGAAATATACATATGATTTTATATATCTCGATTTTTTGTGTAAACAGTGCGGACATTCAACATTTTTTTAATAAAAGATGTTTACTCTTATAATTGTACACATACAAAATGAATATCGTTCAAGTGCACGCCAATTACTTATGCAACACAACTTGCACTTTTGCATATCATTCTACATTTCTTTTATTTATAGTTAAATTAAAAATGACACTCATACATAACATTATTGATATTCCATTTTAAAATCATAGGCTTTTTTTATATGTACAAGCTTGATTTAAATTTAAATGAAGTTATGATTTAATGTTATAAATAGAACAAATTACTACATATTTGTATTTACAAATAAAATGTGATTTATTTTATTATAAAACAGATAAAATTTAAAGGAGTAAGTCGTAGAAAAATGCGCTCCTGAAAATTAAAAATTTGTACCTTATTCTCAAAAAAAAAATTTTTTTTTTTTTACATTATTGCATTTTATAAGTGACATTTTATCTATTTAATTAATTAATTAACCAAAAAATAATAAAACTGGCCCACTAAATTGAGATTCTGATTTTAAGCAAAAAAAAACTACTTTTCTACTTACTAAAACATACACAATTTTGTACAAGCATTCACGTTGTTAAAATCGGTTGATTTTTGCAACAATTACCAAAATTTTCAATAAAACAACACTTTAAACTGCATAAAGAAAAAAAAACAGGATAATGCAAGCATTTTGCTTTGAAAAACGCTTGTACACGTTACAAGGCTATATTTAGCGCTTACTCTGAGCATGCAATTATTAAGCACACATGCGCTAGTTGGAAGTTCAAAGTTTTTCCACATTTTTGGAATTTAAAACTGCTATATTTTGCGCTGTTATTTGTTTAGCCCGCATGCCAAAAATTGGAATTTTTGGGTAAAGGATTAGTGATTTATAAATAAATATAAATATAAATGTACGCAATATTCAACCTTTATGTACTATTTTCACAAGACTATTTGTTTTGAAATTTTTTAAATTCTGAACTTATTTTACTGCTATCCTTTGCGCTGTTATTTATTCAGGCAATATACAAAAATTCAAAATTTATTTTTGAGTTAAAAATTAATCTGATATGATAAAAAGAGTATATTTATTTATTTTAAAATACACACATAAAAATGCTGACTTATAAATTTCATATAACAGGATAATGTTATTCACCTTTTTCTTTCTTTGTAATATAAGTTTTATGTGTCATTTCTTCCTACATAGTTTGTATAATTTAATAAATCGTTTATTATATATATATATATATATATATATATATATATATATATATATATATATATATATATATATATATATATATATAATTCAATTAAAACCATACGGAAACTTATTTTAAATTTCACTTTTTTCTTCTTCTATGCCTACACACACTTTATTTTTTTTCAAATGAAGTGCCTTTTCCTTATGCAATATAACATACACTACTGTAATTCCTTATTTATTAAAGCGTTTTTCATTCAAATTACAATTTCATACTTTTCATGGCACATTCACTCGAAGTTGCATCATTTTCTTTTTTAGCTCATACAGCTCTAAATCTACCCTCAATTTTTGTATTTCCTTGATTAACACCTCGAGCCTTTTCTTTCTCTCATCAATACTTAATAATTCTTTCTTTCTTTCTCTTCTTATCATTCTTATTACTTTCACCATTTCTAGCAATAAAAAGTTTACTGAATCATGCAATCCCGGAGAAGCCTTTTTATTATAAACATGCATCCTTTCAAAACTGCTAACCTACTCAAAAAACTTTCAGATTTCTAAGAATGATTACCTTGCAACTTCTATTTTTAGCTTTTCACCTTGACCTTTTTATATTTCTAAGAAATGTAATGTGACACCACCGCAGGTCAATAACCTCTGGCCTTGAAAACTATTTTTAGATTTATGATTACCTTGCAACTTCTATTTTTAGCTTTTCACCTTGACCTTTTTATATTTCTAAGAAATGTTATATGACACCACCGCAAGTCAATAACCTCTGGCCTTGAAAACTATTGTTAGATTTATGATTACCTTGCAACTTCTATTTTTAGATTCGACCTTGACCAGCTCCAACATTTTAAATTTACCGCCTAAACTTTCACCTTGAAAGAGCTCCAAAAGCTTACGTTTTTCACCACCAGGGGGCGAGTGACCTTGAACTGGTCCAGCACCGGCCCTATTCTAACTACTGAAACCGCATATTAAATCGGCCATCTTAAAATCCAATACGACAGTAATGCACTTAAAACCGCTACTTGCAAATAGGAGCGATCTTTTCCTAAACAGGAAAGTTCAATTATACACATCGATTATACGCTCATAACTAACTTATGGTTGCCAAGTTTGGGGACAAGCGGCAAAGTCTACCATCAAATTAATGGAATCAACACAATCAAAAATTTTACGCCGCATAGCATACGCTCCCGCATATGTGCGTAATGACATTATCAGAAGAGATTTGGACACGCCTAGTGTTACGGAGTATATCACTCAGATCACAAATAAATTCAACAACACCGATAACAAATAAATGCGACCCGATATACCAGCAATGGAAACTACCTATCATCATGAATTAAAACCCACAGGCACAGTGCAGCCCAAAATTAAAACTTTCGCACAATCAATCATGACACTAATTAAAAGCATGAAATGCTGAAAGATTTTAGTAATACACGACCGAAGTAAGTACTCCGTCTTCTGACAGACAGACAAGACAGTTCTGTGCCGGCATTCGAACTGAGCGGTCACGTTTAGAGAGAGAGCATCCAGAATTGTTGTATACTGGGGAGATTTAACTTCGGTTAATGATCCCAGCTTCTACGACGCACCGATTGTAATTTTCATTACGACATAATAAAAAGAACTACTGCAGCGAGTATTACCCCGGTCATACTTTTGACGTTCATATATGTTCTTTTAAGAACATATATAATAAAAAGGAACATCGACTGTGAGAGTGTACCTAATCGACACTCGATAGACTCGATAAGGGGAATCGATTGTGGGACTCGGTGGCCGATACTCGATTATAGTAAATTCGTTTATTATAGTCGAGTGTGGTAGGCCGGGTTTTTGCAAGTCGAATTCGCATTATCGAGGAATTGAATTTTTTCCAGAGGATTCTCCGAGCGGTCCGTGTGCTCCGTTGTACTCAAAACCAACTAGGAAGCCACGCCCACCAAGTTAACGTACGGAATCATGGAAATGAATTTCAGAATGGAAGAAGCGGAACACACGACCAACCAAGAGGAAACAACAACACCCTCGGTCAACGTTTTCGAATTCAGAAGAATTCTGAAAGAAAACGAGAAACTGCGACAAGAGCTCGAGAAGCAACGGTTAAAATCAGAGCAGCAAGCTCAAAGAATAGAAGAGCTAATAAAACAATTAAAAGCACAACAAGACGAACAAACCCGAGCAATCAATAACTTGTCAAACATGATGGCTAAGCAAAGCGGACTTCAGCCCGACCCGGTCCAAAGACTAACAAACGAACATGTAAGATGCAAGAACGAGATCACGAGACTCGTAGCAACGGTCGACGAAATGAAAAGGACGGCCGAAGGCAAGGTCCAAGTAAACAAAGGGACCAACAAAGACAAGAAAAAATCAATCCCACAAGAGGACATACAAGAACAGCCGCAAAAGAAGAAGCGGACGCAGATAAAATGCGAGAAAACGAACACGCCCACCAGCTCCCAGGAAGAGAGCAGGAGACCGCGACAGGAAGTAGTCAAAGAAGACATGGAAGTCTGCATGGCAACACCCGAAATAACCTGCGACGAAAGCTCAATCGCGGAAGACATAGAATTCACGGCCGTAACCAAAAGAGGGCGAGCCAAGAGACAGCGAGTGGACGCTGAAGAACAGACCACCGAAACACCAGTCCGGAAGGATAGGATTCCTCCGCTTATCCTCCATCGTCAGGAGGACTACAGGAAGACCATACAGATGTTGGAGAAAGACAACATCAGACCAAAAGCAACAAGATCTACGAAAGACGGAGTGAATGTGCTACTCGGAAGCGCAGAGGAATACCGGAAGGCGACCTCAATACTCGACAGCGCGGGAATACACTTCAACGTGTATCTTCTCGAAGAAGCGAAACCACTTAAGGTGGTCATCAAAGGAATTCCACAAGGAGAAGAAATGGTGGAAACCGTTAGGGAAGACCTCCAACGAGCGGGCTACGAAGTCCAGAAGGTTAGCCGCATGTTCGCAGGACGCGAACACCGACAAACAGCCATGGTCCTCGTGCACCTACAAAGGAGTGAACAAGCGAAGGACATATTCAAGATCACCAACGTTGGATACCTTAGGGTGCGGGTGGAATCACCCCACAAGAAAAACGGCGTGGGACAATGCCACCAATGCCAACGCTACGGCCACACTTCCAGCGGCTGCCACGCCCCTCCACGATGTGTTAAGTGTGCAGGAGCACACCACACGAAGGACTGCCTGAAGACACGGGAAATGGGCGACCCGAAATGCTGTAACTGCACTGGAATGCATACAGCCAACTACGGTGGATGTCCCGTCCACCCCAAGAACGCTGCGAAGACAGCAAGCAGGAGACCCGCACCGAGACCACCAGTCAACAGGCAACCAGCCCGCACAGTGGAGAAAGGTTTAAGCTATTCGCAGGTCGCAACGCAGAGATCATAAAGATGTTTATGAGATTCCTCCGGACAGAGCGTGAAACCATCAATGGATAAACTCCCCCTACAACCAGCATCCCTCCATATCGGCATATAGAACGCGAACGGCCTCCTTACAAAGAGGGAGGAGCTAGAAGAGTTCTGCAGAGGGCGTCGGACGAACTCGACAAGCTGTTGATCTACAAGATGGTGGTCCGTCCGATGATGCTATACGCCGCAGAAGTCTGGGCTTACGCCGCTCCGTCAACAATAAAACAACTTCAAGCGGTACAGAATAAGTACCTAAGAATCACAGTAAACGCGCCATGGTACGTAAGAAACGACCAAATATACAAAGACCTCAGGATGCCCAGCTTAATGGAGTTCGCAAAAAACGCCGCAATCAACCTAGAAGAGGCACTAGCGGCACACCCCAACCCAGCAATGACAGGAACTTGGGAATACGACATCCAAGATGAAATGAAGCACAAGAGGCCGAAAATCATCTTGCGAAGACAACAATAAACAGAAGGTAGTATATTTAATGCATTTTTATTTTATTACAGATGCATCGAATCTACATCACCACATAGAAACCAAATTCGACGAAGGTATAAAGGGTTAGAGCCCGAAATACCGCAATCATATAATGATAACCGATAACCGACTCCGTCTTCTAAGGTTGCACACCGCAAATTACGGAGGATGTCCCGCCCATCCAAGAAACATCAGGAAAGGGAACGCCCCAGAACAGCGGAAGTCAGAAAACCGGCTAGGATGGCCGAAGCAGGGATAAGCTACCCCCAGATGGCAGCGGGCAGCAAGAAACAGGCACCTGAAGAATCAGAAGACGAGGACTTCGCGCTCATCATGAAGATCGTGAAGGCACTCAAAGCAACAAAGCAGATCAAAGGATAAACTCACAGATGAGTAGACGCAAACCGCCGCATCATTTAAGCGGCCGACCAAACCACTGACAGGGAACAACGACACCGAGATGACCGGAAGCATAAGCCGAAGCTCATCTCACGAAACGAAAACAGAGGTATAGGTATATTTAATGTATTTATTTCAGGTACAGAAAATCTACGTATATCACCAGAAAAGCCAACAAGACGGGAGGTATAGAGGGCAAAGAGTCCGTAATACCGAGAACAATTAACGATAACCGATAACCGGAACTCCGTCTTCCGACACCTACTCGGAGTCGACAGGACAACTGTGCGAGCGCTCATACCGAACAGACGTTCTGTAGAGCGATTGAACAGAAATTTTTTAATTGTACGTTGTGCATTTCATGTGCTCCTCGGAGCACGCCAAAAAGGGAACATACGACCGAGTCGTGTAATAAATAACTGCGTTTATTTTCGGGTAAGCAAAGAATAGTGCAGTTTTCACTGCATTATTCTGAGCGAAGCCACGCCCACATTGTGAAGAACTCGATTCAAGATGAAGTCTGCGTACCAACCTCGGAAGAGCAAGATGGATACGATAAACTAGATCAGAAAGATCGTGTAATTGAAGACCTAATGAAGAAAGTCGTGCGTCTAACTAATCAAGTGGCTAGACTCACACAATTGATGGGACTACAACAAGGGATAGAGACAAATGAAATCTTTGATGAAGAAGACACCAAACCGACCACGTCGAAGAACAAACAACCTACGTTGACAAGGGAACCCAGAAAGGGAAGGACACCTTCGGAGAGCGACGAGTACTCCCCGAAAAATAAGAACAAAAGGGCAAAGACGACAGAGGGCACGCCCACCGCAGCTTCCGTGGAAAACAAGAATACACGAGAAGCAGGCTCCGATGATGACATGGAAGTGGTAGCTTTGCAACCACAGAACGAAGACGCCACTGAAGATGATGGTTTCACCAAAGTCTCCAGGAAAGGCAACAAGAGGCCACGGACAGACGCAGAAGCGCGTGACCGAGAAACGCCGGCAATCCGCAAGGATACGATCCCGCCGCTAATCCTCCACCGGCAGGAGGATTACAGAAAAACAATCCAGGTCCTCGCAACAGAAGGCATAAGACCTAAGTCAACAAGATCCACCAGAGACGGTGTAAATCTTATACTCAACAGTGCCGATGATGATGCTATACGCCGCAGAAGTCTGGGCTTACGCCGCTCCGTCAACAATAAAACAACTTCAAGTGGTACAGAATAAGTACCTAAGAATCACAGTAAACGCGCCATGGTACGTAAGAAACGACCAAATACACAAAGACCTCAGGATGCCCAGCTTAATGGAGTTCGCAAAAAACGCCGCAATCAACCTAGAAGAGGCACTAGCGGCACACCCCAACCCAGCAATAACAGGAACCTGGGACTACGACATCCAAGATGAAATGAAGCACAAGAGGCCGAAACTCATCTTGCGAAGACAACAATAAACAGAAGGTAGTATATTTAATGCATTTCTATTTTATTACAGATGCATCGAATCTACATTACCACAAACAAACCGAATACGACGAAGGTATAGAGGGTTAGAGCCCGAAATACCGCAGTCATATGACGATGACCGATGGGACTCCGTCTTCCGGACAGTCTGTGTTGAGCTCTTGAACAGAACACACGTGTTTTGGGAGAGAGTTTGCTCAGATTTTTTCGATACGCCTATTGGCGCTATCACTTAAAAAGAACGTACGACTAGTAACGTAACTAATCTTTTATTTCAGCAATCTTCGCACCGGAATTGTGTGGTCCAAGCCACATAGATCCGGTACTGAAGAAAGCAAGAAGATGTACGGGGACAGCGATTTTGGAGATGAGGCGCCAGCTGAGATCATCATCCAGCAGCGGATACGCATCAATGAGTTGGTGCGAATGGTTGAAGGCCTACAACGGAAGTACGCCAAACTAGAAGCCGAACTCGAGCAAGCAAGAAAAGAAGTAAAGAAGCTTTCGACGAAGCCAATCGTAGAAAAGGCAAAGGCCGAGGACATTCAAGAACCTCCGAAGCCGAAAAAGAAGAAGAGGAAGGAGAAGGTCAAGCCTACTGAAGAAGCTGCAAGCAAGAAGAGCCAAGCTGCAGCAGCACCGAAGAAGAAGGAAGAACCAATCAAGATGAAGTAAGCGTCGAAGCAACTCCATCTAAGAAGAATGAAGACACCATTTCAGAAGAGGACGGAGAAGGGCGGAGTCAAGCGTCAACGGGTGGACGCAGAAACCTCCAGTAAGGACATGCCCGCACCAAAAGCAGAAAGGATCCCGCCACTAATCCTCCACCGACAGGAGGATTACACAAAGGCGATGAAAAAACTAAGACTGTCGGTATAACGCCGAAAACGACCCGAACCACTAAGGATAGTATCAGCGTGCTCCTCAGCTCCGCGGAGGAGTACAGAACGGCAACGACTGCACTAGACGACGCCGGCGTGCACTTCAACGTTTACCTGCTAGAGGAGGCTAAACCGATCAAGGTCGTTATTAAGGGCATCCCCCAAGATGACGAGATGGTGGAAATCGTCAAAGAAGACCTCAAATTCATGGGATTTGAAGTACAGAAGGTTAGCCGCATGTTCGCCGGACGCGAACATAGGAAAACCGCGATGGTACTGGTCCACCTCGGAAGGACTGAAGAGGCCAAGGAGGTCTTCAACATCAAGACAGTAGGACACCTCAGAGTACGTGTGGAATCGCTCCACAAGAAGAATGGCATCGGTCAGTGCTTCCAGTGCCAACGTTTCGGACACACCTCCAACGGATGCCATGCGCCACCCAGATGTGTGAAGTGTGCGGGGGCACATAACACAAGGGAATGCAAGAAGACCCGTGAAGAGGGCGAAGCAAAGTGTTGCAACTGCACCGGGTTGCACACTGCGAACTACGGTGGATGCCCCGCCCACCCCAGAAATATCAAGAAGGGTAACGCCCCCAAACCTACAATCGTAAAGAAACCGGCAAGAATTGCCGAGGCCAGCATTAGCTACGCGCAGATGGCTGCAAAATGCAAAACAGACGCCAGAAGAACTGGAAGACGAAGACTTCGCGCTCGTAATGAAGATCGTGAAGGCACTCAGAGCAACGAAAGTATAAGCACCCAAAGAGGGTACGCAAAAGCCGCAATCATCTAAGCGGCCGCCCCAACGAAGTAATGGGATTACGACACCGAGAAGACCTGATACTGAAAACTGAAGATCTTCTCCGAGCAAACAAAACACAGGCATTGGTAATTTTAATGTATTTTTTACAGGTACATCGAAACTACGAATGCCATCAAGATTCATGACAAGACGAAGGTATAGAGGGCAAAGAGCCCGTAGTACCGAGAATAAATAACGATGACCGATGACCGACTCCGTCTTCCGGGACGGTCTTGAGCGAACCCTCGATCAAAGCACTTGTGCAGAGAGACCTAGCAAATATGGGCTACGCGGTTCAAAAACTGACCCGCATGCATGCCGGCCCTGAGCGCAGGAAAACATCTATGCTCCTCGCTCACATCGAAAGAAGCGAAATTGCGACATCTACAAACTAACCAGCATCGGCTACCTAAGGGTCCGAATTGAAACACCTCACAAAAAATACGGCGTCAGACAATGCCACAATTGTCAACGCTAGGGACACTCTACCAACGGCTGTCACGCCACCCCTAGGTGCGTGAAGTGCGCAGAGCAGCACCACACCAGAGAATGCACCCTCACACGCGAGGATGGAGACGCTAAATGTTGCAACTGCAACGGAAACCATACGGCAAACTACAGATGCTCCGCACACCCAAGTAACGCCACCAACACAAATACCGTAAATAACACCATCCGGCAACACCAAAGACCTGTAGTCAGCAACATTAGCTACGCCACAATCGCGGCAAGCAAGCCACAAGTAAACAACAATCCAACCGAAGACGACAACGTTGCGTTAGCGCTCAAAATTATAAAGGCGCTAAGAGAAGATAGAAAATAAAATCCCTCAGAGGAAGAAAAAACGCCGCAACACAGCGGCACACCCACAATCAATGCTAAAAAGTTACGATGAAGGTATAAGGGGACACCGTCCCGAAATACCGATGCTACTACCGTTCACCGTTCCGTTACTCCGTCTTCCGAGCTCTTGTAATTTTCATTACAAACTCCTAAGAACCAATCAGACTACGGAGAATAATCTTTTTGTACATGTTCTTATTAGAACCTGTATAAAAACATCCACCTACGAGCGTTTTGCAATTTTCATTGCTAAAGGACTATACTGACTACGCAAAAATTTTACATATATGTTCTTATTAGGACATACGTAAAAAGAACTCGACTCGAATAATATTCGATTTCGAACCCTCGACTCTTCGACCCACTCGAGTTCTGAAACTCGATCATTACGATACTCGATTAGTCGATCACTCGACTACTCGTCCTAACGAATATTCGATTAGTCGAATATTGGAACACTCGATTACTCGATCTGTCGACAATCGATCTCTCGATTGCTCGAATAGTTGAATACTCGACTATCCGACAAATCGAATTTTCGATTAGTCGTTCACTCGATTATTCGAGTACTCGATAAAAATTCGTTGGTGAAGTCTGTGAGCGGTACGTGTACTTTAGGGTACCCTCTAGTACCGCGAACATTTTTCTTTTGGAAGCCACACCTACCGCGGAATTCAACGGAAAAATGGACAACGAACCACGCCCCTCGCGAGAAGACGAACGAATCAGGGATCAGATTCGCGCGTCCGTTTCGCGTCAGGATTCCGTCGAATGCAGCGAGATTACCATACTCCGGCGAGAAAATGAAACCCTTCGGGATCAACTCCGTATTCAAGGAGAATTAATCGCGGATTTAAACAAGAAAATAGATTCCCAGTCAAAACAATTAGGAGAGCTCATCTCCTTATTGCACAAACCGGAAGAGAAGAATCCGCCCTAACAAAAAACATGAAGGACCTGCCACGAACGTTGTCGAACCGCAGCCCAAGAAAAAACCCTGCAAAAAGCTGAAGCCAGTGGACACCCCGACAACGTCTACACCGACGGAGACAAAGGACCAAGAAGCGGTCGGCCCCAAATCCGTCAAGATAGAAGTAGCTCCCCAAGCTACGGCTGTAGAGGACGAAACCGAAAAAATGGAAACGGCCGCACCAGCACATGCTACCAAAACCAGAGAACATTCATCCGACGAGGAAGGTGAATTCCAAACGGTAATCCGGAAAGGAAAACGCCAGAGTAACCGAGCCTGAAAACAACGAAGAGGAAAAAGAGAACGTCCCCAAAAAAGAAAGAATTCCGCCGATCATTCTGCATAGACAGAATGAATACACGGCTGCTATGAGAACACTAGCAACGGTAGGAGTTGTACCGAAGACAACCCGCACGACGAAAGGGGGGTAATGATACATCTTGAATCCAGCACCCACTACCGCCAGGAAACCACCGCCCTCGACAACCTAGGTGTTGAGTTCAACACCTACATGCTGGACCACGACAAACCCTTGAAGATCGTAATCAAGGGGATCCCGGCCGGAGAGGACATGCTGCTACAAGTAGCAGAAGACCTGAAGGCATTAGGATACACGGTCCAACGTGTTTCGCGAATGCACGCAGGCCGCGAGCGTCGAACCACCGCTATGGTTCTGGTCCACCTAGAAAGGACTCCAAATGCGAAAGACATCTCCTCGCAAACGAAACTAGGCTATCTAAGGGTGAAGATAGAATCGCCACATAAGAAGAACGGCATTGGACAATATCACAAATGCCAGCGCTTCGGTCACACCACAAGCGGGTGCCACGCTCAACCCCGATGCGTAAAATGTGCAGGAGCACACGAGACAAGATCCTGCGAGAAAACGAAGGACACCAGCGCGAAATGCTGCAATTGCGACGGAGGACACACCGCAAACTACGGGGGATGCCCGGTGCACCCGAAAAATACCAGGAAAATGTACAGACACCAGCCTCTGAGACAACAAGCCCCCAGGCCACAAACAAGAATGGTGGCAGCAGACATGAGCTACTCGCCAGTAGCAGCAGCCGCAACATCCACGCCTGCGACAAAACCTACAATCACTGAGAAAAAAGAAGACCTAGCCCTAGCCATGAAAATCTTAAGGGCCAGCCGCGTAGAAAGAACCATTCATGGATAAACGCCCCTACAAACCAGCAACCCTCCATATAGGAATATGGAACGCGAACGGCCTCCGGGATAAGAAGGAGGAACTAGAAGAATTTGCCCACCGTCACGATCTGGACGTGATACTAATAGGAGAAACGCACACGAGACCGTGTGAAACCGTAAACATCTGTAACTATCGACCATACCGCAATGACAGGCTGACCGGAAGAGAAGGGACAGCTATCTATGCAAAGAAATCCATCGATCACCACCCGCTGACGTCCCCGACGACGAACAGGATGGAAACAACCGCGATCGCAGTCAACACCAGTACGGCGGGCGAAATCAGGATCATCGCAGCTTACAACCCACCGAACAGCAGGATAGACCCCCAAGAACTGGACTCTATCTTCAACACGAGCACCCCGACTATTCTAGCCGGAGACTTTAACGCGAAACACCCGGGCTGGAACAGCAGAATCGCAAATAGAGAAGGAAGAGCGCTACACAGATACATATCCACTAACAACGTGATCGTCGAAGGACCCAGAGAACCAACGCACTCCCCATCGGACCCGAACCGCCGCCCCGACGTACTGGACATCGTCCTAATGCACAACATAGCCCTACATCACCAACTGTAAGCAAAATCGGATCTAAGCTCGGACCACAATCCACTACTCCTCCAGCTGGGAATGCCGCAACCCCCCCCCTCAAGTCCAGCATACCCGCACAGACTGGCGCGCATACAAAGAGAGAAGGGAGGATACCAGCAGTACCTACCATAAATAGCATCGCCCAACTCGACACTGCAGTAAAAGAAATAACTGCGACCATCACGGAAGCCTTGGAAGGGGCAAAACGTGTTATGACGTCCGACACAAATACCCACAGCCTCCCAGCAGAAATCAGAGAATTAATCCGGGAGAAAAACAGGACCAGACGAAGATGGCAACGCACGAGAAATCCAGAGGATAAGCGAGAGCTTAACGGCATGGAACAACGGGTAAAGGAAGCCATCAGGGAACACAGGAACAAACTGTGGAGCGAAAAGGTGGAATCCCTAGAAGCACAAGACGGATCCATGTGGAAAATGATCAAGGCTTCACCATCATCCCGCCAATACACGGAAGAAACGGCCTGGTTTACACTGAAGTGGATAAAGCAGACGCCTTCGCAGAAAATCTGGAGCTAAAATGTAGCTCCAACTACGACAACGCCAACATGGACTACATCGAGGAAGTTCACAGAGAAGTGAGACGCAGCCTGGCCGCGAAACCAAAAGAAAACATCCGACACACCACACCCAAAGAGGTACAGGACATCCTGAAGAACCTAAACGTGAAAAAGGCCCCAGGACTCTATACCAAACAAAGCCCTGAAACTCCTCCCGAAGAAAGGAATAGCGTATCTAACTGCCCTCTACAACGCGGCACTGAGACTAAGGCATTTCCCAATTAGATGGCGAGAAGCCGACACCGTCATGATACTGAAGCAGGGAAAAATGCCTCTTTCCCGCAGGACTACAGGCCAATCAGCCTCCTTCCGACCTTAGGAAAGGTCCTCGAGAAGATCATCCAAACCAGATTACTGGAAGAAGTGGAACGACTCCAAATTCTCCCACAGGAACAGTTCGGCTTCAGGCAAAACCACTCGACCACACAACAAGCGATTCGTGTCGTAGAACACGTCGTCCGAGGATTTAACTGGAAAAAACTCACCGGAGGACTGTTTCTGGACATCGCCAGTGCCTTCGACAGAGTCTGGCACCGCGGACTCCTATACAAGCTACTACAACAAGGCATCCCCGTACAGCTGGTCCAACTAATCAGATCTTTTCTTTCAAACAGGTCATTCCGAGTGAAGCTCCCGCACTGCCGATCCTTCCCAAGGAAAACAAGTGCGGGGGTTCCACAAAGGTCAATACTTTCACCCTTACTGTTTAATCTGTTTGTTTCAGATCTCCCAAAGACGGCCGGAACCGTCCTCGCCACATACGCAGATGACACCGCGGTCCTGGCCCAGTCAAGCAATGTCAACCAGATGGACAGGCTCCTGCAGCGCGCAGCCGACGACCTGGAAGAATGGTATTCGAAATGGCGAATCGAAGTCAACCCGGAGAAGAGCTCGACGATTCTCTTCACCCGCAGACGCCGATAACACCGAGAAACGTCACCCTGTTCGACAAGGAGATCCCATGGAGGGACTCCGTGAAATACCTAGGACTGGCGTTGGACAAGAAGCTAACATGGAACAAGCACGTCGACTCTAAGAAGAAGAAAGCAAACATCGTGCTCTCCAGGCTCTACCCGCTGATTGGAAGAAGAAGCGTCCTCTCCATCGACAACAAACTGTTAATCTATAAAACAGTTGTCCGACCAGCAATGCTATACGCCGCAGAAGCATGGGCATACGCCGCTCCGACCAACATACACCGACTCCAGACCACGCAGAACAAATACTTACGAATTATCACAAACGCCCCATGGTACGTGAGAAACAAGGACATCCACAAAGACCTCCGTATGCCGAGCATAATGGAATGCATAAGAACAGCCGCAGCCAAACAGGAAGCAACACTCGCGGCCCACCCCAACCCGATCATCGCTGGAATATGGGAATACGACGTCGAAGATGGAACGAGGTGGAGAAGACCGAAGACCATCCTCAAGAAATAACATATTAAATACATTGTAATATAAAACATATCATGTACTAATTTTAAGTAACACAAATGAAATGTATATATTATGTGATAAATAAAACAAGGTTGTCCGACGGAGGTATAGAGGGCAAAAAGCCCGTAATACCGAATCTCCTTCTGATTACCGATGATTACTACGACTAAGGAAAGTGACAAGTCGTGTAATTATTGCTCTAGTAATTTTCACTGTTTAATAGCTAATTACGCGTTCATATTTAACTCTTGTTAGTATTATTGTTTACGTTTATGTTTATGTAATTAGTGTTTTCGTTCGTTTTGTTTCCTACCCGGGAGTGTACAGACAATTTTGTTAGTGTGTCCCCGCGACCATTGGAATGGCCGCTGGGGCCCCAGTGACTCTCAAAGCTATGAACAATTAAAATTAGAAAATGATGAATTAAGAAACATTATTCTCCGACTCCAATCTGAAATAGCTTCTATCAAAGCTAATATTGATGAAGATCCTGAATTTTCTTTTTCGTCTGAAGAAATTGATCATCATTCAGCTGAAGAGAATGAAGGCTTCAGATCCCCAAGAAGACGTTGTCGTCGGAAAAGACGCAAACAAGATAGCATCAAAAATGTGAGTATCCCAAATAAGAAACTTTCATTAATTCAAACATCTCAAAATGACCCGTCTGAGCCCATAATTATGGAACAGGCAGATTTCCCTCCATTGATTCCAATTTATCCCACCACTCCTATAGTATTAAAGCCAACCAGCCAAGTAATGCCCTCTCAAGTCGAAATTAACGAGAACCCTCCCAATATCAGTAGGCCACCTCCAATAATCCTCCGCTCGAAAAATAACTACACCCAACTGTCCGGAGCTTTAAACCAAAGAAATATTCAAATCACAAAAGCAATTAATTTCTCTGACGGTATTAAGCTCTTCCCTTCAACGGCTGCAGACTATCGCAACGCAACTAAATTCTTACAGGAAAATCGCGTGCCGTTTTATACCTTTACGCTTAAAGAAGACAAAAGTTTAAAAGTAGTGATTCGTAATATTGTAGAAACGATCTCGGAAGAAGAGGTCAAAAACGACCTGTCGCGCGGTTTCCCTGTGTTACTAGTTAGACGTATGGGCAATAAAACTAGAAACTTTCGGTTAGTTTTAGTGCACCTATCAAATAATGACGCTGGTAAAAACATTTACAAAATTAAATCCATTTTTGGTCTGATCGTTTACGAAAACAAAACACGTGATGGCAACGTAACCCAATGTCACAGATGCCAAGAGTACGGCCACGCTCAAAGTAATTGGTTCTTGCCCTATCGGTGCGTTAAATGTGCCGGGCACCATTCCACAACGGAGTGTATTCGTAACCCCGAAAGTGACGGCCCCCCCAAATGCGCGAACTGTAACGATAATCATACAGCCAATTTCAACGGATGCCCCAAAAGACCCTCCCCAAAAATCTTCAGTTACGCTGCAGCCGCCAAATCAAACAATCAGGAACCAACTCCCATACCCACGTCCCCACCAAACCCTTCTAACAATATTTCAGATTTGAGTGCTGTTATACGCAGACTAGAACAACTGGAGAAAATGCTTGAAATCCTCCCCCGTCTTGAAGCGCTAGCCAAACATCTGTTACCTAAACCTACTGATGGATAACGCAATTCCTAACCAAACCTCAATTACGGATGCAGGGTGCAGAATTGCCTCCTGGAACGCCGACGGCCTCATACAGAAAGTAGGTGAGTTATCAGAACTCTTATTCATATTATGTTAATATGCGAAAAGCACGCTAACAGCGACCGGGGATTCCATATTCCCGGCTACAAATTTCACGGATCGCCAAGGCTCGACGGCCACAAAGGGGGAACAGCCATTTATATAAAAAATGGCATCAAACATACATTAATCAGTCACTTACAACCCAACATTCTCGAACATACGACAATTTTGGCCGACATTGGCAATGAAAGTTTCAGTTTCCGGTATTTACCATAAGCCAAACAGTGCGTTTATACCAGACGATTACGATACCCTCCTTTCCTGGCATGGTAAATCCATTCTGGGAGGCGACTTTAATGCCAAGCATCCTTCTTGGTTCAGTCGCGTAACCAATCGCAGAGGACGCGCACTAAGCGAATACATTGACTCCAAGGAGTTGGTAACTAGCTGCAGTCAAGCATCTCCCACGTTTTACCATCGGTCCGGATTCCGACCAGACATACTTAACTTCTTTCTACTCAACAATATGAACATTGATGCGGACATATGGTGCATTACTAACTTAAGCTCTGTTCACAATCCGATCATATTAGATCTGCATACCCAAATCTCCAGAACCTTGCGGTCCTTCAGCCGTATAGACTGGAGTTCCCTTACCAACAAAATATACGAAAACTTTCCAAAAGTACCCATAATAAGCAGTATTGCAGAAATAGATTAGGCCGTTAATTCCTTAACTACTCACATTAACCAAGCCGTCCAGAATAACACCACACACACGACCAACAAGGACAACCCCCTAACTATCCCTCTTTGGTTACTTACCAAAATCAGAAGTAGACGTCGTTTAAAGAAAGTAGCCAGATATTCGGCCGCACTCAAGACTGAACTAAACCGCCTAACGCGTGAAATCCAGCAACACTTCAGAACTTTCAGAAATCAAGCCTGAGAACGTACCATCAACGAAGCGTCGAAAGATAACGGCAAATTTTGGCTTCTCACTAAAAGACTAAGGAAAACCACCAATGTCACACCAACCATTCATGGTCGTAACGGCTTGGTATATCTTGCTGAAGAAAAGGCCGAGGCATTCGCGGACCATCTTGAAACCCAATTTACTCCTAACCAACTCACTTCGTCCCAGGACCTAACGGAAAAAATTGAACATGCTATGAATTACATTGATCGGATCCAATCCCCCAGTTTTAAGTGTATTACACCGGAACAAATCACCAATGGTATCAACGGACTCAGAGTAAAAAAGGCCCCAGGTCATGACGGTATAAACAACAAAGTGCTCCTCCACCTATCGGCCAAGGCTATACTACACCTAGCGGCAATATACAACGCGTGCCTCCGCTGCAGCTACTTCCCCAAGACATGGAAAATGGCTATAATCATAGTTCTCCCCAAACCCGGCAAGGACATCAAATTCCCGCAGAATTACCGCCCCATTAGCCTACTATGTAGCATGGCGAAACTTTTTGAAAAAATATTTCTCAACGACTTAAAAAATTGGGCCAACGACCATAAAATCATTCCTGATAGCCAGCACGGCATCAGAGCCGGTTTATCAACCGTACATCAACTTGTCAGAGTCCGCGACTTTATTCAAGATGGGTTTAAAATGAAGAAGAGCACTGCAGGAGTATTCCTAGACGTAGCCAAGGCCTTTGATCGCGTGTGGCACAAAGGTCTTCTCTACAAGTTGGCAACCCTCAACTGCCCGCAACACCTTATCAAAATGATTCAAAATTTCCTAATCGATCGCAAATTTGTAGTTCGCACTGACAACGCTGTTTCTACGTGTAGAGCAATACTTGCAGGGGTCCCCCAGGGAAGCGTACTCTCTCCCTTACTGTACAACATCTTTATTTACGACATCCCGCTGGAAAATGCAGTTCTCACTGCTCAATACGCGGACGACACAGCAATCCTATACAGAGGCAAAAACCCAGATATTATCGTAAACAAACTACAACAGTGCCTCGAGCATATTGAAATCTGGTGCAACTTATGGAGAATCCAAATTAACGCAGTGAAAAGTCAAGCCGTCTTCTTCACGAAAGCAAGGAAAAAGACCGAATCACGCCTTAAGTTACGAGGGCAAAGTCATCCCCTGGTCCCCCAATGTCAACTATCTCGGCGTGCTCCTGGACAGTAGACTCACGTGGAAACAACACATTAATAGTGCGGTTAAAAAATCTAAAATAACCTTAGCCCAACTAAAATCGCTACTCTCCTCCAAGAGTGAGCTTTACCTTGCAGGAAAGTCCAATTATACAAAACCATTATTCGAGCTCAGTAAACCTACGGCTGCCAAGTGTGGAGTCAAGCCGCCAAGACAAACCTAAAAATCATGGAGGCTACGCAAGCCAAACTCTTACGTCGTATTGCTAACGCACCCATCTATGTCCGCAACTCTATTATCAATAATGATTTAGACACACCCAGTGTGAAGGAGTACAAATAATTTCATACAAAAGCTGAAACAAATCACGACCTGCTAAATTTCGGAAAATTGACAATCAACAATATTAAATCCAAATCAAAAACATTATACCAAGCAACAGACCGCTCTTGTGTTGATCACACTTAACTAAACACATCACTCAAGACACTAATTAGAAGCAGGATATTAGCTGCTGAAGATTTAAGTATATCACCACACGTGACTACGACTAAGGTTTTTTAGTTAATATTAGTTAGTGTTAGTGTTTTAAGCCAGACTACACTCTATAAGGTGAACGCCCAAGACAATTACGCATTCGTGCGCGCCCCCCTCTCCCGTTTCAGTCCCCGCGTCGGTCACCATGGCTGCCGGGGAATTTAGTGATATTAGTGTTGAACATTACTAACAAGTTATAGCTCAAAATGCGCAATTTAGAGCTATTATTAATGAACTCAAAGAAGAAGAAGCTGCACTCAAGGCTAATCAATTAATTGAGACTGAGTTTTCATGTACATCTGAAGATCATGATCCGCCCCTGGAAGAAAATGCCAATCTCCGCTCTCCACGACGACACCGCCGTCGAAAAGAAAATCCCGCACCAAAACGGAACACCTTCCCAAAAAGATCGCAATTACAAACACGTGCGAATCAGACGATCAATCCGTTCATACTAATGATCAATCCAATGAAATGGATACACTAGATTTTCCGCCTCTCCAACCTCCTGCCCAAACACTAGCCGCCACTACTAGTCAAACTGAACTTAACACCAACAAAACACCACCTGATGGAGACTCCGCCTCCAACCGTAAGCCACCTCCTATCATCCTACGCACCAAGGATAGATACACTCAATTATCCGGTGCACTCTCTAACCGCCGCATTAATATAATTAAAGCAGTCAACTTCACTGATGGTGTTAAGCTTTTCCCAGCTACGGCAACAGATTACCGCAACGCCACCAGCTTCCTACAAGAAAAGCGTGTACCTTTCTATACTTATGCCCTTAAGGAAGACAAAAACCTAAAAATTGTTCTACGCAACGTCGTCGAATCCATTTCAGAAGACGAAGTCAAAGAGGAACTCATTGCGCGCGGGTACCCTGTAGTTCTCGTTCGCCGTATGGGTAATAAAGACAGAAGATTCCCGCTTGTGATTGTGCACCTTACAAACAATAACGCAGGCAAAGACATTTATAATCTCAAATCAATCTTCGGACTTGTGATATCGGTTGAAAGCAAAAGACACGACGGCAATGTCACTCAGTGTTACAAATGTCAGGAATTTGGTCACTCACAGAATAAGTGCTTCATGCCCCATAAATGTGTCAAATGTGCTGGTCTACATCCTACCGCGGATTGCACGCGCAATCGCGACACTGACGGTCCGCCGAAATGCGCGAACTGCGACGAGGCCCACACGGCCAACTTTAGTGGTTGTCCTGTCCGTCCCGCCCCAAAGAACTTTAGCTATGCAGCCGCTGCCAGAACCAAACAGACAGAGGCCAATCACATCAACAATAATAACAGCGCTCAACCGAACATCCCAAACAAAACGACCGATTTAGGTGCTGTATTCCAACGGCTCGACCAACTTGAAAAAATGCTCGAAATCCTGCCCAGACTGGAAGCTCTAGCAAAAATCCTCTCTCCCAAACCTGTGGATGGATAACTCAACAAGAACTACCACATCTATCACAGACTCCGCCTGTCGGATTGCGACCTGGAATGCGGATGGGCTACTTCCAAAAACAGGTGAGTTGAATGATTTATTATGCGGCTTGACATACATATTATGCTAATCTGCGAAACTCATGCTAATAACAACTGTGGTTTGCACATTCCTGGCTACAAATTACACCATTCTCCATGGCTTGACGGCCAGAAAGGCGGCACGGCAATTTATGTAAAAAAACGGAATCAAGCACACTTTCATTAACAACCTTGACACACAAATCCTTGAACATACAACTATCTTAGTGGAAATAGGCAACGAAAAAATATCAATTTCAAGCATTTACCATAGACCTAATAGCGAATTAATTCCCACCGACTACGATACTCTCCTCTTTTGGAACAATAAGGCCATAATAGGCGGGGACTTTAATGCCAAGCATCGAACATGGTTTAATCGTGTAACCAATCGTAGAGGAAAGGACCTCTCCAACTACATCAACGACAAGGACACGCTGACTAGCTGCAGCCAAACTTCCCCTACCTTTTACCACCGCGCTGGATTTCGACCGGATATTCTAGACTTCTACATTACCAACAATATAAATACTGATTCAGACATCTGGTGTACCAATGACCTTAGCTCTGACCATGAACCCGTTATCCTAGACCTACACACACATATCACGAGATCCCTACAACGCAATACTAAAATCCATTGGAATTCCCTCACCACTACTATTGCCGATCACTTACCCAAAATCCCTATTCTCAACAATGAATTTGAAATTGATCAAGCAGTCGAAACCCTGGCCAACTGTATCTCCCAATCCACCCTACACTGCGCTTCCGTCCCAAAGAAAAACAATCCTCTAACCACCCCGTTCTCCATTTTAATCAAGATTCGCAGACGGCGTCGCCTTAAAAAGACTGCCCGATACTCAGCGGCGCACAAGCATGAATTCAATAGACTGTCAAGGGAAATCCAACACGACTTTGCTATATTACGAAATCAGTCCTGGGAGAAGACCATTTCCGAAGCGGCTGAAAATGACTCGAAATACTGGCAGATATCCAAAAATTTAAGACGCTCCAAATGCATTACCCCCGTCATCCACGGTCGCAACGGCGTTACCTACCTTGCAGACGAAAAAGCTGAGGCCTTTGCAGACTACCTCGAGCTTCAATTTTCACCAAACCCTCCCACCTCAACCGAAGAGACAACAGCAGCAGTTCACCGAGCTTGGTCTGACACTTTACGCATCCAGGATCCCAAAATCAAATTCATTACTCCGGAACAAGTAGCATCCTGCATAAGAAAATGTCCGCCAAAGAAAGCACCGGGTCATGATGCTATTTCTAACAAAATACTACAACACCTGCCGGAGAAAGCAATCCTTCACCTGACAGCAATTTTCAATGCCTGCCTACGCCTTGGATACTTCCCAACTTCCTGGAAAAAAGCCATTATCATTGTTTTTCCCAAATTCCCCCAAAATTACCGTCCCATAAGCCTCCTTTGCAACGTCAAAAATTTTTGAGAAACGCATCATACAAGATTTACAAGAATGGACCAAGCTCTACCACATTATACCAGAGAATCAATATGGCTTCAGAGAGGGGACATCGACCGTCAAGCAACTAACTCTTGTCCACAATTTTATCACTACCGGATTTCAATGCAGGAAAAGCACGGCCGGCGTATTCCTTGATGTCGCCAAAGCCTTTGACAGAGTTTGGCATAAAGGCCTTCTATTGAAACTAGTTAGTCTGAACTGCCCCCCCATACATGATCAAAATAACCCAGAGCTTTCTCAGTCGCCGCACTTTCGCAGTAAACATTGACAATTTTATCTCCACAACCAGGGAAATCACAGCCGGTGTTCCCCAAGGAAGTGTGCTTTCCCCGACTCTGTTTAATATATACATATACGATATCCCCACTACCAATGCAGTACTCATGCCTCAATACGCAGATGATACCGGTATACTCTACCAAGGACGGAGTCCCATCATCATCATTCATCACTAATAAAATACGAGCTATCGCACGTATCGAATCTTGGTGCCAAGAATGGAGAATCAACATAAACGCAGAAAAAAGTCGAGCTGTGTACTTCTCCAACTCTAGAAAACAGCCAAATAATCATATTACTTTTGAGGGCAGTGCCATTCCCTGGAAAAACTCTGTCAAATACTTAGGGGTAACTCTAGATAAGCGCCTTACATTCCGTACACACATAAAGAATACGATTGAAAAATCTAAATTGACGACTCTACAACTAAGACCGCTACTTAACAATCGCAGTGAACTCTTCTTAGCCAGGAAAGTGCAACTCTATAAAAGCATAATCCGACTCAACTAATGTACGGATGCCAAGTCTGGGGTCAGGCCGCTAATACTAACATTCAGCTCTTAGAGGCGACTCAATCTAAAATATTACGCCGCATCGCATACGCCCCTACCTATGTCAGAAACACTATAATAAGGCGTGACTTAGACACGCCCAGTGTGAAGGAGTTCATCTACCAAGTCACTAATACGAACAACATATAATTTGCACATCAACATACTTTTTAACATCCCACCTGCAAAACACACACATTTATCACCACCACAACAACTACTTGTGTTCGCACATAAAACTACAAACATCACCCAGGACACTAATCGAAAGCGTGCAAAACGCTGCAAGATTCAAGTAATTCCAAGTTCTAAGACTACGACTAAAGTTCTGTGCTTGCATTCGAACTGAGCGGTCACGTTTAGAGAGAGAGCAACCAGAATTGTTTTGTGCTGGGGAGATTTAACTTCGGTTAATGATCCCAGCTTCTACGACGCACCGATTGTAATTTTCATTACAGCCTAATAAAAAGAACTACTGCAGCGAGTATTACCCCGGTCATACTTTTGACGTTCATATATGTTCTTTTAAGAACATATATAATAAAAAGGAACATCGACTGCAAGAGCGTAACTAATCGACACACTCGATAGACTCGATAAGGGGAATCGATAGTGGGACTCGGTGGCTATTACTCGATTATAGTAAATTCGTTTATTATAGTCGAGTGTGGTAGACCGGGTTTTGCAAATCGAATTTGCATTATCGAGGAATCGAATGTTTTCCAGAGGATTCTCCGAGCGGTCCGTGTGCACCTGTGTACTCAAGAACATCTAAGAAGCCACGCCCTCCAAGTAAACGATGGAAATCGTAGAAAAGAATTTCAAAATGGAAGAAGAAAATGAACTCACGACCAACCAAGAGGAAACAACAACACCCCCTCTCAACGTTTTCGAATTCAGAAGAATCCTGAAAGTAAACCAAACCCAACGACAAGAGCTTGAGAAGCTACGGGAAAAGACAGAACAGCAAGCTCAAAGAATAGAGCAGCTACTGACAAAATTAACAGAACAACAAGAAAGACAATCCCGAGAAATCAATAATTTGACAGCCATGATGGCCAAGCAAAGCGGAGTTAAGCCCGACCCGGTACAAAGAATAACCGATGAAAACGTAAGATGCAAGAACGAGATCAAAAGACTCGAAGCAACGGTCGACGAATTGAAAAGGACGACTGAAGACAAGATCCAAGTAAGCAACGCGACCAAAAAAGTCAAGAAAAACCCAATACCACACGAGGACATTCAGGAACAGCCGCAAAAGAAGAAGCGGACGCAGAAAAAGGCGAGAAAACAGACACGCCCACCAGCTCCCAAAAGGAAAGTCGAGGACCACGACCTAACGAAGACATGGAAGTCTGCATGGCAACTTCCGCAACAACCTGCGACGACGGTACGACCGCTAAAGACTCAGAATTCACGACCGTCACCAAAAAAGGAGGCGCTAAAAGGCAGCGAGTGGACGCTGAAGAGCAGACCCCGGTAACACCTGACCGAAGGGAAAGAATACCACCACTTATCCTCCATAGACAGGAGGACTACAGAAAGGCCATACAGATGTTGGAGAAAGACAACATCAGGCCGAAGTCGACAAGATCGACTAAAGACGGAGTGAAAGTGCTACTCAGAAGCGCAGAGGAATACAGAAAGGCGACAACAATACTCGACAGCGCGGGAGTACACTTCAACGTGTATCTTCTCGACGAAGCGAAACCACTTAAGGTGGTTATCAAAGGCATTCCACAAGGAGAAGAAATGGTGGAAACAGTTAGAGAAGACCTCCAACGAGCGGGCTACGAAATCCAGAAGGTCAGCCGGATGTTCGCAGGATGCGAATACCGACAAACGGCCATGGTCCTCGTACACCTACAAAGGAATGAACAAGCAAAGGAGATATTCAGAACGACCAACGTTGGATACCCGAGGGTGAGGGTAGTCACCCCACAAGAAAAATGTGTGGTGTGCAGGAGCACACCACACAAAGGACTGCCTGAAGACACGGGAAATGGGCGACCCGAAATGCTGCAACTGCCAACTACGGTGGATGCCACGTCCACCCCAAGAACGCTGCGAAGACATCAAGCAGGAGGCCCGCACCGAGACCACCAGTCAACAGGCAACCAGCTCGCACAGTGGAGAATGGTTTAAGCTATTCACAGGTCGCAACGAATAGCATCAAGAAAACCACCACAATAGAAGTGGAAGCAGCCGAAGATGCAGAGCTCATAAAGAAGTTTATGAGATTCCTCCGGACAGAGCGTGAAACCATCAATGGATAAACGCCCCCTACAACCAGCATCCCTCCATATCGGCATATGGAACGCGAACAGCCTCCTTACAAAGAGGGAGGAGCTAGAAGAGTTCGTTTACCGGCAAAACCTAGACATGGTGCTGGTCACGGAAACTCATCTAAGGCCTTGTGGAATTACCGTTTGCACCGCAACGACCGGGAGAGGAGGGGGCACAGCAATATTCGTGAAAAACTCCATCGAACACTACGAAATGCCGACACCGGATACACAACTGCTGGAGGTGACTGCAATAGGAGTGGCCACCAGCTCCGCAGGACGCATAAAAATAATAGCTGCATATAACACACCGAGGGACGTGCTCGACCCCAAGAATTGGACGCTCTCCTGGGCGATAACATCCCCACGATAATCGCAGGAGATCTAAACGCGAAGCACCCGGACTGGAATAGCAGGATTTCAAACCGGAACGGGCGGGACCTAGAAGCATACGCCGCGACAAGAGACATAATCGTAGAAGGACCTCAAGAACCTACCTGTTACCCAGCTGTGGGCACGAGGCCTGACGTGTTAGACATCGCGATTTTCCGAAACGTGCCACTACACACCCGGATGGAAACAATACCGGACCTGAGCTCTGACCACGACCCCGTCCTGCTGCAGCTAGGAGATCAAGAGCCACTGGAGCCAACGCAGATCACAAGGATTTCCTGGAAAAAATACGAAGCACTGATTAAGGATAAAATCCCCGCAGTGCCCGTAATACAGAACACCCGTCAGATAGATACGGCAGTACAGGAAATCACGACAACCATCCTGAGGTCGATGGAAGAAGCAAAGTTCACGATAACAAAGAACACGAATAACTACAGCCTGTCCATAGAAATAAGAGAAATTATCAGGGACAAAAACAGGATAAGACGTAGATGGCAGCGTTCTCAAGATCCCGAAGATAAACGTGAACTAAATGCCGCAGAAAGACGATTCAAGACAACCATCAAGGAGCATAAAAATGCACAATGGACAGCGAAAGTGGAATCCCTCGACGTCCAAGATGGATCGTATTGGAAGATGGTGAAGGCGCTGCGAAAGGAGCACACAACCACGCCACCACTTCACGGGAGGAACGGAATGGTATACACGGATGCCGCGAAGGCGGACGCGTTCGCAGATTGCATAGAAACGCAATGGCAGCTCAAGACAACATTCGACACACCACCCCCACAGGAGGTGAACGACATCCTGAAGAAACTAAAAGTAAAGAAGGCACCGGGGCCGGACCACATTCCGAATAAAGCATTGAAGCTCCTCCCACAAAGAGGCGTAGCGTACCTCACCGCAGTTTACAATGCAATACTTCGTTTGAAATATTTTCCTACAAGATGGCGAGAAGCGGACATGGTGATGATTCCGAAACCGGGTAAAAACGCTACCTTTCCCCAAAACTACAGACCCATCAGCCTTCTGCCGACGATGGGCAAAGCTTTGGAACGGATCATCCAAGTCAGACTGCAAGAAGACATATACGATTTACAGATAATACCGGACGAACCATTCGGATTCCGAAGAAATTACTACACGACACAACAAGCCCTCGGACTTGTCGAACACGTCGCACGCGGCTTCAACTGGAAGAAGCGCACCAGCGGAATGTTCCTAGACGTCGCCAAAGCGTTCGACAAAGTGTGGCACCACGCACTCCTACATAAAATGCTGGAGCGAGGAATATCGCTCCAAATGACCCAACTTATCCACTCCTTCCTATCCAAAAGATGCTTCAGGACGAAGCTGCAACACTGCAGGTCCTTCCCCCGAAGGATTACCGCTGGAGTACCTCAAGGTTCACCCCTCTCCCCTATAATATTTAATTTATATGTTTCAGATCTCCCGAAAACAAAAGGAACCATCCTCGCAACCTACGCGGACGACACCGCGGTCCTAGCCCAATCCAGCAACCTCGGACAGGTCGACAGACGTCTGCAGAGGGCGTCGGACGAACTCGAAGAATGGTACTCGAAATGGCGCATTACCATAAACCCGGAGAAAAGTACGGCCATCCTCTTCACAAAGAGACGCGTAACACCGAACCGAAACATCACCATGTTCGGACAAGACATCCGTGGAAGAATTCCATAAAATACCTAGGGCTGGTAATGGACAGGACACTCCGATGGAAACTCCACGTAGACGACCGAAGAGAAAAGGGACACGGAATAATAAAGAAGCTCTACCCACTGATAGGTAGAAACAGCGTGTTGTCAACTGACAACAAGCTGTCGATCTACAAGACGGTGGTCCGTCCGATGATGCTATACGCCGCAGAAGTCTGGGCTTACGCCGCTCCGTCAACAATAAAACAACTTCAAGTGGTACAGAATAAGTACCTAAGAATCACAGTAAACGCGCCATGGCACGTAAGAAACGACCAAATACACAAAGACATCAGGATGCCCAGCTTAATGGAGTTCGCAAAAAACGCCGCAATCAACCTAGAAAAGGCACTAGCTGCACACCCCAACTCAGCAATGACAGGAACTAGGGAATACGACATCCAAGATGAAATGAAGCACAAGAGGCCGAAAATCATCTTGCGAAGACAACAATAAACAGAAGGTAGTATATTTAATGCATTTCTATTTTATTACAGATGCATCGAATCTACATATCACAAAGAAACCAAATACGACGAAGGTATAGAGGGTTAGAGCCCGAAATACCGCAGTCATATAACGATGACCGATGACCGACTACGACTAAGGTATATAATAGATGATATGATAGTATAGATGGTATAATGGTATGGTATAATGATATATAGTATGTATATAAAAATGTAATACGCGAACGTTTAATACATTGTGTATACTTATAAATTTTAGTGCTGTATATAAATTTAGCTTTAAGTTGAGTTCGAGGAACTCAGGACAAACCTCTCTATTGTGTTAAGTGTTTAGTTATAACGGGGTCCCCGTGCCGGCCGCCATGGCAGCCGGGGACGTCAGTAATTTTAGTCAACAAGACTTTTATCAGTTAAAGAAAGAAAATGAGCATCTTAAATCACTTATAAGCCAACTTCAGCAAGAAGTAGCGGCCCTTAAAGCCAATCATTTGGTAGAATCTGAACTTTCCTATTCCTCCGAAGACCCCGATCCGTCAATACACTAAAATTCTGGACTCCGCTCTCCCAGAAGGCGGCACCGCAAGCGAAAAACCTCCGCTAAAGTTAACAATACACCAAACAAGAAAACAATAACCAACTCATGCATCCCTGAAGAACCACCTGAACAAGATAATGACACCGACATGCAAGAATATCCACCGCTAGCACCTACAGCCCCCCTGCAACTCAACAACCCCAAACCGAACGCCCCTGCAAATACTAACACCGACTCAATTCAAGCAGATACCACAGTAAACAGAAAACCGCCTCCTATCATTATTCGCACAAAAAACAATTATACAAAGCTATCCGGTGCCTTATTAAGTCGAAACATACAAATTACGAAAGCCATCAACTTTGCGGAAGGCATTAAATTGTTCCCGGCGACCGCCTCTGACTACAAAAGAAATGCCACCAACTATCTGCAAGAGATGCGTGTACCCTTTTACACATTCGCGCTAAAGGAAGACATAAGTTTAAAAGTAGTTCTCGTAACATTGTAGAAACAATACCCGATGATGAAATAAAAAATGAACTGATATCTTTAGGTTACCCAGTGGTGTTAGTGCGCCGTATGGGAAACAAACAAAGGAACTTCCCGCTAGTGCTTGTACATTTAATAAACAATAAAGAAGGTAAAGACATTTATAACCCCAGTCACCATTCGGTTTAATCATAACAATAGAATCCAAAAAACGAGACGCAAATGTTACGCAATGCTACAAGTGCCAAGAGTTCGGTCACGCGCAAGGCAAATGTTTCATGCCGTACAGGTGCGTTAAATGAGCCGGTGCACACCCCACGTTCGAGTGCCCGCGAAATCGCAAGACAGATGGTCCTCCGCTGTGCGTGAACTGTAACGAAGCCCATACCGCCAACTTCACCGGGTGCCCCCGGCGCCCCGCGCCGAAAAGGTTCAATTATGCAGCCGCCGCCAAGACAAACCTTCCGGAACCGCATCAAGACAACCGCCCTCAAATAGACACTCATCAAACAACAGATCTAAGTGCCGTAGCCAAGCGCCTGGAGCAACTGGAGAAGGTCCTGGAGATATTACCACGCTTAGAGGCGCTGGCGAAGGTACTGCTTCCCCAACAATCCGATGGATAACACGGCCCCGCCAACATCCATTACAGACGCCGGCTGTCTGATAGTAACATGGAATGCGGACGGATTAGTGCAGAAAACAGGTGAGTTGTATGACTGTGCTCTGCGGCTTGACATCCACATTATTCTTGTCTGTGAAACCCACGCTAATAACAATCGCGGAATACACACTTTATCATTCCCCACGGCAAGACGGACAAAAAGGCGGCACTGTTACGTTACGCCCTATATGCGTGGCTTAGCGTGACGGGCTTACACCACGGGGATTCCCATTCAATGCCTTTATAAGCGCGACAAAAATCCCACAGCATCAGTCGAACTTGCGCTTCGACCCAACGAGCTCTAGTTGTAGAAGTCTTACCCACTACCGTAGCGGGCCGCTGAGACTGGCGGTTTGGCTTTAGCTCGCAACACTTCCTTCGGTTGTAGCAATCTAGGTTACTACCCCAAAAGGCCATCAGATTCATCACCACCAGGAGTAGGCAGATTGAGGCCTGGTGCAACCCGACGACGAGTATCGTGTGCGTAGTGATCATATACAGTTATTAGTTCGCACGGACGATTTACATTATTGCTTAGGTTAGGGTTTGTATTATTTTGTCTATCTTTAGTTTTAATTAGGACTTGTATTCGTTTACTATTAGCGTATTTAGTTAGGGCTCGTGTTATATTTTTATTGTTCACCTGTACTTGTCATACGGGTAGCTATTGTTCATTATTTATCATTACCTAATTGTGCTCTATTATTGTGAACAGCCTAGTGTTAGAACAATTATTTTATTAAACTTGTTAGTGCTTCGTGGTGGACAAATTTACGGTAGTGTTGTGTTCGTTATATTCGGAGCGCGTCCGTGTAACAGCAAGGCAATATATATAAAAAAGGGTATCAAACACATACACACATAGACAATTTAAACACGCAATCATTAGAACACACCACAATCCTAGCAGAAATCGGCAACGAAAAAGTGTCAATATCTAGTATCTACCATCGACCCAACGGCGACTTCATACCCAGCGATTATGATACCCTCCTTTTCTGGTACAACAAATCCATAATTGGAGGAGATTTCAACGCCAAACATCCGGCGTGGTTTAGCCGCACAACCAACCGACGCGGGCGGCTACTTAGTAATTACATAGACGACAACGACACACTCACAAGCTGCAGCCAAGCTACACCCACTTTTTATCACCGAGCAGGGCACCGGCCCGACGTTATCGACTTTCTCATCATTAACAATGTAAACTCCGACACAGAAATCCATTGCTCAAACGATCTCAGCTCCGACCACGATCCAATCATCCTTGACATTCACACGCAGATCACCAGAACCCTCCAACACAAAAAACAAATCCAATGGAATACCCTCTCACAGTCAATAGACAACCTCCTCCCAAAAATTCCCATCCTCACAAGTAGTACTGAAATAGACCTAGCGATAGCCACACTTACCCCCTGCATTACCCAAGCCATCCAAGACAATACGATCATCCCGAAGAAAAATAACCCTATATCAATCCCGCTATGGATCCTATCAAAAATCAGAAAGCGCCGTCGCTTAAAAAAGATCGCCAGATATGCAGCGGCTAGCAAACTGGAATACAACAGACTAACACGAGAAATTCAACACGACCTAACCGAACTGCGCAACCAAAACTGGGAAAAAGACATCCTCGAAGCCTCTTAAGATGCCGGAAAATTTTGGCGCATCACAAAAAACCTAAGAAGAACAAAAAATGTGACCTCAACCATCCATGGACGTAACGGAGTCACGTATCTAGCCAAAGAAAAGGCGGAAGCTTTCGCGGACCATTTGGAAACGCAATTCTCGCCAAACCCGCCCACCTCGTCGGAGGAGCTAATCGCAGCCGTGAGCAGGGCCTGGACTGAAATCAATCATATCCAGGATCCTACCATCAAATACATAACTCCTGAGCAAATCGCGAGCCGCATTAAAAAATCCCCGAAAGAAAGCGTCGGGGCATGACTCGATCACCAATAAAGTTCTCTCCAACACCTACCGGACAGGGCCATCCTGCATTTAACACCAATTTTTAACGCCTGCCTTCGGAGAGGATATTTTCCCCAATCCTGGAAAAAAGCAATAGTCGTAGTCTTCCATAAAACCGGAAAGGACAACAAGTTCCCGCAAAACTATAGGCCAATAAGCCTCCTATGCAACCTGGCTAAGCTGCTGGAAAAACTGATTTTGCATGACCTGCAAGAGTGGGCCAAGCTATACCAAAACATTCCCGACTGCCAGTACGGATTCAGAGAGGGGACCTCGACGGTACAACAGCTGGTCCGCGTGCGAGACTTCATATCCGTGGGATTCCAAAGGAAGAAAAGCACCGGGGGAATTTTTTTGGACATCGCCAAAGCATTTGACCGCGTCTGGCACAAAAGCCTACTATACAAAATGGCCAGCCTAAACTGCCCTCAATACCTAGTGAAGATAATACAAAGCTTTTTAAATCAACGAACATTCGCAGTTCGAATAAAAAATGTCTTATCAACGACCAGAGAAAATACCGCAGGCATCCCGCAAGGAAGTGCGCTCTCGCCGCTACTGTTTAATATATATATATATATATATATATATATATATATATATATATATATATATACACACGACATCCCGATGACCCAGGCCATACTCACCGCGCAATATGCGGACGACACCGCTCTCCTATATCAGGGACGGAAGGCCAAAGTCATCACTAACAAGCTCCAAAATGCACTAACTCAAATCGAGGAATGGTGCCAGGAATGGAGAATCAGCATAAACGCGAAAAAAAGCCACGCCGTCTACTTCTCCAAATCAAGACACCAACCAAACACCACGCTCAGCTATGAAGGGAACGCCATCCCATGGGCAAATACCGTTAAATACCTCGGGGTAACCCTCGACAAACGTCTAACATGGAGGCCGCACATCAAAAACACGGTCGAGAAAGCAAAATTAACCACCACCCAGCTAAAACCGCTACTAACAAATCGTAGTGTATTATTCCTAGCCAGGAAAGTACAATTGTACAAAAGTGTTATACGTCCGCAATTAATGTACGGATGTCAAGCGTGGGGTCAAGCCGCAAAGTGTAACATACAACTCCTTGAGGCCACCCAAGCCAAAATATTACGACGCATCGCATACGCCCCTTTTTACGTCCGAAACACCATAATAAGGCGCGACTTAGATACGACGAGTGTAACGGAATATATCTACCAGGTAACAGAACTCAAACAACAGCCACCAAACCACCAACAACAGAACCACAACAGTAATCCAGGCATACCTTAAATAATTACTATACACCATTGCAAACCATAAACATGTGCCCGGCACATAAAACTTTCGGAAACCAACCATGTCACTAATTAAAAGCGTGCAAAACGCTGAAAGATTTCAGTATTTCCAGGTCTACTACGACTAAGAGCAAGATCCATCCGTGGATGAGAATGTCAGCCTCCGTTCTCCGCGCAGGCACCGTCGCCGCAAAAGGAAAAATCACACCAAATCAGAACCCCGCCCATAACAAAACAAAACCAAAACCAAATAGCCGTAACAGACGAACAAAAAGCAAATGCAATCGCAGATGCAATGGAACAACAATTTCAACCACACCCGCGAACATCACCACAACACAGCAAATTCATACACGAAATAGAAAACCAAACAAACAACATACAAAACCAACCAGACAACCACAAACATAAAGAAATCACATACCAAGAAATCTACGACATAATAAAAGCACTCCCACAAAACAAAGCACCAGGACCAGACGGAATCGCAAACAAAACCATAAAAAATCTACCAAGAACAGCAATAGAGTACATCACCACAATCGCAAACAAAGTTCATCAACTGAGACACTTCCCAGACGTATGGAAAGAAGCGGATACAATCCCGATACACAAACCAGGTAAACCCAAAAATAACCCGACCAGCTACAGACCCATAAGCCTCCTAAACACAATAGTCAAAATAATAGAGAAGACCATCCTAACCAGAATCACAACCATCTCCCAAAACAACAAAATAATCCCAGAAGAACAACACGGTTTTAGAGCCAAACACAGCACCATACATCAGCTGCTCCGAATAACAACCAAAATCACAGCAGGCTTTAACACCAAAAAATCAACCACCGCGGCATTCCTCGATGTTGAAAAGGCGTTCGACAAAGTATGGCACGGTGGACTACTCCATAAAATGATCCAACACAATATCCCCACAGCTTATATAAAACTAATAAAATCATATCTAACAAACAGAACATTCCGAGTAAAAATCAACAATGACAAATCCACAAAAAGAACAATAAAAGCAGGCGTCCCACAAGGCTCACTCCTAGGACCAATACTGTACAATATCTTCACATCAGACATCCCAAAATCGCCCACAGCTGAAATAGGACTATACGCAGACGACACGGTAATATACTCCCAATCAATCAAACCAGATCTGGCACTAAGCAAACTCCAAAAAGCAGTCACAAAGATAACAGAATGGCGCCAAAAATGGAGAATTCAAATTAACGAAGAAAAAACCATAGCACTCCACTTCACAAAAAGAAGAACTACACCCTCAAAAAAACTGAAAATCAACGGAAAAGCAATAAAATGGACCAACTCAGCAAAATACCTAGGGGTAACCTTGGACGCAAAACTAACCTACACCGCACACGTCACCAACATTCGGAAAAAGTCAGGGCAAGTAGTAGCACACCTATACCCCCTCCTAACCCACAAAAACAAACTTTCCCTCCAGACCAAAATACTAATCCTGAAAACAATAGTTATCCCATCCATGACCTACGCAGCAGTAGTATGGTCACAAACAACAAAAACAAACATACGTAAACTACAAACACTACTTAACAAAACACTTACAATCATCACAAATGCTCCGTGGAATATCCGAAACACTCAACTACACAACGACCTACAAATCCGTACAATCAAACAAACAATAGAAGACCAGAAAGAAAGAGCAACAACGGACACGCAACAACATGAAAATCAAACAATCACAGACATAATAAAAATCACCGAATACAATTATAAGAAATAAAAGATGCCACTAAGGAAATAAACCAACGAACAAACTAACATAATCAAACAAACAGCCCTCAAACACATGATTAAGAAGAAAAGGAGACAATAGTCTTCATCTTACCTACAATACAAGTAGTAGACTTCTAACGGAGTTCTGTACGAGCGCTTGAACGATACAGACGTGTTGTGAGAGAGCTTTTGCAGAAATCGAGCTAACAGTCTAGTCGACTTCGGTTGACGAGGCTCCGATTACGAGTTGTGATTTTATCACAAATCTAATCGATTAGAGTACCTCGTATGTTCTTATTAGAGCATACAATTAAAAGGGACTCGAGACTATGAGACGAGTAAGAAAAGAACCCGAGCAGTTTTCACTGCTGAAAGAAGAAGCCACGCCCACAGTCGAACACCGAAGGTAACAAGATGCCATCGATGACGGAGCGACAGTTAAGGGAAGAAAACAGGTGGAAAGAAGCCCAGCTACAGAACCAGCAGGTAGTCATCCAAGGACTGATGGATCAAGTCGCCCACCTTTCGATCGAGATCACGGAACTCCGAAAAACCACCGAAGGAAGGTACGTCGCTAGATACAACATACCCATCCCCGATGACAACGTTACTAAAAGACCCACGACTACGAATGTCAACAAGGCCAAGAAGCAGAGAGAACCTGAAAACAACGAGGATCCTCCGCAAAAAAGAAAATAGCGAAGACTAAGGACACGCCCACCGATACACCCACCGAGGTTATCGCAACTCAACCGGGAAAATCAGACATCACGGTCATGGAAACGGCCGATGCAAGTAATGAAGACACCCTCGCCGAAGAGGAAGGTTTCGTCCAGGTAACCAGGAGGAACAAACGACAACGTGTAGACGTAGAAGTCAAAGACGGCACGCCCACGATAAGAAAGGAAAGGATTCCACCACTAATCCTCCACCGCCAGGAGGATTACAAGAAGACGATCCAGGCCCTAGCTACGGAAGGGATAGCACCGAAGACGACCAGATCCACCAAGCAGTAAACGTGATGCTAGGTAGTGCCGAGGACCACCGGAAAGCGACCACCATCCTAGATAAAAGCGGGATTCACTTCAACGTCTACTTGCTAGACGAGGCAAAACCACTTAAGGTGGTAATCAAAGGGATTCCTCAAGCAGAGGAAATGCTCGAGATCGTTAAAGAGGATCTCAAAGCTGCCGGATACGACGTCCAGAAGGTCAGTCGGATGTACGCAGGACGCGAGCACCGACAATCGGCCATGGTACTTGTTCACCTCCAACGAAGTGAACAAGCGAAGGAAATATTCAAGGTAACCAACGTGGGATACCTCAAGGTGCGGGTGGAGACACCGCACAAGAAAAACGGCTTGGGCCAGTGCCATCAATGCCAGAGATACGGGCACACCACCAGCGTCTGTCACGCCCCCATGATGCGTGAAGTGTGCAGGAGCACACCACACCCGGGACTGCATGAAGACACGGGAAATGGGAGACCCGAAATGCTGTAATTGCACAGGAGTGCATACAGCGAACTACGGTGGATGCCCCGCCCACCCGAAAAACACGAAGAAGACGGCTTCAAAGAGACCAACGGTCGACAGACAGCCAGCAAGAATGGTGGTACAAAACATCAGCTACTCGCAGATCGCGGCGGGTAACAGAAATCCGGCACCAGCAGAAGCGCAAGAAGAAGAAGACGAAGACTTCGCGCTCGCGATGAAAATCGTGAGAGCCATCCGGGCAGGAAGAAATAACATCGATGGATAAACGCCCACAAAAGCCCGCATCCCTCCATATAGGAATATGGAATGCAAACGGCCTCCTTGCAAAGAGGGAGGAGCTAGAAGACATGGTGCTGGTCACGGAAACTCATCTAAGGCCTTGCGATAAACCCAAGATAAGGAACTACCGTCAGAACCGCAACGACAGGCTCACCGGGAGAGGAGGGGGCACGGCAATATACATTAAGAACTCGATCGAACATTACGAGCTACCGACTCCGAAAACGCAATTGCTGGAGGTGACTGCGATAGGCGTGAACACAAGCTCCGCAGGACGAATAAAGATAATAGCCGCATACAATCCACCAAGTGCCGTGCTAGACGCCCAAGAATTGGATGCATTACTCGATGACAACATACCCACAATAATGGCAGGTGATTTAAACGCTAAACACCAGACCTGGAACAGCACGACACCCAAGCGAAACGGAAATGACTTAGAAGCCTACGCCGCGACAAGAAACCTGATCGTCGAAGGCCCACAAGAACCGACCTGTCACCCAGGTAACGGGAGGCCCGACGTGCTAGATATAGCCATACTCCGGAATGTTCCCTTGCATTTCCGGATGGAAACAATAGCAGATCTAAGCTCAGATCACGACCCCGTCCTGCTGCAGCTAGGAGATCAAGAGCCGCTACAGCCCACGCAGATCACTAGAACTTCGTGGAAGAGATACGAAGCGCTGCAGTGCCAGTGATAAACGACGCTCATCAGATAGATACGGCAATACACAAAATCACGTCAACCATCCAGAGGACAATAGAAGAAGCCAAGTTTACGTTCACTAAAAACAAAAATTACTACAGCCTGTCCATAGAAATAAGAGAGCTTATCAGGGACAAAAATAGGACACGACGGAGATGGCACCGAACACAAAACCCGGAAGATAAACGGGAATTGAACGCCGCAGAAACGCGAGTCAAGACGGCCATTAAAGCACACAAAAAGGCACGTTGGACAGCGAAAGTGGATTCCCTCGACGTCAAGGACGGATCATATTGGAAGATGGTGAAGGCGTTGCGAAAGGAGCATACAAACACGCCACCACTCCGATGGAGGAATGGAATGGCGTGAACGGATGCAGAGAAAGCAGGCGCATTCGCAGAATGCATAGAAACACAATGCAGCCCCGTCTACGAGAACGCGGACCTCGCTCACATTCAAAGGACAAATAGATCCGTCAGAGAGCGCCTGGCGGAAGAATCTCAAGAAAACATCCGATACACCACCCCACAAGAGGTGAGCGACATCCTGAAGAAGTTAAATATCAAGAAGGCACCGGGGTCAGATGCCATTCCAAATCAAGCGCTGAAGCTCCTCCCACATAGAGGCGTAGCGTACCTCACCGCAGTTTATAACGCGATACTACGATCGAAATACTTCCCGACAAGATGGCGAGAAGCGGACACGGTGATGATACCGAAACCGGGTAAAAACGCTACCCTACCCCAAAACTACAGACCCATCAGCCTACTACCGACGATGGGCAAAGTTTTGGAGCGGATCATCCAAGTCAGACTGCAAGAAGAAATAGATAAATTACAAATTCTACCGGACGAACAATTCGGATTCCGAAGAAACCACTCGAGTTGTCGAACACGTCGCACGCGGCTTTAATTGGAAGAAGCACACCGGCGGATTGTTCCTAGACATCGCAAAAGCGTTCGACAAAGTGTGGCACCACGGACTCCTACATAAAATGCTGGAGCAAGGAATATCGCTCCAAATGACCCAAACTCATCCGCTCCTTCCTATCCAGAAGATGCTTCAGGACGAAGCTGCAGCATTGCAGGTCCTTCTCCCGAAGGATTACCGCTGGGGTACCCCAAGGTTCACCCCTCTCCCCTACATTATTTAACCTATATGTTTCAGATCTCCCGAAGACCAAAGGAACCATCCTCGCAACATACGCGGACGACACCGCGGTCCTAGCCCAATCCAGCAGCCTCGGACTAGTCGACAGACATCTGCAGAGGGCGTCGGATGACCTCGAAGAATGGTACAAGAAATGGCGCATTACCATTAACCCGGAGAAAAGCACGGCCATCCTATTCACGAAAAGAATAACGAAACCAACCCGCAACATTACCATGTTCGGACAAGATATCCCGTGGAAGAATTGCATAAAATACCTAGGGCTGATAATGGACAGAACACTTCGATGGAAACTCCACGTAGACGACCGAAGATGCAAGGGACACGGGATGATAAAGAAACTCTACCCGTTAATAGGTAGAAACAGCGTGCTGTCAATCGACAACAAGCTGCTAATCTACAAAACGGTAGTCCGGCCGATGATGCTATACGCCGCAAAAGTCTGGGCTTACGCCGCTCCGACAATAATAAAACAACTACAGGTGGTACAAAATAAATACCTAAGAATTGCAGTAAACGCGCCATGGTTCGTAAGAAACGACCAAATACACGAAAACCTGAAGATACCCAGCTTAATGGAGTTCGCAAAAAACGCCGCAACCAACCTAGAAGAGGCACTAGCGGCACATCCCAACCCAGCAATAAAAGGAATATGAGACTACGACATCCAAGATAAATTGAAGCACAAGAGGCCGAAAATCATCTTCAGAAACAAACAATAAACAAAAGGTAGTATGTTTAATGCATCTGTATTTATTACAGGTACAGCGAATATACATTACCGTCAGGAAACAACCAATTCTACGAAGGCATAAAGGGTTAGAACCCGAAATAGCCCTAACTAAATAACGATGACCAGACTTCTAACATGGACCACGAAGAAGAAATCGATCTTCTGACACCCGAACCGCTTGGACCAACGGTTTACAACATCCGTCTACTTCAAAAGGATAATGAAGAACTCCGGAAGGCTCTCGCCACCCAACAGGAACTAACAATCAACCAGAGAGATTCAAGCACTTACGGCCCAAATTAGACAGCTCATGATGCAGATAAGTGATTTAACTTCGAAACTAACTTCTAATTACAGCCCTGCATCCACTTCAAACAACGAGACTACCGTTTCACCAAAAGAGAAGCCCACCCACGCCCCATCAAAGCCTACCAACGTCAAGGTAGCAACGAAAAAGGACGCTCCGACCCCGACTACTTCCGGTACGGAACCGGAAAAGAAAAAAGCGAAGAAGAAAGCAGCGAAGACTGAGACGAAAAAAGAAATGCCAGCAGCCGCCACCTCCAACGCGGTTACCGAAGAGGAAGCCCCGATGTACACCTCACAGCCGCCACCCTAGCCGCAACCAGCCCGTACGGTTGCAAACGACTCCTCAGACGAAGACGACGAAGGTTTCACCACCGTCAACAAGATATCAAGCGCGAAGAGGCAGCGAGTCAAAGAGGAGCCACCAGAGCAGGAGGAGTAGCAACAGTAGCCGCCAGTCAAGAGAGAGCGCATTCCACCCCTCATCCTCCATCGACAGGAGAAGTACCGCTCAGCGATGCGAGCCCTTAACGGAGCTGTTATCACCTCGACACAGACCAGATCGACGAGGACCGGGATCATCATCAACGTCGCTTCGACCGAGGACTACCGAAAGGCCACCACTACACTTGACAACCTAAAGGTACAATTTAATACTTACCTGTTACAGGACGCAATACCTCTAAAGATCGTCATCCGTAGAATACCACAAGGAGAGGACATGACACTGCAGGTCCAGGAAGATCTCACCGCCCTGGGCAACCAAGTCAAGAAGGTGTCCCGAATGCACGCCGGACGCGAGCGCCGCCCCACGTCATTGGTACTGGTAGAGCTGGAGAAGACCTCTAGAGCCAAGGAGATCTTCGAAATGCAGTACCTAGGCTACCTCAGAATCCGTGTGGAAGAGTGGAGTCGGGCAGTGCCACCAGTTCGGCCACTCAACCAGCGGATGCCACGCCATCGCCAGGTGCGTCAAGTGCGGAGACCTCCACCACACCAGCACCTGCCAGAAGTCCACGGACACCGCAGCCAACTACTGCAACTGCCAAGAGCCACACACCGCCAACTACGGGGGATGCCCAGCCCACCATACGAACACCACCAGGGTCCAGCAGCGCCGCGCCGCCCCCAGACGACCAGCTCCACTGCCAGTCAGGAGATCAACAACCACGACATAAAAACTAAAACTAAAATGAAACGCATAAGTAATTCAATTTAAACTGCAAAATTTTAGGCGCCAACAAAACAAAACTATACAATGGAGCAAGGTATTCAGTATTAAACATAAACAACGTTTAGATTGTTTATATCCTGTAATCGATACACTTTTAAACCTTGCGCGGCAGATTAAATTGGTCCTTTAATACGTGATATCATATTTTATGTCGAGTTAGTGCCAACTCGAATTATCAGTGTAAGATGATTCCAGTGGGAATGATATAATCGAAATGAAACTTTCCCACAATGTAGGGTATTATCTAGCGAAATATTAAATTGTTGTTATCATTTTCATACCTTTTTTGTATAAAATTAATTCTAATGTTGGCATAAGTTGTCGAGTATCTCGTATATTTTAAAATATAGGGAAGTGCAGTTTTCGCATTACTGTGTCACTTTAGTGAGAAACTTAAGGCTGTGGAGTACCCTGTTTTATATTACTTTAAAAACGCATTTTTTCTTTACATATACTATTTAGAAAGTTTCTCGACTAGTAATTAATCATATTAATGCTATTACTTTGTTATGAATCATGAAAAAAAGTAATCTGATAAATCGATGCGGACTTACGTTTTTAGATATTTTTAAGCACAATTATTGAAGTAGAACGCTGAATTTCTGAATGTAGGTACATACATATGTATTGCTAGGGTATGACAGATTTTCAAAATGATTGGTGGTAATTGAGTATGGTTATTGTTGAATTCAATTTTTAAAATCCGTAATTAATAAAGAAATGTTACTATAACTTTTTTCCCTGTGTATCAAAATAATTCAAATTTTGTCATAACCTGCTATGAGCGATTACGAATACGACGGTGCATTAAAAAAGTTGCAGTGATCAAAACCGTCCTTAAAAATGTCTAAAATATTAATGTGTAAATCAATCCATTAAAATTTAGAAAGAAACAACAAACGAAAAAAGAAGATGAAAGCTTAAGAAAGTGCAGACTGTTAGAGGATTACCGACACTTGACAATAATCCTTTATATTGTTTAGTATACCTGGTGTTTCTAGGAATCCATATTTACAAATCAAATTAAAAGATTCTTATTGATATGTTTTAAACATTGTTTATCATGTAATAAAATTACTAATATTAAGAATTATATCATTCTAATGTTTCGTCTTATTATGGTTTGGTTACTATTTCTTTTACCCGTATTAATATCGAAACTCTTATAATGATATAATTATTAATATTAGTAATTTTTATTACACAATTTGGCATTCATTAATTACTCCAACTTATTTTTAATAATCCAAAATACTGTGCCATATTGCGATGCTACAAGCTTACGAATTCTGACATAAATAAGTCGGTTCTAAAATGCATTTCAGGTTATTATATAATACAAAGAATTATAAAATAAATAATACGTAATTGACTAACCCCCTCGCCCTACCTGTATACCTGAACATTTAAAGTTTTTGTTTAGTTTGCTACTACTGTTGCAATAGAAATATCCCATTATTGAGTGATTTGAAATTGTGCGATTTGTAATATTCGTTAGTTGTTATTTGTTTTGGTTTGTTATAATAGTTATTGTACTGTTGCATTATTTGTTGTTATATCTTTATAAAATGCGAAGTTCTTCGATTGTAAGAAAGCGCGGAAAAGCATCGAAAGCGCAAAGATCGCGAAGAACGAGGGAAATGGTCGTTAAATTGATACAACAAGGTGATAATGTTCCAGAGGACGCACATGTGGAGTATTTTCGAAAGTAAGTATTTCTATTACTTCTAGATAAAGGTATAATTTATATTAATTTCTGTTATCTTGTCGTTAGTTTACCGAATGAAATTTTACCTCCTCTGGAAACAGAAGCAGACATAAATTTGGATTTAAATGCAATATTATTTGGTGACCGTATAGTGAACATCGGGTATTTTATAGAAGAATGTAAACGTTTAGGGCGTCACGACATGGTATGCACTATGGGAAACATGAAATACCAAAAAGAAATTAGAAAAGGAGTGAGTTCTTGCTTTTATTACTTTTGTGATGCTTGTGAGAAATGTTTAAAAATACATTCTCATCCACGAAATAAACGAACTGGGGTAAACAAAATGATTGCTTTGGGAGCAAATGCAATTGGCATCGGATATTCTCAAACTCAAGAATATCTAAGTTGTCTAGATATTCCTATGATGACTAGCAACTACTTTAGAAAAATGGAACATTTGGTAGGTCAGGAGTGGGAAAAAGTATTGCAACAACAAATATCTCAAGCAGGCACGGAGGAAAGACAACTAGCTCTCGACGTGGGAAACGTTGAGGAAGACATTCCGTTTGTGACAGTAACCATCGATGGTGGTTGGGCTAAACGGTCTTATGGCCACGGTTATAGTTCATTATCTGGAGTAGCAGTTATAATTGGTAAAAACACCGGAAAATTGCTGTTTTTGGGGATTCGAAACAAATATTGTAGCATATGTGCGTCTCAAAAACATTCGGTGGTAAAAAAACACGTGTGTTTTAAAAACTTTTGTGGACCCCCTACAGGTATGGAACAAGACATTATAGTTGATGGTTTTAATAGTAGTGTTGCACAGCATGGTGTTCGTTACAAGTACGTGATAGGTGACGGCGATTCAAGTGTATATGCACGAATAATAGAACTTGTATCTTATGGCCGTTTCGTAATCAAACTTGAGTGTGCTAATCATATCACAAGGTGCTACACTTCTCAATTACATAAAATTACAACAAAGACATCACACGAAGTAGAAACACGACGGATTCTGAAACAGCATATTCCTCGTCTTAGCGTCGCCGTTCGGTCAGCGATAAGTAACAATACAAAATCAGGTTCAAATGCACAACAACTACGCGAAGATTTAAAAAATGGACCCTATCATGTTTTCGGGTATCATGCAAATTGTCGCACGGAATACTGCAAGCGAAAAAACACCGATGAAGTCAATTTGGTACCTCTATTAAAACAAACGCAGATGTTTTCTGATATATCGTCGGCGACACAATAAAACCTTGTAACTCCAAAAATATGAAAAATTACATTTTACTGCCACATGATAACAGAACTGTAAATTAACAAACGTATAAATCCTTGCAACTCCAATAAAATATTCTAGATAAATATTTTAGTTCAAGAAATCCTCGTATCTCCAATGTATTCTGAAATGGTTCATAAAACATTGTAACTCTGCCATTTTTAAACAGGTGTTCATCAAAGTAATGACAAGAAGTGATTTGTTTTTTGAATTGGTGTGATATTGGTTATAAACAGTTTAATTTTCCTTATTAATGTTATTATGTTTATAAATAACATTTTATGCAATGTGTTTTGATTCTACTATGTTCTTCCTCTTCTTTTTTTCTTGTTGGAATTGCGAGTATTTCTGTTAATTAGACTTAACTTTATTTACATTCAAAATGAAGTTATGAGGTTTTATTACGAATCATATTCATTTAGTAATGTTATCAGTTGAAAGTAAAATAGGTTTTTTTTTAATTTCAGCAGACAATATGTCGCGATCTTTAAAAATTCTAAATTTGGCAATATCACGAGATAATAAAATAAGAAAGGAAGGTACTGGCGAAGTAACATATGAGTCAGAGCAACAGTCACAAGAAGGTGTCGAAAAACAGGGTGAAGTTGAAGCATTAAGTTTTCAAAATCAGTTGAGTAATAGCGAATTTTTGGTAGAACATCTTGACATAAGGGACATGCCCCTCATTTTAATAGATGAAAACGGAAAAGAAATACTTTTACCAAAAAATGGCGTACCTATAAACTCCACGCAATTATCGACTACAGTTATATGTCATAACAATGATGAAAAGCGAGCAATTCCTACCTCTAATGAAGTTTATAACGGTAACATTTTGAGCGAAATTCAAAATCTTGAAAAATCATCTGAAGGCTTATTAAATATTATGGAACAGGGACAAGACGAACATCAGATCTGCAACACCATACAAGTTGAAGACATTGCAACTCAAGAAAGTTCTATAAGTAAATCTGTTGCTGATTATGTGGAAGAGGAAACCCATGAGGGCAGGTCCAAAAAAACGAGAAAACGAAATACTGACCTATGGGAAGCTACAGCTAATAAAATAAAGCGACAAAAAGGTGCTGAATATTATGGAAGAAAGAAAGGAACTGACAACACTTGGAAGTATGAAATTAGAAGACCTAAACGACAACTTAAAGCTTCATGCAGCTGTAAGAAATCTTTAAAAGAAAAAGGAATTAAGTGTCGTGCAGTAAACGAAGACCAGAGAAAAGAGATTTTCACAAAATTCTGGAACATGGCATGGAACGAAAAACGACTTTATGTACAAATGCTAACAAACGCTAAAAATCCAGAAAGGCAAAGGGACAGGAAAGATAGGGATAAATCGAGACGTTCTACCTCCCTTGAATATCATTTAAAAATTGGAAAAGATCTTATACGTGTATGTAAGACTATGTTTGTTAACACTCTCGCAGTAGGCGAGTGGACCGTGCTTAACTGGTCTAAATCAAGTCAGAATTCAATCCAAGGGAAGGAAAATGTCGAACACGACTTTGAAGAAACAAATACTATTTTCAAGTCTAGAAGAATACTTAAGAAAGAAACAGCTAATTTGGAGGATTTTATTAGATAAATTGCCCAAAATGGAGTCACACTATTGCAGAGCGACTACGCAAAAACTATACCTAGAACCTTTATGGTTATCAAAAACCTCTTTATATGAGTTTTATAAAAATGACTGGTGCCTACAGAAAAAAATCAATCCTATTAGTAGAACCAAATTTAAGCAAACATTTAAGGAAAAGAATCTAAGTTTATTTCGCCCAAAGAAAGATGCATGCGACATATGCGCTGCATTTAAACATGGAAATACTGAAGCAGAGGTCTATCAAAACCACATAGAAAGAAAGAATGAGGCCCGAAGTGAAAAGCAAAAGACAAAGATTCTGAGACCAAAACTTTTACAATTGACATGCAAGCTGTTCTTTTAGCTCCTAAGAATAACGTATCTTCAATGTATTATAAAACGAAGTTAGCGGTTCATAACTTAACCATGTTTGATTTGCAAACCAAAGACGGTTACTGTTTCCTTTGGAACGAGACTGAAGGAAATTTGACTGCAGATGAGTTTGCGTCTATTATCATTCACTTTTTGTTAAGCATCAGGGACTCCCTCGAGGAAAGAAAAGAAGTTATTCTTTTCAGTGATGGATGTAATTACCAAAACAGAAACGCAACTTTAGGAAACGCTCTTCTTAATTTCTCCAGAATTACTGGAATTACGGTGTTACAAAAATACTTAGAAAGGGGGCACACCCAAATGGAAGTTGATGCAATGCATAGCACCATAGAAAGAAAATTAAAAGATGTTAACATCAATGTGCCTGCTGATTACGTATCAATTTGTGAACGTGCACGGAAGTCATCAAAACCATATGAAGTTACTTACCTTAAGCATGAATTTTTTAAGGAATTTCGTAGCCTTCGCTATGTAACCACTATTAGACCTGGCAAACGATCTGGTGATCCCACTGTGACGGACCTAAGGGCGCTTAAATACAATCCTAATGGTTCTATAGAATATAAACTTAAATTTTCTGAAGATTGGAAAACTTTACCGGTTCGAGTTAATAAACAAAATCCGATACTATTTGAGCACTTACCACTTCTGTACACAAATAGAATTCCTATAAAAATGGAGAAATTTAACCATTTGCAGAGTTTGAAGGAAACTATTGATCAAGACTACCACGCATTTTACGATAACATTCCTCACGTTTAAGAGATTTGTGTATCTTTTTTTGTTATAATAATTAAAAACGAGTTCTAAATAAAAAAAGAGAACAAGAAAATTAATGATGTACTTTACTTTCATCAAACGTAACTCCACACGCTGTGAAAACGAAAAACTCGTATCTCCATTTTTAAACAAATAATAATAATAATTGCATTAGTTTCATTTTAAAAACAGTGTGATTATGCAATACATACCTATTTGTAGTGAAAAAATCAAAAAATTTTTAACTTTTGTTTAATTGAATCCAAATGAACTTATTTTATAAACTGTTAGTAGCCCTCCTGTAAACTTTAACAAAAGGGAGGTACGAGGTTTTATTGTGTCACCGACGATATGCTCTGCATTAGAGTATGTTGTCAGTAGAGCGCATCGTCTGATTACCAACAGTACTACGAATTATGAGAACGTTACATGTCTCTTGTATGTAAATTTACTGGTGGAAAACGAATAAATTATTGCCAGAGGGGTTCATACCTTAGACGTTGTGTAGGAGCCGGGCTGTCGTATAATAATGGCCCTTCTTGGCATTCATCGGTTGTGAACGATCACAGTCACAATTATTTTTCGGCTTTTTGTAAAAAAAAAGCTTAAACGTAATACTGGCAGAAAAGTGACTAAGAGGAAAAGATACTGTAATCTCAAAGTAACGTGCAATGGCGATATGGAATACGGTCCGGATGCTGCAAAACCGGATATGGAACCTGAAGCATTTCAATCAAGAAAGCGACAAATTTTACTAGATCTTGAACGTGAGATACCTAAGGTAGAGTTCCCAGTAGTGAACATGTCCCCAATAGTGGACACCATAGAATTCAAACTATAAAAATAAGGTAAATCTGCATTATTCAAGAAAACTAATTCATCAGGCAACAGTGTAGAAACTACTTTTATGTGTTTAAAATAGCCACTACCCTCAGTCCGCTTTTGAATTGAAGCCAGGGAGGTTATAAAAGAGAAAGTTCAAGATTTGTGCTTTGTGTTCTTCTTTGTTAAGTGTTTGGTTAAGGGGTAAGTAAACATCACATGGTTTTTTCATTTAAGGTTATAAGAGTTCTCAAACTATTGTTATATTGATCTGTTAAAAATACTTCTTAACATTCAATTACGGATTATATTTCATAATATAACCATTTAAAAAATTATAAATGAGGGTGTTCACTATTGGATCAACACAACATATGTGTTCCTATAGTGAACAAGGGTGTCCACTTTAAGAATTTGAATTGAAGTTGGTTTAACTTGTTACTTTTACTTAAAAAAATATTTACTTATCCATTTTAAGTTTTATTAAAAACGGAGGACAGCATCCAGTGGTGGACATGGGGTGTTCACTACTAGACAATAACTGTGTCCACTATTGGGTAAAATTTCTATATATAGTTATGAAATATTATTCTCTTGAAATAATAAAAAATATATACTGATCTGTTTGTACTTCAAGGAAAATCTGCATAATTTTATTATAAACGTTATGTTTTATAATATTTCACATTAATGCTTATCATTTATTTTTTTAAAAGTAATTAGAAAACTGCAAAGAAGTATTTTTACCTTTCAACATTTGATTAGGTTTTTTATAATTTTCAATATGTTTCAGGGTAAATATGGATAATAAAAAGATATTAAAATATCCAGAACAGAGTATGCTGGATGCTGTTGAGGCTGTAAACAGGGGAATGTCCTATAAATGTGCAGCAAAAACGTATAGTGTTCCTAGGGTGACATTAATGCGCAAGCATAAGGGCATTGTACCCCTAAAAAGAAAAATGGGACCAGAAGGTACCTTCACGTCTGACCAGGAGGCAAAACTTGTTGAGTGGATAAAAGCAATGGCAACCGCTGGATTTCCCTTAACAAGGGAGACTTTTTTGGGAAGTGTAGCCAAATTAGCCCAAGAATTAAAAGTTACATTTAAAGGTAATACATCCCCTGGTAAAAAATGGATGCAGTTATTTCTCAAAAGACATCCTGATATTAGCTTTAGAGTATGTCAGAATCTAACTGCTATGCGAAAGGGAGTATCTCAAGAAAACATAAATAACTGGTTCAAAGAGGTAGAAACATATCTCAAAGACAAGCAGTTACTTAAAGTTCTGGATGACCCAAAAAGAGTTTTTAATGCAGACGAAACGGCATTTTTTCTAAATCCAAAGCTAGGAAAAGTTATGGCTTCTAAAGGTTCCAAGTCAGTGTACACTGCTTCTGGAAATGACGAGAAATTTAACGTTACAACGCTTCTCACCGCCAATGCCATGGGACAAATAGCCCCACCGTTAGTTGTATACAGGTATGTTTTGCATGTATTTTGTAGAATTTGTCGTTTGCATTATTTTTTTATTCTACAGGTATTCCAGAATTCCCCAGCATATTTCCGAAACCTTTCCATCAGATTGGTCAATTGGAAAGTCACTAAATGGTTGGATGACTCAAGAATTATTTTTTGAATACATTGCCAACATTTTCCTGCCCTGGATTAAAAAAGAAGGTATTGAACTGCCCGTAGTATTTTTCCTGGATGGCCATACATCTCATGTATCTTACCAATTAAGTACATTTTGTATTGAAAATAAAATAGAATTAGTTGCCTTGTACCCTAATTCTACGCACATCCTACAGCCAATGGATGTTGCCGTTTTCCATGTGTTAAAAACTTCCTGGAAACAAAAAGTTCATGACTGGAGAATAGAAAACAATGGAGATCAGCTGAAAAAACATCATTTTGCCCCAGTTCTTAAGGAAGTGTTGCCATCGATAAAAGAATTAACCATAGTGAATGGTTTTAAAAAGTGTGGATTGGTACCATGGAACCCTAAAAATGTGGTAGTAGGACAGAAGTCATCACCGGAATCAAATACAATTACATTGAATCATGATGAAAAAGTTTTTTTATTAATCTTAGAAAGAGAAATTGGTATAGAAAAAATGGAATCCTTTATAAAAACGGAAGGAGAATGGGAGGGAGATTTAGAGGATTTTTCACTCTATAACCTATGGAAAAGGTGGCATGGGAAGAAGCCGTCTTTTGATAAGGTACATTTACTCCGAGTTGTTATTAATATAAAATATAACATTCTATATTTTTCAGGTACAAAGCGATCCAGCAACTGAAGAGATTGACAAAAATGTTGATATGGAGCATTCACCAATATCAGCAATCTCGTCGATGATAGATCAGCCTGGTTCGTCAAGTGAACAAGATATATCAATGATTGTCACATCAACAAAGACAATTTCTTCACATATTGATGAGTATCATTCCTCTGTATCTATAGTAGAACAGCCTAGCCAATCAAACTCTAATATACAATTGCAGAGAACGCCACCTCAGACGCCGGCTTCAAATGTTGTGGAGAATACACCGACTTCCCAGTCAGAGTTCTATCCATCTCCTTTTAAAAGAGCCCTGCGTTGGATACATACAGATGATAAAGCAGCAGTTGTCAAAAAACGAAGGGAAGTGTTACCTGCAGTTGCCACATCTCCACAAATGTTGGAATATTTTAAACGAAAGGAAGACAGTAAAAAAAAGATTGAGATTGAAAAAGAACAACGTAAGTTGGCGAGAGAAGAAAGGAAAAGAAATGTTGCTAAGAAAGCAATGGAGGCCAAAGAAAAAAAAGCCCAAAAGATAGCTGCAAAGAAACGACAAAGATCTACTTCGTCTTCTTCTTCTCAAAGCACTTATTCCCTTCATGAGTCGAGTGGTCGGAATGGGAAGAAGATAATGCAAGTAATGATGAGGAAAATGTAGCTCCTACTTTTATTTTTAATGATTTGAAAGAAGGTGACTACATAGTTGCAGAGTTCAAAGGCGGTAAAAGAAATACTACAACCTTTAGATATCTGTGTGTTAAATTCAAACATTGACGTCGCCACAGTCTATAATTATCATGGGTTATAAAAGTATTGACTGCTCTAAAAAAGAATTTCTGTCAAATGATAACGACATTTCAGAAATCAACCTAAATCAAATTGTATGTCGACTTTCTCCACCGGAACTTGTAGTACGTGGTGAAAGGATAAGTTATAAATTTGAATATTCATTAGATGTCACTTCTTAGATTAAAATAAACAAACCTAACAATTAACTATTCTTTATTCCAAAACCTAAACTTTCCCTTTTGAGATTAATATAACATTGAAAATATTAACAAAAAATGGGTGTCCACTATTGGAGAAAAAAACAGTGTCCACTATTAGACAAGTTCAAATTTTGTGTGTTCACTACTGGAGTATAGGTATGTATAACTTTGATGTATTTTTCTACAAAACTGATGGAATATATTTTAGTTTCATATCAGGTAATGCAATTAAGGAAGCCCAATGAAATGCTCTGGTATATGAAATTAGTATTATTATTATTATTTATTTATAACAGGTCAGAAATGAGAAATTGCTATCTTAACATGTCCACTACTGGCATCTTTACCTTAATATAAGTCACATAGAAAAAATTACAAGAGGTCAGCATGAAAATCTTCAATGGAGATCTGCAAGAAGAAATCGTCTGACAGTTTCAAACTTTGGCAAAGTCTGTAAAAGGCTTCCAACCACTTCAAGCCATTGTGCTGTACTAGATTTGCTGTACAAAGGAAACAAGAACTTGAAAACTTCGGCAATAATCTATGGTCGCTTGAATGAGAAAAAGGCAATAGAACTGTATGAAGTTCAAACGAAAAAGAAGGTTTCGCCGTGTGGATTATTTATTGCAGAAGAGCACCCTTTTCTAGCAGCTTCCCCTGACGGATTACTTCAAGATGGAGGTATTATCGAAGTAAAATGTTTATATACACATCGCGATGACACCATAGACCACGTTATAGAAACAGCTCCTAATAAAATTTGTATATACTATGAAAACGGATATCTACAATTGAAACAAAAACACAACTACTTCTTCCAAGTGCAAGGACAATTGCATATAGCAAATAGGTTGTATTGCGACTTCATTGTTTTTACAAACCGCGATTTGAAAATTATTCGAATAGAAAAAAATACGACTTTTTGGTTAGAAACTATGCTACCTAAATTAAAAGAGTTTTACTATGAATGTATGTTACCGGAAATAGCAGATCCACGTGTGCCTCGTGGTATGAAGATCAGAGATTCGCCGAGTATTACCGCCGCTCAAGAAAATAAAGAAGCAAAAACTAAAAAAAAAACTCGCATTACAACAATGATATTACGATACGTGTATTACTTGCTTAGTTTAGTGGTGCTCCGAATTCACTGGTACATTTTTAATTTGTACTTACTATTGGTTTCAAAAAGCAAGACGCCTGAGTTTAGAATATTATAATTTTTTTATTTGTAAGTGAACCTCTTCAAATTTTGATAAGAATGGACCTTTTATCAGTACACGCAAACTTTTTTAAAAATGCACTATTAAATGACCTCTGCTAAAACAAAACTGTGAAATTTTTTTTATGTAATAAAATAATAAGACTGTATAATTCGTATTATATGTATTACTAATAAGGATTGTACAATATTACAAATAAATAATAGCTACCCAATGTAAACAGTTAAATTTAATCTCATAATGATAAATAATATACTTATACCTACTAAAATATGAATTGAAATAATGTACTTACAATAAGAATAACAAGTCAATCTTAATATTCTATTACATTTAAAAAAAAATCAGTCATGTACAGAAATCTCAATTTTGTTTTAGAAGGGATCAGTGGCGTAAAAATCTCGTAGTTACTCGCCTCTCGATTGTACCGTTGACTGAGAAATGATTTTATACTCAATGATTGTACTGATAAAAAGTCCATTATTGGTTAAAATTTCATAATTATATTTTTAGCTAAAAATAATGAAGTTGCATGACTTCAAAGTCTCCGTATGTAAAATATGTACAAAAATCGATAATAGGTTAGCGTATCTTTAGTGTTATGTTGTAAGTAATGCTTTAATTGTAGTTTATATAATAAATAAACGGCATTAATTTATTTACTTACAATAAAAATGTAATACAGTCGATAAACAAACCTCTTCAATAAAACAATTCCTAGGTAAAATATGTCTTTTGTTAAAACTTGCTTGTGAATGAACAATGGGGTACCTGCCAAAGGCACATTATCCTCAGATAATTTTTGAGCTACGTAAACTTTCATGTGATGGACTTAAAAATAAACTAAATGGACAAATAATGCAATTTGGGTGGCCTACGTACGAATAAGAACTGTTAGAGATTTAAGTACGGTACCCCACAGCCTTAAGATAACTTAATCAGAATTTTCATAACGTACAAAGCAAAATAGGCTTGCGAAAACAGTAAAGCTCGATGTTTAATATCAAAAAAATTATCCTATAAAAACAGGTATGTTGTGACTAGTCTTCAGTTTTGAAGTGATTTTCCTGGTAAATCTATTTTGCTATAGAAGATAAAGATTTACGGTTTTCATATGTCTATTTTACTTATTTTATGAGAAAATAGAAGGCATCAACAAATTTCGAATATTCCTAATTTTCAAAAATAAAAAAAAAATTAATTTTTAATTTCACCCTGTAGCTGAAAAAGGGGGGAGACTATAGAAATTCTGATAATGACATCATTTCGAAATAATGGTACAGTATTGCGAAAACCGCATTTCCATCTTTTCAAATAACCGAGATATTACAAGGCAAATGGAACATGTGCGATAGGTTTATAATTTTTTGAAAAAAAAAAAAAGTTATGCTCAAGGTGGGATTCCAACAGCGGTCCTCCTCATTGCTGAATATATATATATATATATATATATATATATATATATATATATATACACAAAGATATAATTATTCTAAAAAAATGCTATTAAAATGACTGCATTTCTTTAAATTTCCATTTTGTAGGATATTTTCGTTTCAAACTGGAGATTTAAAAAAAAAAGGGTTTTAAAAAAATTGTCTGCATTTGCCGGCATTTTTCTTTGTTAGCATGATAGCCTATACATGTAATGCATTTGTCATATTATAAGTGTGCCCATAGGAACATGTGCAAGTAATGAACAAACCCTAAATTGATACAATTTTACTGCATCATAGATGTTATACTTAAAGCACAAAGTGACAGGACGAGAACTGTACTAATTATGAATTTTAAAGGAAATGGGCTGAAATTTAACACCTTCATTCCCTTTGCAAATCGATGCTACTAAAAGGGGGTGCGTGTATTGTGTTAGTAGACATTATACTAAAAGCATAAAGTGACAGGAGGAGAACTGTACTTTTTATGAATTTTTAAAGGAAATGGGGTAGCGGCGCCTGTTGATGTTCGGCTCCATCGTCGTAAAAACGACGGTATCTTTCTTTTTTTTCAATTAGACTGGCTAGTCTTGTCTAAAGTAGATGTTTTCGGTTCGAGACCTCAACCTCGAATGATTCTCGGCCGCATCCCGGATCGCTTTTATCGCCTCCGCGAAGCGCGCGCGGCGGGGACGGCCCGCGCGCGCCCATTGGCCGACGCGCCCGGCAGCGCCACTCCCCCGTATCCGACGTCTTTATAAAGCGCGCCGAGAGTGGCGGCGGGCCATTCCTGTTCTGGTTTCCGATCAGAGCAGGTCGTTAAGTGAGAACTAATTACTCTGTAATTAACAAGTAATTAAATTTAAATTCGACTCTATCGGCCGGTATCAACCCAACGATGCCGCGCCATAGACCGGGCCGAGAGGTCTACGACGACGACGACGGGTGCCTCTGGATCGACACCGCGGATTTCCAGGGGGACGCCAGCGACACCAACGAGGTATGGTACGGTTACAAGCCGGGTAACCTACCATCAACGAGTACCGCCAGTTTGATACCGTCGCTTCTGTCCCTTCCGTGGAAGGGCGCCAGAAGCCGCGCCACCAGCCGCCACCGCTCAGAAGAGAGAAGGCCGAAGAAGACACCACCGCCCGCAGAAGACGTCGCCCCGCCAGCCGAGGCAAAACGAGAGCAGCACCGCCGCCGCAAGCCGCCGCCGCCGTAGCTGCCGAAGAGAGAGAAGCGAAGACCCCGTCCTGGATCCACCAGCCCCGATGACTTCGTGGCGCAGAAGAAGAGGCCGAAGAGATGACCGTCCGCCCGCCTACGCCGCCACCGACGAGCAACGTGTACCACGCCCTGGAGCAGTACACGGACACCGCCACAGCGATGGAGCAGACCGCCGCAGCAGAGACCAGGGAGAAAGTACCCCGGTAATCCTTCGTCAGAGGGAGAACTGCTTTCTCCCGCGAACTCGACCGGAAGAAGATCGCCTTCACCAGGGCCAAGGCGACCTTCGAGGGAATTGGATACAGCCTGCCTCACTCCAGGACCGAGACAGGCTGATGAGGTATTCGATAAGTGTGGTACGCAGTACCACACTATCAGGCAAGGAGCGAGCGTCTTGCCAAGGTAGTAATACGTGGCGTGCCCGTAGAGCTATCCGAAGCGGATGTAAGCTCCGATTTGACGACGCAAGGAATTAATACAGTTTCTTGTTTCAGGATGAAGCAGCGAGGCCGAGCGATCCTGGTTTTGGTACACCTACCGAGCGAGGAGGATAAGAAGAGGATCCGGGAGGTGAAGCACGTCGCCCGCCTCCGAGTCACCGTCGAGGACCTGAGGCGGAAATCCGACATCGGGCAGTGTCACCGGTGTCAAGGTTTCCACGCACAGCGTTGCTGCAGGGCGGCAGCACGCTGTGAAGTGCGGTGATCACCAGCAGTCAATGCACTTTACCCCGTACCGACCGGGCTAAGTGCGTTAACTGCGGTGGGGACCACCAAGCTACCGTGGATGCCCGAAGTTCCTCGACCTCCGCAACGGAAGAAGATGGAAGCACCGCAGCGACCGCCGAAGAGGACACCGCCGGCGCCCTCCTCGACTCGGACCGGAGTCAGCTACGCCCGTGCGACGGCAGGCAGGCTGAGAAGGCGGAAGTACCGAGTGGCTCCCGCCGCTCCCGTTACCCCGCCCGATCAATCTGCCTTAGGGTTCGACTCCTATTGACCTTCCTCGAGGCTCAATATGGAGAAGGCCCTACCTGTCATCCGTAAGGTGGCAGTGGCACTCGCTAAGGTGAAATCTGCGACTGACTTGTGGAAGGTTTTCCTCTCACACAGTCAGGAGGTGGCTACCCTTTTAGGGTAAACACACGACGGTCCGGATCGAAGTCTGCGAGATAAGTATTTAGTATCGATTTTTAATTACATAATCTCTGTTCTGTAAATATCGACAGTGTTACACTTTACTAACACATATTTCTTTATTCCAGATAAGCAACCTAGCGACAACAGGACAGCCCACACAACGAACACACCAATCCAAAGCATCACCACACAACACCCAACTCAAAATCACATCCAAAATTAAATCTCCTTTCTTTTTTTATTACCAAAATTACTGCACCTCATGATTGTACACAATACAATAACAAAAACATCGCAACACCAACAACAATTGAATAACCAGGGCTGAAGAGAGAAGGACTCCTGAACAGTCCACGACAAGATACAAAAAGCTAAAATAAGTAATTTCTAACACCATAAGCATGAGCAAACTAAAAAAAAAAAAAAAAAAAAAAAAAAATGGCGGCAGGCGAGAGTTCTATGCTAACCTTTGAAGAAATTGAAAAATTCGTAAGAGTACGTAAACCTGTTATTATTATAACAACTGCACCGAACTGTGGTTTTCACCACAATTCCGGTCATGGCAAGCAAAGGAAGACGTGGGAGTACGAGAACAACGACGACGACTTCTACGATGAAGACCCGGACGACATCATCCGGGAACAAAATATCCGAATCGGCGACCTAGTCCGAATGTGCGAAGACCTGCAGGAGAAGTACGCAGCGCTTGAAAAGCTGTACCTTCAAGCGATCAGCCGATAACCCCGGCTACGAGTACAAATAATACTAATAATACAACCATCGTCGACGAAGGCGAGAAAACAATCAAGATCTGCCAAAACAAGGCAAGAAACAAAAGCGAAAGAAGACTAAAGCGACCAGCGAAACCGCAGTAGTAGTAAGGCGACACCTTGCCGCCATCTTGGATTTTGACGTCACAAGCCCGCCCACGTGGGGACCGGTTTTTCCACCCTTATTTTTGCACGCTTACGTAGGACGTGTTTTTCACCCCTATTTTTGCACATCCACGTGGGAGACCGGATTTTCCACCCTTATTTTTACTCGCTTACGTGTGAGACCGGATTTTCCACCCTTATTTTAGCACATCCACGTGTAGGACGCATTTTTTCAACCCTTATTTTTATATACCCTCATGTGAGACCGGATTTTCCACCCTTATTTTTACACATCCACGTGTGAGACCGGATTTTTCATCCCTATTTTTTATCCCTAATTATTTTTACTCGCTTACATGAAGGACCGTATTACCCTTATTTTATGATTTCTTTTGGGGGAGTCTTATGGCTGTATTAAGGACCTTTTGACAGCTAGGACTTTTTTGTGGTTGCTAGCGTGAGGGGCTGGTCCTGGTCTTGGCTTAGAGCTGTATTTAGGACTGGAGCTTAGGGTTGGTCTAAGGATAAGTCTTAGAGTTTGGCCTTGGTGGTGGTGGAGCTAGGGTTGGAGTCAGGTGTTGGTGGTGGAGCTAGGGTTGGAGTCAGGTCTTGGTGGTGGAGCTAGGGTTTAGAACTGTATTTAGGGTTGGACCTGGGGCAGGACTTGGACTTGGTCTTAGAGTTATTTCTAGTAATTATCTTCAGCTTTAATTAAGGTTCTTTTGGCTGTAACCGGAGGTTGCACGCGCATACAATGTTGGAAATTGTATAAAGATTATTATTTAGTCTATTTAAACGAAACTGCTGATGGAGTATCTGTTAGTATCGTTTAGCGATTCAAGATGGAAGGTCAGTTTAAGCACCCTTTTCGGCGATAGTTGCAGGTCCGTCGGGGTGGGAAATCGTATTTTATCGTTGATTTTCTAAAAAATATCGAAACAGCTTGCGATACAGGTTTTGAAAAAATTATCTGGTTTTACAGTGAGTGGCAGCCTTTATTCAAAGATCTCTCTGTGGAGTTTCAAAAGGGTTTACCTGATATGGATCAGTTTGACGGGGAAAAACCTGTCTTAATAATAATTGACGATCTAATGCGGAAACTAACGGCTCTGTGGTTGATATTTTTACAAGGGCTGTCATCATCGAAATTAAGTGTGTTTTCTTAACGCAGAACATATTTCATCAAGGACGAGGACAGCGAGATATTTCTCTCAACGCACATTACATAATTTTGTTTAAGAACCCACGTGACAGAGCACAGATACAGCATTTAGCAAGACAGATTTCGCCGGACAATCCAAAATTTTTAGAAGCCGCGTACCAAGATGCTACTTCAAGCCCACACGGGTATTTATTGTTCGATTTAAAACAGAATACACCGGATGTGCTACGTTATAGAACAAACATATTCGGGCCTCAGGGTATCTGTCAGGTATATATAGCGAAAAAGGTTTAAGTCTCACAGTCATAAAGATTACATCATATACGATGGCTGACGTTTTAATCGAAAACACTGATATCCTACATGCATTAGCCGATTAAGTAAAAGTCAACGTGACGCTTTATTGAAGTGTTTGGATAGTAAACAGGTAGAGTGTATTTGTGAGTGTGCACATAACATTTTAAAAGGTCGTGTACCTCTGTCAGCTGATCAGAAGCAGCGACTCTCTCAACATAAGCACACTTTAAGACGGCTGGCACAGAGAGGCGAATCTATAAAAAGAAGAAACAGTTTCTTGTACAGAAAGGTGGTGCATTTCTACCACTCCTGTTAGGACCATTACTTGGTGGAATTCTGGGTAATCTGTTTCAATGACCATGGACCACATTTGAAGAAGATGATTATTCTACCGTTGGATTTTATACAGCGCTTACAGGCACCAGATGTACACAAAACAACATTTTAACGCAGTTGGGTAACGATATGGATAAAGTTTTAAAACTAAAATGACCGATCATGACAAATGGCAGCAGTACAACCAAGTTCTTCAAAGGTATCTACACTTTTCCAATCAGTTACGTCAGCCCACCAGTATAACAATAAGCGGTGACGCTGCTGCTGATGATATTAGAGATTTACCGCAACGCAAAGGTCTGACAGACGACGAGATAGTATCAACGCTTCCGCCTTCATATAAGAGAAAAGGCGCGAATTTGTTACATATACTGAATACGAACAGCGATGTTTTTTGGGATAAAAGGGGTACTGTCACAATAAAAGGCGAGATCATACCACATTCCAACATTATCGATCTGGTTCACGAGACGTTAAGAAAACGAAAAACCACAAACCCGCGCGGTTGGCGTCAGTTTGCGACGTACATTAAAGAGAGGTATGATGTTTCTGCATCGCCCAGTGCTGAACGGACCCTCACAACTATAGGTGAGAATTACGATGCTGATAGTGAAACGCGAGAAACACCAAGAAGAATCTCTCAAAGAAGAAGAGGACTTTCCTAGATTGGGATTCGTGGCGGCCATAACATGGATGCTGTATACTATGACCCTCTCACCCAGCAGGGTTCGCTGGTATAACACCTTTAACTAATGCTGTAAAGTAGATATGGTGAAGTAAAAACTGGCTGCAGGCACAGGAAGCTTATACGGTACATAAACCAGTCAGAAAAAAGTTTCCACGAAATAAATATATTGTGAGTAACCTCTACGAATTGTGGCAAGCGGATCTTTGTGATATGCGGACTTTAAGTAAACACAATAGCGGATACAACTACATACTAACGGTAATTGATGTATTTAGCAAGAGGGCATGGGCGAGAGCACTTAAAACGAAGACAGCCTTATCTGTAATTGAAGCATTCGCGGCTATTCTTAAGGATTGCGACAATACTCCGGCAAATCTACAGACGGATAAAGGCAAAGAGTTTGTGGCGAGCAGTGTACAAAGCTTTTTCAAGAAACAAAATATCAATTTCTATGTAACAAATAACCCTGATGTAAAAGCATCTGTAGTTGAAAGATTTAATAAAACATTGAAAACAAAGATGTGGCGTTATTTCACTTACAAAAATTCCTACAGATATATTGATGTACTCGAAAGACTTGTGACTGCCTACAACAATAGTCCTCATTCAAGTATAAAGATGGCCCCAGCGGCAGTAAACGATAAAAACATTTTGGAAGTGTGGAATAACCTGTACGCGAGAGGTTTAGGTCCAGTACGCCATCCTAAATATAAAGTCGGTGAGCACGTCAGAATCGCCAGAACTAAGTACACCTTTGAGAAGGGATATGAAACGAATTGGAGCGAGGAAGTTTTACAATTAGTGCGGTGATAAAAGAAGACCACCAGTTTATAGAATAATCGATCTTAATAACGATCCTGTTGAGGGCACCTTTTACGAAGAAGAATTGCAAGTTGTTACGATTGATAAAGATACTCTATTCAAAGTCGATAAGATTCTGGCAGAGAAGGGCGGTGGGCGAAATAAACAATTCCTAGTCAAGTGGCGTGGATACAGTGACAAATTTAATAACTGGGTGTTAGCTTCGCAGCTGAGAGATATATAAAAATGGAGTTTTATCTACCTTATTGAGTAATAGCTCTATGACGTATTTTCCAGGTAATATGACGTCAGGTTTTATTACGCAACTGCCAAAACGAATAAGATTAACGGGCTCGTGGGTTGTAGGTATATCGGAAATTCAGTACCCATGTTCTTTTGCCGCTGTAAGTGCAGCAGATAATTTAATTTATTATAGAACAGAGCCACCTGACGACGAGAACATGTTAGAAACGATATTAAAAAAGGCCTCAGAATATTTTCAACTCGACAACGAGAAGATCATTCATATTGAAGATGGCTGGTACGTGATACGATTCGCTTCGGGAAATTACGCCAGCATAGAAGAAATTATCAGTGAGCTAAATGACCATGTACTAATAAGTAAATTGCTAACAATCGATATCATAATCTAACTAAACGCGTCACTACGAAATTAAAACTCGGCTCGCTATTCGGATTCTCACAACGTCTAGCTTACAATTGGGTTATCGACCGTATCAGAACATAGCTATGGAAGCATACCCCCTCACCCCGCTAGTATATGGATAGGTTACCAACGCAGATGTTTGTTTATTGCGATATCGTTGAACCGCAAATTGTGGGTGATGTTTTATCTCCGCTTATGCGTATAATAAATATTACTTCAAACTATGCTTATGGGGACATAAAGATGTGGTTTTTCGCCTGCACACTACATACCGGTAATGACGCGGAATTTGAAAACATCGAGATTAATATAAAACAGATACGGGTGCAGCAATGCCATTTGAGTTTGGAACGTCGTGCCTGAAGCTACACTTTAAGAAAGTACAATAATGGTTTGCCCTTACCAGCAATATTACATGAATCAGGCCGGTAACGGTATCGGCTCTATTTACAGAGGTGTGCCCTATCAACGCGGTCATGGAATAGGGAGCTGGTTAGGCGGTATATTTAGAAGCATAATACCGTTATTTAAGTCTGGCGCAAAGGCTATTGGTAAAGAAGCTCTTAGACAGGTGCTAATATTCTTGGTGACGTCATAGAGGATCGACCTATTAAGGATTCGTTTCAAGAAAGATTTCACGAGGCAGGTAGAAACCTTAAGCGTAAAGCCGACGAGAAAATCGATAAAATGATGGAGGGTTCGGGTTATAAAGAGTACGTCTGACTGATAATAATCAGTCTCAACTGAGTGTTGCTAAGAAGAAGCCTGCTTACGACGATATATTTTCAAGATAATGGCTTTTCTACATGCTCAATCGTGTGAATGCGTCAAGTCCGAATTGGATTTGTTCGCTTTACCAGCGACGCAGACAAGTATCGAGAGTGGTGAATGGATATTTTACAAGCCCTTATCAGCTCTGAGTGATGACGCCCCAATAGAATTTGTAGTCCCCGGAAATGGAAACGATTATATAGATTTAAGCCAGACTATGCTGTACATTACAGCTAAAGTTCTAAAGCATGATGATACAGCCTTACAGACGCTGATGTTGTAGCACCGGTAAACAATTGGATGCATTCGCTTTTCTCACAGGTGGAGGTTTACTTAAATCAGAAGATGGTGTCACAACCAAACAACACCTACGCCTACCGTTCATATATCGAAACGCTGCTAAATTATGGAAAGGAGGCCAAGAGTTCACATCTAGGATGTACCTTATGGCACAATGATACAGCTGGACAGATGAATACGTTGGGAAACGCTAATAACGGTTTCTCGAAACGTCAAGCACTTGCGGCTACCGGTAAACAGATAGAGATGATTGGTCACGTGCACTCGGATTTATTTAATCAAGAAAAGTTTCTCATAAGTGGTGTTGAGTTAAAGACTAAATTTGTACGATCAAGAGATACCTTTAGTCTAATGGCGGCACACGCTTCAAATTACAAGACGCGAATTATAGACGCTAGTTTATTGGTGAGACGTATGCGAATCAATCCAACTATTCTAATTGCACACGCTAAAGCTTTAGAAACAACAGCCGCAAAATATCCTGTTACAAGGACCGACGTAAAAGTGTTAACTATACCTGCAGGCATACAGCGAAAATCATTGGATAATGTTTTCCTGGGTCAGTTACCTAAACGATGCATCGTAGGCTTTGTAGCAAATAAAGCCTTCAACGGTGACTACCCCTCAAACCCGTTCAATTTTCATCACTGCAATATTAACTACATGTCATTATATATTGACGGACAACAAATTCCTTCGAAGGCCTTACAACCGGACTTTACAGCTAATGGTTTATACGTAAGAGCGTACCACACCTTATTCTCTGGTACGGGTATTCATTTTTTGAATGAAGGTAACGATATATCAAGAAGTGATTATCCCAACGGTTACTGTTTAATGGCCTTTGACCTAACACCTGACCTGTCTGCAAACGCTAGCACGCACTGGAATTTAGTTAGAAACGGCTCCCTTCGGCTGGAAGTCGGGTTTGAAGAAGCGCTCACCGTAACCGTTAACTGTTGGTGTATGCAGAATTCGATAATGTGATCGAGATCGATAAACATCGGAATGTCGTTGTGGATTTTAGCTGTTAAAAGTGGTAGCTCTAACCTGCAAGCTTCAGTGTAGAGCAGCAACCGATAGAAGATGGACGCATATTTGGACATGCAAGGGTTTAGCGGTGTTAACAACGAATTCATACCGAAAGAAATTGCCGTGGTTACAGATCAGGGTCGTTTATCGTTGATGCTGATAAAACCACTGCGAGGCTACTTTATATCAGGATCCATGTCACGACAGATAAAATTTATGGAAGATAATTATCATGGCTTGAAATGGTGGTGGGGTCATGTACATTACAACAATTTCCGTGAGGAGCTGTGAGAGTGTTGCGCCCATTTAACAAGATTCACGTTAAGGGTAGTGAAAAACAACAGTTTTAAGGTTTCTTAACAAACCAATAGTAAACCTGGAGGAGAGTGGTTGCCCGTCGATTAAACAGTTGAAAAAGGAAGCAAAAGCATATAGCTGTTTAAGTCATAACATCACTGATCCTATGTGCACTGGAAAACGCATTACTACTACAAGACTGGACACAACCAATTCCAAAGATGTATGCGGTACAAGTGTTGAGATGCTTGAAATCGATCACCAGCCACAAGAAGAATGTGTTTCGGCTTGTATGTGCTTCTAATCAATTACCGAAACACGCACCTCGACCGTGTGCAATTATCGTAAACACAGATCCTGCAAACAACCAGGTCAGCATTGGACCGCTATCTACATTGACGAGAATGGTTATGGCGAGTATTTTGATTCCTTTGGACGAGCACCGCAAGGATATCATTTACATTTCCTAGAGAAGAATTCGATGTTTCGTATACAATAAAAAATTCTGCAGGATTATCATTCGGATGTGTGTGGATTTTATGTCTTAGTGTTTCTGTATTTTAGATTAAATAGTTTATCAATGATTGATTTTGTAAATAAGTTTTCACTACATGTTTAATTGTAAATGATGAGATAATTAAAATATTGTTTAATGTCTGTTACCCAATAATTCTATTCTGATAAATAAAAATATATTTAGTACCTTACTTTTTTAATTAAGAATTGCGTAATACCTACTGTTTTTTTCTTTTAATTAGGGATGTGTGTTTTTAAATCGTGTTATAAAATTTATAATTTAGTGTTTTTTAAAAGAAATTATTTATATTATATTGGTTTTTTAGACTATTAAATTTAACAAAGTTATATAATTACACGGTAATTAGTAAGCATGAACAGTGATTTCTTACTACATATTTTAAACATTCCAAATTCTTAATATGGTTTTTATAAAACAATTTTGTGTATCCGTGTATGAACATTTTTTCAAACCGATTTATTTTAAAGAGAAAGGTTAATACGTTGCAGTAAGCGCGATAAAGATAATAAAGGTTGTTTGTGTACTTTACATTCTAATTATGAGTGATTAATAGCTTGTTTTCACACAACTAGAAAGTTTTAGTTGACAAGTAAACACAAAGCGGTGACCATCACTCAGTGCCTTTAAAAACGTTACAGATCTGGTACGTGTGGTGTTAATCCTTTTATTTATTTACAGATTTTTTAATTACAGTTATAAAACACAAGCATTAAGTTTCTTTAAAATATTAAGGCGTACAACATTTTTTAACGGACGTATGGATATTATTTTCAATGCAGGTAAAACTATGTTTTTTAATAATCGTTTAAGAAAAGACAAACTGTTATGTAATTAACTTAATAAACAAAAATTTTGTTTCATTAGGAATGACAGTAATTTTTTATAGTTCACTGAGGATTTTTTAATTACGATAATAAAAATAAGTGCTCTATAATTAAATTTTACTGTCATTCAAATTTCCCCCACGTATGGTTAATCCTATCTGCTATTTTACATCATTATTAGAAACGTTTTCTCCAATAGCATATGGCCGTTTTAAAGCAATATACTAAATAATAATCTTTATACAATTTCCAACATTGTATGCGCGTGCAACCTCCGGGGTTACAGCCAAAAGAACCTTAATTAAAGCTGAAGATAATTACTAGAAATAACTCTAAGACCAAGTCCAAGTCCTGCCCCAGGTCCAACCCTAAATACAGTTCTAAACCCTAGCTCCACCACCAAGACCTGACTCAACCCTAGCTCCACCACCAACACCTGACTCCAACCCTAGCTCCACCACCACCAAGGCCAAACTCTAAGACTTATCCTTAGACCAACCTAAGCTCCAGTCCTAAATACAGCTCTAAGCCAAGACCAGGACCAGCCCCTCACGCTAGCAACCACAAAAAAAGTCCTAGCTGTCAAAAGGTCCTTAATACAGCCATAAGACTCCCCCAAAAGAAATCATAAAAATAAGGGTAATACGGTCCTTCATGTAAGCGAGTAAAAATAATTAGGGATAAAAAATAGGGATGAAAAATCCGGTCTCACACGTGGATGTGTAAAAATAAGGGTGGAAAATCCGGTCTCACATGAGGGTATATAAAAATAAGGGTTGAAAAAATGCGTCCTACACGTGGATGTGCTAAAATAAGGGTGGAAAATCCGGTCTCACACGTAAGCGAGTAAAAAATAAGGGTGGAAAATCCGGTCTCCCACGTGGATGTGCAAAAATAGGGGTGAAAAAACACGTCCTACACGTAAGCGTGCAAAATAAGGGTGGAAAACCGGTCCCCACGTGGGCGGGCTTGTGACGTCAAAATCCAAGATGGCGGCCAAGGTGTCTTACTACTCGCAGTCTGTAAACCAATCGACGAGACAACTATACAAGACACCGCAGAAATGGAAGTTATCACTTCCCTGCCGAAAAGAAGCCCCTCCCCAAGAGGACGGTTTCACAAAAGTCACAAGAAAAACAACACAAAGCGCCAACGTACGGAAGATGAAACAACCGCCAACGAAACCCCCAAGACCAGGGAACGGATCCCGCCTCTCATTATACACCGCCAAGAAGACTATTCGAAGACGATGAAGAAACCGACAGCCGTCGGCATCACACCGAAGGCCACAAAGACCACAAAAAACGGCATAAATGTAATATTAAGTAGCCCTGACGACTACAGAAATGCCACCAACACTCTCGACGAAGTAGGTATACACTTCAATGTATACCTACTTCCAAGAACAAAACCGATCAAAGCGGTTATCAAAGGATCCCCTGGACGACGACATCATAGAAACAATTAAAGATGACCTCCAGGCAGAGGGATACGATACACTAAAATCACACGAATGCTCGCGAGAGACGAAAGACCCCGATGCTGCTTATCCAACTAGCAAGGAATGAAAAGGCCAAGGAGATCTTCAATCTCAATCGATCGGCTACTTAAAAGTACGCGTGGAAGCCCTCCACCGAAGAAATGGCTCAGGACAGTGCTACAACTGCCAAAGGTTCGGCCACATAACTAGTGGCTGCCACGCCGCACCCCGGTGCGTAAAATGCACGGGCCTACACCTAACCCGTGAGTGTACGAAGACGCGGAAGACGGAAATCCACCACAGTGCTGCAACTGCGAGGGGCTACACACAGCGAACATGGCGGCTGCCCCATCCAGCCGAAAAACACCACCAAAATTTCACAACAAAACGATCCTACTCCACAAGAACAACGGACCCAATATCACCTACGCACAGACAGCCGCAGGAAAACCGACACCAAAGAAACAAACAATAGAAATCACCGAAGACGACGAAGACTACACTTTAATTTTAAAAATCATGAAAGCGATAAAGGCAACTAAACAATAAATCAAACAAAACACAAAATGCCGCAATCAATAAAGCGGCCATCCCACCAACGAAACAGGGAACACGACAACACAAACAACAGAACCACAAATCAAATCAACATCAGACGAAGGTATAGGGGGCTCGAAGCCCGAAGTACTAAAAATAAATTGATATGGATATGGCGGCAGGCGAGAGAGCGGTTTGAACCTTCAAACGTAAGCCTCTACCCAGCTTAAGCGCTTGTGATTTTTATTACAATCGCTTAACTCACAAAAAGAACTCGCATTTTCGCTCATCGTTCCGGCATCGTGATCTTCGCCGCTTCGGAAGTAGATCTGTCACTGCTTGCATACAGATAACACGAAGAAGCGGTCATCAGTAGAGGAGCCACACCCTAGCCGCAAGCAGGAGCCGCCGGAATATTAGCAGCAGCGGAAAATTCCAGAAGTATCCAGGACACAGCCATCAGCAGGATCGTCGTCAGGTCAAGGACACAGTAATAGGTATCATTAATAAATAAATTTAATTTAATTACTTTGTTATTTTATTTTAACTGTGTATTTCCTCCATTTCAATTGGGTCTCTGATTTCCAAGCCTTTTTTCCTCGGGGTGTGAGGTTGCACCGGCAGAGACCCGGCCTTTTCATAAACGATTTTATTTTCTTCTTAACCTATTCAAACCTATAACTAACAGCGCAACCGAGATGGTTAAGCAAGGTCGCCACCAAGCTACTGTCAAAGTTGTGTCCCCTAACCCTGTCAGCACCCGCCCACCACACCGCCATCCGCTTCCTACTCACAAATCCTAATCTCACCACCTCCATCCTCACGCACACGTTCCCACCCAAACGCATCTTCCATATCCACCACATCCACACACTCTTACATCTCCACACGATCCACCTCTTCCACAAAACCATTCAAACCCGCTCACAAACCTGCACTCTTACCTACACCCGCTCACACACATACACCTGCCCTGATACCTGCACACGCACACATACCCTCTCTCTAGCCACACCTTCTCAACCACCTACACCAGCCTTGAGTCCTAAACCCGCTTCACCCAATCCTATACCTACCACCAGTCCTCGAGATATTGCATCCGCAATATCCCGAAACCATAAACACAAAAAATCCTTATTCAACTCCTTTAAATCCCTCAACCTTCCGTGGTTGAACTTGACGTTCAACCACAACCACCTGTCTCTTAGAGACATCCTCTCCCTTCCGGATGGTACGCAGCTTAGGCTGCGACACCATTTCGGCGATCCTACCGTTTCCTTACTCAACTCTCTGGCCCACGTACACCCAACACCACTCCTAGAGCTCCCTCCTTTCCCTGCGTGATTCGTCACGTAGATAAGGACATCCTAGCCCAAGAGATCCTCGATGCGATCGATCTTCCAAAAGTGAAGAAGGCCGTTCGTATCATCTCGAAGGCCACAAACACCCCTACCTCCCTCGTCCGGATCATCACTCCTTCCCAAACCACTCTCCAGTACCTCCTCGCACAAGGTGTCTCATGTTCGGGCGACGCTTCATGTGCGAACCCTCCTAATCCTCAACCGCTCCCGAAGTATTGCTCCACCTGCACGCAGATGGGGCATACCGCGGAGGAGTGCCCTTCCCGATCCATCCGGTGCCCTAACTGTGGCGGAAGCCACAGATCCACCCTTTGTAAAACCTCGGCGAACCCAAAGTGTAACAACTGCGGGGGAGCCCATCCTACCTACTCCTTTAAGTGCCAGAAGCGGCGGGAACCTCCCAGTTCTCCGTCACAGATGGCAATCCTCGATCCCATCATGTCTGACGAGTCTGACTCGGAAGACACCATCCACCTCAAGCCTATCCCCGACACCGATCCCGTCTCCATCAAATCCTTTATCCAAGTCCTCACAAACGCTCTCCTAGACCTGTTTCCCACCCACCAACGCCGTGTTTTCCGAACCCTCCAATCCCTATCCCTCAACTTCTTCCAACGGCAGATCAACGTCTGCGTAGCCGGTACGCGGAGGAAGGTCGCCGTAGTCCGCCAACCCCTTCCTTAAACGCCTTTATTCCCAATGGATATCATAACAGGGGCGTTCGCCGGAAACGTTCCCTACTAAAACACTTCCTTCACACGCACAACGTTCACGTCCTCTCAATCACTGAGACCAAACTTTCACACAAATGCACACTACAATTTAACACCTATAATACCTTCCGTAACGATAGCGCGCATGGAACCGCCCTCCTAATCAAAAACTGTTTCCTCCACTCCATTTCAATTCGCACCTGCAGCAACTCGAATGTGTCGCTGCAACGGTGCACTTCCCAACTCCTATAGTATTCATATCCTACTACAATCCACCCGGCCACAATACACTTTCCGATGACCTATTAGTGTATGCCTCCAGCCTCCCAAACGCAGTCATCTTAGGTGACTTCAATGCCCGCCATATTCAATTCGGTGACACCGCAACAAATGGAAACGGCAACAGACTATCATCTGCTCTGTTGCAATTGCCTTTGTTGAGGATCGTCAATACACAACCCACGTATTTCGACCACCTAGGTGCCTCCATAATAGATCATGTAATAGTTTCAGAACCAATAGCTCACTACTTCGACCGTGAGTGCTTTCTAGGCACCACAATCACTTTCGATCATATTCCTCTTCTGGTCAAAACCTCATTTTGTCCAGCTCCCCAATACCTCCTCAAAACACAATCATTAAAGATTTTTCAAATGCAGACTGGAATGTGTTCCCACGACACACTGTGAACTGGTTCAAAGAGAAGAGACGAATCTATCGTCAATTCTTGAGATCTAGGGATCCGGCTCTCAAAACCGAATACAACCGCCTTAACGCCTTAATCAGGCGAGAAACCAATAAACACACAGAAGATTCCTGGGCTAAAGCCACTTCCCAGTTAGACTATCGTGACGGTAAACGCTTTTGGCAACAGTTTGATAGACTGACCAGAAGGAAAGCTAACCGAAATCCCATCTAACCGACCCCAGGGCAACCTAATCTCCTCCGACCAAGGTAAGGCCGATTTCTTTGGTCAGCACCTCCAATCCACATTCCAATCCCCAATGATCCCCAATTCAATCCTGTGTTCAAGGAATTCCTCGAGAACCGCCTCGAGGAATTCCGAACCTTAACCTTCCGAACCCCTACTAGATAACCAGAGTCCTTTCTATGCCCCAATTGCGCCCGATCAAATCAATATTTATTTTAAAAAAGGCAAACATTCAGCCCCAGGCCACGACGGCCTGAATAGAAAAATCTTGCGCCACCTACCCGACCCATGCCTCCAACTTCTTGCAAATATCTATAACAGATGCCTAACCCTCGCACACTTCCCGACGGATTGGAAATCGGCCTCCACCGTCATGATACCAAAACCTCACGCCAACCTAACCTCACCTAATTCCTATAGACCCATATCCCTCCTGAGTTGCCTCGGAAAATGCTCGAGCAAATTCTAGCCAGGCGGCTCAGGGAACACCTAGAATTTAACGACCTTCTTCCTAATAGCCAATTCGGCTTCCGTCCAAACCGAACGTGTCACGATTCCTTGTTGAAGCTGCTTACCGAAACCACCAGAGCATTCAACCACAAGCAATGCAATCTGGCTGTGTTCTTTTATATTAAGCAAGCATTTGACAGGGTCTGGCACGCCGGTCTCCTTCAAAAAATCCGAAACCTGAACATTCCCGAAACCTTCTCCAAACTCCTGCTTTCCTACCTGACCAATCGTTCGGTCAGGCTGAAAGTAGGGAAAACCTTTCAGATCCTTTCCAACCCTCAGCGGGCGTTCCGCAAGGTTCTGCCTTAGCCCCCATCCTTTACACCATCTTCGCTTCAGACATCCCTCAAGTCACCCAACCCGGAGTAGTCGTCGCGCAGTTTGCAGATGACACCGCCTTCTGGTCGGTTAATGGAACAGCGAAACGGCCTCCAACCGCATTTCCAAAACCCTTCAGAACTTTTCCAACTGGGCCAACTGATGGAGAGTCTCTATTAACCCCTCCAAAACCCACCCTATCCTCCAGAAATGTCTCGATCACCATAAACCAAGAGAGAATCCCTTCAAGACCAATTTACATATCTAGGCATCCTATTCACGAGAACACTCAATTGGCTCCCCGATGTCAGGAAAACACTAAACAGAATTAGAAACCGTGCAAACCTACTGGCCCTCCGGGTCGAATCAGAGGTTGCCACCCCAAAACACTCCAACACACATACAAAACCTACATCCGCCCTGTTATGGATTTCCGAGCACCAATTTACACAAACATAAACCCTAACCACCTTTCCGATATAGCATCCTGTGAACGCCGGATCTTTAGATGTATACACGGGCTACCCTTCAGGTACACACAGAATCCAAACACTCCAGAAAAACGTTACACACAAAAGAATTTTCGGCGACACCATCCCAACCAAGGAAATCCTCACAACTTCCTACACCTACCAACCTCCCAAATTCCCGCGCAAAAACCCAAGCGCAAATTTAAACACCCTCCGCGATCCTAACCCAATTATTGGACGACATCCCAGAGGAGATAGAAGAGGCCCTCGACAATACCCCATATGCACTCCGCATCCCCCCGTCAATTGGATAACGACCACGCAAGAACACCGGCCAACGAATCCATCACACTTCACCCTATACACTTAACCACACGCAAACCAAAACCTAAATATTCAAACCGATATTAATCCTTTTTTACACCAATAACACATAATAAGCGGCAGGCGATTCTTTAGCCTTTGATCGAAGCACTTGTGCCGAGAGAAATTGATACTAAGAACATATTCGCACGCGCGCTCCTCGGAGCAGTCCGCATTAGAACCTTTACGTACCGGGTTTGTGTAGTTCTCACCACACAAATCCGGCTATAAATATGAGCGACGACTCGTGTGATTACGACCTTCGAGTCCGTGAGGCGTACTCCTCGACGCTGCAAGAATACAGATCGAGACACTGAAATTGCAGAACCAGTACTTAGAAGACAGATCAAGGACCCTGGAAGACAGGATTGTCTCCTAGAGAAACCATTGAAGAAATGAGGCAGGCGCTGACCGCTGCGCAGACCCCTGCAACGGCGCCGGTCCCTGAGACGACAGCCATCGAAACTGAAGCACAGAACGAAGAAATCCCACCTCGTAGAAAAAGAAAAGGCAAGCAACAAAACGGAAGAACCTTCGACTTCGACCGAACCAACAGCCGAAGACGAAATGGAGGTGAACAACTTCCAACCTAACCCGGAACGTCAAGAAGCAGACAGCGGTCCAGACGCCCTCTCCGAATACGACGGTTTTACACCCGTCACTAGGAAAGGCGGCGTCAAACGCCAGCGTACCGAGGCGGTAACAATATTACCTCCGATCCAACCACGGCAGAAAAATTCCACCGATAATCTTACATAACCAAGAAGACTACACAAACGTCCTCAACACACTACTAGCGCAAACATTACCCGAAACAAACCAATACACTAAAGACCGGATTTAAAATAACCCTAAACAACGAAGACGAATACAGGAAAGCTACTAAACTTCTCGACGACAAACAATTTCAATTCAACACATACCTACTACGACAAGACAAACCACTGAGAGCAGTAATCAAGGGCGTCCCTCAAGACGACAACACATTAAAGACACTTGAATCAGACCTTACAGAAATGGGATTCCAAGTGGAAAGAATCAGCCGAATGTACGCCGGGCCTGACCGCAGGAAAACCAGCATGGTGCTCATCAGCCTGCACAGGTCCGACACTGCAAAGCACATTTTCGAACTAAAAACAATCGGATACCTACGAATTCGTGTCGAAACCCCACACCGACGCACTGGCATAGGGCAATGTCATAATTGCCAGCGCTATGGACACAGCACGAGTGGATGCCACGCAGCAGCGAGATGCGTAAAGTGCGCGGGACCGCATCACACTCGCCAATGTTCGCTCACCAGAGAATCCGGAGAACCAACGAAGTGCTGCAACTGCTCCGGTCCACACACGGCAAACTACCACGAATGCCCAGCGAAACCCGAAGACGAAACACAAAAACAACAGTTACGACCACCAACAAGAACAATAGACAAGAACACCACATACGCACAAATCACCGCAAACTCGACAAAACAAACAAACAGAACCGAAGACGAGGACTTCGCTCTTGTAATGAGAATAGTGAAAGCCCTCAGACAAGAAAACCAACTCTAGACAACAACAAAACACACAGGCCATATAAGGCCCCATCTCAACAAACCACATTAACAAACAATAACGAGACGAAGGTATAAAGGGACCTATCCCACCATACCGTGAAGAATCTATAAAATCGGAAATCGGGCGGCAGGCAGCAGAGCGGTTTGAACCTTCAAACGTAAGCCTCTACCCAGCGTTAGAGCCTTTGCGATTTTCATTGCACTCTAAAGCAACTTTCAAAAAATAATAAAGAACTAACCTCCGCTTTCGCGCCAGGCATCGTAGTCTTCGCCGTTTCTGCGTTAGGATTGTCACTGCGCCGCATACAGTCGACACAAGGAAGCGGATCCCGTCCAGGAAAGAAGCGCTACAGCCAGCCAGGAGCCAAACCACCCAGAAGGACACCGGGAGAGTCACAGGAGCAGCAGCAGCCAGAAGCCACAGCAGTTGAAAGGTATCAATTAATAAAGAATTTTAAAATAAATTTTTGTTTTATTTTTAATAATTAATACTAACAAAACCCTCCATTTTCAATCGGACTCTCAACTTCCAAGCCTTAATCCAGCGGGGTGTGAGGCTGCACCTTGGTGAGAGTCCCCTCTTTCGAAACAACAATAATTTCTGACCCCGTTTCAAGTATCCGTACTAACCCGCCATGGTAAAACATGGCAGATCGGGCATCCGGGCCACGGTCGCCCCTCTACCTTCTCCGCCTCCTAGTTCCCCGCCGGCCAGACCTGTAAAACCACCCCCTTCCCTATCCTTTGCGGCTGACATCACCGTCCAAATTAGTGAGGACATCTTGTATGTCCTCTATAGCCTCTTCCTATATCCCGACAACCGTTAACCTCTTGCATCCTATTTCCACACCATCAACGTCCGTCTCCGCTTCGGCACCAAACCTCACCGCTAGGCCCGTTCCTAAACCTTCCGCTCCCGCTTTCCGTTATTGCATTCGCAATATCCCCACGCGTTTCAACACGCAGAAATCCTTCTTCCTAGCCCTAGTCCCCCTCCGTCTTCCGTGGCTGAATCTCAAACTCAACCACAACCACACCTGCCTCCTTGAAACGAACGAGGCCCTGCCTGCTGCGATGCAGCGTACAATGCAGCATCACCTAGGTGAGCCTGCTGTCGGGTCCCCGAACGTCCGCACCACACCGTAACCCCAACCCTAAACCTATGTCCTTCTCCTGCGTCATTCGTGGCGTAGATAAGGATATCCTTCCGGAGGAGATCCGGGCTTCCGTTGACCTACCCCGGGTCACGAAAGCTATCAGGATAATCTCCAAAACCACCAACGCTCCTACCTCTTCATACGGCTGATCACCCTTCCCAATCCACCCTCAACGGCCTCCTAACCAACGGTGTTTACCTTTTCGGTAGACACTACGCTTGCGAGCAATCCCGCATCCCCAATCCTACCCTGAAATATTGCTCCACTTGCACGCAGGTGGGGCATATTTCCGACGAGTGCCCCACCCGTACCCTCCGTTGCCCTACCTGTGGTGAAAGCCACAAAGCCGCTTCCTGTACACGTGTGAATACGCCAAAGAGTAACAACTGCGGTGGACCTCACGCAACGTACTCCTTTTCCTGCGCGACCCGTCGTGCAATCCCTACCACCGCGGCAGACACTGCCATTCCAAAACCACTTCCTCCCTCCACGTCAGACACCGAGGATGACGATAAACCCCAACCTCCGGTTTCCATATCCGATTTCATCGCTTCCCTTACACTCACCCTGTTGCAACTGTTTCCTGCGCGTAGGGCAGACATAGCGAAAGCTATCGACTTTACGACCAGGGAATTTTTGAAACGCTATACTAGGATCAACTTTGTTGGCAATAATATAGCAATCAGTACCCACAACATCCGATCCCAATCCTATTCCTAACCCCTCACCAAATCCTTCTCCCTCTCCCTAAGTACAATGGATTTAATAATAGGTACAATCAACGCGAAGGGTGTCCGCCGGAAGCGCCCCCTCATTAAAAATCTACTAACCACAAACCATATCCAAGTACTAGCAATTACCGAAACAAAACTAACCACCCGATGTACCCTCGACTTTGCCTCATATAATTCTTTCCTCCAATTTAGCACCCACAATAGTTTGCGAGGCACAGCCCTCATAATAAAAATTCACTTCCTAGCACCCGCTATCTTCTTCCGCCGCACCTACAGCATCTCAAATGTGTTGCTGCAACGGTGCACTTTCCTTCCGTTACTCTTTTCTGTTATTACAATCCCCGAAGAAGCTATTTCTAACGACCTACTTGACCACATCTCCACACTGCCCAATGCTATCCTCCTAGGAGACCTTAATGTCCGTCATATCCAATTTGGGGATTCCGCAACCAACAAAAACGGTATCCGCCTAGCCCACAATATCCTCACTCTACCACTGCTCCGAATAAGGAACACCAACCCCACCTTCATTAGTCACCAAGGTGCCTCTATAATCGATCACATTATATGCACCGAGTCACTAATACAACATATGTCCTCCGATTGCCACCTAGGTGAAACCATCACTTCGGACCACCTGCCTCCTAGTTAAAACATCCCTCGACCCCGTGCCTCCCCATCCTACCACCCACATTATTCGTAAAGACTTCCAAAACGCCGATTGGAATGTATTTGGCGAATACATCTCCAATAACCTTCAGGCTTACGATATTCACACCCCCAACGATGTCGAGAGAGCGGTCACCGACTTAACTTCCGTTATAGCGGAAGCGGTCGAAGCCTCAATCCTTAAAATCAATAGACATCTCCCGAAAACCTCTCCCACAATACATCGTAACCTTGATCAAAGGAAAGAGACGAGTATATCGTGAATTTCTGAGATCAAGGGACCCCGTCTCAAGACCGAATATAACCGATTAAACGCCCCAACTCGGCGTGAAACTAATACCTACACCGAAAGAAAATGGGTCCAGGCCACCTCCAATCTCAACTACAGAGATGGCAAGAAGTTCTGGCACACCTTCAATATCCTCACCAAAAGGAAAACCAAACCCAAATCCCACCTAACCGATCCTCAGGGTAACCTAATCTCCACCGATCAAGACAAAGCCGAAATTTTTCGCCACCACCTCCAATCTGTCTATACCACACCCAACGATCACTCGTTCGACGACGACTTTAAAAAACGTCTAGAGCAAGACCTTGAGGATTTCAAAACCTGAATTACCTGAGAAAATCTGGACGAGAATGACCCGTTCTTCTGCCCAATTACTCCAACTCAAACCCTCAATTATTTCCAAAAGGCAAAATTTGCTCCCGGGCAGGACGGTCTCAATCGACTCATACTGAGACACCTGCCACCTCCTGCTATCTAACACACATATATAACAAATGCCTCTCCCTCTCTTACTTCCCGACGGTGTGGAAATCCGCCTCGACCGTCATGATCCCCAAAACTTTTCAGACCTGACCGATCCCTCATCATACAGACCAATCTCCTTCTCAGCTGTCTAGGGAAATGCTTAGAGCAGATCCTAGCCCGAAGGCTGGGAGATCACTTAGAATCCAATAACCTATTACCCGACAGCCAATTCGGCTTCCGACCCAATAGAACCTGTCAGGACCCATTACTAAAACTCCTAACGGAAACATCACGTGCATTCAACCACCGATACTGTAGCCTTGCCGTGTTCTTAGACATAAAGCAGGCCTTTGACAGCGTCTGGCATGCGGGTCTAGTTCACAAAATCCGAGAATTAGGTATCCCCACGAGCTCACGAAGCTCATACTGTCGTATCTAACAGATAGGACGGTACGAGTCCGAGTGGGTTCATCCCTTTCAGAAAGTTTCACCCCCAAGCAGGCGTACCGCAAGGTTCTGCATTGGCACCTCTCCTATACCTCATTTTCGCCTATGATATCCCGAACGTAACCACACCGGAATATCCATGGCACAACTCGCCGACGACACTGCCTTCTGGACAGCCAATCCGTCAACGAAAACGCATCCAACAGTTTGTCCAGAACCCTACAGAACTTCTCAAATTGGGCCAACCAATGGAGTCTCTATAAACCCTACCAAAACACAAGCCATTCTATTCCGACACCCCATTATACGCGACACAAATTACTCTCCCAGGACGAGGTAACCATTTCTATGCAAGGGGAACGGTTGCCTCTTCGCGAGGAAGTAACGTACCTAGGCATCACTTTCACCAAAAACCTTAGCTGGAACGCTGATCTGAAAAACTAAACAAAATGCGAAATCGATCCAACCTACTGGGCACCCTTGAGGGACGCATAGGGGATGTCAACCCGAAACCCTTCAACACACCTTTATACGGCCCGTAATAGATTACCGTGCTCCATTGTACGCTACCTTAAAACCCAGAGACCTAAAATCCATAACCTCTTATGAACGCCGAATCCTACGGAGAATACGCCGGTTACACTATAGAACTCCCAATGAAATCACCATTCAACAAGCTAACATCACACCTATCACCCAACGGCTCCAAAAACTTCAATCAAACTACACCTACCGTAGGATATTCGGCGCCACAGAAGCTACCAAAAACGTCCTACGCATTCCATATACACCTCTAACCCACATTCAATACCTAAGAACCCACAGGAGAAAACCCAAAATAAATTCAAGCACCCTCCAACTATCCTGACCCAGAACATCGAAAACCTCCTGAGGAATTCGAAAACCTCCTAGATGATATACCTTACGCCCTTAGATAAAATCGAAGACGACCACTGCAACGACCAAGGAATTGATAACACACCACACTAACACGCCTCATTTACACACCACACATACACAACACGCACACGCAATCCAAACTAAAAATAATATTAAACTAATAATTGTTTTTTTGCAACCTCTAAACACTATATACTACATTGTATGCACTAATACAATATACACAACTACATAACCCCAATAACAAAAGGAAGACCCAGGACTGAAGAGGAAGCAGACTCTGAACAGTCCGCAGGAATAAGTAATAAGATAAGCTATACTAACAATAGGCAGCCTAACTAATAAGCATGCTAACAAAAAAAAAGACGCAGAAAACGACTCTTCTGTTGCCGTCCGTACAGAAAGGGTCTGTTACGCGTTCGCGAAAGAAACAAGAAGAGCTGCATTGAGTTCGAGTTTCGTTACCTGATCCTGTCCATCAAGAGTTGTCCAGTGACGCTGTCACTGCCGGGGCACACAGCTGAAGCATCCCAGCACGGAGCCGGATTAGGTATTTTAATTTTAAGTTTAATAAAAATCTTTTAATTACACTGTTGCTTATTATTAATTTAGTACTAACATTCCTCCTATCGATCGGGTCTCCATTCTATAAGCCTTTTCTCGGGGTGTGAGGCTGCACCTCGGTGGAGACCCGCCGTCCAATATACCTTTATTATTTTCTATAGCCCAATTTCAATCACTAACAACCGTCATGGTAAAACAAGGCGGCCCCGTCACGCATCCTCGGCTACAATCCGGGTCGTGAATTCTTCGACCCCGAACCCGTCAACATCTCCTATACCTTCTTTATTATCGCTTCCACCTTCCTCACCTCCACCATCACCAACCCCATCAACAACCTACGCCTCCGCCCTATGTACAGCACCACGCACCGATCAAAATCAAACGCTTTTGCTAAACCTCAAAATTTTAAAATTAATGTTAACACAGAAACAGAAGAACGTCTTTAGCTTACGACGAATTTAAACCTACTACATCTCTTCGTGAAATTGCGAACGAGTGCAACACTTCCAAAGATAAAGCCCACGTTATTTTGAAACAAAATAATTTTAATCCGTATCATTTTCATATAGGAAATACATTGTATGTTGAAGATTATCAGAAAAGATTACGTTTTGCTACATGGCTGATTAATGAAAGTCGAGCAAACAATCAATTCTCGAAAGCCATTCTTTTTAGCGATGAAGCAAAATTTACAAACAACGGCATCTTCAATAGAAAAATCATATCCAATGGAAATTCTCATATTACTGTTGAGAGGAGAGATCAATATGCTTTCAGTAAACGTTTGGTGCGGTATTATTGGTACCAAAAACTTGGGCCGTTTTTTAATGAATACAATTTAAATTCCGAAAGATATCTAACTTTTTTACGAAACGAATTTGAAGAAATTTTGGACGACCTTCAGTTGGACGTAATTCAAAATTTGAATTTTTTTCAACACGACGTGGCACCCGCACACAATGGATTACTTGTGTGTAACTATTTACAGGAACGTTTTAATAATTGGATAGGAAATCGAGGTCCAATCGCTTGGCCGACACGATCTCCAGACTTAACCTCCCAGAACTTTTTCTTGTGGGGTGCAATTAAAGAGAAATGTATCGAGTTATCTGGTAATCCAGACAATCTAAAAAATAAAATTCGTGTTGCTACACAACAAATTAGAACACAAAGTTTATTAAAAGTTCCAAACGAAATTTTAAAATGATGTCAAATGTGTGTTCAAAATAATGGAGGGCATTTTGAAGCACTTCTATGATTGTGTTATCTGTTTATATTTTTTGCTGAACTCTTCGTTATAAGTTAAATTTATTTAGAACTTTTTATTTTGATAATGTAGTAGGTACATTAGCTTGTTGTATCCAGAAATTTGGTAGCAGAATATGAGTTTATTTTGTTATTCAAATGTTCACGGCACACTTCAATTTGTTTAATAAATATTATAATTACCGTTTTGTTTTTAAACTTGTGAGTTAACTAGTACTGTTAAACATACAAAGCTATACATTTTTGAAATCAGAAAAAAAATAAGTCATCGAATGAGTCCATATCCACCTATAGTTGATTATATATATATATATATATATATATATATATATATATATATATATATATATATATATATATATATATATATATATATATATATATATATATATATATATATATATTGTGATGCAATTACGAAACACATTCAATTTCATTTCCATTTCAGTAGAATAAGTAAAACACATTTAAAAGTTAAACTAGTTAAATCACTTAGTATGCAAATATGCAATACCAATTGTTTCAATATAAATAGACCAATGTACTAAAGGAATGTAAAGTCATGCATTCTTATCAACACACTTTTTAATATTATAAATAGAAGTAACAAGGTAAAACTAGAACAGATTGTGAACAGAATGTAAACAATATACGCTTGTCGTTAAAGACATCATTATTAATGTGTGCAATAAATAATCTGTATTAAACATGTGAGAATAAATAATAACACCACTCTAACCTTAACAAACACCAATTGGGGTTAAATACTACAATATATATATATATATATATATTATATGTGTGTGTGTGTGTGTGTGTGTGTGTGTGTGTGTTTGGGTTGTAGCTCGAAAAATAGCTATCAAAAGTCTCTCTTATAAATTTTTCGTATTTTAAATATTAAAAAAGATATAGCCGATTGAAAATTTGGACGATTGTTAGTTATTTTCAGATATCTTAGAAAGTTGGCAACAATATTGAATTTTCTTATCGGTATTTGAATTACCATGTAATTCTGCCCAACTTTGGTAATTTAACCGACTCTGTATCTCTTATAATAACAAACATAGCCATAGAACGTGGGTAGATTCTAGACACCCCCTAGCGTTTAATAAAAATGAAAGAACAAAAAATGTATTTTCACTTTTTAAAATAAAATACAGGGTGATTCATTTGAAAAAAAAAAGACAAAATCATGTGTTTCGGTTTCGGTCGCTCTATATTCAATTGTTGCAATAATAAAGAAATAGCACTTTCTCGTAACACTGTACCAATGCCTGAAAAAAATTATTGTTAGGTTGTTCTGTCTAGCGTATACAGGACGTTGAAATGAGAATGATTTTCGTGTACAATTGACTTTTGAAATACCCTGTAGAACGTAATAAAACCCTATATAGGAAGAGGTCTATTAACCTGGCACCCCCACCATGTCAAAAATTTTTGGGCTTCGTATAGCAATTACAGACTTTTTATGGGCTTTCAAATTTTGTTAATTAAATTTTTTGGGCTCTTTTCATTCCCAAGGAAATCGATATTTAAGTGTGGGGGTGCTGATTTGCCGTTAGTTAGCGCCAACTTTTTCCTGGGATACTTAAAATTTCTCGTTTGTCTCAGATTTATGGGCTTTTTATGGGCTTTTCGAATATGCAACTCCCGATTTACTTGAATCAACCCTAACAAAGATATCAACCCTTAAAAATTAAAAGAAGATAAAAATATTTTTTTAAATAAATATTCTTAGAGGCTTTTTATGTGCTTTCAAATTTTGTCAATTAAATTTTTGGGCTCTTTTCATTCGAAAATCGATATTTAAGTGTGTGCTGATTTGCCGTTGCTAGCGCTAACTTTTTTCCTGGGATACTTAAAATTTCTCGTTTGTCTCAGATTTATGGGCTTTTTATGGACTTTTCGAATATGCAACTCCCGATTTACTTGGATCAACCCTAACAAAGATATCAACCCTTAATATGTGCTTTCAAATTTTGTCAATTAAATTTTTTGGGCTCTTTTCATTCCGAGGAAATCGATATTTAAGTGTAGGGTGCTGATTTGCCGTTAAGCTAGCGCCAACTTTTTCCTGGGATACTTAAAATTTCCCGTTTGTCTCAGATTTATGGGCTTTTCGAATATGCAACTCCCGATTTACTTGGATCAACCCTAACAAAGATATCAACCCTTAAAAATTAAAAGAACAAAAATATTTTTTAAAACAAATATTCTTATCAGATAATTACGGGCTATTTATGGGCTCTTCGAGAATGCAACTCTTGATTGCCCCGGATTAACCTCAATAACAGTATCAACCCTTAAAGAAAGAAAAGATTGAAATATTTAAAAAAATAAAAATTCTTTTCATATAAATATGAGTTGTTTATTGGCTCTTCGAATATGTCACACCCGATTTTCCTGGATCAATCCTTACAAAGGTGTCAACCCTTAAAGATAAAAAAAAATTTATATTTAAAAAAAAATTCCTGTCAGAAAATCATGGGTTATTTATAAGCTCTTCAAATATGTAACTCCTGATTATCCCAGTTTATGCCTAATAAAAATATCAACACTTAAAGGTTGATAAAAATATGTTCAAAAATAAAAGTTCGTGTGGTTATTTATGGGTTATTTGCGGGCTCTCCGTATATTATCGCCGATGTGTCTGGATCAAACCTATCCAAGATATCACCACTTAAAAACAATGTTTTGATAGCAACTCAGAACTGGTAGACTATAGAAAGATTGAGTTCATAAATAAATAATAAATTTATTAGTTTATGTGATCGTTGGGTGTTGCTTCCTCAGGTATTGATACATAATGGATTTGGGAGTAGATTTTTTCGTCCAGGACTGCAGCGCAAAAATCACGGGCCACAGACACACGGGTTAGATCTATAAAGAAATAAAGATTTTATCATATTTTTTATAATAATACGTTGTACTTTCGTTTACTTGGTTGAAACTTCATTCAATGGTAGTTTTTTTTAACCTGGAGGGCAGCCCAAAACTCATGAGTAACAGAAGTGTTAAGCCCATAAATGAATATTAATTTTAAGACAGTTTACATGACTGTGAGACGTTGATCATCCCAGATATCGCTTATAACCAATATACGGGTAATTTTTTTGACGGGGGAGGGCAGCCCAAAAATGATGAACGGCATAAATGTTGAGCCCATAAATAAATAATAATTTTCTGATAACATTTGCGATTTTAAAGCGCTGCTATGCTTCGCTACTTGAAATACTTTTATCAGTTTTTATTTTTATAATAGTAACTAATTAATACGTACACACGGTAATCACTTTTATAGGACACACTCAAACGGATATAGGCGGCAGTAGGCTGCTAAAATATAACTGCAAATTTCAAATTTGTATACACTCGCAAAACTTATTGCCACACGGATTACCTACTCAACGATAGTCGGCTACAAACTAAAAGTTATTAAAGTGTAGTATAATATTTTACAAAATTAGTTGAAAGTTAAAACAATAAATAAAAGTAGCCGACTAGTCTAAACAAAATATAAAGGTACTATATTACTGATTACTTTGCGAATTCACACGCCCACGCATTATGCGTACGTATGATGCGTCTTGCAGGCGCCAATATTTCGTTAGCAAAGCTCAGCAGGATAGCAATAATACATCATTTTATCAAAATATTTGACACTTTTACGACCTTTTTCTGCAGTTTGAATAATCATTGATGCGATATGAAAAGAATTTTTATTTTTTAAAATATTTCAATCTTTTCTTTCTTTAAGGGTTGATACTGTTATTGAGAGAGTTGCATTCTCGAAGAGCCCATAAATAGCCCGTAATTATCTGACAAGAATATTTATTTTGAAAAATATTTTTGTTCTTTTAATTTTAAGTTGATATCTTTGTTAGGTTGATTCAAGTAAATCGAGTTGCATATTCGAAAAGCCCATAAAAGCCCATAAATCTGAGACAAACGGGAAATTTTAAGTATCCCAGGAAAAAGTTGGCGCTAGCTTAACGGCAAATCAGCAACACTTAAATATCTTTTTCCTCAATGAAAAGAGCCCAAAAATTTAATTGGTAAAATTTGAAAGCCCATAAAAGCCTGTAATTTCTATACGAAGCCCAAAATTTTTGACATGGTGGGGTGCCAGGTTAATGGACCTTATTGGAAGTATGGGGAGATGAGCTTAATCTAAATTTGAGATAATATATAGGGTGTCCCATTTTAAAAAAAAGTATGTTTGGTTCACCCTGTAAATACGAAAATAATTTTATAATGTGAAGTTTGAAGTTGACTATAATTTTTGTAAATAACTTTTTTTGACATCTCTTTTAACAACGGATATATCGTACTTCGACGCACTAATGCCGCGCCCTGTATATATGTAGTTTTTTGGCAATGTTCCAAAATCAGCCACATGGTTTTTTTCTTGTATTTGTCATCTAACGGAGTAAAGCTTACAATAAAAATAAGTCAAAAAATATTTTTAAAAAACGCTTTTATTTTCAAAAGTACTAAAAAGAAAAAAATAATTTTTTTATCTACCCATTAACATCAAAAATTACTGAGATTAAAAATAAAAGTGTGGGGGCGCTCTTTATAGTGCCTTGCACTTCATTGTTTGAATGTGTTGACAGGCTTTGTTATGAGTATAAGATATCATGTATGCCCCACACTTTTATTTTTAGTCACAAGTTAATGGGTAGATAAAAAAATTATTTTTACTTATTTTTATTCACTTGGGTGTAAGTTCCAACAAAGAAAAAAAACTCAATTTTTCAAGACTCAAGTTTTATAAACAAAAATTTCGAACTTACTTGGGCAATACACACATGTATGCAGAGATTCAGCTCAACCGTAGATTGGAAAATAATTAATTTTTTTTGACTGAATACAATGTTTTGAGCCCCCCCTGATCTTGAACTCAACTTTCGTATATTTTTGTGCATGGTATTATGACCAAAGCATAAGTCTTAAATTTCAAGGCCCTAGCTTTATAAACAAAAATTTCGACCATATTTGGTCGCAAAAATCAAGGCAAAAAACACATATTTGTGTATTATGTATTGTCATCAAGAATACACATGTATGCCAAATTTCAGTTCAATCGGAGATCAGGAAGTTGTTGAAAATTCAACTACAAGATTTGAACACGACAGAAAGTTAGCTGAATAAAAGCGTTAAAAAAAGAAAAGGCAAGAGACAAAATAGTTTTTTTAATTTTTCTCAGATCACTTCAAAAGGAGTTAGGCCCTTTTGATTCTCACATATTCAATCGTTATTAAATATAAAGAAGCCTAATAGGTGAATAGTATCAACGATAGTATACAGGTATTAGATAATATTAAAAATCCTATACCTAGCACGAAAAACCTATAAATTTTTAAGAAGTTCACATTATCAATTTGCTAAATTATGCACTTTATGTCAGACAGTAGCACTTACCATTCCCAATGTATTATAAAGCGTTGGATATACAAATATCAATTATCGAAGTAATGCAAAAACAATAATTTCAAAATGTGTTTAACATTATATACGGACATGTATGTTTCCATTTGGAGAACGGAGACTTGCATTTTTAAAACTTAATATATATAGTAATGTCTTATAACAAGTTACAATTTCATTCAATTGTTGCAAATTGACATGATGGGATGCTTTCCCAATTGATTAAAATAATTGCATAGTCAAAGGTCAAAATCGTACCAACAGTTATTACTGATTAACGAACCATCCGAGGATTCAATTTTACCAGATCTATACAAAAACTGTTACTTTTGTGCTTAGATATAAAAATCACAGACAAACGATTTCTTGGTTTAGACGAACATTCTGTAATAAGCAAAAATATATTTTCTGTAATCCTTTTAATGTTTACAGTTAAATTAATAGGACTTATCAATTGTCTATTAATTTAGTAAACGATTATTACTAAGAACATGTATGTATTGAAACAATGCATAATTTAATATTTTTTACTAAACTAACTGTGATGAAATTTCAATATATGAAATTAGTACTGTGTACATTTGCAATAACTATTAATTAACATATAGGTACAAATATTAGTAGATCCATAAAATATCTTGAATAGTACTAATTGATTGTGGAAATATCTTAACTATTCCCATCACTCATAATGGTTTAATTTACTTATTTTGGCCGTTACTAACTCATGCGAGTCAACATACTAAGACTAGGTCCTATTATTATGTTAAAATTTCGTAAGCAACAAATTTTATAACCTGTTACTCATGGCGATGTCAATCTGGTCAGGTTGGGAATTGCCAAGACCCATAAATGACGCATTTTGTAATAACCAATATTTGTACTAAATATTATAACTTCCTCTCAGAAAACAGGTAAATTCTGCACAGAACCGAGAAGGTTTGCTTATGAAAATATTCATCACAACATACTCCATTACTTATATCTCAAAAACATTACTTGGAATTAATTGCCCACATCATTTAATTGTAATTTAAGTGAAATTGAGAACTCATTTTATAATGATAGGCACAATAGGTTTACTCAGGTATAACAATAGTAAAATAAAACATAGAACATATTTCAACATGATAATGGTGTATCTAATACCGAATCATGCAAGTGTGCTTGTAGTAAAAAGATGTGAAGATTGGTTTTACTCAAACCACGAATTTATTTTATATCAAAGGACTCTTATCCAGCATTATACTACAAAAACACTTGAAGAATCACTATTATATCATGTTGGTTTTTAAAATAAAAAAAAATGCTTACTCAAAATATCCATGAACACATTCCGAAAATTGAAGAATTTAGTACTGTACCTCATTTCAAAAAATGTCATAGTTAAGCATACGATAATAGTAGTTTCACACCATTTCGCAAGTGTTACATTTTCCAAAAAGACAATACTTTTGCATCGATTAACAATCGATACTGGAAAATCACACAATCAATAAAGATAAAAGACATTTTGTTGAACAATTTTTAATAATACTCTGTAAACAAATCCAGTTATTTTAATCAATCAACTAAAATAGTCTGAAAAAAATGGATTAGGAGGTATTTGAGTGATCTAGATTTCAGCAAGCATGTAAATGTATTTTTCATCACAAAAAATGTGAAACTACCAAATTATACACATACCATAACATTGTGAATTGATACGATTTCCATATGTGGCTCCATCAACTTAAGTTTCACCATTATTATTATTAGGTATTCGATAATGAAAAATGCGTTTTATATTCATTTACGAAAATACAAAATGGCTGCATGGCGTGGGTTCTGTTAACGATGATAAAACTGCATGAATACCGGGCAGTACCTGCGATATGCTATCTTTTCAATGTTTTACGAACTTATCTTATAATTTGTTGAATAATTATAAAAAATTAACACAATTGTTTAATTTAATATACACTTAAATGTGATCACGATACTAAACCGTACGCTTCGCTTCTCTTACTAACTCGTACTCGTTGTTCTGACTGTGTGGGCAATAGCCAATGGCGCGCGCGCGACAGCTTTAAAACGAGGAAGGGGAAGTAAATCAAAATGGCGCTCAATTTTCCTTTATACAGTATTACACTTTATAACGAAATTAAAGTAATTCCCGTTTTAATTATTTTCATTTTTAAAATCTTCGCGCGAAACATTATTCTGTAAAAAATATTGTAACCAATAATTGTGAATGGGCAAGCAAAGTTGCAGTATAGTATAAATTATTCAAATTTCTAAAGAACCAATCAGAAAAAAAATGACGTAAAGGGGAAGCATAAGGGAGGACCTTACGTTTCTTGCCCCTAAATTCAAACAAGCAGAAAGTGCTTTAAAATAGAATTAAGTTCTGGATTTAAGCAAAATTTCTAAAACAAGCAGTTTTATTATATACATAACTATGACTAAATTTTACCAATATGTGTATTTAAAAATAGTATATTATGATACGAGTTTTATAAGAAGGATTTTCTGGTACGACCGGGTTTAGGGCACCAAGCATCATCTTCTTTTTTCTTCTTCTTTGTTCTTTAGAGCCAGTTTCTAAACCATTGTCTTGCGCCATGATTTTGGCATCTGCCATAGTTTCCGATGCTAAGCTGTCTCTCTTTGAAGACAACAGGTTTATTAAACCTTGCATGTTTCTCGCTGCTCTGTCAACTGTCAGGTCTGCTCCCTGAAGGAACTTATTGGTTCTGTCAATTGTACCAAAAACAAGCCATCACAGCAAATGTAGAATACTTCATTTGACCCATCAGAGCTGTAGCTTCAGTTTTAGTCTCTAGCGTGGGCATCCTAGTACATAACTCTTCAAGCTGTTTGAAGACCACTTCGACAGACTCAAGCCGTGCTGACCACCTTGTTTTACTTTCTGCCTTAAGAGTTAAAGGAACGTGACTTTGCAGCACTTCTCAATTTTGTGCTGGAAGACATGCTTCGGCACCGTAAACTCCGACTAAGTTTAAGGAATAAGCAGAGCACGGCACAAAATATGCGTATTTGTTCTTTTTCAGTCTTCTAGCTTGCACTTCTTTGTATTTTCCGGCCATAGTTTCATATCTAAGCCATCGTTGTTTACCTTTTTAATAATTTCTTGGGAAAGACCTTCCCCAGTTTTGTCAGAAACAAGAAAAAAATCTACAAAACTCTCTACGGCTTCAGGTCCATCATTACTTATATTTACATATCTGATTATCTCGGTCATTTGTTCATGGTTACTGATGTCTGGTGTACAGTCGAACATTAAGGCAAAATATTTATCTTTATTGACATCTTGGATTATATCTTGTCTTATTTTGTTAGCAATTATATCACGAAATTCATTAGTGGAGTTGATCGGCCTATTTCCACAGTTTATGCATTTTGAGCGCGACGTTTCGGAAGCGGACTCTGCTGCCGTTATCAGGCTTAGTCCTGAGAAGGACTGTTTTCGCACTTGAGTCGAATTCATATGTTATATCTAATTTTTCTCAAGCACTTGACTACTCTCAGATTCGAACTTGGTACTTTTCACTTACTAGTCTGACACCTTTACCGCTGAGCCACTGAGTAATCCAATATATATTTGTTAGAACTTCTATATATATTAAACTTTTTTTGTGGTTGCGCAGGAGGTTATTGCGCATGTTGCGCCGTAACCTCTTGCGCAGGTGTATTGCGCTTAAGCTCTTCGCGCATTATTGGAATCCATATGGGTTTCATTTCTACACTAGCTTGGCTTATTGGATTTTCTGCTAGTGCGATGAATGTAGCTTCTTTGAGTTTCCGACGAGTTGTATTCTCGTCCTTTGCCACTATCTGTATGTTATCCCATTGGATGCGGTGGTCTTCGTTCCAGACATGTTCAGCGATTCTTAATCTTTCTGTTTCGCCCTTGCGGACGTTGTTCTTGTGTTCCTGAGTTCTCACTTTGAGTGGTCTACTGCTCTCTCCTACGTATGCTCTGCCGCAAGAAAGAACCAACTAACATCAATCGAAAAACACTGTCATAAACATCTCTAAACGACAGTTGAACGAAAACGAAAGGCAGGTTCTGGACAAAGGCTTGAACTATGCGATAACACCGAGGTATATTCCGAAAGTAGATTTGATAACCGCAGTCGAAGAAACAGCTATGAAATTAGATCCTGAAGAAGCCGAAGAATACAGAAGTAAGGTTAGATCAGTCTTGGATTCATCTAGGAGAACTAAACCTAACCTCTCTAACCTAGAAAGGAGAGCGGTGATTTCCCTTACGAATGGCCCAACGATCAAAGTTCTCCCGGTAGACAAAGGAAATGCGACTGTGGTAATGGATATGGACACTTACAACAGTAAGGTCCAAGAACTACTATACGGGGGCGAGTACAAACAAATACCAAAAGACCCCACACCATCAATCGAAAGACGGATATACCTGACGCTGGCAAAACATAAGGGGGAGTTCTCCGATTACCAGAGAACTAGACTTACCCCACACTACAGCAAACCTCCGCATCTGTACGGCCTACCAAAGATCCACAAGGAAGGAATTCCTCTGAGACCAATTGTGAGCTCGAGAAATTCACCTTGTCACCCATTAGCACACTATCTGCTAGGTATCATCACATCCTTATCGGGAAAAACCGAATCTATGGTCAAGAATACGCAGCACTTCATGGAAACCATCAGAAACTTCCAACCAAACCACGAAGAAATACTGGTAAGCTTCGACATTGTGAGTCTATTCACAAATGTGCCTACCGATAAGGCACTAACTATCATAAAGGACAAGCTGTAAAAGGATGAAACGTTAGACGAACGCACGCAACTCTCGGTAAACACAATAATGGAACTTCTGACAATATGCATTAGAACTACATATTTCCAGGTAGAACACAAATTCTACCAACAAGAGTTTGGTATGGCTATGGGTTCCCCACTATCACCGATAGTGAGCAATATATATTCACAGAGAAACCAAGGATATGGCTTAGATACGTGGACGATACCTTCGTAATTTGGCAACACGGCAAGCATAAGCTAGATGAATTTCTAGATCATCTAAATAGCCGCGCACCCACCATCAAATTCACAATGGAATTGGAGTCGGAATAAAACTGCCATTCCTGGATGTACTTGTACACAGGAATGACAACACTTTCACGACAAGTGTATACAGGAAACCTACCCACACGGGAGGTACCTACACTACAACTCCAATCACCACAAAAACGTGAAGTTAGGCGTAGCAAAATGCTTGTACGATAGAGCAAAGACAATATGCTCAAAACAAGAGGATCTGAACAGAGAAAAGAAAATATCGCTAGAACACTCAAAGAAAATGGCTACCCGATCTAACACCTAACCTAAACAGGAAAGGGTAATCGAAAAGAAGAACCTAAACATACAGCGATAATACCATATATACAAGGTACCTCAGACAAAATACGAGGATAGGCAGCAAATACTAGATACGCACTGTCTTCAAATCGACCAGAACGCTCAGGAGAATACTAACCAAAACCAAACCATACAATGAAGATCAGAACTCCAAGAACTGTGTATACAATCTACCATGCGAATGCGGCAGAGCATACATAGGAGAGAGCAGTAGACCACTCAAAGTGAGAACTCAGGAACACAAGAACAACGTCCGCAAGGGCGAAACAGAAAGATCAAGAATCGCTGAACATGTCTGGAACGAAGACCACCGCATCCAATGGGATAACATACAGATAGTGGCAAAGGACGAGAACACAACTCGTCGGAAACTCAAAGAAGCCACATTCATCGCACTAGCAGAAAATCCAGTAAGCCAAGCTAGTGTAGAAATGAAACCCATATGGATTCCAATAATTCGTGAAGAGCTTAAGCGCAATACACCTGCGCAAGAGGTTACGGCGCAACATGCGCAATAACTTCTGCGCAACCACGAAAAAGTTTTATATATATATATATATATATATATATATATATATATATATAAGTTATAAAAAATATATATTGGATTACTCAGTGGCTCAGCGGTAAAGGTGTTAGACTAGTAAGTGAAAGGTACCAAGTTCGAATCTGAGAGTAGTCAAGTGCTTGAGAAAAATTAGATATAACATATGAATTCGACTCAAGTGCGAAAACAGTCCTTCTCAGGACTAAGCCTGATGACGGAAGCAGAGTCCGCTTCCGAAACGTCGTGCTCAAAAAGCATAAACTGTGGAAATAGGCCGATCAACTCCACTAATAGGAAACCATAGTTACAAAACACTTATAATACAGAACGAAATTCATCTTGAATTTCCGATGAAAAATAGCTTGTTCAATGCATTGTCGAAGTGGGGCGTTGTAGAAGGACAAAAGAGCTATTGCGTTAAGAAATTTTCCACTATCCGGATTTTCAAAATTACATCGTTCACTTGTTCCTTTAAATGGATTCCTTTGCTTCGCTAAACGTAAAATAGCATCAACAATACAGTGTAATACTTCATTCCAGTGAGATTCTTCTTTTTAAATGGCGCCCTGGAGTTATTTGTCAATGCCTCTTTTCCCGAATGATGTCTCTAACGACTTCCACATACAAAAGCAACGTTCATGATTGAGGATGTGGCGTGCGCGTGTGTGGCGCGCGTGGTGTGTGTCGCGTCGCGCATGCGTGCCTGCGTGCGTGTGTGGTGTGTGTGTGTACATCAACAAATATAACAAAATATGTGCACCTACAATAGGCCTAATCTTGGTGAGTATTCATAGATACATTTTTTATCATTATTATTATTTTTTAATTTATACAATTGTTATAGAGCCCGTCTTCTTGCCATGAGAGTGGGGTGTCCTTCTACCACCAGGGTAATACTATGCGAAGCACATATACGCTTGCAGTTTTTCTGCTATGTCTGTGGCCTAGAGATCACACCGAAGAGCATACTTTATGTGAAGAGTGCTAAAAGTTATGTCAAATATCGATGCTAATGACACCTGTGGTGTGTGCGGTTTACCATTACCACAGGGAATGAGTCTCTGTCCCGTTGATTTGATCTGTACGGTGTGCTGTTTAACGGCAACCCCAGGGTTAAACCTTTGCCCTCCTCATGAACCTTTTACATCACACTGATGATTACAGTTTTAATAAATTATCAAAAATCCTTTATCTTTTTTATTAGAATTTATAAGCAAGGTATTTTCAAAAAGCTGAAGTAATTTAAAAACCACAACTGGATGCGATTAAACAAACGACCAAAGGGTTTTATCATGACTCATAATTAAAACTAAGATAAGGGGTACGTAACAGAGGTTGTAGCCCCGAGAGCGGATTCAAGTATCCTATAGCTGTTCTACAAGTTAGTGTTAGGTTTCTCTTAAAATTGGTCCTCCTAATAAAATAGTTACTTTATACACTATCTAATGATGAATCATTTTTTTAAATTAGAGATTATAAAAGCAAGATAATTAATAATTAAAATTATTTTAATTATTAAAATTATTAAAATAATTAAAAACAAAAGATCAGTGATACATTATGACTCATAATAAAAATAAAAATAAGGGTTCCATAACAGAGGACGAAGTCCAGAGAGCAGATTGAAGCGGCCTATACCTGTCTTACAAGTTAGTGCTAGTAACCCTTATTTCAAATTTTCCACTATTAACAATTACTATGTATGTATGTATATATGTGCTTTTTTTTAAATATACCGCACCTTTATTAGGTATTACAGAAAACATTAATTAGCCCTTATACCAGTAGATGGCGCCACAAACAATCCCTACTTACTCCTTGAAATATACAACTAGATGGCACCACAGTAGTGATATAGGGTAAGTTCTGGACCAGGTCAAGGTCACTCGCCTAATGCTTTGTATATGGAGAATATGGCGAATTTTCATGTAAATTGCGGGTGAGAGAGAGATAGAGAATGTTTGGAGTGAGAGAAAGAAAGAATGTTTGGAACTCTTGAAGCCAGTTGAAACTTTTGGCGGGAAATCCTTGGAGCTGTTCAAGGTGATCTAAAAATGGATGTCAAGGTCATCATATTACAATTCTTAAAAATCTAAAAATATAATCAGTTCATGTCAAAGTCATCATCATCATATTACAATTCTTAGAAATCCAAAATAGCTGTCATCATGTTTGAGCTCTTGGAGCCAGTTGATCTTTGGCGGCAAATTTTTGAGCTGTTCAAGGTGATATAAAATTAAATATGTCAAGGTCATCACATTGCAATTCTTAGAAATCCAAAAATAGAATCAGTTCATGGTGGGGAAACATGAACGTTTCAAGGTTGGTGTTTTCAAGGATACACATAGATGTATAATAAAAGGCAGGTGGGCGATTCAGTAAATCAGAATTAGCAGAAATAAAGTAGTAGTACGCATGATAAGAAGAAAGAAAAGAAATTATTGCTGAGAGAAAGAAAGAAGAGGTTGGAAGATTTACTAAAGACATTAAATGAAATAAAACTGGATTTGGAATGTTATGAAATGATAAGAAAAATGAAGGACCTTCAGCTTAGCGAGACAGGGGAGTAGATAAGATTGGACAGTTCTGGAACACACCGCAATTTCAAGGTCCCACAGGTAACTGAATTATTTCAAGCAAGCTATCCTGATTTACCGCGTCTTTCTTAAGGCACAATTAGTAAAATAGAAACGCGTTATAGAGAATTGGGTCATGACAGGAAGCTGCCAAGACAAAGAAGGGAAGCAGTAGACTAAAATACAAAGTTGAACGTTTTGTTGGCTATTCAAGAAAAACCCCATCATTTCGGCACGGCAAATAGCGCGCGATAATGAGGTCAGTCATAGAACTGTTTTAAAGATTTTAAAAGCTGCAAAAATGCACCCTTACAAGATTGAAATGCTACAAGAATTGACTGATGAAGATCCAGACCGATGAATTGAGTTTTATGAAAGAACGATGGACTTCATTGACCATGGTCACATACAATTGGAATGAATTGACCTTTCGGATGAATATACTTTCGCTTTGTATGGTGAAGTGAATTATCACAATTGTCGTTATTGGTTTGACCATAACCCCCATTGGATGCGGGAAACACACGCTACATCCACAAAAATTAAACGTATCGGCTGGGATTATTGGAGATCGTGGTATGGCCATTTTTCTGAATGGTCATCTTGGTGGCAGTTATATCTTTCTATGCTCACGAATGACCTGCTCCCAAATTTAAGGGTCTATTTCAAATAACAATCCAAATGACTTGGATGAGAGAATTTGGTTTCAGCAAGATGGCGCTCCACCAAACTATGCATTGATGCATGATGGATTGGTCGAAGAGGTGCACTTGAATGGCCACCACGATCCCCGGATCTTAATCCCCTTGACTATTTTATGGGGATATTTGAAGAGTAAGGTTTATGCTACATTACCGACCGACCTTGAGGATCTGAGGACAGAATTACTGCAGAAATCAGAAATATTCCACAAGATATGTTTCAAAACGTGGGAAATGGTTTTTATTACCGATTAGGTCTTTGTCAAGAAACAAAGGGACATCATTTTGAACATCTTTAAAGTTATGAGTGTACCCCATAAGAAAAGATATTTTTGCAGAGAAGTCGTTAAATCATAGTTTAGTTTAAGAAAGTGCTCAAATGAAACTTCCTTTGCTAAGAGAGTGCGTTTATTTGTTTATTATTTTTGTTCAACAAAATAATGTTTAAAATTTTGAAAAAATTAATACTGCATCGTATTCCTCTTAATACAAGCTTTCACTTGGTGTATCACTTGACCTACCCTTACATTTGAGGGCTAGAAACGATAATAAAGAATGTATATTATGATTTTTCTCCTGGACTTCACCTCTTTGAGTTACAGAATTTGTCCCACTTAGAGTATCCATCCTGTATATTATATACATATACGTTCGGTATGTTCCATTTTGTGTATTTTAACAGCGTCACAGCGCAAGTAACTAAATGGCACATGGTTGATAACAGGAGAACAGATTAATAAATTATAAGTGCGTTAGAAAGCTTCTTTGGTATTGGGAAAGTTATACTTTTACACCAAACTCCTTATCTCTTAAAATTACCGAGATATTACTTTCAAAAGAAATTCTGGAACCCGCTGTTGGCAATTAAATTATTATTATTATTATTAATTATTATTGCATTCTCATATATTTACGTAAAAAGAGAACGCTATGAAATCGGTTTAAATTTTTACATTTTTTTTTTTGCATTTCTCGACGTTTTGTTACCTAAACAACACCAAAAACATTTTTAGAAAAAAATTTCGTGTCTGTGTATGGGTGTGTGCGTATGTGCGTGTGTGCGCGTATGTGCGTGTGTGCGTGTGTGCGTGAGTGCGCGTGTGCGTGCGTGCGCATGTGCGCGTGTGCGTGAGTGTGCGTGTATGTGCGCGTGCGTGTGCGTGTGTGTCTGTATATTTAATGGAATTTTGAAAAATGAATCTACTTTATTTTCAGTAAATATTTAAAACATAAACATTTTAAAACTGATTATCCACATCACATACACAAACATTATTTTCAATTGAATGATATTTAAAACATAACACACACACCCACGCACGCACGCGCACTCGCACGCGCGCGCGCACACACGCACGCACGTACGCACGCACGCACACACACACGCACATAAAAGACTTTTTTCAAACCATGACCAGCATCACGAATAAAGCTTTTCTTTGTATTTCGCCTTTCATGCTCTAAATGAAGCTAATTATGTGTGTAGAACAATTTTTCGATAACATTCCCCCCGTAAAAAAATGATTTTTTAAGAAAAAAAGTTAAAAGAAAATTTTATACATAAAAACAATCCAGATAAAAAATGCATTTTTCGGCGGAATGAAATCGTGTATTAATAAATTCAAACGTTTTTTTTTCGATAACTTTCAGAGTAAATTATATCCCAAAATAATTTTAAGTATGAACCTCATAAAAGGAACCATACAAATAATCCAGACAAAAATTTTTATTCCAAATTAATTTTTAAAAGATCTAATTTTACAATCCCCCTGTCTCGCTAAGCTGAAGGTCCTTCATTTTTCATTTCATTTCATAACATTGCAAATCCAGTTTTATTTCTTTTAATGTCTTTAGTAAATCCTCCAACCCCCTCCTTATTTTTATCATCAATACTTTCTTATCCAGTTCTGCTAATTCTGATTTACTGAATCGCGCACCCGCCTTATATTATACATCTATGTGTATCCTTGAAAACCACCAACCTTGAAACATTCTTGTTTCCCCCCACCATGAACTGATTCTATTTTTAGATTTCTAAGACATTTTATGATTGTACCTGAACATATATCGTAAAGCACTGAACACTTAGGAGGATGGATAGAGATAATGCTATATTTTGATATATCTATTTTAGATCATCTTGAACAGCTCCAAAAATTTCCCGCCAAAGTTTGAACTGGCTCCAAGAGCCCCAAACATTCTTTCTCTCTCTCTCTCTCTCTCTACTGCAAACATTCTCTCTTACTAGCACACTTACGATTTACATGGAAGTTCGCCATATTCTCCATATACAACGCATTAGGCGAGTGACCTTGAACTGATCCAAAAGCTACCCTATATCACTTCTCACCACCTATATTACAGAAAATTTTCATTAGTCCATACACACTAGATGGCACCACAAACAAACCCTAATTTTTCCTATAAATATACCGCTACGTGGCGCTATCTTTATTACAGAAAATATTCATGTCTGTACGTTACTAGATGGCGCTACAAACAAATTCAAATTTCGCAACAAGGAGGCCACGACAAGAGGGTGCCTACCCTTATACAAGTTCTCTTACAAGTTAGCATTAGGCAAAAAAATTAAAATTTTTCGACGAACAGATTTGTTATATTCTGATCTTGGCTAGCCCAAGGCCGACTCCAAGGACAGGTCCAAGACCAATTACAGGCAGCAAGACAAGTCTCAGGGTCAAACCCGAGGCCAGCCAAGAGGTCAGTCTCAAGGAGGGAGAGAGGGAGAGAGAGGGAAAGAGATGGGAGATAGCTGGAGAGTGGTGGTGTGAGCGGTAGTGAGGGGGTGTGAGAGGGTGAAAAGGGGATAAAGAAGGAGAGAGGGGTGAGAGAGTGTGTTTGGTGTAGAGGTATAATGTTTATAGTACCAATGAAGCTTTCTAACGCACTTATCGAAATTTCTACAAGGTGACTCAAAAATCTCATCAATATATAATTGTTTAATGCCACACCCCGTAAATTTATTTTTCTGTAGAATCTATTTGTATACCCCATTGTCAACCACCTGTGTCTTACTTGCTTACGTTGCAGCGCGGTCAAAAAGGTTATTCAAGCAGTTGTTTATTTTAAGCAAGCAAGTACACCTTTTCATTGATTTTCATGTTTTAATCACAGCATGTTGTTTGAGCTATTTAACAAAACAACAATAATTACACAACAAAATAGTTAATAAGATATGCTTATATTTTCTTTATGTTACATACATATAGGTTTGGTATGTTCCATTTTGTGTATTTTAACAGTGCCACAGCGCAATTAACTAAATGGCACATGGTTGCTAACAAAAGAACAGATTAATAAACTATACGGTGTGGCATTAAAACTAGATGAAATATTGGCGAAGTCTTTTATTTTCGAATCACACCGCAGAAATTTCAATAAGTGCGTTACAAAGCTTCTTTAGTACTGGGAAAGTTATCCTTTTACACCAAACCCCTTATCTCTTAAAATTACAGAGATATTGCTTTTAAAAGAAATTCTGGAACCAGCTGTATATGTGCAAAACATGCTTTGCAATTATTATTTCGTTCTCATATACTTATGTACAAAGAGAATCGGCTTAAATTTTCAAATTTTTTTTTGCAATTCTCGACGTTTTATCGCCTAAACAGCACAAAAAACACATTTTTAGAAAAAAATTTCGTATCTGTGTCTGTATGTGTGCGCACGCGCAATATCTTTTGTAGCGTTAAAGTTATCGATATGAAATTTGATACAAACGTTCATAAAATCTAAGTCAAGTTTGTTAATGAGCAAAATCCAACCAGTGGCGGGGCATTTTTAGACGCTTAGAAAATTAAAAAAATTCATTACTTCAAATTTTAAAAAGTTACAAGGTTAAAAAAAAACAAACAAATACTTGTTTATATAACTTCAACATAAAAAAAATAACCAGTGGCGCACCGTTTTTAAGGTGCAAAATTGTGCATTTTTTAAATTTATAAACCGATTTTTTTGAAAGTCGGGTTTTTAAGATCGCTAAATGTAAATTTGTCAAAATTCAAAATGGCGGATCAAGTGTATTTGTTTACGTATATGAGGAAGTATTATGGCAGTTAATTTGGCAGCGGTTTTCTTTCTTTATTTGGACATCCTCCCTTGAAATATATCCATACGAATGTCCCGCTAAGGTCGGTCAGCGGACACATGGTAATAGATTTGCGCAGAAATATTCTTCAAGTTCGTAAAATGGCTGCTAAGTGACGTAATAGGTACACTAAATTAGAAAATTAATTTTCTTTATAAAAGGTGTCAAGTTAAGGCATGACAAAGGTATTCGTATTAAACTTCTCGAAAATTTAGGAATAGCGTAAATTCTGGTATATTGTGCCGGTTGCTAAATTGTATCACTCAATATTTATTAAACTGTAAGCTTCTAACGCCATCTGTCTCCAAGTTAGAATTATGTCCCCTATTACAATACAAATTCATATTTCCAGGATAACCTGCAGAGACTTAAATACAAATTAAAATTTTCCGCCAATGGGCTCTCAACAAGGGGGCAAAGCCCCGAGAGCAAGTTAAGCTAAATAGCTTGTTTGCGTATACTGGCGCCAAACCATTAGTTGATCAATACTCGTGAGCGCTATTGGACGGTTAAAGGTGAAATTCGCATATTTCCAAAACACATGTTTATATAGTAAGTTTTTTTATAGTGTGAGCTAAGTCCCTGTGTCCAGACGATCGCTTTCTAGTAGTTGAGGTAGCATTATTCTGAATTATAAGTGATTTTTCTAAATATTAGGTGAGTTAAATTGATTCCAACCTTACTTTTTATTACAGAAATAAGAAAATTTGTGTCAAACATACCGGTTCGGTAATTTGTACCACCACTAGGTTTGTTAATTTGTACCGGTACAATTTACCAAACTCATTTTTTTTCAGTCATGCCTCGCAAGGGCATCAAATATTGCTAGTGGTTAGAGGAAGATATGAAAACAGTAATAAATATAAAACAGGGAGATTTGGATTAAATGATCTCTGCAAACGATACAAAATTACAAAGCCTACCTTCAAGAGGCACCTGCTGTGTACAAATGTGAAGGCAAAGGGAGGAGCCGAATCATTGGGGCGGTTAACTGTATTTAGTTCAGAAGTCGAGCAGGAACTAGAATATCAAATTCTGAAAATGGAAGAATCCTGTTATGGTCTTACCATCAAGAATATACGAAGGGCGATGTTCCAGTTTGCAGAAAAGAATGCCATACCCCCTAAAATTTATCCAAGCAAAGGAGATGGCGGGTAAGGCATGGCTTTATAGCTATATGAAAAGCCATCCAATACTTTCTTTGAGTCAACCAAAATCAATATCACTGGCTAGGTGCAAAGGCTTTAATAGACAGAATGTCAACCATTTTTACGATATTCTAGAAAGTTTATTTGATCAATATCAAATAGATGCGACAAGGATTTTTCAAGTAGATGAGTCCCGGTTTTCTACCGTTCAGAAGAAAAGCCAGAAGATTATTTCTAAGAAAGGAAAAAAGAATGTTGGAACACTATCTAGCGGTGAACGGGAAGTTAATATTACGTTAGTTGTTTGCACTAGTACAGCGGGACACTTTGTTGCGTCTATGATAATTTTTAAAAGGAAGAGAATGATGGTCAAACTTTCAGAAGGTGCACCACTAGATTGCTTAGTACAAATTTCAGACACAGTATACATACAAACTGAATTATTCGTGGTTTGGATAGGTACATTTATTGAAGTAGTCCGACCCATGCATGAACATAGAGTAAATTTAGTCCTGGATGGTCACACGGCTCACTCTAAGAACCTGGAGGCAATTAATTCAGCTCGAGACAACGGCGTCATTCTTCTACAATTGCCAGGACATACCACGCATCGCCTTCAACCACTAGATGTTAAAGCCAATGGAAATGTATTACAATCAGGCAGTTGAAAGGTGGATACGAGAACATCCGGGATTGACGGTGACACAATATCAAGTTGCCAAACTTCTAGGGGAGGCCTATGGGACAGCTGCAACTATTGACTTTGCAATGAATGCGTTTTCTAAATGCAGTATATGGCCTGTGAGTAGACACGTTTTTACTGATGTTGATTTTGCTGGAAGTGATGCTTTACTCAATAATAAACCTCAGTTATCACCACAAGGAAATGGGAATAATAGACACATTGAGCAGGCTCAAGATGATTCCTCCGATGAGGAAACCCCCCTTGCTAATTTAAAATCAAAAGAACCTCCCAAGGAATCTCCTCTAAATACTTCCTTTGAAGAAATCATTTGCTTGCCAGGACCTAGCGGATTGAGAGATAAACGGCGGGAGCCTAAAAATGCCCAACAAGCAACAGTGCTCACAATTAATTAATTAATTTATTATTTATTAATTAATTAAGTAAACAATCAATTAAGTATGACCAAACATTTTATATTGTATATAAAATCACAATCAACCTTCAAATGTTTCCTTTTAGTTGATAACACTATTAAATGGTTGCGCATAGGTATTGATGGTTACACATATATAGATTGTTCACGTTTCATTTTAATAGCGTTATAAATTAAAAGTAAAAATATTGAAAGGTCGAATTTAATGTTAAATTATACGTTTCTAATCACATTTCGCATTAACTGCAAGGATGTTAAAGGCGTCCAAATGATTATCTTAATTTTTTTTCACCGAAAATTTTTCTGCAATAGAAGTTGATCATGCACGCCTCTCTCTTGTTACGGAACTCTGAATTAAAACAACTACTAAAAACGCTTTTATTTATCAGAGTAGAATGGTTGAAAAACAAGCATTATACAGTAATTTGATTATCTCACCGTTTATAACTAAACAAGTAGCGAAATCAAGCAAGACTAGATTAATAAATGCACGGGTTTTAGGATATGTCGACGACTTGAGCGGCAGCAGAGATGGTACGTAGAGGGGGACGTCGCACTGGAGCGGCACGAGAAAAGGGTGCGTCGCCTCATCTCGTCTGATATTGACGAGTATGCATTTCAAAATTACTTTATTCATTATTACATATACATATTTAAAACATATTAAAAGCGTCTTTACATCGCACTTTTTGCTGAGTATTTATATTCTAGACATAATATTTGCTAAATACATATCAAAATTAACTATATAGTATCACTTCATTTTTACCTTTCATACTTATAATTCCGTATCTACACTAATTACACGTTGCTTCATCACGCTCCTTGATGTATTGCTGAGCCGAAGTGTCTTTATCACACTATGGCTTTCATAAAATCTTAAATCCAGTTTCATGATTTCGTTTAGTTTCCTTATTAGGATACAAGTTCAAATTTCCCCTCATGGATGGCACTACAAACAAATTCAAATTTTTGGCCAAGGGCGAAGGTCAGAGTGTAAGTTGCTGAGCCCTACATCTGTCTACAAGTTAGAATTATGACCCTTATTACAATACAAATTCATATTTCCAGGATAACCTGCAGAGACTTAAATACAAATTAAAATTTTCCGCCAATGGGGTCTCGACAAGGGGGCAAAGCCCCGAGAGCAACTTGAGCAGCCCTACAGTCTTACAAGTTAGCATTAGGCCTCTTATTACAATAAAAATTCAAATTTTCCACCAAAGGTACCACGACAATACATGGACTACGAACAAGTTCCGATCACGACAAGGGGCGAAGACCCGAGAACAAGTTGCGACGCCCGACACCTGTCTTACAATCTCGGTTATTTTCGGGGAGTGTTGGAGTGGGGCTGCCGAAACAGTCTTCGTCGAATGCCTCGCATCGCAAAATTTTACCTATATGAATAATGTAAAGTACTTAGAGCCCTCCAACCGTCATTAACATAAAGTAATTATTTTCCGATTTCAACAGTTATGTAACCGCAATAACAACCTTTCACTATTCAAGTACATCTAATGTCTATGGAATAAAAATACCAATCCTACATTAGTGAAACCTTTATGAAGGTTAAAGGGATTCGAATTATATGCTGTACACGTTCTTTGCGCGTGACAAAAAAATCCCACCAATTAGATTACACTTATTTTTAAAAAACAGACTTGATTATTTGTGACGTCATCTGGTGGTGTATTTTTTAAGCTAGTAGTGTATTTTTTAAAAGCAGATTTGCAACGTCGTCGAGTGATGTATTTTTAAACTAGTGCATGTTTTCTTTTCTGTAATGGACGTTGATCGTGGCCCTATACAGTAGTGTATTTTTAAAACCGGATTTGCGACGCCGTCTAGTGGTGTATTTTTTAAACTAGTGCATGTTTTTTGTAAAGGAAGTTGATCTTTCTTCTCTCTCTCTCGCCCCCTAGCGTCTCCTTGTTTCTATCATCTCTCGCTCGTTTCTTGCGTTATTAGGTTAGATAGAATACACTTACAATATTACGTTAGATTAAACGCACGGTTTTAGGATAGGTCCACGCGCACGTGCGGTATCATATTACAATTCTTGAACATCTAAAATAGAATCAGTTCAAAAGATTTTTTCACGCTTAGCGGTAAGGGGCCTGCTTGGGAGCCACTCCAGAGCGACGTCCCCCTCAACGAATCATCTCTGCTGCGCTCAAGCCGGCGACATATCCTAAAAACCGTGCATTTTTAATCTAGTCTTGTTTGATTTCACTACATATTTAGTTATAAATGGTGAAATAATCAAATTACTGTATAATGCTTGTTTTTCAACCATTCTACTCTGATAAATAAAAGCGTTTTTAGTAGTTTAGTTGTTTTAATTAAGAGTTCCGTAATAAGAGAGAGTCGTGCATGATCAACTTCTATTGCAGAAAAATTTTCGGTGAAAAAAAATCTGCAATCACAGGTATATTCTACTGTTTTATCGTGCTTATCTTTTAACATCAAGACAATCCTATTCGGACGCCTTTAACAACCTTGCAGTTAATGCGAAATGTGATTAGAAATATATAATTTAACAGTCGACCTCTTAATGTGTAATTTACAACGCTATTAAAATGAAACGTGAACAATCTATATGTGTGCCATTTAATAGGATTATCAACTAAAAGTAAACATTTTAAGGTTAATGTGATTTTATATACAATATAAAATGTTTGGTAATACTTAATTGATTGTTTACTTAATTAATTAATAAATAAATTAATTAATTGTGAGCACTGTTGCTTGGCCGTCAAAAATACGCCTCCCACGTAGGCCTAAACAAAAAGTTGAGGGGAAGGTGTCCTAGGGGGCGGGGCTTGTGACGTAAAAACTGGAGGAGATGGTGCCCGTATTCTACTAACGTCTATATGTATGAATCCGTAGGTACAAAACATCCTCTTGATATCAGCAGAGGATGCACAGGCACACAAAACAGAAATCACTATAAGCAGCACGTGCTTAATTTCTGGAGCATCTTGGGATCTCCACCACTGCACTGCTGTTACATTTTTTATTATTTCATCCGAAAACATAGTTTTGTGAAAAGGGTCTGACTTGGCTTCCAACTTAATTAGTAATGGTAATAATATTCGGAAACAATATCTAAAGCATCTCTTTTCTACAGCTAGTAATGGATATTTTTTTTTTATATTTATTGTATGATCCAACATATATTCCAAAAAGTGAAAGGGGGTTAGAGCTTGAACATATCTTTAATTAAATATTTGATACTGACACAAGCTTCTTTCTTCTACAAAACTGTCAGTGTTAAAAATAGGCATTAACTTTTCCATATGTAAACTGCTCGAGATAAAAATGCACTTTTTTGTTGTATTACGACAATCACCATGAAGAGTTTCAACATCAATGATACCACCAGTTTTACGTTCACTGATTTCCCAGTGACTTTTTAGTCTGTCCACTAGACCTTTCAATTCTTTACCACACTTTTTACACACTGCTCTGCAACCTAGTTTGTCAACCACTTTGTTTTTTACAAAATGTTGCCAAATATTAAATTCCTTTATGCCCCGGCTTGTCATGCCTCAAAATGTCTTGCTAGATTACCCACAGAACCAAAAATATTACTAATAACTAGAAAAAGTACGTGTCATTTTTATAGCTGAGCGTTTTCTGCCAGCTTTTACAAGTTTCAACAATTCCCCAAACTCGCAAAACTGTGCGAACAGAATTTTCACGTTAAGATTTGTCACGTTTTGCTTCCTATCTCCCTACTATTTATATAAGACTTATTGGTCTGCTTCTTGAAATAACGTGATGGAGGAATAGTTAACTTCTTTGTAAAGAAACTAAATAACTTCAGAGTGTTTTAACCAAAACTAACAAGCTTTATGTCCATAAAAAGAGCTTTCTCTCCTCAATGAATTGCTAAAGCCTGTCCGGTAGAACTGAACGGGTATCGGATTAACAAGGAGGATTGTCAATATATGGTTCTATTGTGCTTGAAACCGCCTTAATGCTTTGCTGTCTCGTACTTATTGTACGTGACAAAGAAAGATGGATATATTATGAATAATGCCTCTATTTCTGCCGAACAAAAGCGTTTGCAACTTTCACACATAATGACAAGGCAATAAGAATCAGATGCAGGTAGAATAGAAATTCAATAGGTATAATAAAATGCCAGTGGTTCTCAACACTGCTTTAACATTATATAATTTGTGAAGAAATGCAACTTTTGTATAATAAAAATAATAATCGATTACTAATTACCTATAAGTAATTTCAATTGACACCTTTCACTTATACTTATAACAACAATAACAAATACATTTTTATTATAGTTAGTAAATATTAATTAAATTACAAAGATATACTTTTATAATTAAATGTAAAATTATAATTGTCATTCGGCTTCAGATTCATCACTTCCTGAGTCATCCAAATCTTGGAAAAGATCATCGTCATCACTTTCTTCAGTGTTAACTGTGAAAATAAGAGGTCTTACTTCATCCACAATCTCTTCATTAACAAAAGTATCTTTAATTATTTTATCCGTATGATCAATACATTTTTGCCATATTTCCGCACTAACTGTTTTTAATGCGTCGTTCCACGTATTAAGAACATCTTCGTCTTTTCCGGATGTCGCAACGATACTTTTGTCGTATTTGTTCTTAGTAATGCCCCATACCAACTCAATTGGATTGAAATGGCAATGATACGGGGGCAGGCGCAAAACTTCATGGCCAATTTGATAGAGCTAGCTCATCGATTACATATTTTTCGCATTGGTCTACTTTGTTTCTTTTGGCCAATTCCACTAACTCTGCCTTTGTCATAAAATTTTCCCACGCTATTTTTTTAGCGGTTAACCATTGCTGTATTTCTTCTTTTTTCCAAGAAACTTTGACTGCCTTCTCTGCCTTTCGAGAATGATAACTCGCATTGTCAAGGACAATTATTGATGGTTCCTCTAATTTTTGTAAAAGTGATTCCTCAAACCATTTTTCGAACAATTCTGCGTTCATATTATCGTGATAATCTAATGATTTATTTTTGTACCGAAAATTAATTGACTTCCGTCGATAAAACCGTTTCTGTTACCTGCTTCAATGATAATAAATCGTTTTCCATCTGATGATTTGTTCGGTTGATGTAAACTCTTTGCACTGTTATCTTGCCAAGTACATTTTGACGTACTACCTTTACTAAATATCCACGTTTCGTCTGTAAAACAAACTGTCTCGAACTTTCGAGTTAAGATTTTGAGATACTTTCTCAGAAAAACGTTTCTTTTGGCGACAATGTGGCTTTGTTCACACAAACCGCGTCTATTGTTGGTTTTTGGAATTTAAAGCCCATATTTTTAACACTAGAGCCAAACTGGTTTTTCCTATTTCATACGCGGTTCTCAATTTTAAGAAGTTTAATAATGAATTTAACGTTACGTGTTCCTTCTTCGCGTACATCTCGTATATTAATGCACGAATTGTTTGTTTTCCATTTTCTGGAAAATCTGTAGTGCAAAGTTTGACACGCTGTTTTTACACTGGAGGTTCCAACTCGCCGCCATTTTTTTTAAAGCACAGATTTTCCCACCGTCGAAACCGAAAGTTTTAACGCGTTTGCTGTTCTTTGTTGAACAGAAAATGTAGATAATAGTGGACCACCATTTTCTTTTCTTCTTTAAAATAATCGACTGTATTTAAAACTAATTCGGAATTTCTTTACTCAACTTTTTCGGCATTATATTAATGGTTAGTTTATATAAACGCTTACTCAAAGAATAATGATAATATAGATATTGCAGTTGTTTTATTTATACCTATATGTACCTACTAAATGGTATAATAATCTATTATTAATTACTTATTGTTACAGTATTGCATATTTATTTGGATTCTTTTGTAATTGAGTACACTAAAACGTCATTACCATACTTAGGTATACAATGAACTTTCTAAATGTAAATTGAAATACCTATACTTAATCGAATATTCATTATTATGAATGGCTTTTATAAATGTTTATTATAAAAACTTGCATTCTTCCATAAATTTTAAATGTAATGTTAAAGCAGTGTTGAGAACCACTGGCATTTTATTATACCTATTGAATTTCTATTCTACCTGCATCTGATTCTTATTGCCTTGTCATTATGTGTGAAAGTTGCAAACGCTTTTGTTCGGCAGAAATAGAGGCATTATTCATAATATATCCATCTTTCTTTGTCACGTACAATAAGTACGAGACAGCAAAGCATTAAGGCGGTTTCAAGCACAATAGAACCATATATTGACAATCCTCCTTGTTAATCCGATACCCGTTCAGTTCTACCGGACAGGCTTTATAAACTATTATTCTGTACTTCCAATAATAGTTGATAGAGGGCATTTTTTAAAAAAATTATGTTATTTGCATTTTTCTGGATATTTTCAAACGGAACGGTAGTATATTTTGGATATTGGCCAGAAGATGACTAGATACTAAATAACTTGGTGGAAACCGCAAATCTCTATCTTTTTTCCAACTAAAGATATTTACAAAAAGACTGTCAAGAAAAGACATACTTTGCAAACAGTTGCAACAATGTACAATTTATTTAACAATGTAAAATAAAACAACAATAACAGCAAAGACCAACTGGTATAAACGGCAAAAAGAAGTTTTAAAAATAGTTATTAATGATATGTGTCCAAAAATGAGGTCTTTGTTTTTCAAACACACTAATCTAGCACGGGCACATATTGTATTTACTATTAACTGTTCAGAAAATAACCCACATTGGATGATTCAAGTTGATCATAAGAAAAGTAGTGCACAGCGTGTCCCATTTTTATGGTTTTTCAGGGTATCTTGGTTTTTACAATACTGCACCATTTTCTTCTTGTCAAACAAATGATGGTATTTTCCAAAATTTCATAGCATACTTCGGTTTAGAGAAATAGGACGTTTTTGTTTTCTACGCAGCTTAATACAAGTCATATATTTTCAGAAAAATATGAATTTACCAGTTGACCAAAAAGATAGATACCAGGTATTATATGTACCGTATGTCCACGGATAGACCTGCAAAGAGGTAGGATTGACAAAAAAATGTTGAATTTGAATTTCATATTTGGGGATTAAGCCCCGCTTGGCTTGAAACTAATTTTAAGTACTTTGTCGATTGTTTGAAATTAAGGGGACCTTGGTGGTTCGGGTATAGTAACTATTATGTACTAACTACGACAAAACATCATTAAGAAAAGTTGTTCAGAATATAAAATTACCGCCCCATGCAAAATTTTAGTGTCTGCTTATTGTTAGCAAATCCCTAAAACAGCTCTCACTCATGGGCCGATTGTTATCACAATCACCTTCCTATTCACACATGTCGAATTTAGACTTTAGCTAAATAATTTATTTAAATAAAGCACCTACTAAATTAGCGCACATTTCAATACGAGCTCGTAACTATTTATAGAATTTTCTAATTTGTTCTAGAATTAACAATTCTATTTTTCATTTAGTGGTTCTGAGTAGACTAATTGTTTCAACCGACCCCATAAATAAAAGTCCATGACAGTTAAATGGGCACTTCGAGAGGGTCACAAAATTCACCCATTTCTCCCAATCCATTTTTCGGCAAACTTTGCATTTAAACAACGATCCGAGCATAGTGAGCTGGACATCCATCTTGTTGAAACTGCATTGAATTATAATAATTTAAGGGCACATTATCAATTTCTACATTCTTCAGTTTGTAGTTTTTCTAAATAATTTTGATCATAGAAATTCCCGTCAAAAAAATACGGACTAATAATTCCATGGTACATATAGCACACATTAACTTTTTTAAAATATTGTCGTCGGTTGGGAATTGTAAAATTAGTATTTCTCCGATCTTATCCAATCTTACCCGATCTTATCTGACCTTACCCAGTCTTATCCCCTCTTATTCGATCTTATTCAATCTTACTCAAATCTTATCCGTTCTTATCCAACCTTATCTGATTTTACCCGATCTTATCGTATTTTACCCGATCTTATCCGGTTCTACCCGATCTTACACAATCTTATCCGATCTCATACGAGTTTATCCTACTTATCCGATCTTACCATTAATTATACAAACTTGCATGTTGACTTTGAATAAAATAAACTATAAGCTTTTCCCGTTTTATATTAAAATTTAACTTTAACCACATTGATTAAGTTTTGCAAATTAAATGTATTATATCTCAAAACAATATAAATATATTTCCTATGATATACTGGAATTAAATATAAGTAGGTGTTACGGTACTTGGGTGTGGGAAAATTTTGAAGACCGTGGGAAAATTTTGCGGATCGTGGGAACTAAATTTTGGCAATTAGCCCGGGTCAAACCCTTTAATGTTTGCCGACAGTATTTTGGCAATTGGTCCAGATCAAATCCATTGATGTTCGCCGTCAAGGTCAAAGTTCATTCGCCTCATGGCAACTTCGCAATTCGCCCGGTCTTTGATGCTGCCAAGACCAAAGGTGGAATTTTGGCAATTGGCCCGTCCGCCAAGGTCAAACGTGGGAGTTTTGGCCTTTGATGCCGGCAAGGTCAAAATTCATTCACCTCGTGGCAACTTTCGGCAATTGACCCGGCCTTTGATGCCGCCAAGATCAAAGTTCATTGACCTCGTGGGAACTATATTTCGCAAACTCTTTGATGTTTGTTGACAAGGTCAAAGTTCATTGACCTTACTATTGGGGTTCTGAATCAAATTTTGGCGAATGTGTGTGTGTGTGTGAGTGAACCCGTTTTGCTACACACTATGTAATATCTTAAACTGCTTTCAAGGTCACCTGCGAGGGGCAAGTCATAGAAATCTAATTGGTTCGTGGAAACATGAATAAGTTGTTGTTGAAGAATGACAGGTTGTCCTCTAGGTTAAAAGGCAGGTCAAGCATAAATGGTTCTTGTATTGGTTAAATTGAGTCAAGATAATCAACGTTAAGCGGTTCTTTTATTGGCTCTGTGTGTGTATCTTCAAATCTATGTTTTTAGTGTTTGCGACGTTTTTCGAATATTTTTGGCGTTTTTTTCAATGTGTCCAAACCATCTTTAGAGTATTATTCATATCAGGTCTACCTTCCCCACTCGCAAGGGCAGGGTGTGTTGTGTAAGTAAAAAAAACATAACATAATAGGTGTTTATTTGTTCAGTTATTACAATTCTCAAGGTTACCTGTAGAGATATCCCGATCTTATTTGATCTTACTCTTCATGAGCAAATTCTTGGAAATAGCAGCATTCCTAATCAATGACTCATTTGCTGGCTTTACAAATACGTAGGTCAAGGTGAGTATTTGACAAGCTGAAACATGTTGAAGTCAAGGAAATATTTTTCTTAAGAACAAGTCAAAATTTCAAGGGAAACCTTTTGGCGGGAAATTAAATCTAAAAGTTGAATTCGGCTTCGTCTGATGAAGAGGATCAGATACATTTGGGTGTGTTAGCCAAAAAAATAAAGACGGCTACTACCTGAGCAGACCACCTCAAAAGAAACATTCAACGCTCCAATCAAATCCAATCAATACTGCCAAACATCAACTATTTTCAGACAGACATTTCAAATAAATATCTCCCTAGTATTTGGGATGTTAGACCAATTGCAATGTCTGAACGTCATCAAACACTCGAAAAAGGATGTCAACTTCTATCATAAGTGGTACTCCACTTTAAGAAAAAGTAGAGAAAAGGCCATCCATAAGATCGATGTTTACGTCATCATCTATACAAGATGTTGATGGTTTATGAGCATCCTATAATATATCTTTACTAATAGCAAGTTGGGGAAACCCCACACAATTGGAGAGCAGCTTACTTTACCAGCCATTGCGGAGGTCCTCAACAATGTATTGCACAAGCCTACACATTATATTGTAAAGAGAATTTAGAGACTGATACCAGAGGAGAATCGATTTTTCAGGCCGTGGAACGTTTTCTTACCGACAAAGCCATGGAAGCATATTGTTTCTGTTGCAAGATTTTCAGCTATTTTTGACTCTGTGTTGGAGTTTTTACAAGAAAAAGATCCAAATTTGAAAGAAAATCTGAACAATTGTAAAACATATTTATTACTTGACTGATATCCTTAACAAAGTTAATTTGCAGCTGCAGGGTGACTCTCAAACTTGATTAAAACAAAATCAATGCATCGTGGAACATTGCTAAAAAATACCTTATCACTTTTCCATCATCATACCTAGTCGAAAAAGGCTTCAGTGTGGTTACATGTTTGAAAATCAACAAACTCAGAGATTTAAGGCTGTAACTCACCAATATTGAACCAGATTTAGCTAGATTGGTAGAAAGCGATCAGGTTCATCCAACACACTATATTTTTTTTTTTGATCTTTACTTTGCATTTTAATGTTTTTTTCGAAAAATAATAACCTACATAAGTATTTTTACGTAATTTGTATTAATAATTATTAATTACACTCGATATTTACTGAATTTTATGTCCATTTATTTTGTTAAATTTTGATAAGAAAATGATGTCAAGTTTACTCACTTAACCAACTGCAAAGTTTTTAAATTGGTAAGTATTTTGTACAATAGGATTTTGAGGTAATTTGGCTATGGGGGGCTGAGGTATCAGTTCATTTTGGAAAAGGGGTTTCTGGCCCACAATAGTTTGGGAATCTCTGCTTTAGTGAATAAAAGTTTTCATATGTTATTTTATCATTAGTTTTTCATAACAAAACGTCATTTTTTATATGCCATCTTAATATAGTATTTTAAAAACACTACTGCTGATCAACGGTATTTAAAATGATTAGAAAGAAACCACACAAAAATACAAAACAACAAATTTATTACATTTTAATTAACTTCATCACACAGCTACTAAATACAATAATTAAATCCTAATGAGTATATTAATGACTAATTGTACAACTTAAAATTAATTTGACATTCTTTATTACAGTTCTAACTGTTCAGACTCTCAAGATATTTAGGCACATTTTCTTTTGGCCCTAAAATCACACTGAAATATAATAGCATTCAATATATAAATATTACATAGACAAGGCATAATAAATAATGTTTTATGCACATTCACTAATGCATTAAGGCCGTACGCACAGACACACATTAAGAATTCCGGAAAAGTAATACATACAAGTACAATTGTAATTTCTTCAATAATTAAAATTTTATTTGTCTTTTATTTTGGTCTGATTACATTAGTCTTAAAACTTAAATTGCCATAATATAGTAAAACCAACAAGCTTTTTATACAGTGGTGTTGGCACTTAACATTTATTCTACGGAAGCTCTAAAAATGATCTTCATTATTTAGCATTTTTCATCACATTGGTCCGTCAATCGATTTCTCAATGATTAATAACAAAATTAATTTAGTTATTTAAACATAATTTTTGCACACTAAAAAATAATCGTAATAAAATCTATTCATGCCTCACATAAATTAATTTTATATTTTCCACTATAATACTTTAGGTCTTTTAACACAGATTTAAATTCAGTGAAATATGATATGAACATTAAACCAACAGTACCATAATATGCTATAGAAGGAACAAAGGTTTTTATTATATTGACAATTTTAGAATCTATGATGCCATTAGAAAAAGTGTGCAAAATTAACTAGTTATAAAAATTTATGCATCAAAATGACCAAACAAAAAGTAACAAAGTAGAGGTTACTAGATTAAAATAGTAAAATCTAAATAAAAATTTGTTCTTCATCCGATGTTGTTACATAATTTGAGCTATCATCGTAAGTGTTTTCCATTTTTTTAACTGGAGTTACTGGATATCTAACAGGTCCTCGCCACTTTCTGCTTAAACCTAAACTACGAGGCAAAGGAATATGAGGAATTTCATTCGTCATATTGCCACCATCAGTTAAGCTCTTGCATGATTTAACTTTGGGTATCATATCAACTATGATCGCCCTATTATTATTTATATTACTGTCACTTATGTGTGTGCATGATTTTGAAACTGTTCTATTAAGATTTGTACGAGTGTTTCCCTTAGGTCGGATATCATTTTCTAAATTGTATCGAATATGTTTATGATATGGTACGTCTGTTTTTAATTTATGAGGATTTGTAATATCATGACAACTTTCAGTTATATACTTCTCCACAGGACTACTGTATCTCACATTTAGAGATTCATTCAATTGCAAGTAGTTGGCGACATTGTTGGGGTAAGACATACGTTTTAATTTGTTATTCAAATTTACCACATTTGCATGAGATTGGTTAATATTAGATAAATCCATTTTAAAGTGTAAATCATTTCTACTTTTAACTTCTGATATTGGTAGAGTCGCTTGATTATATATATTATTTTGTTTACACTGATATGTGAAAGAACAAATTCAACTATTTTGCCGCTGACTTTTAATAATTCGACAGCTTCATTATAGTTCAGGCTAAGAAGATTTCTTCCATTTACTGCTACTATCTGATCACCAATACGTATATTACCCTGCAAGTATGCTGGACCACCAGCTAACACAGATTGTATATAAATTTTGCCATCAGAACCTTCCATAATTTGAAGTCCGAGACTTCCACTCTCATCCCTTTCAATGGTTATAGAATATAAAGTACATTCTTCAGCAAATGAAAAATTGTTCAACTTTTCTATAAGTGACGCACTGAGAGATTCTTGAAAATCTGGTAAAAAATGATTTCCAATTGATTTTAACGAGGAATCTAAAACAAAAATAAGACGCTCTTAGTAAGAAAATTTAATATAGGAGGTGTGTGTGTGTGTGTACGTTTGGAAATATTTGTGGAATTTTGTGCGTGCATAGCAAGTATTTGTGGCTTATGTTACACTTGTATAAAAATAGTTTTTTTGGCTTGTTCAAAGCATTTTCAACTGATTTATACATTTCTGGTATTTTTCGAGTGTAAGGTTCCATAATTTCGTTTACAGCACGTCAGTACGCACACTAATATTTGTGGCGTCAATAACTTGACACAGCACCCCTTGCATTAATTATCTTCAATACACACTTGCATATTAGTGGTGTCATTTTGTATCCTTTTCTTATATTTATTTTTGAAATGTCGAACTGTAGTATTTGTTAGGCTTGAATTGCACTGTCATTAAGTTTCCATAGTGGGTATTGTTACGCTAAATAATTTGTTACTCTATATGTATTAACTAAATTGTTATTTACGTATTTACGTGACAGGTTTGGAAAGATAACCAAAATGTGGTGCAGCTGCTCAGTCGCAAAAAAAAACAAAAATATTGGAATAGTAGGTTCGATTGTGTAGTACTTACTAAACAGCAAAATATAAATAAATAGGGCGCCAGGGTCTAAACTAAGAGGTCGTAGGATAGCTTGGGAGCGCTCTCAAACATGTAAGAGAAAATAAGTCATAATGTAGATTTACAAACTCAAGATAACTTGTTTTAACTCTTACCCCTTTAACCACCTTTTTATTCTGGTAAATCTTGCGAATAATCAAGTAACTATTTAGGTACGTCTTACAATAAAATAACAGCTGATTTTCCGTATAAGAAATTAAATAACAAAATTGAATTTTCGTTTATGCCCACATAATTTAAATGAACGTAATCGTCTAATTGTTTATTTGACTAACGACTAATTATAATCACGACTGTTCTAAACACAATTGAACTATTAACTTTATTTAAACGTCCAAAAGAAACAATAGGGAAAACTGTTTGTATCCCTAAATTAATAAAGCTTATCTGACCTTAAAATGAAGACTTGTTGACCTCTTTAATTATTTTTCATTTGTTATGAATGATTTCCTGGATGGCAGTATGCAGTTCAAACTCGAAATCCTCGGTTGACTTTATGATTTGTGGGTCGATTATATTTAAAAGTAATGTGGCAAAGCCATAACGGCCTAAAATTATTAATGCATTGATTAGAAAAGGTGAAACGAAATACGTTTTTTTTTTGTAATAGAATAGTTAGAAATAACAAACTTGCAATATTAAATCCAATATTAAAATTGTTAAGAGTTTCAAAATCTGTTTAGTATTCTAACTCAATGTACTAATTTTCTAATTACTAAAGAAAACTCAAATTGATGCTGACTCGATAATAAATCCACCAAAGGCGATTGTAAAACTATACATATGGTACCGAGAACAGCATGCAAGTGAGTGATAAAATTCTTACCTGCTTTACCCAATTCAAAATATAAATATAAATATTATAAGTATTGTACGTTTATGCCATCTATTATTATTTTATTTTAGCTTATTTAAAATGTATATAGAAAATTGTGTAATTTCAAATTTAAACCGTAACAGTATACGAAATTGTGCATCGTTTATGTAAGTTTATGAAGGTAAGTACTGTTTCTACTTTACTAAAAGATTAATTTAACTATTTTGTTTGTATGTATATTTCACAGCAAAGCACAACTCAGGTAGAATATTAGTTACATACAAATTGAAGAGCCAATACGAGGAGAAATTAAAATTTTTTTAATTGTTAATATTCCTATTAAAACCAAAGTATTTTGTCTCTAGGCAACCCTTTAGTCTACCAGTGGTCTGTTTGATTACCACAATTACTCATTTCTAGGTAAAGACAAATGTAGTAAAAAAATTATACCATTAAACATAAACTATATTTCAAAAAGCATTTAGGGATTCTGTTAAGAAGTTCCTATTTACATAATATTTCATCTTCTTGTTAAACTGTTTATTACTTTTATTATTAACGTTAACCAGTAAACGTTTATTTCATAACGATCTAATGTTACTATGTGACTTAATTAAATTAACCTAACTGGGCTTAAAACAGAATTTTATTTATATTATAAAACTGAGCTGTTGGATATAAACTATTAAAAATTTGGTTCTTTTCCACATTAATCTTTTAGTAATATGCAATAGTAAGTAATAAAGTTAATACAGTTTCATCAACTTGACACAACAAAACCAGATAAATGATCGTCTTGTACCTAATAGTTATCTAAAACCAAGACAAAATTTAAATATTATAGCAGTACAAAAGATTAAAATTTATTTTACTGAAGAAACATGCAGCACCTCTGTAACGAATTCTACATTATTGACTGAAGAACTTTTTGGCAATGACTCCTCTTTATCAGACTTTTTTTCTAGTGGAAGTGCAGATGAATACATTCCGCCTTCCGAAAGTAGTTATTCATCCAATTCTGAATCCTCCAAATCAACAAATTTGAGTTGGGCAGACAAATTGTTTCAAAAAAGGTGTTTACTTTCAACTAATTTACTTAAAGAACCAATGAAATACAAACAAAATATGTAAAAATTATTATTATTAATTTTATTAAATACATAAATAAAAAGTTTACCTCGAATAGGGTTTGAACCTACAACCTGTACTTTGCTAAAAATTACAAATAGACAACAGATTACATAACACTCATAAAATTAAAAATGCACCTTTTTAAAAAATGATAGTAATAAGAATAACAAAATATTACAACAAACTGCTTATATTAAAGAACAAGGAGACACAAAATTGTTGAAGAATCTGTAACCTCAAGCATTGAAAATGATTTATAAGTTTTCTGTTAAAAAAGGAATGAGAAGACTGGAAAGCGCATCAGAAATAAACGTTACTGCTATTACATATGTCATAAATTAGTTGTTAATTTATCAAGGCATTTTATCTCTATACATTGGAATGATACAGCAGTGGCTAAAATTTTGGCGTTGCCTAAAAATTATAGTTCCCGAAAACAAGAATTTAGAAAATAATGCAGGCGGGTAATATTTATCATAACTGTGCAGTGTTACAACTTAAAAAGGGAATTAACTTATTTTATTAAGTAGACCTATTCCACTTGAAAGAGCTTTCTTATTTTGACTATGGACCATGTCCCGATTGCTTGAGTTTCATGCTGAAAAAAAATATTTCTCATCATATCAAAAAATGCAATGAAAACTCAATAGTGTATTGAGTATCAAGAACAGTAAGAGACATTTACCAATCGACGGCCATGATTGGCCAGTGACCGGCACAACCCTTAATGTTTGTGATACTCACGCTGTTTTTTGCACGATTGTATTAAATTTACCACAATTAAAAGTAATTTAAAGTTTGAATTTAACCGATTAGTGCAAGCGACTCTATGGTTACTGCAACATTTGGAAAAGACATTTCTACTGGATATTTTGAAAATATTGTTGTCAAAATGCGAGAAGATGAAATTACAAAAATTTGTAAAGAGGATTCTCTTATCTTAAGACATGGCTTTATGATGTACGAAAAAAACAGTATTACTCAATCAGAGTTGAACAGGCAATCAATGCGTCAAATTGGCAGATTATTAATAGAAATTAAAAAAAATCGTCATTGCAGTCCCCAAGTACCTTTTAAAACCTCAGAATTTTGACTGCATTGTGCAAGCAACAAAAGCATTTGGTATATGTACAGAAACTATAGCAGTTAGGCGAAATTTTAGAATTCTCCCTCTTGCACTAAAATTACGGCATTCCTTAAAAAATATGCTTGTTATGAAAGAGGGTGTGTACTGCAAAAAGGTGATATGTGACGTAATACACAATTGAAATCCTTTCTTTCTTTAATGGATATTGAATGCAATATTAATCATCCAATGCAGTAAACACATTTCATAGTAGAAATTCAATTGCACGCCACTGCTACCAATCACCAGTGACCTCATAAAACTTAATCAATATTTAACAACAGAAATAAATCGATTAAAACTGTAGATATAAAGAACAAATGAACCATCTGCAACAAACTGGTCTTTTTTGCATCTTTGACTTTAAGTAGAATAATAATATTTAATAAAAGGAGATCCAGAGAAACGGCTCGAATGACTCTTGAACATTACGCAATGAAACCTATGTGGTCTGAACAAACTACAGAGTAAGCCAAACAAGCAATGACTCATTTTGAAAAACAGCTTGCTGATCATTTTTCTATAGTGGAAATTTCAGGAAAACGAGGAAGATTTGTCCCAGTGTTTAACACCTGGTGTGAAATTAGCAATAGATCTGCTATTAAAAACAAGAACTATTGCGGTATATCAAAACAGAATCCGTTATGTATTCGCTAGAGGTGGACCGTCTTTAGAATACATGAGGGGACACGATTGTTTTAGAAAATTCTGTGAACTTGCATAGCTGCCATCACCAAAAATGTAAATGGAACAAAATTGCGAAAGTATGTAGCTACAGTAACACAAATTATAAACCTTACTGAAAACGAAACTGATTGGTTTGCCAGCCATTTGGGACATGATGTCCGCATTCATAGAGATTTCTATTTTCTTCATGAAAGTACGTGGGTGGGTGGGAGTACGCGTGCGTGCGTGTGCGAGTATGAGTGCGTGTGGACTGTGGGCGTGTTCGTGTGCGTATGCATACGAGAGAGAATGGGCGTGTGAGAATGGGCATGTGCGAATGTGCAAGTGTGTGTGCGAGTTACGGGTGCGAACATGCAGTGCGAGTGAGTGCGCGTGTGCGAGCGAGCATGACTGTGGGTGTGTGCGAGTCCATCTGACATGTATTATTATGTTCGTTTTTACAATGTTGCCTATTTTCGTTATGAATGTATTAAGAGGTTGTATAATTATCCTAAAAAATTATTAATAATAGGTAGGCTTTGATTGGCATCCAGCTAATCTGATTTCTGCAATAAAATGTTATTCTGTCAATGTAATAGGTTTAAAGACCAGTAAAACACTGAAGATAATAATGCAGGTAGAAAAAAAAACATTTAGTTTAGCAATTACAAGAAAATGGTATTAGGGAAGTGCCAGAATTATAAATTTTAAATCGTATAAGAAATTGAGTTGGTATGGAACATGCCCAAATTTTTGAAAGACCACATAAGACAGAAATCTTAGGTGAAGTTTTTGAAAGTTGGCAAACTATTTTTCTCAACAGTGTGAAGTACTCTTTGCTTACGAAACCATTTATTAATCTTATATGTGTAGTGGCTACAGAGCAAGGAAATCTAGGAAGATACAAACGTTTACCAAAGAGCACATATGAAGAAGACTTTAGTTTTGTGAAGCGTTTCGAAACGCTAGTCTTGAAAATGTTTTCGTTACAGATCAAGTTTGTTTCCAGTTGAGCAATAATCACTTTCGAATTTTAAGCAAAGATCAACTTACAGTATAGAAATTAAAGTTTCCTGACACAGTTGTGCTTTGGGGTGGAATTTCACTATGTGGTGCTACTGAACTGAGCATTATCAATGGAAATAGTGCATACTACTGTACTACTTTAGATGGTTGTGATTATGCCATATATCCCAGTATACAAGGAATTACCTGGAAGATAACAGAATGTAAAATATTGTATGGTCACCGGAAAAGCACCTCAAAGTAAAGACGAGATGACCACCATTTCGGAAGTATGGCAATGTATGCATTCAATGCAATGTGGGGCATTCCTGATAGACTGCAGACATGACTGAGCATAAATGGCCTATGCATTGCAAGTAAAATAATATTTATGTAAAAGTAAATCATTATTTTATTATCAACCTTTTTTTAATACCACATACTTTCTAGGTGTACTAACTATACTTATTGTGTAGTTATACTATGAATTAGTTTTATTGGTGGGGTACTATGTACTACATTTCTTAATTACAAACGATATTGAATGTTGGTAATAGTGGTTTCTTAGAACCTCACATAAAGCCGGCCCGATTCTAAACTCGGTAAAAAAAGATCTCACGAATGTGTATAGTTCAGTGAAATATAAGCACATTTTTCAGATTCAAATACTTAAATGAACATTCTAGTTAATAATTGGTCATTGATTATAAATGAATGAATACATTTGTTGTAGAAACACTTACTATACAATTTTGTAAACGTTCTCTTACGGGGCATGTGGAATGTGAGCTAACAGATTTTAGCTCATTATTACGGGATACCTATAGCATAAAACTTACCTAAAATATATGCATCCTGCACTTCTTTATATTCTACAACCGGAGACCTAGAAATGGAAGTAGAGCTACAATGCAACGAAGTGGATTGTAAAGAAAGTTGTTCCAATTCTTCATTAAGTAATGCATTCACAGCTTCCATTGATCTTGAAACACGTCCTACATTTTGAAATGAACTAACCCCCATCTTTACACCTCTACGTTTATCCCACACACTAGAGTTTGGTAAACCCGACAAGTAACTACTATCCAGAATTAATCCACCACTACTTTTATTATTTTCAAATCGATTAATTTGTGGATTCTCATTTTCCTTATTTTGATATTCTTCAATCATTAAATATTCATTTGCTGTTCCGAAATCACTAATACTTCTTGATCGTTTATACCTAAAATCGTTACGTTTCAAACTAGATTTTGTAGATGCACAAAATTCAATCTTAAATTCAGTTTCGGCATTTACTGTTGCTGAATCTAATCCATAAAGAGGATTTGTTAAAGCTTCTAATTTATAAAGCGAATTTGTTTCATTCTTCATATCTTTTAGCTGTACACCAAATTGTTCGGATAAAGTATTTAAAGATGAATATTGTGTTCGAAGCCGGAGAAAAAACTGATGATGTAAGGAAGCGAGTCGAAATGTGAAGTAACTTCTAAAAAAAGAATGCTTTAGTTATGAGTTTATAATTATATTCTACTTACTTTTTATGATCCATTTTGAGCTTATATTTTTTTTAATTTAAGATTGTGAGTTCGTGTTGTATGAGGTAATATGCAAAGGTAGTGTTTACTATAGCACAATGTTTGGATTGTTTTCCATTCAAACATTTCTAAAAGCACGAGATTCCACTGGTGACTGGTTGTGTTTCGTTCATATAAATTTATTCCCTGTGCACTAATGTAAAGCCAAACATCCTTGTGTCGACTATCTTTAAAAACCTGAAATATGAATGAGTGTATTTGTAAATTAGAACTTTTATATTAACTTACCCAAATAGCAGTGTAAAAATGACCACCATAGTGTTGTAAAGTTTGTGCAAGCACCATAAAGTTTTCTTCTGCTCTCTCAGTTATTAACCCTCTTCTTGTGATGTGAGCGAGTGTGAGTTCTTCTCTTAAATGTTTGCATTCGTCTAAATTGCATGAAACAGATTCGGGCGCATAATGTTCTAATAGGAAATAATCTCTAGTACCATGCTCCTAAAAACAACAAAATTAATTTCTATTTTTATTTATTATGTATTACTTTTACATGTAAATGTGTATTTATGTTTCCTTTGAAATTCAGTTCAATAACCCGCCTGAAATGCAATTTTTTAAAACTTTCAAAATTGAATATGGCCACAGTTACAGTCACACATTCATTTTTTTTGTAGAAATATATATTTCCGATACTGTTCAAGATATAAAAGAATTGGAAATAGATATTCGTAGTTAAATAAAAGTTATTTAAAGAGATTTCTTTACGTAATACATTATGGTCTAAATTTGCCTACATTTAAGGCGTCAAACTTAAGCAATTATTTGAAATTGATATATTCAAAATTCTCTCCAAGCATTTTTTTTTAATATTTTCTAGGCAACCAGCCACTCATGAATGCAACTAACCTGCTTCTTCTAAAGCTACTAGTATAGGAGATAAGAATTTTCAAATATTTAATATTGATATTGTTATAACTTTCTAACTATTTTGGTTACAAACTTGGGATTTTGGAAATAAACTTTGTTGATTTGCGCCAATGAAATGATGTTATCCTGATGAAAACACTACTTCCAGTTTTTCCGGAAATTGAAAACATTCCTGTTATAGCTGGTATAACATACACATATTTTACTTTATTTGAAAGGACGCGAAATTTGCTTTAAAATGATATGAAACAGTTCATAGTTATCTTGGAAGATAAGCTAGATATCTATTTTTAACTTTCAACCTACATATACATATTGCACTATAAGTACCAAACTATCGTATCTCCTAAACAGATTGTTCCTAGTAAAATGTATTTGAAGTTTTTAGCATAAATGTTTCCTCTCGGTTTCTAGGAACTACTCGGCATAAAATCAAACAAATTACTTGCAATTACGTTACAAATTGCTTATAATTTAAATGGTAGAATTTATGTGCAGAAATTATTTAAATTAACAAAAAAATTGTCATTTACGATACTTTGGAATTAGACATATAGTTTGGTTCCAGTTACTTAGGTGAGTACAGAAATATAAACCATGCCTTATCTATAATTAAAATTTAATCTATAAATAATGAAAATACAATATTATGTTAAACATGAAGTAACAGAAAGTGATAAAGTAAATCTAAAAAGTTTGGCTGATCAGAATCCACAACTGAATTAGATTTATCTGCAATAGGTCAGTTTTTATAGAAAGTGTGATAGTCCTGTTTTATAAGGTTTTTATCACACAAGTAAATAAGCCCATCGTATTCTTTCTTACTAATTCCGACAGGAGGAAAATAACCCTTATTTAGGTCTATATCAGAAACACTGATGTCTGTATTCTTTTGCCTTTATTTGTGGTTGACCAATATTTCCTCATAAGTGGTCTGTCCATAATCAGTCATAAAAAAAATGCTTTTTGGACGCATTTTATGAAAATGAATTACCTACTTTAATTTCATTCCACAGTACTCTCTTATTTTCCGTATTAAGGGAAAAGTTTTTTCCAATCCTACTAGCTAAATCTTTTAAGTCAAAAATATCATTTTGCTGCACCTCAGTTACTAAATATGGAGTCCCATTTTTTTTAGCCAGAGCAATAATGGGTATCCATTGGGCAGGAATGGAAATATTGTTGCCTCCTTTTAACATTCGCCGTTTTTCCTTTTTGATAGTACTGTGCATAGCATCGCAATCATTTTGGGTGTGGCCGGTAATGAGAAATTTATGTGTAATTGAGTCAATGTTTAGCTTGTTGATGGCAAACAGGTACATACTAGCAATAAATTTGTTCTTATTCTGGCCACAATAATTGTCTGAATAAAAAATGACTTTTTTACCAGCACAGTTGTTTTTTAAGTATTGTAATAGAAAACTCCCTATCTCGTTAGCCCCTCTATTTGCCAATGTCTCGTTCCATACATAACAGTATCATAATTTATCAGGAATGTTATAAATTGTGAAATTCATCGTTGATAACTACTGTTGTAATAAAAATCAAAGGCAAATCGACAGGGAGTGGGCAGCACCTGCAAATCATAAACTGCCAATCTCTATTTCTTTCTGCACACAAAAGTTTCATGTTCCGCTCATGATTTTCAAATTCGGTTTGCATTTCTTCCTTCTGTTTAGAAGAAGAAATGTTGTAAGCGGTGCATCTGCATTGATCCTTTTTAGGATTAAAGAATCCAATATTATATTTATAATTAAAGATCTGTACGTACAACTGAGCTAAATTAAAACTACCCTCGAAATATTTTCTTCTCTGTTTGAGCTTTTAGATTCGATATGCTGTCTAATGTAATTTTTGACACCATCATCTATCCTTTTTATATTTTCATGTTTGCCTCTCATATCAGGTTGTAGCATTCCCTCTTGACTGATCTTTTTTCTTGCTGTTCTAGTCATCTGATCACTTATAGATAATGTATTGTGGAAAAACTTTTTACAAACCCTGTACTTTTTGTTTTTTATGTCAAAGGAGTATTCATTATAATTAGTTCTGTTGCTGTTTGGCTTACAGTAGCGATATTTTGGTTCCACCTTTGTTATATGCCTTATGAGAAACTCTCTTTAATGATTTATATCACCCAGATCCCAATAAGCATCTTTAATAGTCTGTCGCTCAACTTCAGATATTTTAGAAGTACATTTAAAAGTACAACTATCACTGCAAAGAGGTTTTAGTTTTCTTTCGTCTTTTTCCTTTCTTTTGCAGTTTACGTAAGCTTTTCCATGGTTTAGTCTACTTTTTCTAATATTTTTTCGTTATACTATAACTACAACCGGGTTGCGAAATATTATTATTATTTCTTATATATTTGTGCCCCCGCACATGTTCTTCATTGGAAGTAACTTCAGGAATCCTTATTGGTATAGAACTTACCGCAACAGAATGAAGATTTATGAAACTAGAGGTTTCGTTCGTAATTTCTTGCACATTTTGTAGTATAGTGTATTCTTTTTTCGCTGAATCTGCCTCATATTCGGTCTAAAATAGTAAATTACCATGAAAAGTTTTTCATATTAAATAAATTAAGAACCACAAACCTCAATAACCAATTCTTCTCTGTCTGACAATTCAGCACCATCATGTGATTTCCCAATAAAAACATTATCGTCGATGTAAGTAGTTTCATCGCTTTTATGAAGATTGTTAAAACCGGATATTTCGTGAATATTGCTCTAAAGTTGAATACACAAAATTATTGTCATTTTGTAATGAGTTATCAAGAGGTTCTTTTTTATTATAGTCTTTGTCACTGTAAGCATGACTGTTATCAACATTACATTTGTTAATAATCGCCCGATTTTGGTTTTGTGCTAAATTGACTATCAATTTGCCAAGTGAGAACATTCTTCACTAACTTGTAAGCAACACAGTTAAAAAAATCCATGCTTTACTTAACCATAAAATGTGCAAGTACTGATTTACCGCTAAAGCTGAACTCACGTATTACGAAATAGGATAGTTCTGATCGCGCCTTAATAACGTTCTCTTGTTCCATACTAACGCAAGTTAAGATATGATAGTATTGTTCGAATTAAAATTTAAATTCCACTTAATATCGAAGTAACTTATATGTTTAAAAGAAAAAAACATATGTATTTTGAGCTACGACAGTATATCCCCAAGAAAAATAACACTTTTTGTATTGCAATTTTCAGGTTTTTGAAAAAAGTAATTATTTTGGATTACGATACTATGGCACTCATAGTGCGATATGTAGGTATAGAACGTTATGCAATCTACTTTTTTTTCACTATCGCTAAATCGCTCATTTTACAACTTTTGGCCAAGTTTTGTCAAAATCACCCATGATGTCGGGATGTCAGTTTTTATTAAATATTTCTAAAACATCTCAATATTTCAAAGATACAAAAATACCCCATATATTTTTTAGTAGTTTGCCAGAAAGTCCTAGAATGCACTAGCATTCACCTAGTTCACTTTTATTGTCTTATGAGAAGAGTCAACTCATTGTAAAGTATTGTGTTCGTGAAAAAATCAAAGTAGAGTTTTCAACATATTTATGTTTTGAACATTTTAACAACCATCTAGGCTATTTTCAAGTTTATATCTGTGCAAGAGCAAGTGTCTGTAGCCACAATAACTATCCTATCAAATTTTGGTTAAAATCACTTTATACATAAAGGTACTTTATAAAAGACACGAAGATATATTTTGTGGATATCTCAAAAACCGTTAAACTTACATTAAGTGTAAAACCTTTTTTAACCATCTAATGCATTTCTCTATCTCAAGCCAGACTGTATTCAACTGATACCTACAATTGCAACAAATTATTTCCAATAGTTACTTCATGACACCGACATGAAAAAGGCTTCACTCTATGCAGTGATGTTTATCAGTTAACATGTATCGTTCAGCTATAATGTTCATTTGAAGTTGGAATTTCTTCAAGGACGTGCATAGATTCGTCATTGCTAGCGATCAAAAATTGTTAAAACATATTTGTAAACCTTGGATAAAACTGAAAAATTCATTGGTAAGCATATAATTTAACTTAACTTAACCTTCACGCCATTCCCTTTTCCTTTTTCCTTTACAATCTTTCTCCATGCTTTCCTATCTCCACATACCTCCCTAGCTTCTGCAAGATTCATACATGGTCTCTGACATGCCCTTTTATTTTTCAAACTCCTTATCTTTCTTTCCTTTATCATACATTCTACTGTATGTACAAAACGTGTGCTAAATTGCAAACTGTAAAAAGTTGTCACTCTAAGTGCAAATAAAAGAGAACACGGCTATTCTGAAGAATAGGTTGGCAATGCATTTGGTGTTGATATATATCCCCCATTTTATAGCATACCGAGCTGGGGGTGTAGTTGTGACAAGACCTGCTTAGCATTCGGGAGGTAATGGGTTCAATTCCCGTTACCGTCTACCTTGTATGAGGTTTTTTCAGGGGGTTTTCCTCATGTACATGTAGCGGCATGGTCACTGCGTATATGCACACCATATGCGGCTACTTAGGCGAATGCTGGGGTAGTATTTTCCCCCTCAGAACCCTAACTCCGTTCCTTCCGATCCTATCCTGACCACACCTATCCTTCTAAGTGCAAATAAAAGAGAACACGGCTATTCTGAAGAATAGGTTGGTAATGCATTTGGTGTCGATATATATCCCCCATTTTATAGCATACCGAGCTGGGGGTGTAGTTGTGACACGACCTGCTTAGCATTCGGGAGGTAATGGGTTCAATTCCCGTTACCGTCTACCTTGTATGAGGTTTTTTCAGGGGGTTTTCCTCATGTACATGTAGCGGCATGGTCACTGCGTATATGCACACCATATGCGGCTACTTAGGCGAATGCTGGGGTAGTATTTTCCCCCTCAGAACCCTAACTCCGTTCCTTCCGATCCTATCCTGACCACACCTATCCTTAATCCCACCATGCATATATACGTAATGTATGTATGTATGCTGGCAATCCATGATTGTGGCTGAAGGAGCTCGGGAAGCTCGAGCAGTCCGCCCTCCCCCTTGGGGAGAGAATGAAATACGTTACCTTCTCATTTTCCTTTTTTTTTATAGCATAACACAAAAAATATGCTGCTTCTGTCAACTTATGTTGACATAAACATATTTGCATGAAGAAACAGCAATGCTCAGTCGCATAAAGTAACTCGGTGGGATAGAAAGGAGAAGAAAAGTTATGAAATTAATTGCCCACATATCATCAAAGAATATAATCGGCACACGGGGTTGTTGCTTTGATGAACGCACTCCCCGGGCGATCTTTTACCGTCTTATACATGTGGTAATGGTGAATTCATATTTATTGCACCGTTAGATTCATCCTAATAAGAACAAGGTGGAACTTTTAATTTCCAAAAAGAAGTAGCAAAAGCGCTGTGTAAGGCTGCAATTGCTACACAGAAAAGAAGTGTTGGCCATCCAACTTCTTCACTGAGGAGATCTCCAAAATTATGTAGAAGAACATACTTGCCAGCAGAAGACGTTCATTATGATCAGGTGGGACAATGTATCTTTCAAGACCAATCTGGTAAGAAGCAGAGTGAACATGCAAACACAAGTTTAAATTTACGCAATTGACCAAAAAAAAGTTGCTTTCATCATTTTCCCAATAAGTCGAATAATCATTACCTGTTCATTTTTTTATTTTCAATTGCTATTATGTATCACTTTTATATAATACTTATGTTTTACTTGGACACTTTGTTTTACCTTTTGTCCAGAATACAGATGTATCATATTCTCCATGATGTGTATGGATGTATTGCACAGGTCCGCCTATAGGTAGACTACCTTTTCTTATCTATATCAGGTGATTCCGGCACCAAAATCAATTTCTAACATTCGAAATTACCATAATCTGAATTTATGGGCTGATAAAAAAATTAATGTCTTCAGAGGGTTAGAGATGATTCAATTCTAGGTGAGTTTGAAAAGAACAATGATTAGGTTTTAATATGTAATTTTTCATTTTCTTATCATCTAAAATAAGGTATGACTTTTATCTGATGTATTTGGTTTTAGGTTTATTACAATACCTATTTGTGGCTTTTAATAATTAAATTTATAATATAGTCACTTTGCCCCAAGGGAGAAATGCGAAATGGCCACAGGTGGGTCGAATGGGCCCAACATGTTAAGCAAATTAATTTACAAACATATATTTAATTGCGTGGTTAGGTTATTTCTTTTGCTTGTGTATGTTAAAAAAAAAATTATATGTTTCTGTCTTATAAGATTTAGAGAATTTTTAAATATTACTTAAAACATAGCTTTAACAAAGAAATCAAGTAATAATTAATACAGGTCATACAGTCTTTAAGTATAATTTTTGGAAAATCATTGCTGGTAATATTCTTGACTTAGTTTTTTCAAACTTAAATGATGAAGTAGAAGTTAGTGATGATTATTTAGTTAGGAGTGACTGTTATCATTCAGCACTTTTGATTACATTAAAGGTTGTTTGCTTGGTCTCACTTGAAGCGAGTGAATTTATATATGATTTTAAACGATCTAATTTTGAAAAAAATTCTAAGGAAGTTGCTAAAATTGAATTTCTATCATGTCAGAGTAATGAAGTAAGTAAATTTAATGGATATATTAATGATATTGAACTAAGATTATCTTTGATTATTGAGCAATGTGTACCAAAGATTAAGATTTCATCTAAAAAATTTCCAATATGGTTTTCAAATGACTTAAAATTGTCTATATTTAATAAAATGAGGTATCATAAGATGTACAAGTATTTAAATTCAAGCTTCTATTATGATAAATTGCAGAAATAAAGAGTATTATGTCAAACACTGTTATATAGAGATGAAAAAGCATTTGATGTTTACGGAGGAGTCTATTAAGTTTGATTCAAAGAAATTTATAAATATGTTAATTCTATTAATTGTAGTAGTAGTTCTATTCCTGAGTGTGTACATCTTGACGGACAAGTTGCTAAAGATGGCCATGAAATAGTTAATCTATTCTCTAAGAAATTTGGAGATGTATATAAAAAGTTAAATTTAAATGCATATGAAGTTTTAAGGGAAGTAAATGAATCATTTGGACAAATATTGTGATATTGAATCATGCATTTTGAATCTAAATCCACATCACTGTCCTGGGCCATACAATATTCATTCTATTATTATTATAGAATGTAAGGAAGCTGTTAGAGATATTTAACTATTCATTCAAAATAGGTGTTGTTCCTAATGCATGGAAGGTTTCATTTATCATCCCATTGCATAAGAGTAGAGATATTACTAATGTAAATAATTATAGACCAATAACTAGGAATAAACATTTTTTGAGAATGCTTGATTACATTGTTTATGAGAAAACTAGTTCGTTTTTTTAAAAAATTATCAATTTGCAGCAACATAGATTTATTGAAGGTAGGTCAACTGTAACAAATTTAGCTGTTTATAAAGAATATATCATCAACAACTTATATGAAAGAGAATCTATATATACTGATCTAGTTAGAGCATTTGACAGAGTAAATGTTGGTCTTCTAGTTAAAAAACTCCATGCATATGGTCCTTTACTGTTATGGTTTGAGTCATTTCCTAGTGAGAGAAAACAATTTGTTAAAATTGGATCGTTTATTTCTGAAATCATTGATTTACCCTCAGGAGTAGGGCAAGGTACGCAACTTGCTCCACTACTTTTTGTTGTATTTATAAATGATGCTCAGTTATGCATTAAATGTTATTTTTTGCGGATGATACGAAGATTTTCTAAGCCATTGAGAATAATTATGATTCGTTTTTATTAGAATGTGATGTAGATTAATTCGTTGAAGGGTTAATAATGTAATGGGCTTGATTGCAATACTAAAAAATGTTTTTCAGACAGGGTCGGTTTCTGCTTGTGTGAATAACAATTTATATTTCATTAATCATCAAGCTTTACACAATATTGGACATATTAAGGATTTGAGAATTATTTTTAACTCTAAACTTTCATTTAAACGTCATATTGATTATCTTGAATTAAAAGTAAAGAAAAAGTTATACACTTAGAACTATATATTTTCCTATGTATATTCAGTATTAATGTATGCATCACCCCCCAATGGTAACCTTCAGAAATTGGATTCATTAAAAGACCTGAGTCGTTGAGTAATATACATTTAAGGTTTGCTGCAAAAAGAATTGGACATCCAATGCAATATATAGATGATGATTATAGTAATATAAGGCAAATTTAATGATTGCAACAGTCGACTCTGCAAGATATAGCTAGCTGATTTAATATTTACATTTAAGATTTTAAATAAAATTTTAAGACAAAACAATGTATTATTTAGATTAAAAGTGTTAAGAAACAATCAGAGGCTAAGTATAAATGAGAGTGTCGATGGGATGCAATGAGAATACAGAGTGGTTTGAAATTTTCAGTAGTAGTTTATATACCATAAAAAAATTGTCCAAGTGTGTACTTGTTTATGAGTAAGAAATTATGTTTTATGATAAAGGCCAAAAAATTTATATATGGTTGTAAATTAGGGGGGACCACTCACCCAGTTTATTAATAAATAAATAAATAAATACAGACCCATGTTTTATTATTATTATAAGTTTTTGTTATGAACGAATAAGTTCAAAAGTGAATATGTAATTAAAAATTATTAATTTTATTAAATACATAAATAAAAAGTTCACCTCGAGTAGGATTTGAACCTACGACTTGTACTTTGCTACAGTACCGCGCTAACGCGGCATCGAAATACAAGCCCCAATTTGATTGTAATCTCATTATATTTAGAATTTACATCAGTTCTATATACATAAAGACGAAGTTTACACTGATTGGGGCTTGTATCTCGATGGCACAGATGGTTAGCGCAGTACTCTAGCAAAGTACAAGTCGTAGGTTCAAAACCTACTCGAGATGAACTTTTTATTTATTATTTAATAAAATTAATAATTTTTAATTACATATGTTTTATTATATTTGGGGTATTCTTGTGTTTGGATAGCTTTTTCAACTTATCAGTTTAGACATATTAAAATATTACCTTTTCAATAAAGTTGCCAAATTCGGCTTGTAATGCCAAACCTCCAAAATCGATCAATTGATTGTAAGTACAAGGCAGTTGATATTCCAGTATCGAGCGCCTAAGTTGTAAATATAACAAATGACGAGCTTGTGCACTCCGAATCGCTCTTAAGCTTGGCAAGAAAAATCGTACTCTTACGAAGAGTGTTAATGTTGCGTGTGTACTTCCCTGTCCCATCGCTTTGCAAATTCGAGCATCTGATGGTAAAAATACAAAATCTCCTGCTATTAAAGCAGAAAGTCCCAACATGAAGTTTTCCTCAATGTGCTCTTTCTGAATGATCAACTGCAAGTGAAAGGTTTTTATTAAAAAAAAATAAAAAATAATCAACTCTATTTCACCTCGAACAATTGACCTGCTGTAGTTGTATTTGGATTACAACTGATATCTAACTTTTGACCATTTAATAAAATCACAGTTACGTTTTTCCTAACGTTTCCTTTACAATCAGGTAGTACGAGTTGTTTACTTGGTAAACAAGCTCGTACCACAAATTCCGGTCCCACATAATCTCTGGTGTCAGATAAATCTAGAGGCACATCACTGGCACGATATAATCTTGAAGCAGCGCGCTGTACGGGATTTCGTTTACTTTTAGCCTTCTTCTTGTTCACATTTAAGCAATGTTCTCTACTTATTCCCGATTTTTTCACATTCACTTGATCCAAATAATTATTTTGCCTTGGTAATTTATTGTTAATGTCTGTATAAGAAGGAAGTGGCATACAATTGAATTGATTAAATTCCTGTTCTTCATCCAAGAGTTTTAAATAGGTATTTTCAATGCCGTAATTTGAATTAGAATTATTTATTCCTAAAGGTATGCACATTGATTTTGGTCGTAGTACGGAACCGGGTGTTAACCAATTTGGAGTGTTAGTACTTAGGTATTCCATACTAGTGCTTGCTTCCTTCGTTAGCTTTGGTTTGGTGTTATTTGCTCTGTTTATAGCAGTCCACGGTTTTGGCAGGTTTAGTGGTGGTATCGGCGTTTCTGAATTAGTCCTAAAAGTTGGTACAGGGTGAATAATTATTAGAGATGCCAAATTTATTAAAGTTAAAGTATAAGTATAGAACATACCTATTTCTAGATCTAAGTTGGGGCATCATTGGAAGACCCCATGTAGATTCATACGCCATTTCCAAATCTGCCATTGCTTCTTGATGTAAATCCATAACAATATGTGAAAATGGTCTGTTTTGTTGCCTTTTCTTGCAGTATTCAGATATTACCTAGAAAATCCAATTAATGAATTTTTGTTAAACCATAGTGACGCGTGTACCATTGAAAATGCAACACCCGGTATAACGTTAAATTATTTTACTAAAGTAAAACAGTTATTACGTAGAATCGTAGATTATTACAAGTATAATAATTCACGTGCGTATACGCCATACATGTGTGAGAAAAATTCCCGAAGAAAACAATATAGTCTAGTATACTAGGTGTTGCATTGTAAACGTCACACAAGAGAATAATCTGGAAATCGGAAACTGAATTTTCACAAACATTTTCGCATGCTAATTTTTTTAAAAACATTGTTCAAAGTATTCCACTTACATTGAATGTTTTGTTTTAAAAAATTAATGTTCCTGAAAGATCTATTTAAAATAGTACATTGCAGCTTGAGTACATTTTTAACCAAACCACGTTCAAGCTTAATAACACGGTTAGTTTAACACATATCTTTTCAATAGACCGTGTCCATAGATATTAATTGATATTATCTAATGATGAAATTATCAACTTTAAAACATTGTGTTATTATTGGAAAACGAGCCATATATAAATCATTCGTAATTTTAAATCCGATACAATGTTAGTACTTTATTTTTACATGCTCACATTCGTTTATGCAATAAATAACAACGCTTAAAAAGTGCTAAACAATACAATGCCCAAGATCTACTCCAATTTTCTATTTTATGTAGTGAATAGTGGCATGAAGGAATCTTTTGTTATTTCAAATTCCCGTAACTGCTCGGCATAAACCAAATAACTGATTTGAATAATACCTATGAAACAGTAAACTAGAAAATGGTCTATGCTCATGAAGGGTCTGCCATGTTCATTAATATTTCAGTTTGAAATTGTAATCAATGTTATTTCAAATTAAAGTAGAATATAGACAGACACCTTCCACCCGACTACTATTTCTTCTTAATTACTTTCTGACTACTTGCAATTATACGCACACTGAATACAAGCATACATTTTATAAAATTTGAACAAATATTATACGGAAATTATATACCAACATCCATGCAATTTTGTAAGTTGATTAAGTCACATCATATGACCCATTAAAGTCTTTGATAAACATTTAATGTCTTTGGTCGATAGTATAATAAAAATTATGTATTACAAAAAAATGAAATTTTTTTAATGTACCTAACAAAAATTAAATGCAAGCTGAGTGCAAGTTCAGTTTTGTAAGACACACATAATTTTTTCCGAACAAAGCTGGGAAGTTGAGAGCATCGTTTTGTTTACACCTTGATAAGTAAATATAGCGCCACAAAAATTATTATTTGACATAAAATTATTAGTAGCTTGACGATATGGCCCACTTAAAAACTTTTATAAAGAAAAATTAGGGCTTAAGTTACAAACTACAAAAAATTTTACAAATATATGTCGAATGGAAGTTGAAAAAAAATTTTTTTTATAAAATTGTTATTTATTTAAATATATATATATATATATATATATATATATATATATATATATATATATATAACTATAGACATTGGTTTAGTGTCATGTGAGAAACCTTAGCGAATTGCGGGCTCACATGACATTTACAAAAAGTTGACTGTGATCCTTCATTCTGTGTATAATAATTATAATACATCGTAACTAGGGAAGTACATACAGTTCAAGTTTGAATCGATTGTGACTTGCCTCCTCGATAGTTCAGATGGAAGAGCCCCACTTTAGCAAAGTGGAGGTCGTGGGTTCAAGTCCCACTCGAGTTAGTCTTTTACTGTATGTACTATATATATATATATATATATATATATATATATATATATATATATATATATACAAAATTCTGTTCAGAATGAGAACCTAACCAAATTAAAAGAAAACCACAAACAATCGGCGAACAAACGGAGTTCTGTAAATGAAACGCAGCCAAGGCAATGCATCACCTTCATATGTATAAAGTAAATCCGATGACTACAAATGAAGGTCTGCTACAATATGTACAGCCAAAATTTCCAGAAATAGTGTAAAAAATTGAACTCTAAAAAACACCCGGAGCGTTAGTGGTTTTTTAAAAATACAGTAAATGGCAGTGATTATGAAAATGTATTGCCAACACTATTATGGTCTACTGGTATTCGTTTAAATAGATTTCTTTCGTTTGAGACGTTCTTAAGCCAAAGATAATTAACACATACTTCAGATAGGACGAAGAATGTGTGTACAACCAATCAAAATTCCATCAAAAGTCTACATTCTGACACCACAGTTAGTACCTTTCAATTTAATATTCTATCTCTCTCAAATAAAATAGATCAATTACTTTCCTTTCTCAATAAACACCAGTATGATGTGGTAGGTATTTCAGAGGACTGGTTAGATGAACAATGTTTGAAATCAATCCAAATAACAGAATATAGCTTACTTAGACCTAATTAATTCAGTTGGGTTACAACAGCTTATATTCGATTTTACCAGAATAACAACTAAGTACGCAACTTGTTTGATAATATGTGCGAATCTTGGTCAGCGCGAGCCCTTTCACTAGTAATAGTAGGCGCCTAAAAGTTCAAAAAAGGAATAAAAAGAAAATTTTAATCAGAACATATAAAAAGACACTGATAAATGAAAGCAAGGCATTTAACTACCCAGTAAATAATAATTTATGTTAAACTGCAGATTTTACATACACCGCTTGCTACCATGAATATAAAAGTCATTCGTTAATTGTAAACTTATTAAAATGCGTAGACAGATGGAGCTCAAGGGTACAGCAATATATTGTGAGCGTAGCCAAAAGTTAACCATGTAATTTCAACTTGTAGAATTTGTTCGTCGAAAAGACCACACAACGATCACTATAATACTGATTTCACCAGTGGTACAGGGAAACTGCCGAAAAAATGGAGAAAACTCGTGAAGTAATTGAAGATACAAGATTGGTGTAAATTTTAAAGAAAATGTAATAAATTACTCACCACATTCAATTCATTGATTCTTTTGGAAAATTTTACAAGAATGTTAGATTCTACTTATTACCGCTATATGGCGTAGTAGTGTTTATACAATTTATTAAAATTCATTAAGTCAATATTTATTTAGACAAAAAGTATACAATGATAAGTTAAATAATTACTTGTCATGTACTGCACAAAATTAAAAAAAAACACTGAATGCGTTTCAATAACTAGCCATCATTATTAGCGGTCGACTTGGACGAACTAAAGAAATTTATGAAAGTTATGAATAGCCAAAATGTCCTTGTTCTCATTGTTCAGCAGAATTTGTCCGTTTTTGAAGATCTCTAAATTTTTACAGCAATCAAGTTAGTTATTATTAACATGTTTGATAAAGATACCTTATCAACTACAAAACGCCAATTAATGTTTAGAGGTTTTTGGGTTGAAACTCATAAATCAGTACTAATATTTTAATGATGTTGCTGCCATGATTCCATTAAAAATTATTTTACCTGACCGCCATTTTTAATGATTACCTCACTGAATACCAGCAAAAACGTTGTATATGTGCTTTAGTTCGGTTTCCCAAAATTTTATTAATTTCAGTTTTACTATTCAGATATCTCAGAAATTAACGATTTTAGCTATAGGGAGTGCTTAATAAAAATGAAAGAACATAAAGTGTATTTTCACTTTTTAAAATAAAATACAGGGCGATTCATTTGAAAAAATTGTCAAAATCATGTGTTCGAGTTTTGGCTCGCTCTATATTCAATTGGTGCAATAATAAAGAAATAGGACTTTCTCGTAACACTGTACCAATGTCAAAAAGTTATGCCTGGAAAAAATTATTGTTAGGTTGTTGTATCTAGGGTATACAGGACGTTGAAATATGAACGATTTTCGTGTACAATCGAGCATAACTTTGGAAATACCCTGTATAACACAATGAAACCCTACATTGGAAGTATGGGGGAGATGAGCTTAATCTAAATTTCAAATAATATATAGGGTGTCCCATTTAAAAAAAGTACGTTTGGTTCACCCTGGTAATATGTAACAACCTGTAAATACAAAAATAATTTTATAATTGAAGTTGCCTATAATTTTTGTAAATAATTTTTTTTGATATCTCCTTTAATAACGGATATATCGTACTTCGACGCACTAATGCCGCACCCTATATATATATATATATATATATATATATATATATATATATATATATATACATGGGCTTCGATAGACTTGCTCCAACGTTTGTATTTGACATCAGCTAAATGTTCTTTAAAGTGAATTTTGATAGGTCGCTTGCCCTACATATATTTCTTCACAATTTATATAATTAATTTTGTAAATTCCCGACCTATCCTGCTTATCCACTTTATCCTTTGGATTGCCTAAAAGAGTAAGTAAACCACTATCTGAAGTAGTGACTGTATTCAAATTAACTTTCGAAAGGAGTTTAGGTATAGGTTGGATAGTTCGGTAATGTTACATACTTGGTTTTTATTTGTTCTCTAGCACTACCTAATGTAGTTACATTCTTAACCCTCATCGTATGTGTTTGTCTCCTATGTTCAGAACTAATTCATTTGCAAATCCATTGTATGTAGCAATTTGTTGAATAAAATTAAAACTCGCGGATTTATGCTGCTTACAGTGATTGGAGTCAATGCTTGTGAATCTTTTAACGCCAATTTTCTTATGATTTGTATCTACATAGTTTTCTAGAATTCTTTGCTACCATACTACCATTTGCCTCGATCTCATAGGTAAATTTGATCGTTGAAAATTTAGAATTTAAAGCTTCTACAAAGTTCACAACACTAAAAATTTTCGTATTAAGGATGGTAAAACATCCACGTATCTAAATCAAACTCTAGGAAAATAAGGCATATCACATTTTAATTCTTTTCAAATTTACCCATGCAAAGAACGGTCAAAAACAAAGATAAGCTATTGCTCATTATCGTACCATATTCTTATTTGAAATATTGATGGTTAATTTTGAAAAAGGGTTGTTTCATAGACAACTCTTATTTTAAGAAATTCTTCTACTTCTGTATCGGCCAAACTAATTTATTATAAATATAGTTAGCAAACAAACACACGACGAATGTTAAGAACGTACATGCATTAGGTAGCGCTGGAGAACAAATAGAAAAAAAGTATGTAAAATTACCAAACTATCCAGATTAAGCCAAAATCTTTTCGAAAGTTAATTTGAAAATAGTCTCTACTTCAGATAATAGTCTGCAAACTCTTTAGGTAATCCAAAGGGTCAAGTGGATACGCAAGATAGGTCGGGCATTTATTAAATTAATTGTAAAAATATAGGTAGGACAAACTAAACGACCTATCAAAAATCACTTTAAAGAACATTTAGCTGATATCAAAATCAAATACAAATGTTGCGGCAAGTCTGCCGTTGTCCTACATATTATTGATAAAAATCATATAATAGATAAGGTATCTTTAATATACATGTTAATAGTAAATACGAACTTGATTGCTATGAAAGTTTGGAGATCTTCCAAAACAAATTCTAATGAAAAACGACGATCAAGGCTATTCAGAAGTCATTAGACTTTGAAATGAAAATCTTAAAATGCTTTTAAAAACTTCTCTGGTTCATCCCCTTTCTAGTGATATGCCACACATTAATATAGATCTTTAAAGATACTGATATTTTTAATAAAATACTAAGAAAACCAAAAATTCTTAATAATGCATAGTTCTTTTTATTTAATTACATTCACACTTTATCTCACGAACACACATGTTACACAAGTAAATACATTAGGTTTATTCCAATCCAGTCAAAAACCGTTCATGGTACGGTCATACTCATGCGCAATTCATACACCGGTGCAAGGTAATTTTTTAGTACATTCTGAATCGGTCGGCTATGTGTAAACATTTTTTCTTTAGATGTAGGAAATTTAAATGAAAAAACAGAAAAAAAAAACATTTTTTTGTATTTAGTACAAATCCTTTTCAAGTTGTCTTCCCCTATTTCTTAAACATGCGCGACATGTTTCTAACGTGGTAGTACGAAGCCGCATCTCTTCCTTCTTTATTACAAATGCGGCGTCAATTTTTTGGATTAAGTCCTCTCTATTTAAAATTGCTTGCCTATAGACGAGCTACTTAGCACCCCATACATGGTAATCCAGAGGTGTTAGGTCTGAAGAACGCGCAGGTCATTGGATGGGGCCAAGTCTTCAAATCCAGGAATTAGGAAAGACGCCGTCGAGATACTCCCGGACGGTTACTCTGTAGTGAGCCGGACAACCATCATTTTGGAAGACAATAGGTCTGTCTTCATTGACGATCAATTAACAATTGTGGAAGATCGTTAATTAAAAATTCTAAATAACTGTCTCCATTCAAGTTGTGCGGCAAGTAGCGAGGTCCAATGAGATGTCTCCCGATAAAACCTGCCCAAACGTTCACGCTAAATTTGCGTTGAAAATTCATGGCCCTTTTGGCATGGGGATTTTCATAGGCCCAAATGTGCAAATTGTGTAGGTTGACGACTCCCTCCCTGATGAATTTAGATTCGTCCGTCACATAATTGATCGTAAAAAAGGTGGGTCGTCAACGTCAGTGTGCAAAAGAAACCTACAAAACTGTAAACGCTTATTATAATCCGCTTCCTCGAGGCCTGGTACAAAAATGAGGTACATTATTGTACTAAATTAAGAACTTTAAAAATAGGTCTTTAAAAAATTTGTAGGCATTAGTGAGAACACAGTGCACAGGTTACAGTAGGATTTAGGCGACTAGAGTATTGTCTTTATAAGCACTAAAATAAGTTCATTGAAAAAAGTACATCTAAAGAAAAAATGTTTACACATAGCCGACCGATTCAGAATGTACTAAAAAAATTACCTTGCACCGGTGTGTAGTGGAAAGCATGTCTTCCATCTCCTCGAACTACTTTCCAAACTTTCCAAATACTAACACCCAGCATTCCAGCTATATCTCTTATGCTTCTGGTGGGATCCGCATTAAAAGCTTCGAGTATGTTCTCATCGACAGCAACATTATGCTGTCTAGCTTTTATTCTGGGTGCGAGTTGAGTTAACATTTTCTGTCTCTCGCAAACGTTGGGTAGTCGACGGTTAGGATACTGTTGCTGATAAATTCGTCGAGCTTCACGGGCAACTCCACTTATTTGCTCAGCCATACGCCATAATAATATCAGCATATTCTTCATTAGTAAACGCAGCCATTGTAACGATAACAGCGAGAAACACAATTATTAAACTTGAATGAAAACGTAACAAACGTCAAACATCAAGCGACTGCCTGTATTGTGATTGTACGGTCATTAGTGGAGTTGATCGGCCTATTTCCACAGTTTATTCACGGTCATGCTCAAAACAACTATGCCTTATTAAGAATTTTTGGTTTTCTTAGTATTTTATTAAAAATATCAGTATTTTTAAAGTATTGTATTAATATGTAGCATATCACTAGAAAGGGATGAACCAAAGAAGTTTTTAAAAGTATTTTAAGATTTTCGTCGCTTTGGTTTTTTTTTTAATTGCTATGAAAAATTTGTATCCGATTTATTTCTCGCCCTCCATCGGGATTTTGTTGCCTCGTAGTATTTTTTTTAATATCTGCATCAAATACCCATTTATTTATTACGAGACAGTATCAAAGACAAGAACAAAATTTATTTTGAGAACTTACAACATACAAAAAAAAAGTAATATGCATAGTAATGCGAAAATTTTGGGAGTTCTTTAATAAATATAGAAAAAAACATATTTAATAAACCATAAGACTTAAGCTAGGATTTCTAAGAGCAAATATGTTCAGAATAGGCCCCGCTATCCCACATTTCAATTTGGCCAACTGTGTACCAAACACCTTGTATATATATATATATATATATATATATATATACAGGGTGATTCGAGGAAGTGGCAATATTTTAAAAATATGTCGAGGAAGCCAAAATAAGTAAAATAAACTCATATGTTCAAGTCCGATTTTCATTTGTTTCAGAGATATTTAAAAAGCAAACAAAAATTTATTACAAAATCAATTACAAAAATAAACAAAATAGCATTAATTTACGAAAAATGTTCGAAGCATTAATTTACGAAAAATTTTCGAAAACACCACCGCCCACTTGGATACACTTATTTGCGCGTTTATAAACTGCACTAGTAGCGAGTTTCAATGAACGATTGTTCGCTCTAATCATAGCTGCTGCATTAAGAATGCGATCTAGTAACGCTTCCCTCGTTTCCACTTTGGTAGCATAAACTAACGACTTCATCCATCCCCAAAGGCAAAAATCGAGGGAGTGAGATCCGGTGATCTCGGTGGCCAAGGAAGCGGACCGCCTCTGCCAATCCAAAGATCGCCGAAAGTGGTATTCAGAAAATTTCGTACATTATTTGAATAGTGAGGAGGCGCTCCATCATGTTGGAAGATAATTCGTTGTCGAATATTTAAAGGTGCTTCGTCCAATATTTCTTCTAAATGGTCTTCTAAAAAACGTAAATATCCTTGTCCAGTAAGGCGCGCATCTAATACGAAAGGACCGATTAATTGATCATTTAGAATACCGCACCAAACGTTAATGCTAAATCGATGTTGGAAATTGTGTTCTACGTAGCATGGGGATTTTCGTCCGACCATCGATGATTATTGTGGCAATTGTTAATTCCATCTCGCGTAAATTGAGCTTCATCCGACCACAAAATGTCTTTACACAATCTTCTGTTTTCCCGAATCCAATGACAAAATTGTAGCCTTAAAGGATAATCGCCTTCGTGGAGATTTTGTTCAAACCTTGTTGCTTAAGTGTTTTCCAAGCCATTGTTTGTGGTATTTCAAATTGGATTGCGATGCGCCTTGTACTTATCTCTGGATTTTCGTCTACCACATCCAGAATATCTTCTTCAAGTCCAACAGCGATTCCGTGTTCTCTTTCAGAAACAATACTTGCACTTGGAAATGTCTCAGTTTCGCCGGCATGTGTAAAAACAGTTTGAAATACTCGCTTGTTAGAAACTCTTCGATTCGGAAAACGACGTCGATACTCCTCCACTGCACGAACATTACTACCATTACAGAACCCATAAAAAAATATCATATCGGCATATTCTTTAGACTAAATTTGTGGGGCATTTTACAACTTCATAAAACTAATGTTGAACAACTGTCACTTTAACAACTAACTGTCAGTTTTCATTTCAGTTGCCTACTTTCACCTAATTACACATAAGTTCTGGTTGCGTAATCCAGAAAGTCAACTCTTAAAATAAATACCCTGTTAGGGAATTTTGCAAATATTGGCGATAGTGAGAACGTTCTTGGTGAGAATTTATTAGCCGCCAAATTTAAAGTTACTAAAAGGGCAATAATTATTTTAAAAGTTTCCTTTCTGGATTTCGCTCTCAGAATTACGTGCATAAGGTCAATACATCAACGTACTTCGTAATAGGCAAAAAATTGATGAGATTTGACATTTTAAGAAAAAGTCAATTATCCCTGAAACAAATGAAAATCGGACTTAAACATATGAGTTTATTTTACTTATTTTGGTTTCCTCGACATATCTTTAAAATATTGCCACTTCCTCGCGAATCACCCTGTATATGTGGTGTAGTGTTTCTAAATTATGGCGCCAAATTGATATGAAAAGTTACTTCATTTTAGACCGGAAATTCTATATAAATGTGTCTACAAATGCTTACACAAGGTATGTTCGTTAGGTGTAACAACAATTGATTAGGTTTTTTTTGAGTATGGACAAAATGCATATTTTATTATTTTTTCTTAAAGTTTAAAATCGATAATATGCACCGTTCTCGAGAAAAATGATTTAGTATAAGATACTGCCACTGCACATCTACCATTTGGGTTATCAACCTTGCCATGTTTCTTAATTATTTTCTGTGATCAGTGCAAGTCTTTTAAATTCCTGTGTTGTTCGTTTTTAAACATTTTATAAAGTTTCCTTAATAGACATGGCTGAAAGATCATTAAACAAACTTAAAGAAAAAATAATAAAATATGCATTTTGTCCACAAAAAAAAAACAAAAACCTACTGAAAATATCTCTCGCCCACTCCTGTTAACTGGTTACCGTACCAACTAAAAATAATGTACTCATCAACTGTTGTTACACCTGACGAACATACCTTGTGTACCACCTTTCAATAAAATCGCAAAACCTCTTTAGAAGAAAATAATAGAAGTATGTTATTCCAAACTATCATAAAACACCCCGTATCTTTTTAATTAAGCATTTTAGACATATTTATATAGAATTTCCAATCTAAAATGAAGTAATCTACCTCCCATAATTTGGCACGTAATTTAGAAACTCTCTCTCTCTCTCTCTCTCTCTCTCTCTCTCTCTCTCTCTCTCTCTCTCATATATATATATATATATATATATATATATATATATATATATATATATATATATATATATATATATATACAGTGTTGTACATCGATGCAAAGATTTAAAGGTGATAGAATACGTATTTTGAGCGATTTAAGCAAACATACCCATATACCAAGTGTTGCCGTTTTGAGATAATGCCACTTTTAATATTTCTTGTTTTACCGTGTTTTTCTGCAAATATCGAAGTGTACAGAGTAAAAGCCGTCTTATCGCAAATTTATACTAAGTTTTTATTCTTATGAAGTGATTGTTCATATTCTTTATCTGAAAAGCTAATTGTTGGTTCTTCTAGAACTTCTTAAACATGAAAGTTTTAATTTGTAAAGCAATCACTAAAATTCAAACGTGGATTTAGTCTAAAATCTTTCGTTAATTTTTTCCAATTTCAGTAAAACTTCCTTGGGCAATGGTCTTTAAGATAGCATGAATAGATTTACAAAAATTTTTACAAACTGGAAAAATTGAATTTAATTACAAGTACCCCTAGGCGCATTCGCCAAAACGTAAAATAGCCCTTCATTATTTAGTTTAAATAGTTTAAAAAAGCAGATTTTAGAAAATGTCCGATTTATTAAAACATTAATAGTATTATTAGTGGTGTTCAAAATTAGTACTGCACGAGGCAATATTATATTGAGTAAGGGACGTTTACCGGTCGCCGGCCATGTTTGGAGGCTGAGCGATAGCGAATTTGGCCGGAGACCGGTACAACCCTTAATGTTCGTGATGCTCATACTGTTTTTTGCACGATTGTATTAAATTTACCACAATTGAAATTATTTCCACTAAATAAACGAAAAGTCAAAAGTGACGTTTTAAATAGCAATGTAGATTCACTTGAAAATAAACTCGATTTTGCTAAGAAAATTTTACATTCCAGTGTTAGTGAGGTGAAAGAAATCTTGAATTCAGAAACAGTTTCTGTAAACTCAAGTACTGGGTGGAGCGATAACCGCAAAACATTTTCTAAAAATCTGCTTTTTTTAAACTATTTAAACTAAATAATGAAGGGCTATTTTACGTTTTGGCGAATGCGCCTAGGGGTATTTTGGTAATTAAATTCAATTTTTCCAATTTGTGAAAATTTTTTTCTAAATCTATTCATGCTATCTTAAAGACCATTGCCCAAAGAAGTTTTACTGAAATTGGAAAAAAAAATAACGAAAGATTTTAGACTAAATCCACGTTTGAATTTTAGTGATTGCTTTTTTACAAATTAAAACTTTCATGTTTAAGAAGTTCTAGGCAAGAACCAAAGACAGTTTAGGCTTTTCTGATAAAATAATATGAACAATCACTTCATGAGGAATAAAAAAACTTAGTATAAGTTTGCGATAAGACGGCTTGTTACTCTTGTACACTTCGATATTTGCAGAAAAGCACGGTAAAATCAAGAAATATTAAAAGTGGCATTATCTCAAAAACGGTAACACTTGGTATATAAGTATGTTTGCTTAAATCGACTCAAAATCACCTATTATATCACCCCTTTAAATATTTGCATCGATGTACCAAACACCCTGTATATATATATATATATATATATATATATATATATATATATATATATATATATAGAGTTTCTTTAGTTCGTCCTAGTCGACCGTTGCTGATGATAGTTTATCTATTGTAATGCGTTCCGTGTTTTTTAATTTCGTGTGGTACGTGAGTGTATTTTGTGTGTTAGTACTCCTGCTATTGATCCAGTGTTACAAATTTTTCAATTAATTACTTATCCCCATAAAATACAAAATTATAGATTAATTAGAGAATACCTAATAAGAATGATATATAACATTCAATGACGTAATATAAAGGTTTTACCTGGGGAGAAACTATGTATATTTACACAAACTTTAGTATAAAATTATGATGGTAGAGTAAAATACGGGTAAATCAAATTACGAACGAAGCTATTAAGAAAAAGAGCATTTTCATTACTGAAAGAGATTACTAACTTAACATAAAGCAAATGTATTGCTGGAAATTAGTATATTACCCGCACTTAACTTACTTAACATACTTAAAATAAAAAATAACAAACCTTACGTTTTCCTCTTTTTCGCGCCTATAGGGATGATTGGTGCATTTGAAAACTTCTTTCACGCTCGGATATTACCAGTTGTATGTTATGTAATAGCCCTATTCATCATCCGCTCAACTACTATTTTCAATGTGAAGCAAAAACTGGCAGGTGTTATTTGATATCCAAACGTTTAAACAATTCATTCCTTTGTGGGGTTGTAATTTTCTGTTGTTATACCTCATCTGACATCCCCAGAAGCTTAAGCATTGAAGATACTTGAGATTAAAGTTTCAGATTAACATCTTGATAATTTGTTCGACAAAATCACATTTGCCATTTTTTATCCAGAGATTTGTGGGTTGACGAATATTATCAGAAGTACCAGGAACCCTTAGAAGAAGTATATCTTCAAACAATGATACTTCTGATAGTTTTTGTTAAGCCCAGACGCAAACAAAGGGGCGTTATAAATTTTACGTGTGTATTTGATTGATTTGATTTTTTTCTTTGCAAGACTTGTTCGAGAGTGTTCCTTAGCTATGATTCGAGAAAATCTGTTCAGTTTTTGAAGATCATTACCTTATTTGGTAGATGAAGCGAGTTGTTTTACTTTTTACAAGTTTTTTGCTGTTTTAAAAGTTTTTATAAAATATCTGCTGCTTGTAGATATATGTGAACATGATCGATTGTGATAAACACGTTCATTCTTCTGCCCAATGTTATTCTTTTGAGAATGTCTCTTGGTGGAGATAGCTTCCGCAATTCTGAGGCTGAATGAAGCGTTTTATGGTTTTATTTTTAATTACCATTTTAGCCATGTTTACATTTCGCGTTTGTGCAAATACACGGTGAAACTTGGAGCAAGACACGAAGCGTGTATCGTTTTAAAAATATCGGAAATTCAAATATCGACCCTATTTAAACAATTGTGTAAAACATTAAAAACATAGAAAATCGATATAACATCGCTCTTTGCATTAAAAAATAAAATAACATTCAAAACCTACACAAAGTCCAGCCATTTCGCTGATACATAAAATAACGTGTGAAAATAGTTAACTGGGCCAATAATCTAAAATTATAAAACATGCGTTTCATTTTGATTTCAGCACATTCTTCAATTCTCATGCGAATGTGAACTTTTACAGAGTAAGCCTTAACTTTAAGGTTTTATTTTGAAGTAGTTTTAATCATTATGCATACGTATTAGAATGTATTCATTTATCAATAACCTATTGTGGTGATTATTAAAACAATTGATTATAAAATGAGTTCTCATCGATATATTAATACGTAAAGACGTTCGCTTGGAGGAGCGTGAGATTTTGGCATAGTTAAAGTTCATTATGGAGAAAGAAGTATGTATAACATGTGTTGCAACTGCGTAAAATAAAATAAAATTTAAATAATTACGGTCGAATTTCAACGTTTCAATCAATTAATACTTTTTTAAATAATAAATAAAAACTGTATCGTTAGCGTTGACAAATAGCGAGGAGACAAGATCATTAAATGAACAGTAATTATATAAATCAACTAAATAGGAACATTATCCATATTGAACAGCAACAGACCCTTCTTTATATATTAGTACAGCAAAGACCACCCGACAACGCCTATCGGCAATATCTCTCGCATCGCTGTCAACGTCGGATCTGTAGAAAAATATAGAGAAGCAACCACCACCTTGGACAACATCAAGGTCCAATTCAACAAGTGCCACTACAGAACGCAAGACCTCTAAAAGTGGTCATCCTGGGAATCCCACAAGGTGAAGACATGCAGCAACAGGTCGTTGAAGACTTCACCGGATATCGTCTCTGGTACTCGTCCAACTAGAGAAGACCACCAGAGCCAAGGAGATCTTCGGAGTGAAGACACAGGATCCGTGTGGAATTTCTACACAAGAAGAACGGCATAGGACAGTGCCACCAGTGCTAGAGGTTCGGCCACTCCACCAGCGGATGTCACGCACACCGCCAACTACGGGGGATGCCCTATAAACGACGTAAGGACACAACCGCGCCGCCCCAACACGGCCAGCTCCCGCACCACTACCGACCAGAAAAGTGGAAACCGGAATCAGCTTCACCCAAGTAGCAGCAGCTCAATCAACAACCGTAGCACCCAGACCACCATCTTGGAAGAGAAAACCGCATGCATAGACGGCTTCACAACCGCCATCCCTCCACATCGCGATGTGGAACGCGAACGGACTACTCCATAAGAGAGAACTAATAAACTTCGTCTACCACCACAATATGGACAAGAGAGATTATGTTGTATTGATATATTTTTGAAATACCTTACCATATAAAAAGGTCTTTACTGGTTCGTGTAAAAAATTGTATCTTAATTACTGACAGGGAGATAAATTGGTTCGTCAAGAAATCAATTACCGTAATACGGAAGGAATACCTGATATTGAATTATTAATTTCGATTAAGTAAGAGACCTTATTTTTTCCTTTTTTATATAATCTTGAAATAAGTCAATAGTCGCATACTGACAGTAGATGTTTTTTTTTTTTGGAATTCGTTCAAATTATTAATAGAGTAAATAAATTGTGTTGGAATTCGACCATTGCATGTATATGTACATAGTTTTAGTAGTTTAATTGTAGGCCCGATGGGATTTATATAAGAGATTTCAGTGTTATGTCTGCGATATACAATACATTTGTTACAATTGTACATAAGGTTTAATTCGAGTTTGGGTAGTCAAATTGTATCCTGGTGTTCATTTATTCCCTTGATTACAAATTAATAGTAGATAGCGCCACATATTATATTAAGTTAGAAAGAAGTATATAGACTAACTTAATTCTTAATAAGGTATAACAATTCTACTTATATTTAAATTGGTTGAGACATAAATATTCAGTATATTAGACAGTTAATTTATAATAAATTAATATAAATTTTCCGATGCCCAAATTGTTTTATTTTTAAGTGATCAAAAGGTTCCTTAAGTGGGAAAGCGTTTAGCACACCAGTTGTATATTTTTAACTCAGTTCGTAAATAATCCGAATATAAATTAAGATTTATAACTAAAGGTAAGAGAGTAAATGAATTCAATTTACTAAGTCGAAATGTTCAACAAAACTTTATATTAATAATCAGATTGGGCAACCTTATATTTTTTAGAATGATTTCATTTGCATTAGATGTATTGAATCTTCAAAACATTACTAAATATTAATAACTTTTAAGAGATTTGATGATTGAAATGGTATTTAGTGGTTTACGTAAAGTGATACTGAGATACCTCGATTCACAATTTAAATTAAAGACAGGGTTAGTGTCTATTAGAAATTGCGTATAATTGTGTCGTTAACTGATTTTGGAATTCTAGAAGTAAAATTGCAGTTATTTATTTTGTAGTTTACAATAATTCAAAAACATCATACTGAATGTAAATTGCAACCATATATTAAGGAGCTAGCTTGTGTAAATAATATATTTTTTTTATCATATTCAATAAATCATACAATTACCAACGTTACAATAGAAAATTAAGCACCTTTCTTTCAACAAAGATTAAGAAGTTTTATTACCATTTGCCGCGTAATGTGATGGCGAAAAATTAAGTGACATGATTACCGCCTTTCGAATAGGACGCGAACGGCCAGTGAGTCATTATAATAGTGTTAATTTGTTGAGCAAATTTGTGAACAGTGGGTCATGACAGTCAAGTTTTTTTTATTATCTGGGTGGAAAGCAAACTAGGTTTCATGATGAGAGATGGCGTTTTTAAAGCTATCGCAAAACAATCTCCTTGCGATACACACACGAGCACAAAGATTGAGTGCACCTGGAGAGTTTTAAAATACATTTTTTATTAAAACAAACGTACATTCAAAGCACGATTATTCGTTTTACCTGAAATAGAACAATAATACAAAGATTAAGTAAATATGAACATTACTTTACAATCAAATTTTGACAAACTTTTATTCGCACAATACTGCAATAAAGTGGAATTGGAAGATGACAAAAAGACGTCAGAAAATGTATTACTATAATATAAAAGTGAAAGTGGTCGGAATGATATAAAAAAGTTCAAGAAAGATGTTTTTTATGAGGTTTCGATACAAAAATGATACGGTTAGGTTATATCATTTCTGTCACGTATCCGCAACATTTTACGTTTCGGAAAAACATTCAATAACATTTTTGACAAAACATCAAATTTTATCGAATCTTTTTTGGACCGTACTTTGCAAGAATAATTTACTCGCACGAATTATTAATGTAATTAATGTTTAAGTTTATTAGAGGCGAGCGCAGCGGCGTTAATGTATTGTGTTAAAGTTACATGTTTTGGGTTAAATTACACATTCTTGGTTAAGATACCTATTATAATACAATGTTGCTTTCTGCTAAACATTCTACACACTAAATCAATTATTGTATCGATTATGAATACCGGAAGGAATTTCTAATCGACCGCATTAATGTTACTAGTTATCGAAAAAAATGTATTATATCTAAGCACAAAATAGTATATTGGTAGTACACACTCCATATTTGAAATTTCTGAAATTGCGTAACATGTTAACAAACGTATATCATACCCACAGGTTGTTGAAAGGAATTTTCCTATCAACCCTTTAAAAGGTAGCGGAACATTAAATTTCTCAGCAGCACTTGAAGGGGATGTAACTTGAAGACAACTTTTACACCAAAAAAATAAAATTTTTCGTTTCTTAAAAAAATAATATAAAATTAGATTGAAATTGAAATCCTTATTTAATATTTTTCAATCTTTAAACAATAATTAGTGTTTTAAGACATAAATAACAATTACAACGTGGTCCGCAATTACTATTAATAATTAAGAGTGACAGTATATAAAATAAGTAAACAGAATCTAGAAAGGTTGTTGCCATTTGGCAACTAGACTAATTATTTTTTTAAACAAACCAAAGTTATACATCCGGCATTAATCACTGAATATTTATTCTCAGTATACACGTGACTAGAAACAAACCTTTCAATGGAATTAAAAAATATCAAAAAATAATCACTTATCATTACGTCATCGCCCTCTATCGGTATATTTCGTATTATAAATTATGTTGACTTCAATAATAAAGATTCTCCTATGATTACCTGAAATGATACCCATCCACAAGATGGTGAAATACGACATTAGATTCCATTTTTTAATTTTTTTTTGGAAGTTAGTAGTACAGCAAATTACTGCTAGACTAGAAAGTGACGTCGCATAAACCAACGACGTGGACCAGCGCTTTAAACTCCACTTCCTACAGAATGGTAAAGCCTCCTCCCCGGATAAATGGTAGCGCGTGGGGCTTCACCCGTAAGCTTCCCTCCCCAGACGTTGGCGCCACCACCAACAGATTACTCCTTCAAGTTTCCGCCATTAGGGAAAACAGTTTGCAGTGTGACCACAGAAAGAACGAAGAAATACACAATGCATCGGCATCATTATTAATCCAAAGCCTTCCTATACACGTAATTCAGCCAGTCTCATTCACCCCGCGTACGCAGTATGAGGGATGTTTAATTTAGTTTAAGATTTGGAGTGTTATGTGTAATGAGAAAGCGTAGTAGCTTACACATCTCATTATCTGTCGAGACCTGTTAATATTACAACAAAAAATTCGCCACGAAGAAGGATGGCTCATATATATATATATATATATATATATATATATATATATATATATATATATATATATATATGGGAGTGCATCGGTAACGTTCGGGAGCGATTATCACTCCAATCGGAGTGTTACTGACGGGGTTGCAACCCTACAATTCCTAGCTACAGTATTTTACCGGCGTCGATTACAGGCTGCGGTTTGTTTGTGGCGTAGCTGAAAAGGATTTGTTATTACTTGTGATTTTGTTAGTTCCGGATTTTTTACTTTGGTGTGGCCGTAATTTCAGACCTTAAAATGGAAGGCGAAGCAAGTCCAACTACCATTAATAAGACAGACAAAAAAAACAGTATATCGAAGAAGAGTTGCTATGGATCTTGAAAATGACACCGGTGGTAACGAATTTGACCCTGATTTAGAAGATGGCGAAACTGTTTCAAATACTCAATCTGAAGATAACTCCACTGATGTTTCTAATGTTTTTGTACCTACAAATCAATCGGCCACAAACTCAGGTGATAAAACATGAGCAACTTGTGTTTTAAAATAATCAGTAATAATTAATTATGGTGTCGACTTTTTTCAAATGCTAATTCCAATTGTAGAAAAACGAATCCCAATTCTCGTATCACCACGTGAAAGACGTAACTGTAGACAAGCTGAAATATTTAGAATTGCGTTAGTTGCGTAATATAATTTAAACACCCCCGATCGGTAGTTGAAAACGTCCAATTATCCCACATGGATTACAATATTTCACTATATTAATTACCAGGGAGAGTTGATCGTTTCTCGTGTTTTGCAAATTGAAGAAACACTATCATTTTTAACGTAGCATTACAACGCGGTGAGTGATTCCCTCATTCCTGCTGTAAAATTTGTGTCACCGCGCACATAAACTGCGCAGTGGATTCTCCCTCCAGATATTCTTATATAGGACCTTTTCTTGCTGTCATTTTATAACTTGAGTTTGAGTATTAAAACAAGTGAGTTTGAGTATTAAAACAAGTGAGTTCTGAGTATTTATTTCCAAGCCTACCGTCAAGTGAGATTTTACCTCACCTTACGTGTAGTAACGTAAGTTTTGTCTTGCATATATTTTAACGGTTACTAATCAATAAATCTGTTATTTAATGTTGTCTTACGCGTGTAACATAATAACTTTTTTGTAATCGTTACTTTTAATACATAAAGAGAAAAGTGGTATATAACTAAATATATAAACTTTTTTATTTATGTATTTAATTTGACATTTGTCAACAAATATTTCAAAATTAAATTTTTTCTAATTTTATGTGAACGATTACAAAATGTATTAACACGTGCGTGTCACCTTTTGGTGCTCGGCCATATATTTTATCTCGGCTACGCCTCGGGTAAAAGAACAGCCTCGCACCAAGAAATGTGTAAACAGCGCACTCGTTGCGAAATCTACTATATGTTTATTGTAGGGTTTTGTAAAATTATATTTTAATTTTCATAAATTCCAACGAATTTTTATGAACCACTATTTTCTAATTTTTAGCATTTCTCTTGATGATAACAACGTTTTGTTTTTAGAAACGTTTACATCTATTATTTCGATTTGTTCGTTATCAGAACATTGCTGAGAATCAAACTTTAAAAATGGAGAAGAGGAATGAAGAAAAAATGTTACAGTGGTTATAGGAAGTGCAGGAAGAACGAAAGAAAAGATGACAGATGGGAGTTAGGAAGCGACACCAATGATAGTTAGAATGAAAATGATCAGGTGTGTGTCAATAATATCGACAGTAAAATTACAGGCGATGAAGATGATATCACAATAATGAATGGACAGTTAGAGGTAATAGAAGACCAAATACCACTGTACATAGGAAAAGATAACAAATATCAAAATTGCCTAACTCATTACGCGCCCGACCAACGGATGCACTAGACACTAACTTTGACGAAATTCGAGTATTACTTGGCCTTCTGTACATGGCTGGTTTTTTAAAGAGATCCCACATAAATGTTGCAGATCTTTGGGCTAACGAGTGCTCTGCACCTGAATTGTCAAGTCTCCTTATGTCTATCAACCGATTTCGTCTCCTTCTGCGTGCAATTCGTTTCGATGATATCAATACTCTGAAATGCTGGAATCCTTCAGACGAAGATGTAGCTTCCGCCAGTTTATGCCTCAGAAGCCAGCAAGATAGGGCACTAAATTTTTCTCTCTTACAGATGCAAGAGTATTTTACACTGTAAAAATGGAGGGTGTATGTGGGAAAACAACCTGACAGACCTTATGTCAGAAAATACTCCTTCAGAAATCGTAAAAAAGTTAATCCTTCCTGTAAAAAACAGGGAGAAATATTACGACCGATAATTACTTCACGTTAATGCAACTTGCTGAATATTTGTTAAAGAATTTCGGAACAACTATTGTTGGAACACTATGGAAAAACAAACCACAGATTCCACCAGTATTTCATGATGCAAAAATTAGACCAGTGCACACAACCATATTTGGACATCAAAAAGATATAACAAATTTATCAGATATTCCCTAGAAAAATAAAACTGTATTAGTACTGTCTTCTATGCATGAAGGTGAAGAAATTGATGAACGAACTGGGGATTTAAATAAACCTAATATAGTAACATTTTATAATATGATTAAATGTGGAGTAGATATAGTTGACAATATGAAGAGCTTGTACTGAGTTTCTCGGAAAATTGCTAGATGGCCACAGCGGGTGTTTTACGCTGTGAGACGCCGCTACCCCAAGGAGAATTTACCTAAAAAATCTGGCAATTAAACTTTGCATGCCACACCTGATAAAAAGGTTACAAATACGAAACTTGCCTACTCTTGTGCGACTTCAGTTACAAAAAAGTACTGGTGTAACTCAAGACGTTCCTGGAAAAAGTGGAACTTCTAATGACGGCGGAAAAGTAACGTGAAATTTTTGTCCAAGAAAAAAAAACAGATTTTCTCGGACTCAATATTCAGATTGTTCAGCTGTAATTTGTAAAGAGCATACTGCGGCGGTACTTTGCGTCCGTTGTCGATCAGATGAAGTAGCTGAAGATAGTGACTTAAGAGTAATTAGTATTATTGAAAAAATTGTTAAATAATTCGTTATAAAAGTTACAATTTTTATAGAGTAATTAGTTATTATTATTATTTCTCTCTTTTTTTTAAAGTTATATATGAATAAAATAAAAGGACAGTTTGCAAGACGTATAAATTTTATAAATACTAGCATTATAAAACTTCCATACTATTTTATTGCTTAAGATTTTATGTATTTACTTCGTTGTTCAAAATTAAAAAAATTTGCAAAAAAATAAATAAATAAAAAACAACTAAAAAACACTGGTTTGACATAAAAAAAGAAACAAAAAAAGAACAAAACAAAAAGTCCATTTGGTACTCCAGTTACACAGGGTTGCCAGATTTGGCTACTTTACGCCAATTGGGCTATCTTTCAAGTTACAGTACGTAACAAACCTTTTCATGAATGTTTAAAATTTACGTTCTTATTGGCAACTTAAGTGTCTTTCGTGTAGCGTTAGTTGCATACCTTGTTGGCGTAAAAAATGTCTTCTAATAAATTATTTCAATACATCTGCACATCCCTTTCCGCGCTTTGAGTCATTTTCGGTCATTGCGCAGGGTTGCGCGTTGTTTAATTTTATATTTAGAGTGCCACATTTATATGGAGAGTTATTAAAATTATCATACGGAAATTTGAGATATTTACATTTCAGGCAACTTAACCTTAGTTATACTCTTACCACTTACTTTACTTTGGGTTTAATTTTATTTTAACGTTAACTTTGCAAGATGATTCAATAGCTTTGCTGCTGCGAAGTGGGATTTCAATCACCAAATTTTACTTTGAATCCTGCAAAATCAATTCAGTTTGGAAGTTTATAAAGAAATTTCTATATATTGGGAATTACCAGCGAATCTGATGTTTACTTCAACTTCCATAAAAAATACGCAATAAACTTAAAATGATGCGTAGACAGCATTTCCTTATCGCTGAAGTTCCAGTGATACCCAAAATGTAAAAGAAATTACTTCAGGTATTTCATATTGTTAATTAATTCAGATTATAGTTTAAGGCAGTTAATTAAGAATTACTAACATTAGTTTTTTTTTAGAGATCATCCTTATAATCCAAATTAAGTATCGTAATAAAACTCATTGTTGTCATTCATTTTTACTTGTTATTTTCATGAATTTTTTGTGACTTTTCTATTTTTAAGGTTTATTTGTTCCTTAAAAACAAATTGGCGTCCGAGATTACATTATTTATTTTCAGGTTTGAAGCAACACCTTCTCTTTTAAAGCGAAAATATCCAAGCAATTCTATTTTTATTAATAAGCAAATCAAATGTTATTGAACCTGAACTTATTAATCTACGGATGAGCAAAGTGGCATAAAATCTTCTAGTTATCCATTATTTTCCGTAGCTAATTATAGCTCTGGGCTAGAAGTATTAATCAAGTGGGTGAATTATTTATACGACACCCGTTAAAGATTACCGGTAGAACCCCTCTAATCCGTCCTCGGCTGTCCGTCGCTCCGGTTATCCGATCGTGCCGACTTGTCGATTACTCACCGCCCGTCGGCGCCATTATTTACAGTTAGTAAACAACCGCTTACCCGCATCAGTGCTGTGTCATCTCTCGTGTTGCTTCTATCGCTATGCGTGTTTTTGGTTTTTTTTAAACGTTTGCTTCTTGTTCGGGATCTTCACTTCTTCTTGGTTCCATAAGGTCTTCTTTCTTCGGGCAGTTTAGGGATCTTCTCCCTCTTCAGCCCTGGGCCTTGAGTGTTTTTGTGTGTTGTGTTATGATTTGTGTATTGCAAGTGGTAACAATATTGGTATTTATGTTTTGTGTGAAAAAAAAGTAAATGTGTATATATATATATATATATATATATATATATATATATATATATATATATATATATATATATATATATACTAGTGTTTAAGTGTTTGGGATTGAGGTTTGATAGGAAGTTCATTTTCGTAGTGGTGGTCGCCATCTCGTTTCCTTGAGGGTTGGATTGTGTTTCTTTATCTTAGGATGTAGGGAGTGTTGTCAAGGAGCTCTTCGAACTCCTCTGGTAGGTCGTTTGTTCTTTGGAGTAGGAGTGCAGGGAGGTGTTTGAATTTGGTTCTGGGTATTCGTGGTAGTCTGGGTTTGTTGGAAAATGGGATTGAAAGTGTTTGTTTGATTGGTATTGTGTCTCCGTTAGTTCTGCGTTGTGCGTATTTGGTTTGTAACGTTATTAGTCTGTCGGTTATTGGTTGCATGTTGGCGTGTTGTATGGTTAGTTCATTGGGATGTCTGTAGTGTAGTCTGTGTATAGTTCTTAGTATGGTTCTTTCGCACGCGGCTAGGGATTGTAAATGGTTCGTCTTAAGGCTTGCGTAGTGGAGCGCGGTAGTCAAGTAACGGTGGAATGTAGGTTTTGTATGTGTGTTGGAGGGTTTTAGGGTGACAACCTCTGACGCTTCCTCGCAGCAATTTCAATAATGATGCACGATTGCGTATCTTATTGAGAATGCCGCTAGCGTCGGGTTGCCAATGTAAGGTCCGGGAAAAGGTGATACCTAGGTACCTGATTATGTCCTGTAGTTGGAGTCTTTGTCCGCGTAAGGTCAAGTTAATGTTGTTGGAGTTTTGTTTGTCACGGTTGGGTAGTTTAGGGTGTTTGAACAGTATTGTTTGTGTTTTTTTCGGGTTGATTGTCAATCTCCACCGGTTGGCCCAGTTGGAGAAGTGGTTAAGTTGGGTCATTAGTCTGTTTGCCCGTCACTTCTCCTACTGGTTGCCCAGAGAGCAGTGTCGTCGGCAAATTGGGTGACCGTTAAGTTCGGAGTGGTACTTTGGGGAATGTCGTGAGCGTAGACGGTGTATAGGATGGGTGCCAGGACCGATCCTTGAGGAACTCCGGGAGTTGGGTGAAACGTTTGGGAACTAGAAGAGCCTACTCGTACCTTCACACATCTGCCTGTCAGATATGAGAGAAGGAGTCGGACGAATGTTGTCGGGAAGCCTAGCTGTCGTAATTTGTGTACTAGTCCTGCGTGCCAGACTTTGCCGAAGGCTTGTTTGATGTCTATGAAGACTGCGAGGCAACAGTCCCCGTGATTTAGGGCTTTTGAGGATTCGGTGTATAGTTTTACTAGAGGGTCTTGGCAGGAGCAGTTTGGCCTGAAGCCGAACTGGTTGTTTGGGATGAGCTCGTTGGCTTCGAGAAGATCTCTTAGCCTTCGGGATAGGATTGTTTCAAGACATTTGCCCATACAACTTAAGAGGGAGATAGGTCTGTAGGATGAAGGAAGGGATGGGTTGCATCCAGGTTTAGATATCATGACGTTTGAAGCGGACTTCCATTCCGTCGGGAAATAGGATAGAGAAAGGCATCTGTTGTATATTTGGCTAACTGTCTTATGGCATTTTGGAGAAGGTTTTTGAGGATCTGGTGGTTAAGTCCGTCTTGGCCTGGGGCGGAATTTCTCCCTTGTTTAAAGGTTTGTAGGATTTGGTGAGATGGGGCTAAGTAAGGGGTCTTGTCGGTTAAAACGTGTGGTCTCTAGTTGTGGTTCTGGGTTTGAAATACCTCAAGATTTTGCTCGAGCCGAGCTTTGAAATCCATATCAAACGATGGATCGTCGGGGATAGTGAATACGGTTTTCAAGTGAAGGCCGAACAGGTGTCGGCCTTCTCCTGGTCTGAAACTGCGAGGGTACCTTGAGGGTTGACTAGGTGGCATTTTGGTTTGGTTTTTTGTTTGGTTAGGACTTTGAATTTATGCCAGAATTTGAGGCCTTGGCGGAAATCCAGTTTGGCCGTTTCTTTTATCCAATTTTCTTGGGTGTACATGTTTGTTTCTAGTCGGATTAATGCGCTCAGTCTATTGTATTCGGTTTTTAGGGTTGGGTCTCTGGTTTTAAGGTACGTCGGTATATTCGTCGTTTGGAGGAGGATGATACGAGGTGGAAGAGGTTTTCGGTTAAGTCTATTGTTTTTATCGGGATTGCTCTGTTGGCAGCGTCGGAGATAGACTGGGTTAGTTCCTCAACGGCTTTGTGAATGTCGTCGGTTGTGTTAAGGGTGGTAGGTTATCGGAGATCTGTGTTTGGAACGCATTCCAACCTGTATTTTGAAAGTTCCTGAGTGTGATGGTTGTTTGCATTTGGGGAAGTGCGAGACCTAGCGAAGTGATGACTAGGAGAGGAAGGTGGTCTGAGGTTATGGTTGTGCCGAGGTGGCAGTAAAGTATTGAGATATCTGTTCGGAGCATATTATATGGTCGTGTATGGAGCAACCGTTGTGCCCGATGAACGCCGGGTGAATGTATTTGTCCGTTTGGGTTGTCATTTGTGTCCCCGAATTGTTGATGTCTGGCGTTAAAGTCTCCTAGTAGTACTGCATTAGGAATGGATGATATGTAGTGTACGAGTGGAGAGGAGAGGGTGCTATGTCCGGGGGGTTATAATAGCAAAATACTATTATAGGGGATGAGGGAAGGTGCACCGTTGCTGCTACACACTCCAGGTGTTGGAGGTGCGACGGTAGGGTGCGGATTGGTATCGGGAAAGGATCAGGAGTGCAGTACCTCGTTTGCCTCGGTCGGGGTTGTTATGAAGATAGGTAGTGTAATTGGTTATGTTAACGGTGCCACTTTGGGTTAGTTTGGTCTCTGTTATGCATAGTATTTGTATTTAGTCCGTGGTTAGCAAATTTTTAATCAACTGTCTTTTTTGTTAACTGTCCCTATTGTTAAGTCCATTGCGGATAGAGGTAAGGAAGTTAGGGTATAGAGCAAAGGAAATGGAAATGAAATGGGATTTACTCTTGTCGGTAGTAGGGAGTGCTAAAACCGACTCTTGTACCGCTCCAACTGCAGTACAATCGCCTGTCTAGGAACTCCCTGGCTACTAGGTCCATGCTCTTCGGGATAATCTCGCGCCAATCAGGGAAGATCGTGAACAGAGTGAAGGATAGGGCTTTGAGGAAGGTGTTAATCCTAAGGAAGTGCTCGTGGCCATCATCATCAGGATCGGAGAAGGTGGTGGAAGCTGTTTCTGGCTTGGAAAGGGGAGCTATTTGGGATGGAGAGGAAGGGATCTCCTGCCGTTTCTCATAGTCGAAACTGTAAGTAGGGTGGGAGCCGCCGCAGTTGTTACACTTTGGCGTGGATATGGAAGGGCAAGCTTGGGATTTGTGGCTTCCGCCACAGGAAGGGCACTTAAGGGATCGGGTTGGGCACTCGACTGCTAGGTGACCCATCTGCATACAGGTGGATTGGGAGTGTGAGGAGGTTCACATAAATAGCGTCGCCCGAACATGGTGACGCCATTATGTAAAAGGAAGTCTATGGAGCTTTTTGAGTGGGTTAGGATTTTCACGAAGGAGGTGGGTCGGTGGCTTTGGTAACATAGGGAGGTCGATGGCCTGTATTATCTCCTCTTGGGTGATGTCGCGGTCAACTTCGCGGATGACACACGACAAGGAAAGAGGTTTGGGTTCGGATCGGGTGTGGGTTGGTCCGGAAAGCTGGGTAAAGGTTATGGAAGGGATACCAAAGGTAGCCTGGATGGATTTCTCCACTTCGGCGGTAGGGACTGGGGTTGAGGTTTCGATGAGGGCGGAATGATTGTGGTTGAATCGGAGATTCAGTCACGGGAGCTGGAGAGGGCGGAGGATGGTAAAAAGTTGCTTCTGGGAAGAACCAGTGGAAGGAATATTGCGCAAGCAATACCGGGACTTGGGTTTGGGTACAGTGGTGGAGCTTGATGATGCGGATGAGGAGGATAAAGAGGATAAGGACACGGTAGAGGGTGTGGCCCTGGTCGTCGCCAACGTCGTGGTCGCCGTCGCCCGTGTCGGCGCTACCGGTAACGAAGCTACGGCAGGGTACGGCACCGTCGTTGTCGATGGGACCAGGGAGAAGGAAAGGGGACTGGGAGGTGCCATGTTTTACCATGGTAAGGTTAATTAGGATTGGGGATGTGCGATAGACGCAAATGTATTATTGTTTTTCGGAAGCGTGGACTCCTACCGGGGTGCAGCCTCACACCCCGGTGGTTTAAGGCTTTGCGTTAGGAGTCCGATAGAAAATGGAGTGCTTTGTTAGTAGGATAGGTTTTTTAAGTATAGGAATTTAATTTACCCTGCGACGTCCCTGTTCGTGTGGTTGGATCCAGTCTCTGGCTGTCTTCGCGTGCTTCCTGCTTTCTTGATGTGGTTGTTTCTGCTGCTACCTTCGGTACGACGGTCTTCTTATTCCTGATAAGGAACGTTTTTTATCCACTTTCTTTTCTGTAGTGGTGTGTAAACAGTGACCACTACTACTGGAGAAAGTGGCGAAGATCCCGAAGAATTCCGGCGCGTGCGATTAATTAGTAATTACTATGTAATTAGTGTAATTAGCAGTAATTACTCAGGGACTTACCTTAATCGATTCAAAACAAGAAAGGTGTTTTTGTACTGTACTGTGCAGTCTTATGCTTTGTTGGTTTTAAAACACTGTTCTTCATTGTTCGCTTTCTTCCGTATTACTTGCTAGATTCATCGTGTGTACAATTGTTTGTTTTTAAACATGTCAGGAGGATTGGAGGAAAAATCGGAAAGACATGGAATCATATACATGTACGATTGATTGTGAAAACGCTCTTAAGAATCGCAAAACACTAAAAAAGCTTGAACTGCTTGATAACGCATTGTGGATATGGTTCTGTCAAGAAAGAAGGAAAGTGAGTTCGCAGCTAGTGAAGGCTGGATGAAATGAACTGTTCCCTTGTCATGTTTATAACATCGTCGAGACAAGGCTAAACTTTAAAATGTTGTCAAACAACACGTTCGCAGCTTCAAATGAATCCGTGGCAGGAACGAAAGATAGGATAATAGTCTCTCCTTGCAGCAACGCAGATGGTACGCACAAGCTTCCTCTGTTCGTTATTGGCAAATCCAAGAAGCCTAGTGCATTCAAAAACATAAACCCATCTTCCTTGCCGGTTTATTACTGCAATCAAAAATCTGCTTGGATGGACTGCTACCTTTTCAAGTCTTGGTTTTTCGACGAGTTTGTCACATCGGTCGAAAGACGAAACAAAAAAAGCTGCACGTTCGTGCTCTACTGCTGTTGGATAACGCACCATCACATCCATCTGAGGAAGATTTAGTGAAAGGGGCATAAAAGCTCTCTTTCTGCCTCCAAATGTGACTTCACTCATCCAACCAATGGATCAAGGAGTGATCGAATGGTTAAAAAGGCGATATCGCAGAAAGTACATCAGCTAAACCTTAGAAAAATCTGAAGAAGGCTGTAACTTATTTGAGGCTATGAAATCCCTGAACATCTAAGATGCTATCTATACAACCGCTGCGTCATGGGATAAACTGAAACATGACACACTGCGGAAATCATGGCGTAAGCTTTGATCAGAAGTTATGACTGAAAATGACCAGACCGAAGACGAGCAAAACAACGCCACAGAAAATCGTTAAAGATCTACAAACTCTAAGCCGAACGTTCCTGCCAATGAAGTTGAAAAGTAGATTATCGAATGTGACAACGGCTGTGAAACCTATGAAGAGCTCAATGACGATCAGATTGTTGCCGCTGTTATGGAAAACGATAGCGAGGAAACTGTGAACGAAGACTCGAACGGTGAAGAAGACGAACCCCCTGCCCGGATTTCACACACCGATGCCAAGAACGCTTTCGACATCGCCCTTCAGTACATCGAGCAGAACCCAATCTCAACTCCAATGGACATTTTGTGGATCAATAAATGGAGGGACACTGCAGCTAAGTCTATAATTTCATCTGCTAAACAAAAATCTATAACTGACTTTTATTCTAAGTAATTTGTTTGTTGTTTTTACTGTAAAAACAATGCATATAGACTTTTTTAAAGTTCATACTATGTATCCCTTATTTCACTGTGAAAAATGTCTCTATGTACATACATATATGATATGTACTGTATGTAATAAATACATATTGGCTTTTTTCGGATAATCAGACCTTTTTTGCGTTCCGATCATGCCTCCAGTCCCGAAGGTGACGGATTACAGGGGTTTCCTTTTTAAGTTGGCTACAAATTGGCTATTTTTTATTTTCCTTGTTTTCTAAAATACCTACCCGCCTTTGAAACCATAAACTGTTGGCAAAACTGCCGGAATTTTCTAATTGATTTGATTGGCAGCAATGTTAAATGCTAACGGTAGAAACTGTAATGTAACTGTCAAATTCGAATAATATGTAAATTGAATTGTCAATCAAAACTATCATTTCTATCAATAGTGTTGTGAACATAGAAATACCGGAATAATGGAAAAATACGGTAAAGATAGACGGTTATATCGCAAGAAATGGGAGACCATGCCATGGGCAATAGGTATAAACTGCATTATACAGTTTTTAATCTGATGTTAATTTAAACATTTTTGTAGTGGTTGGAATGTATTGACCAATGCACTGTTAACTATAGAACAGCAAATGAGGTACATTGCCGGTTGTGCTGCACTTCGCTTAGAGCACACATATCAGATTTACAAAAACATGCCACAAGAGATAAGCATAAAAAAGAGGCTGCGAAAGTTAACACTCCTCTCTAAAATACCTTAACTCACCATGGAATTGTTTGTTCGAGTAAGTGAAAATTCTGGTAAAAACTAAACAGTTTAATGTTACTTACTTTTTCAGTTGGGTTAACAAGCGAAGCGAAAATAAACGACATTAAACTGTCCGTGTACATTGCAACACATTCAGCAATAAGGTTAGTTGACCATCTATCAGAGCTACTAAAAGCCATGGATAAAGGAAGCGAGTCCTTAGAGAACTTAAGAAGACATCGTACCAAATTTAGCAGTATTATCAGATATGTTGTTGCACCAGCTTTTTTGAATGAGTTAATTAACAATGTGGGAAATGGAGGCTACTCTTTTATAGTTAATGAGTCAACCGATTTTTTTTAGCGATTTTGGAGGTAGAGCGTGCTACGGCTATTGATTTATGTATGCTTATAATAGAATATTTGAAAGAAGTTAATTTGCCTGTTAGTAACATGATTGATTTGGGTACTGATGGTGCCAGTAATATTTGTGGTGTTAACAGAACTTTATATACACTACTAAAAGAAAGAGTCCCGAATTTACAGCTTATTAAATGTGTATGTCACTCATTGCACCTTTGTGCTTCAAAAGCAGCTGAAGAACTGCCTATTTCACTCAAATATTTAGCTAGAGAAGTTTACAATTGGTTTAATATTTCCCCATTACGCTTATTGAATATTAAAGAACATTAGACGGAATTAATACAGGATTTGATTCAAGGAAATTTCATAACAGTGCAGTTATTGTAACGTTATTAAAAGATTATTAGAGCATTGGATAGAACTAAAAATTCCTTTTAATATTGCGGCAGAAAATGAGAAATGTTATGCTGCCAGAACAATCAGTAACATGCTCAATAATGACACATTGAAGTTATATTTTATATTTATCAAACCCATTCTTCAAGAAGTAGATCGTCACGTCCTTTTCAGTCTGAAGGAATAGATATAGGAAGTGCATACAATGAAATGTACTTATTATTTTTAACATTAGCTAGAAAAATATTGAAACCATCTTTTTTGGTGGACGCAAATAACAGATCTTTGCTCACACAAGTTTCTGATGCGTCGTCCAATAGTTTAGCATGTGTCAATAGAAGACATGGATTTTGGAAAAGCGTTTGAAGACAATTTGTCTGTAAGTAATATAAAATCTTCAGAATCCATTGCTATAAAAAATGTTTTAGTTTTTTAAAAACACTACTTGAACAAATGGCAATGAGGTTACCAACAAATATTAACTTGTTTAAGTCATTCTCTTTGTTGCATCCAAGCTCTTGCTTGAAAACAGTTCAACACCAAGTTAAATTTATTAACTAAAATATTGCAATTTTGTTTAGATCCAAGTATTTCGTTTGCTGAATATGAAAATCAGTGGCAAAAGTTGCCATTTGTAGGCTGGAAAAACTATTTCAACAACATTCCCAACAATGTCAGGGACCGACGCAGCTACTTCGCCGCTCTGGGCAAGACTAAAATCTGCGGCCCTTACTTTTGAAAGAAAAAGGTGTACCACGTTTTTCGGTTTTTGCTTTTACGAGTTTATTTTAGAGCTTATTAGATGTAAAAACTTTCTGCGCATTTCGAGTAAAAAAAGGGCATACAGTGTAATATTGCATGTTGAGTAAAAGATTTATTCTGTGAAGAAACAAATAAATTCTCAACAAATGTTCTCAAATACTTCACAAAAATAAAAATATATCCGCAAATAAAATAAATACATAATAAAACAATATCATACAATAACAAACCATAAAAATAATAGCGTGTTCGAAAAATGGAAATAATAAAAATATACAAAATATAAATATAAAAAATAATGTTCAAGGATAGTCTGAGAGCATGTAGGTTTTTTTTAATAAAGAGCAAATGTTTGTGTAAAATAAAAATAACAATCTTTTCCCTCTTTATAACTCAATCCGGAGATATACTGTACATAAACATAAATTTATCCTGATATTGAAACAAAACAAAAATTAAAATGTTCTCTTCCTAACTTTTAATTTGGCAAATTCTCTTATAATTTGCCTAAAATCTATTTTATTGCATACATCATGCTCAATAGCATATGAGTGTGGTAAGGGCTGTTAGGGTGTTGATCGATTCGTTAGCCGGTATCCTTGCGAGGTCGTTGTCCAGTAGACGGTGGGATGCGTAGTGCATATGGGATGTTATCAAGGGTCTCTTCTATCTCCTCTGGGATGTCGTCTAATAATTGGGTTAAGATCGCGGGAGGGTGTTTAAATTTACGTTTGGGTTTTTTCCGTGGGAATTTGGGAGGTTGGTAGGTGTAGGAAGTTGTGATGATTTCTTTGGTTGGGATGGTATCGCCGAAAATCCTTTTGTGTGCAAAGTTTTTCTGAAGTGTTCGGATTCTGTTTGTGATTGGTGGTATGTTTGCATGTTGTGTTGTGAGGTTGCTGGGGTACCTGAAGGGTAGCCCGTGCATACGTCTAAATATCCGGCGTTCACAGGGTGCTATAGAGGAAAGGTGGTTAGGGTTAATATTTGTGTATATTGGTGCTCGGAAATCCATAACAGGGCGGATGTAAATCTTATATGTGTGTTGGAGTGTTTTGGGGTGGCAACCTCTGATTCGACCCCGGAGGGCGCCCAGTAGGTTTGCACGGTTTCTAATTCTGTTAAGTGTTTTCCTAACGTCGGAGAGCCCATTAAGTGCTCTGGTGAATAGGATACCTAGGTATATGATTTGGACTTGAAGGGGGGATTCTCTCTTGGTTAATGGTAAGGGAGACGTTTCTGGAGGATAAGTTTGGGAATTTGTCTTCGGCGTAACTAGGGTGGCGGAAAATGATTGCTTGGGTTTTGGAGGGGTTAATGACTCTCCACCGGTTGGCCCAGTTGGAAAAGTTCCGAAGGGTTTTGGATATGCGGTTGGAGGCCGTTTCGCTGTTCCGATTATCCGACCAGAAGGCGAAACGACTACTCTGGGTTGGGTGACTTGAGGGATATCTGAAGCAAAGATGGTGTATAGGATGGGGGCTAAGGCAGAACCTTGCGGAACGCTTGCTGTGGGTTGGAAAGGTTCTGAGAGGTTTTTCCCTACTTTCATCCTGACCGATCGATTGGTCAGGTACGAAAACAGGAGTTTGGAGAAGGGGCGGGAATGTTAAGGTTTCGGATTTTTGTAGGAGACCGGCCTGCCAGACCCTGTCAAATGCTTGCTTAATATCCAAGAACACAGTCAGATTGCATTGCTTGTGGTCGAATGCTCTGGTGGTCTCGGTAAGCAGCTTCAACAAGGGATCGTGACACGTCCGGTTTGGGCGGAAGCCGAATTAGCTGTTGAGAAGGAGGTCGTTAAACTCTAGGTGTTCCCTGAGCCGCCTGGCTAGAATTTGCTCGAAGCATTTTCCGAGGCAACTCAGGAGGAATATGGGTCTGTAGGAATTAGGTGAGGTTAGGTCTTCGTGGGGTTTTGGATTGGAGATGGTGACCAAAGAAATCGGCCTTTCCTTGGTCGGAGGAGATTAGGTTGCCCTGAAGGTCGGTCAGGTGGGATTTGGAGTCAACTTTTCTTCTGGTCAGTCTGCCAAACCGTTGCCAGAAGCGTTTACCGTCTCGATAATCCAACTGGGAAGTGGCTTTAGCCCAGGAGCCTTCTGTGTGGTTATTGGCTTCTCGCCTGATTAAGGCGTTAAGGTAATTGTATTCCGTCTTGAGAGCCGGATCCCTGGATCTCAAGAGGATAGATTCGTCTCTTCTTGATACAGTTCACTGTGTCGTGGGAGCGGTTTTTTGGAAATGTCGGAAAGCGGGACTAAGGTGTCGAACGCTTCCGTAATTACGGAAGTTAGGTCTCTAATGGTTCTCTCGAGATCTTGGGTGGTTTGAAGATCGGATGTAGGAAGGTTGTTGGAGATGTGTTCGGCGAACACATTCCAGTCTGCATTCGAAAAATCTTTAATGATTGTTTTGAGGGGGTGTTGGGGGAGCTGGACAAAATGAAGTTTTGACCAGAAGTGGAATATGATCTGAAGTGATCGTTGAAATGGAGTTGAAAGGAAACAGTTTTTAATTAGGAGGGCGGTTCCGTGTGCGCTATTGTTGAGGTAGGAATTATAAGCGTTAAATTGTAGTGTGCATTTTTGTGAGAGTTTGGTTTCTGTGATTGAAAGGACGTGTACATTGTGTTCGTGTAGGAAGTGTTTAATTAGGGAGCGTTTCCGACGAACACCCATAGCATTAATGGTCCCTGTTACGATATCCATTAGGAACAAAGGCGTTTAAGGATGGTGTTGGCGTACTACGGCGACCTCCCTCCGCGTACCGGCTACGCAAACGTTGATACGCCGTTGGAAAAAGTTGAGGATAAGGATTCGATGGTTCGGATAACTCGGCGTTGGTGGTTAGGAAACAGGTCTAGGAGAGAGTGTGTAAGGACTTGTACAAAGAATTTGATAGTGACGGAATCTGTGCCGGGAATAGATTTAGGGTGAGCTATGTCTTCAGAGTCAGACTCGTCAGACATGATCGGATCAAGGATTGCCATCTGTGACGGAGAACTGGGAGGTTCCCGCCGCATCCGGCACTTGCAGGAGTAGGTGGGATGGGCATCCCCGCAGTTGCTACAGTTTGGGTTTGCCGCGGACTTGCAGGATGTGAATCTGTGGCTTCCGCCACAGTTGGGACACTGGATCGATCGGGTCGGACACTCCTCAGATGTATGTCCCACCTGCGTGCAGGTGACAATACATGGGAGAGGTGTAGGGATGATGGAAGGTTCACAACGATAGTGTCTCCTGAACATGGAGACACCGGTTGCGAGAAGGAACTCGAGGGTGGTTTGGGAGTGATGATGCGGACTAGGGAAGTGGGGCATTGGTAGCCTTCGAGGTGATGCGCACGGCTTTTCTCACGTGAGGCAGGTCGATTGCATTAAGGATCTCGTCGGTAAGGATGTCCTTATCCACGTGACGAATCACGTAGCAAAAAGAAGGTCTAGGAATGGAGTTAGGTTGACGGGGGCCGAATAACTGGGTTAAGGTTAGGGAAGGTTCTCCGAAATGGTGACGCAGCCGAAGTTGCGTTCCATCCGGTAAGGGAAAGGAGATTTCGAGGAGGTTTCGAGGAGGCAGGTGTGATTGTGGTTGAACGTTAATTTCGACCACGGAAGGTTAAGGGGTTTGAGGGAATTGAAAAAGGATTTCTGTGATGTGAAGACTGGATACGGGTGTGTGTTGCTGGAGGTAGAGGGTGTGGGAATAGTGTTAGGTATAGCTGGCTGAGCTGGTGTGGGTAACAGGGCAGATTTGTGTGTGTGTGTGTGTGTGTGTGTGTGTGTGTGTGTGTGTGTCTTTGTGTGCCTTAGCGGAAGCGGTGGATCGTGTTGAAATGTAGGAATGTGTAGAGGAAGTGGAAATTGATGAGGCGTTCGAATGGGATCGTGTGCGTGCGGAAGGTGGTGGAGATACGAGTGTGACCAGTTTCGCCAGGGCCGACCTCGGCAGCCCACCCGAAACCAACCCTCCACCTTTAGGTACTGCCTCCGCAACATCCCAGTCAACGTTAATTCTCAAAAAATCCTATTCAATAACCTAAAACTATTTAACCTACCCCTGATAAGCCTAAAATATAATTTTAACCGAACCGCTCTTATTGAAACCTCCGCTCCTGTACACTCTAATTTCGCAAAAACCATCCAATATTTCTTCGGCGATCCTTTACCCAACTGTCCGGCCCCGACTCCCCCAACCCACACCAAAAACTCCTTCCTATTCCTGCGTAATCCGCAACGTGGACAGCGATATTACGCCGGAAAAAATCCGAGAAGCAATGAACCTTCCTAGCGTATCGCGTGCCATCCGAATTATAGCAAAATCTACAAACCTTCCCACATCCCTCAACCGCATAATCACTTCCCCGTCCTCTACCCTTGATCACCTGCTCGCACGTGGTGTCACCATGTTGGGTCGTCACTATCCGTGCGAGCCCTCCTATATCTCAACTCCTTCCGAAATATTGTTCAACCTGCACGCAGGTGGGACATATGGCGGAAGAATACCCCTCCCGATCTATTGTGTCCCCTTTGTGGTGACTCACATAGATCAAAATCCTGCCCCGCTACCACGCCTAAATGCAATAATTGCAATGGTCCTCACCCGTCCTGCTCTTATGATTGCCCCAAACGCCAGGAACTACCCGCAACCATATCCCAAACCGCACCTTTAATCCCTGCGCCCCGTACTCATTCATCATCAGAGTCCGATGATACCAACACCCAATTCCTCTCCGTTAAACAATACATCCAAATCCTTACCACCTTATCTCTTATCAATCTCTTTCCGGATCGTAGGAAAGAGATTATCTCTGTTCTCGACGCAGACGGACGATCGCAGCATTTACAGGTGCGTTTATAAACGTCGGTTGTTCCGTCATACCTTAAATCCCGTAAATACCCTTATATCCCCCTTTGCTAAATATACCTGTAATGGACCTTATAATTGGAACTGTTAATGCCAGGGTGCGCCGTAAGCGCACCCTTCTTAAAAATTTACTCACTTCCGAAAAAATCCAAATACTCCCCATAACCGAAACCAAATTATCTGATAGGTGTACTACCCATTTTGCCAAATACCACACTTTCCTAAGAAACAGTACCTCGTGAAAACCTCTGCCCCAACACATTCTGAACTGGATCAAAGAAAAGAGGCGCGTTTCCAGCCAATTTCTGGGATCCAGGGATCCCGCACTCAAAACCAAACATAACCGCTGCTATGCAAAAATCCGTAGAGAAATCAATACAGTCACCCAAAACAGATGGATCCAAACCACATCTAATCTCGACTTCCGAAACGGTAAACTTCTGGAATAAGTTTAACAGCCTGACCAGAAGGAGAGCCAACCCCAAATCCCACTTAAAAAACCAGCAAGGCATTCGTTCCCATAGGTTCAAACCAAGGAATGGCCGACCTCTTTAAAACCCACCTCGAAAACACGTTCACTTCTCCAAACGACCCGTCTTTTGACAACATTAAAACGAACTAGAACAGAACAGGACCAATTTCAAAAACTTAACATTACCTGAACTTCAACTTAACGACCCTTCGTCGCCCTATCACTCCCAAGAAACCATCTCGTACTTCAAAAAAGGACGCAACTCTGCTCCAGGACATGACGGACTAAACAGGCGCATACTGAAAACTACCTCCAACAGCCATCACATTCCTCACCTCAATTTACAATAAATGTATAGCTTTACCACACTTCGCAACGGCCTGGAAATCGGCCCCTACAGTTACGATTCCCAAGCCAAAAGCCGATCTTATCAATCCGTTCCTACAGGGCAATATCCCTACTCAGCTGCCTAGACAAGTGCTCCGAGCAGATCCTAGCCGGTAGGCTTAGGAACCACATCGAAAGCAACTACCTACTTCCTCACTCCCAATTTGGATTCAGGCCCCACAGAACCTACCATGACCCCTGTTGAGGCTGTTAACAGAAACGTCTAGGGCATTCAATCATAAGCAATGCAACCTGGCGATATTTCTGGACATCAAGCAAGCCCTCGACAGGGTGTGGCATGCGGGCCTTCTACACAAAATCCGATCACTAGGAATTCCTGACCCGTTTTATAAACTCATACTATCGTACCTTTCCGACAGGACGGTCGAAGTGAAAGTTGGAAATGCACACTCGAATCCTTTTACTCCAACAGCCGATGTTCCGCAAGAATCCGCCTTGGCCCTCCCTACTTTACCTAATATTCGCCAGTGACATTCCGTAACCCACCTCTCCAGAGGTATCGATAGCGCAGTTCGACGACACTGCCTACTGGGCAGTTAGTCAGAACAGCGCTTCAGCGTCCACCCTCATCTCCAACACCCTCCACCCCTCCGGTTGGGCTAACCGCTGGAGTCTCCATAAACCTTTCCAAAACCCAAGCAATCCTATTTCGCCATCCCAACTACTTTGCCAGAGCAAACCTCTCGGCAAACCGAGTAACGATCACATTACGTGACGACTAAAAGACGAAATCCAATGCCTAGGAATCATATTCACCAGAACTCTAAACTGGTCCAAAGACCTACAAAAAACCTTGGACCGCGTCCGCATCCGAGTCAATCTCTTCGGCGCCTTAAACGGTTCCTTCGGACGTTGCAATCCCAAAACCCTACAGCACACCTAAGTAACTCACCCTCAATCGCGACTCCCTCAAAAATATAGCCTCATTTGAACGCCGAGTCCTGCGCCGAATACACAAGCTAGACTCCAGATTTCCAAAGATCCTTACCATCTAACGCGCTAATATAGACCCGATCACAGACCGCCTCAAATCACTCCAAACCAACTTTGCCCAACGCATGATATTCGGCGACACAGTACCTACCAAAGAAATCCTATCCATTCCCACCGCAGAAACAGATTTAGCAAAAAACCCAAAATAAAATTTAAGCGCCCTCCTGCCCTGCTATCCCAACTCCTCGAAAACCTCTCCGAGGAATTCGTGGAGCTCCTCGACAATACCCCATACGTCCTCAGATAACTCCCAAACCTAAAACTCCAACTCCCTCAAGTAATAATGAAGACGACCACAGCCACTCTATGGATGAAAAACACATCACCTACACTAACACACACCACCCACACTAAATTTTTTTTGTTTGTATTCAATTAATGAAACGAAATAACGTAAAACAATAATTTTTTTTTATTTTTTTAAGCATACACTACACAAATACACATAAGCTCACAAAGAAGTATAATAAGCAAAAAAAAAAAAATAATAATAATAAGAACTAACAATACTAACACAACACAAAAAAAACGTAATGTTAAAAATGTTGACCATGCCTATAAGTAATGCTACTGTTGAACGTGTCTTTTCTGTGATGAACTTGACAAAAACAAAAATTAGAAATAAATTGCAGCTAAAAAGTTTAGAAGCTTTACTTAGAATAAAAACCAGCCTTAATGTTAATAAAATAAGCTGGAAATCTTCTGAACCGACAGATTAATTAACAAGTCTGTTTTTGTTTCTTTTAGATATTTGGTATAGGTAGTTGTTTATATATTTAAATATGTTCTGATATGCACATATTCTGCAGAATTTCTGTTAATTTTATGTATTATTTTTATATGTACACTTGAAATACAAAATTTAATATATGTGTTACATTTTTATTTTTCTCATCATCTGCGATTGTTTAAATATATTCAGGTTCGAATCAAATTCTAAATATGTAGTACTCACACATTTATTCAACAAAGAAAATCTCAATTATTAGTGAATTATGTACAATAATTTGAAGGTTTGACCAAATAATATTTAAAATGGCTACTTTTGGCTACCTTGAATTCTACTATGGGCGACACTGCCGTCAAATAATCTGGCAACCCTGCCGTTATACTGAACCGCGCGTGTGTTACTTGGTAAGTAACGTTTGCATTCGGCAGCATCGAGTTACGTTAGGACAACGTATGGAAGTTGTATTTAAAATTTTTGCACTCGAAGCTTGAATTAAAGATTGTTTCCACATTTGTGTATTTAAATAAATGAAACTGCGTTTTCTTGTGCATGATAACTGTGAAGCTTATGTTTTGTATTTCTATTCGGAACTATCAAATTTAACACTTTGCAATATAGAAACTTGTTCTAATCCATGCTTAGGTGTAACTGAAGGATTATGCAAATTGCAATCTTTGAATGCTGTGTATTACTACATCTTTACCACCCCAAAACAATAAATATTTTTAAACATTTCATTCCTTAACTGTTCAGTTTGCTAACTTGGTGTTGTTTTAAAAAGATTGTATTGTCACGGTGATTTGAAATTTGGTTCACTGTTTTATTTGTTGTTTTGTATAATTGAAGGTATTACTTGCACACCTTGCTGTTATAATACAACTTTAATAATCTAATTTAATATGTTAATTGCAGAACGTTCTTCATTATATTGCAATACATTACTGTATTGCAACATTGTAAAAACAAATAGGTAAGCCATAAGTAACATTTGTTATTTTATATGAACTTGAACGTTTTTAGCAAGCACACAATTTCATTTCTTCTACAAATCGATTTTGTACCAAAATTTTTATAATGATAGATTCGTCTTTTCTCTTTGCTCCAGTTAACGATGTGCCGTGGGAGCGGTTTGCGCGAAATATCGATGTTTGTCAAACGGACTGAGACATCGACCGCTTCCGTAATTACGGAAGTTAGGTCTCTAATGGCTCTCTCGAGATTTTGGGTCGTTAGAGGATTGGGTGGTGGAAGGTTCGGAGAACACATTCTACTCTGCTTTCGAAAAATATTTAATTAAGGAGGTGCTGGAGGAGCTTGACCAGTAACGGTAAATGATCTGAAGTGATCGTGGTGTTTAGAAAGCACTAACGATCAAAATAGTGTGCTATGGGTTCTGACACAATGGTATGGTCTATTATTGAGGTACCTAGATCCTCGAAGTATGTAGGCTGTGTGTTAGTGACTCACAAAAGCGGTAACTATAACAAAGCTAATGCTAGCATGATACCGTTGCTATTTACTTCTGGAGTCACCGAATTGGGTGTGGCGGGCATTAAAATCACCTAGGATGACTGCATTAGGGAGGCTAGAGGCGTAAATTAAAAGGTCATCGGATAGAGTGTAGTGGCCTGGCGGGTTGTAATATGAAAAGAAGACGATCGTGGTGGGAAAGTGCACCATCACAGCAACGCATTCGAGAGGGTGCAGGAAGCTGAAATGGAATGGATGGGAAGCAATTTTTAATTACGAGGGCAGTTCCGCGATGGCTGTTGTTTAGGAAGGTGTCATATGTGTTCAAGTTAAGTGCGCATCTGTTTAAGAGTTTCGTTTTCGTGATGGAAAGAATGTGTATGTTGTGTTCGTGTAAGAAATTATTAAGCAGAGAGCGTTTCTGAGGAACGCCCCTGGGATTAATGTCCCTGCTTGGATATCCATTTTGGAGGGATTTAAGGATTGGGTACTCAAATTACGAAGACCGACGTCCGCATGCCGGATACGCCGGCGCCGGTACTCCGTTGGAAGTAGGACCGGGATAGTGAATCTAGGACACGATTTATCATCGGTCGGGAAACATGCTTAGAAGGGTGTGAGTGAGGACATGTAGGAAGTATTCAATGGAGAAGGGCTCGGTGTCGGGACTAGGTTTGAGGTGTGCGGTGTCTTCCGAGTCGGACTCTTCGGAAGACAGGAGGGGGTCAAGGATTGCCATTTTCGACCGGGAACTGGGATGTTCCCGTCGCTTCCGGAACTTAAAAGAGCACGAAGGGTGTGCTTCCTCGCAGTTGTTACACTTTGGGTTAGCGGAGGATTTGCACAGTTCGCCACAGTGGGGCAACGGATGGAGCGGGTAGGACACATCTCAGCGGTATGCCCTACCTGCGTGCAGGTAGAGCAATACTTGGGGAGAGGTTGTGGGATAAGGGAAGATTCGCAACGGTGGGTGGTTTTGGAAGGGGCGATGACGCGGACCTTGGATCTCTTCGGCTAGGATGTCCTTATCTACGTGACAAATCACGCAGGAAAAGTAGTGAGGTCTAGGATTGGAGTTGGAGGAACGGGGACCGGATAGTTGGAATAGGGTGACGGTGGTACCGCCAAAGTGGTGTTGCAGCTCTAAGAGACAGGTTTGGTTATGGTTGAATGTTAAATTCAACCAGGGAAGGTTAAGGGATTTTATGTAATTGTAGTACACGGTTTTCTGGGTGGTGATGGTTTTGGGGATATTGCCAAAGCAATATCTCGAGGATTGATAGCGTGCAGGATTAGGGAAAGCGGGTATGGGAATCACGGCGGGTACAGGTGGCTGGGCGGGTGTAGGTAGCAGGGCGAGTTTGTGTGTGTGTGTGTGTATGTGCGAGTGCTAGCGCCTGTGGGCGAGTGCGAGTGTGGGTGAGTGCGAGCGTTGGCCTGTGCGCGCGCGTGCGTGTGTGATATAGTTCAGTGGGTTTGGTGGAGACGGTGGAACGTGTAGAAATGTAGAAGTATGTGGATGAGATTGAAATGGACGAGGCGTTTGAATGGGTACTGGCGGGTGTTCTTGAGGATGGTGGTGGCGAGGGTGTGTGCGCATGTGTGTTGGTGTAGGTGATCGGACGGCGTCGGGGGTTGGGATACAACCGTGAGTGTTGCACGGTGGTGATTTCTGTGTGGATATGGATTTCGGAATATTTCGGATGCAATACCTCGAGGATTGAGAGCGGATGGGATTAGGATTAGGGAAGACGGGTGTAGAAATTACGGCAGGTACAGGTGGCGGGCCGTCTGATTGGTAGCGTGTACATGAGGATGGTGGTGGCGAGGCAAGGGTGTGTGCGTATGTGTGTTGTGAGTGTAGGTGTAGGCGGACTGGCGGCGTAGGGGATACAACCGTTATGGTAACACAGTAAGAGTCGATAGATTTTTTTTGTTAGTAGTTACTTATTATTAGCTTACATATCTTATTTGTGGACTGTTCAGGAGTCCTTCTCCTCTTCAGCCCTGGTCATTCCTTGTTGGTGTTGCGATGTTTTAGTGGTATTGTATAGTGTACAATCATGAGGGTGGTTATTTTTGCTGTTAAAAATAAAAATAAATAAAAGAAAAGTTTAGGTTATTTGAGTTTTGAATATGAATATGTGTAAATTGGTTTAAGTGTGCGTGGTGTTTAAGTGGGGTGTAGCGTGCTTGGTGTGGTTAATCCTTACTCGTTGGCCAGTATCTTGCTAGGTCGTCATCAAATAGACGGGGTGATGCGGAGGGCATATGTGATGTTGTCCAGGGAATCTTCTATCTCCTCGGGAGGTCGTTGCGGAGTTGTGTAAGGATCGCGGGGGGAAGTTTGAATCTTAATTTAGGTTTTCTTCGTGGGAATTGCGGAAAACGGTAGTTATAGGGTGTGGTTATTTTTTTTATTTTAGGTTAGTATGCTCATGCTTTTGGTTAATATGCTTATATTTTATGCTTATATGTTTATTCGTAGACTGTTCAGGATTCCTCCTCTTCAGCCCTGGTCATTCCATTATTGTTGGTGTTGAGATGTTTTTTGTAATTGTGTGGTTTACAATCATGAGTTTATATTTTTGGTGTGTTAATAAAAAGAAAGATAATTTGTTAAGGGTTTATTATTCGGTGCAAAAAAAAAAGGTTAAAGGACTGATTTATTACTGTTGTGAATATTTAGGTTTAGGTGTGCATGTGGTTGAGGGTGGTGAGGGGTGTAGACGATTCGTTAGCCGGTATCCTTGCGTGGTCGTTATCCAGTTGACGGTGGAATGCGGAGTGCACAAGGGATGTTATCGAGGGTCTCTTCTATCTCCTCTGGGATGTCGTCTAATAATTGGGTTAAGATCGCGGGGGGGGGGGGGTGTTTAAATTTGAGTTTGGGTTTTTTACGTGGGAATTTGGGAGGTTGGTAGGTGTAGGAAGTTGTGATAATTTCTTTGGTAGGGATGTATCGCCGAAAATCCTTTTGTGTGTAAAGTTTTCTAAAGTGTTTGGATTCTGTTTGTGATTGGTGGTATGTTTGCGTGTTGTGTTGTGAGGTTGCTTGGGTACCTGAAGGGTAGCCCATGTATACGTCTAAATATCCGGCGTTCACAGGATGCTATAGAGGAAAGGTGGTTAGGGTTAATGTTTGTGTATATTGGTGCTCGGAAATCCATAACAGGGCGGATGTAAGTTTTGTATGTGTGTTGTAGTGTTTTGGGGTGACAACCTCTGATTCGACCCTAGAGGGCGCCCAGTAGGTTTGCACGGTTTCTAATTCTGTTAAGTGTTTTCCTAACATCGGGGAGCCAATTAAGTGTTCTGGTGAATAGGATACCTAGGTATGTGAGTTGGTCTTGAAGGGGGATTCTCTCTTGGTTAATGGTGAGGGAGACATTTCTGGAGGATAGGTTTGGGAATTTGTCTTCGACGTAAGTAGGGTGGCGGAAAAGGATTGCTTGGGTTTTGGAGGGGTTAATGGAGACTCTCCACCGGTTGGCCCAGTTGGAAAAGTTCCGAAGGGTTTTGGAAATACGGTTGGAGGTCGTTTCGCTGTTCCGATTAACCGAACAGAAGGCGGTGTCATCTGCAAACTGCGCAACGACTACTCCGGGTTGGGTAACTTGAGGGATATATGAAGCAAATATGGTGTAAAGGATGGGGGCTGAAGCAGAACCTTGCGAAACGCCTGCAGTGGGTTGGAAAGGGTCTGAGAGGTTTTCCCCTACTTTCACCCTGACCGATCGATTGGTCAGGTACGAAAGCACGAGTTTGGAGAAGGGATCGGGAATGTTAAGGTTTCGGATTTTTTGTAGGAGACCGGCGTGCCACACCCTGTCAAATTCTTGCTTAATATCCAAGAACAGTCAGATTGCATTGCTTATGGTTGAACGCTCTGGTGGTCTCGGTAAGCAGCTTCAACAAGGAATCGTGACACGTCCGGTTTGGGCGGAAGCCGAATTGGCTGTTGGGAAGGAGGTCGTTATACTCTAGGTGTTCCCTGAGCCGCCTGGCTAGAAATTGCTCGAAGCAATTTCCGAGGCAACTCAGGAGGGATATGGGTCTGTAGGAATTAGGTGAGGTTAGGTCTGCGTGAGGTTTTGGTATCATGACGGTGGAGGCCGATTTCCAGTCCTCGGGAAGTAAGAGAGGGTTAGGCACTTATTGTATATGTTTGAGAGTAGTTGGAGGCATGGGCCGGGTAGGTGTCGGAGGATTTTTCTATTGAGGCCGTCGCGGCCTGGGCTGAGTTTTTACCTTTTTTAAAATAGGCATTGACCTGGTCGGGCGTAATTGGGGAATAGAAGGGATTCTCGTTGTCGAAAGGAAGGTTAAGGTTTCGGAATTCCACGAGGCGGTTCTCGAGGAATTCCTTGAAAAAAGGATCGAATTGGGGATTGGAATATGGATTGGAGGTGGTGACCAAAGAAATCGGCCTTTCCTTGGTCGGAAGAGATTAGGTTGCCCTGAAGGTCGGTTAGATGGAATTTGGGGTTAACTTTTCTTCTGGTCAGTCTGTCAAACTGTTGCCAGAAGCGTTTACCGTCTCGATAATCTAACTGGGAAGTGGCTTTAGCCCAGGAGTCTTCTGCGTGTTTATTGGCTTCTCGCCTGATTAAGGCGTTAAGGCGATTGTATTCCGTCTTGAGAGCCGGATCCCTGGATCTCAAGAATTGACGATAGATTCGTCTCTTCTCCTTAATACAGTTCACTATGTGTCGTGGGAGCGGTTTTTTGGAAATGTCGGAAAGCGGGACTGAGGTGTCGAACGCTTCCGTAATTACGGAAGTTAGGTCGCTAATGGCTCTCTTGAGATCTTGGGTGGTTTGAAGATCGGGTGTAGGAAGGTTGTTGGAGATGTGTTCGGCGAACACATTCCAGTCTGCATTCGAAAAATGATTGTGTTTTGAGGGGGTATTGGGGGAGCTGGGCAAAATGAAGTTTTGACCAGCAGTGGAATATGATCAGAAGTGATCATGGTGCCTAGAAAGCACTCACGATCGAAGTAGTGTGCTGTTGATTCGGAAACTATTATGTGATCTATTACTGAGGCTGTAAGTGGTCCAAATACGTAGGTTGTGTATTGGCGATCCTCAACATAGGCAACTGCAACAGAGCAGATGTTAGTCTGTTGCCGTTCCCATTTGTTGCGGTGTCGCCGAATTGAATATGGCGGGCATTGAAGTCTCCTAGGATGACTGCATTTAGGAGGCTGGATGCATAAACTAACAGGTCATCGGAAAGTGTATTGTGCCCGGGTGGATTGTAGTAAGATATGAATACTATGGGAGTGGGAAAGTGTACCGTTGTAGCAACGCATTCGAGTTGCTGCAGGTGCGCAGGTAGTTGAAACGGAGTTAAAGAGTAACACTTTTTAATTAGGAGGGCGGTTCCCTGTGCGCTATTGTTGAGGAAGGAATTATAACTCATGATTGTAAATCACACAATTACAAAAAACATCGCAACACCAACAATAATGGAATGACCAGGGCTGAAGAGGAGGAATCCTGAACAGTCTACGAATAAGCATATAATCATAAGATATGAGCAAACTAACCTAAAAAAAAACGGGTACGTGCCGGAGGACCTTACTATTTAGGCCGTCATGACCTGGGGCAGTTTTTTCTTTTTTAAAATACGTGTGGACCTGGTCGGACGTGATGGGGGTATAAAAGGGAGTCTCGTTATCGAGTTGGGGTTCAGGAATGCTAAGGTTGCGGAACTCTTCAAGGCGACCCTCGAGGAGTGCCTTGACCTGGTTGTTGAACTAGGGATCATCTGGGGATTGGAAAATGGTTTGAAGGTGGTGACCAAAGAAATTGGCCTTTCCTTGGTCTGAGGAGATTAGGATGCCCTGAAGGTCGGTAATGTGTGATTTAGGGTTTACTTTTCTTCTGGTCAGTCTATCGAACTGTTGCCAGAAGAGTTTGCCATTTCTATAATCTAGTTGGGAGGTGGCTTTGGACCAGGAGTCTTTGGCGTGTTTGTTGGCGTCTCGCCTGATTAAGGTGTTGAGGCGATTGTATTCGGTCTTGAGAGCCGGATCCCTGGATCGCAAGAATTGTCGATAGATTCGTGTCTTCTCTTTGATCCGGTTCACTATGTGTAATGGGAGCGGTTTTTTGGAAATGTCGATGTTTTTAAGCGGGACTGAGGTGTCGACCGCTTTCGTAATTACGGAAGTTAGGTCTCTAATGGCTCTCTCGAGATCTTGGGTGGTTTGAAGATCGGGTGTGTGAAGGGTGTTGGAGATGTATTCGGCGAACACATTTCAGTCGGCTTTCGAAAAATCTTTAATGACTGTGTATTGAGGAGGTGTGGGAGGAACTGGACAAAAAGAAGTTTTGACCAGTAGGGGTATGTGATCAGATGTGATCGTGGTGCCAAGAAAGCACTTACGATCGAAATAGCGAGCTATTGGTTCGGAAACTATGATGTGGTCTACTATTGAGGCCCCAAAATGATCAAAGAATGTGGGCTGTTTGTTGACGATTCGCAAGAGCGGCAACTGCAACAGGGCGGAAGTTAGCCTCTTACCGTTGCCGTTAGTTGCGGTGTCACCAAATTGGGTATGGCGGGCATTGAAATCACCTAGGATAACGGCATTTGGGAGGCTTGAGGCGTAAATTAAGAGGTCATCGGAGAGGGTGTTGTGGCCAGGCGGGTTGTAGTAGGAAATAAATATTATAGGAGTGGGAAAGTGCAACGTCGCAGCAACGTATTCGAGATGCTGCAGGTGCGCTGGAAGTTGAAAGGGAGTGGATGGGAAGGAATGTTTAACTAAGAGGGCGGTTTCACGTTGCTATTGTTAGAATACGTGTGAAAGGTGTTGAAATTAAGAGTGCATCTTGGTGTGAGCTTGGTTTTAGTTATAGAAAGGATATGGATATTATGCGTGTGTAAGAAGTGTTTGATTAAGGGGCGTTTCCGACGCACGCCCCTGGCATTAATGGTCCCTGCTAGGATATCCATTGGGAAGGAGTTAAGGATTTGGTTGACGCATAACGGCGACCTTTATCCGCGTACCGGATACGCAGGTGCTGATCCTCCGTTGGAAGAAGTTGCGGGATAGCGAGTCTGAGGCTCGGATAACCCTATCTCGCTGGTGGGAAAACATCTGGGTCAAAGAGTGGGTAAGGACTTGCAAGAAGCCCTTGATGGAAAGGGATTCGGTGTCGGGAGGTGGTTTTAGGTGGGCGGTGTCTTCGGAGTTGGACTCTTCAGACAGGATAGGGTCGAGGGGTGCCATCTTCGACGGGGAACTGGGAGGTTACCGCCGTTTCCGGCACTGGAAGGAGTAGGTGGGATGGGCTCCCCCGCAGTTGTTACACTTCTGGTTTGCCGAGGATTTACACGCGGTGGATCTGACTTTCGCCACAGTTAGGACAGCGGATGGACCGCGTGGGACATTCCTCAGCGGTATGTTCCACCTGCGTGCAGATGGAGCAATACTTGGGGAGCGGTTGCGGGATTAAGGTTTGCAGCGGTAGTGTCGCCCGAACATGACACCCTGTGCGAGGAAAAATTCAAGGGTGGTTTGGGAAGGGGTTATGACACGGACTAGGGAAGTTGGTGTGTTTGTGGCGTTCGAGGTGATGCGAACGGCCTTCTTCACTTGCGGAAGATCGATCGCATCGAGGATCTTTTGGGTTAGGATGTCCTTATCTACGTGACGAATCGCGAAGGAAAAGGAGGGAGCTCTAGGAGTGGTGTTAGGTACGCGGGGACCGGAGAGTTGGGTGAGGGTAACGGTTGGGTCTCCGAAGTGCTGCCGCAGCCTAAGCTGCGTACCATCCGGAAAGGGAGAGAAGGTCTCTAAGAAACAGGTTTGGTTGTGGTTGAACGTTAAGTTCAACCAGGGAAGGTTGAGGGATTTCAAGGAATTAAAAAGGGATTTTTGGGTTTTAATGGATATGGGGATATTGCGGATGCAATATCTCGAGGATTGGAGCGTGCGGGTATAGGATTGGGGGAAGCGGATGTGGGAATCAAGGCAGGGGAAGGTGTAGGTAAGAGCGGTGTAGGTAAGAGAGCGGGTATGTGTGTGTGAACAGGTACAGGTAAGAGAGCGGGTATGTGTTTGAGAGAGGGTTTGGGTGGTTTTGTGGAAGAGGTAGAACGTGTGGAAATGTAGGAATGCGTGGATGTGGTGGATATGGAAGAGGCGTTTGAATGGGAATGTGTGCGTGCGGAAGGGGTGGAGGTGAGTGTGTGCGTAGGTGTGTGTAGGTGGTGGTGTAGGTGGACGGGTATCGACGGGGTTAGGGGATACAACTTTGATAGTAGCTCAGTGGCGACATTGCTTAACCATCTCGGCTGCGTTGTTAGTAATAGGGATTTTGTGGAATTGAGGATTAAGAAATTAAATAAAAATCTGTTTTTATCGAAAGGCCGGGTCCTTACCGAGGTGCAGCCTCACACCCCGAGAAAAAAAGGCTTGGAAATCAGAGACCCAATTCGAAACGGAGGAAATTCATAGTTAAAATAAAAACAACCAAGTAATTAAATTAAAATTCTTTAATAATGATACCTATTACCGTTGACCTTGACCCGACGACGATCTTGCTGTTGACGGTGTCCTGGATGCTTCTGGAATCCTTCGCTGCTGCTGCTATATCCCGGCGGCTCCTGCCTGAGACTAGGCTGTGGCTCCTCCACTGATGACCGCTTTTTCGTATTATCTGTATGCAAGCAGTGACAGATCTACCTCCGAAGCGGCGAAGATCACGATGCCGGAACGATGAGCGAAAACACTAGGTTCTTTTTTGTGAAGTTAAGCGATTGTAATAAAAATCACAAAACGCTTACGCTGGCTAGGGGCTTACGTTCGTAACCGAGGTTCGGACAGCCCTGAAGACGATAGAAATAATCTATTACTGTTACTTGATTATAACAGAGCGTTCTGTATGCGGACGCGCGGTCCGTATACTAGAATATGCTCAAAGCATTTTCCGAGACAACTGAGGAGGGAGATTGGTCTATAGGAGGGTGAGGTTAGGTCGGCGTGGGGTTTGGGTATCATGACGGTGGAGGCCGATTTCCAGTCCGTCGGGAAGTGGGATAGGATTAGGCATTGGTTGTAGATGTTGGAGTAATCGGAGAACTGCGTAAATGACGGAGTATTTTTCGATTTAGGCCGTCATGACTTGTGGCAGTTATTCCCTTTTTTGAAATGTACCTGGTGGGCGTGATGGGGGCATAAAAAGCATTCTCGTTATCGAGTTGGATTTCAGGAAGGTTAAGGTTGCGGAATTCTTTAAGGCGACCCGCGAGGTGTACCTTGAACCGATTGAAGGAGATGGCCAAAGAAATCGGTCGGAGGAGATTAAGTTGCCCTGTAGGTCGGGTAGGTGGGAACTGTTGCCAGAAGAGTTTACCATTTCTGTAATCTTGCTGGGAGGTCGCTTTGGTCCAGGAGTCTTCGGCGTGTTTGTTGACTTCTCGTCTGCTTAAGGCGTTAAGGCGATTGTATTCGGTCTTGAGAGCCGGGTCCCTGGATCGCAAGAATTGACGATAGATTTGTCTTTTCTCAGGGATCCAGTTCACAATGTGTTGTGGGAGCGGTTTGCGGAAGTGTCGATGTGTTTTAGTGGTACAGAGATATCGACCACTTTCGTAATTACGGAAGTTAGGTCTCTAATGGCTCTCTCGAGATCTTCGGTCGTTTGAAGATTGGGTGTAGGAAGGTTGATGCAGATGTGCTCGGAGAACACATTCCAGTCTGCTTTTAAAAAATCTATTGAGGAGATGTAGGGGGGAGCTGGACAAAATGAAGTTTTGACCAGTAGGGGTATATGATCTGATGTGATCGTGGGGCCTAGAAAGCACTCACGATCGAAATAGTGAGCTATGAGTTTGGAAACTATGATATGATCTACTATTGAACCAAAATGTTCGAAATACGTTGGCTGTGTTGGCGATTCGCAAAAGCGGCAACTGCAACAGAGCGGAGGATAGCCTGTTACAGGTGCCATTAGTTGCGGTGTCACCGAATTGGATGTGGCGGGCATTGAAATCACCTAGGATGACTGAATTACGGAGGCTAGAGGTGTATAGATTAAAAGGTCGTCGGAAAGGGTATTGTGGCCGGGCGGTGTGTTTTTTTTTTTTTAGTATGCTCATGCTCATGCTTATGGTTAGTATGCTTATTATTCTTTGCTTATATTCTTATCGTAGACTGCTCAGGATTCCTCCTCTTCAGCCCTGGTCATTCCATTGTTGTTGATGTTGCGCTGTTTTTGCAATTGTGTGGTTGACAATCATGAATGTATTATTTTTGGTGTAAAAAAAAAAGAAAATGAATTATTGTTGGTGTGTTGTTGGTGTAAAAAAAGGATTAATATCAGTTGAATATTTAGGTTTGGGTTTGCGTGTGGTTAAGTGTATATGGTGAAGTGTGATTGATCCGTTGGGCGGTGTCCTTGCGTGGTCGTTATCCAATTGACGGGGGGATGCGGAGTGCATATGGGGTATTGTCGAGGGCCTCTTCTATCTCCTCTGGGATGTCGTCCAATAAATGGGTTAGGATCGCGGGAGGGTGTTTAAATTTGCGCTTGGGTTTTTTGCGCGGGAATTTGGGAGGTTGGTAGGTGTAAGAAGTTGTGAGGATTTCTTTGGTTGGGAAGGTGTCGCCGAAAATTCTTTTGTGTGTAAAGTTTTTCTGGAGTGTTTGGATTCTGTGTGTGATTGATGGTATGTTTGCGTGTTGCTGGGGTACCTGAAGGGTAGCCCGTGTATACGTCTAAAGATTCGGCGTTCACAGGATGCTATATCGGAAAGGTGGTTAGGGTTTATGTTTGTGTAAATTGGTGCTCGGAAATCCATAACAGGGCGGATGTCGGTTTTGTATGTGTGTTGGAGTGTTTTGGGGTGGCAACCTCTGATTCGACCCCGGAGGGCGCCCAGTAGGTTTGCACGGTTTCTAATTCTGTTTAGTGTTTTCCTGACATCGGGGAGCCAATTGAGTGTTCTCATGAATAGGATGCCTAGATATGTAATTTGGTCTTGAAGGGGGATTCTCTCTTGGTTTATGGTGATCAAGACATTTCTGGAGGATAGGTTTGGGAATTTATCTTCGACGTAGTTAGGATGGTGGAAAAGGATGGCTTGGGTTTTGGAGGGGTTAATAGAGACTCTCCACCGGTTGGCCCAGTTGGAAAAGTTCTGAAGGGTTTTGGAAATGCGGTTGGAGGCCGTTTCGCTGTTCCGATTAATCGACCAGAAGGCGGTGTCATCTGCAAACTGCGCGACGACTACTCCGGGGTGGGTGACTTGAGGAATGTCTGAAGCGAAGATGGTGTAAAGGATGGGGCTAAGGCAGAACCTTACGGAACGCCCGCTGAGGGTTGGAAAGGATCTGAGAGGTTTTTCCCTACTTTCACCCTGACCGACCGATTGGTCAGGTAGGAAAGCAGGAGTTTGGAGAAGGTTTCGGGAATGTTCAGGTTTCGGATTTTTTGAAGGAGACCGGCGTGCCAGACCCTGTCAAATGCTTGCTTAATATCCAAGAACACAGCCAGATTGCATTGCTTGTGGTTGAATGCTCTGGTGGTTTCGGTAAGCAGCTTCAACAAGGGATCGTGACACGTTCGGTTTGGACGGAAGCCGAATTGGCTATTAGGAAGGTCGTTAAATTCCCTGAGCCGCCTGGCTAGAATTTGTTCGAAGCATTTTCCGAGGCAACTCAGGAGGGATATGGGTCTATAGGAATTAGGTGAGGTTAGGTCGGCGTGAGGTTTTGGTATCATGACGGTGGAGGCCGATTTCCAATCCGTCGGGAAGTGTGCGAGGGTTAGGCATCTGTTATAGATATTTGCAAGAAGTTGGAGGCATGGGTCGGGTAGGTGGCGCAAGATTTTTCTTTTCAGGCCGTCGTGGCCTGGGGCTGAATTTTTGCCTTTTTTAAAATAAACATTGATTTGATCGGGCGTAATTGGGGCATAGAAGGACTCTGGTTATTTAGTAGGGGTTCGGGAAGGGTAAGGTTTCGGAATTCCTCGAGGCGGTTCTCGAGGAACTCCTTGAACACAGGATTGAATTGGGGATCATTGGGGGATTGGAATGTGGATTGGAGGTGCTGACCAAAGAAATCGGCCTTTCCTTGGTCGGAGGAGATTAGGTTGCCCTGGGGGTCGGTTAGATGGGATTTCGGGTTAGCTTTCCTTCTGGTCAGTCTATCAAACTGTTGCCAGAAGCGTTTACCGTCACGATAGTCTAACTGGGAAGTGGCTTTAGCCCAGGAATCTTCTGTGTGTTTATTGGTTTCTCGCCTGATTAAGGCGTTAAGGCGGTTGTATTCGGTTTTGAGAGCCGGATCCCTAGATCTCAAGAATTGACGATAGATTCGTCTCTTCTCTTTGATCCAGTTCACAATGTGTCGTGGGAGCGGTTTTTTTGAAATGTCGATATTTTTAAGCGGAACTGAGGTATCAACCGCTTCCGTAATTACAGAGGTTAGGTCCCTAACGGCTCTCTAAAGATCTTGGGTGGTTTGAAGTTCGGGTGAAGGAAGATTGTTGGAGATGTGTTCGGCGAACACATTCCAGTCTGCATTGGAAAAATCTTTAATGATTGTGTTTTGAGGAGGTATTGGGGGAGCTGGACAAAATGAGGTTTTGACCAGAAGAGGAATATGATCGGAAGTGATTGTGGTGCCTAGAAAGCACTCACGGTCGAAGTAGTGAGCTATTGGTTCTGAAACTATTACATGATCTATTATTGAGGCACCTAGGTGGTCGAAATACGTGGGTTGTGTATTGACGATCCTCAATAAAGGCAATTGCAACAGAGCAGATGATAGTCTGTTGCCGTTTCCATTTGTTGCGGTGTCACCGAATTGAATATGGCGGGCATTGAAGTCACCTAAGATGACTGCATTTGGGAGGCTGGAGGCATACACTAATAGGTCATCGGAAAGTGTATTGTGGCCGGGTGGATTGTAGTAGGATATGAATACTATAGGAGTTGGGAAGTGCACCGTTGCAGCAACATTTCGAGTTGCTGCAGGTGCGAATTGAAATGGAGTGGAAGGAAACAGTTTTTGATTAGGAGGGCGGTTCCATGCGCTATTGTTACGGAAGGTATTATAGGTGTTAAATTGTAGTGTGCATTTGTGTGAAAGTTTGGTCTCAGTGATTGAGAGGACGTGAACGTTGTGCGTGTGAAGGAAGTATTTTAGTAGGGAACGTTTCCGGCGAACGCCCCTGGCATTAATGGTCCCTGTTATGATATCCATTGGGAATAAAGGCGTTTAAGGAAGGGGTTGGCGGACTACGGCGACCTTCCTCCGCGTACCGGCTACGCAGACGTTGATCTGCCGTTGGAAGAAGTTGAGGGATAGGGATTGGAGGGTTCGGAAAACACGGCGTTGGTGGGTGGGAAACAGGTCTAGGAGAGCGTGTGTGAGGACTTGGATAAAGGATTTGATAAAGACGAGATCGGTGTCGGGGATAGGCTTGAGATGGATGGTGTCTTCCGAGTCAGACTCGTCAGACATGATGGGATCGAGGATTGCCATCTGTGACGGAGAACTGGGAGGTTCTCGCCGCTTCCGGCACTTAAAGGAGTAGGTTGGGTGGGCAGCCCCGCAGTTGCTACACTTCGGGTTTGCCGCGGATTTGCAGGACGTGAATCTGTGGCTTCCGCCACAGAGGGGACAGCGGATGGTTCGTGTAGGACAGTCCTCCGAGGTATATCCCACCTGCGTGCAGGCATGGGGACGGGTGTAGGGATAAGGGAAGGTTCGCAACTGTAGTGTCTCCCAAACATGAAGACACCGGTAACGAATAGGAATTCTAGGGTGGTTTGGGAGGTGATGATTAGGCGGACTAGGAAGGTAGGAGTGTTGGTGGCCTTCGAGGTGATGCGCACGGCCTTTCTCACGTGAGGCAGGTCGATAGCACCGAAGATCTCGTCGGCAAGGATGTCCTTGTCCACGTGACGAATCACGCAGGAAAAGGATGGATGTCTAGGATTGGTGTTAGGTTGACGGGGACCGGATAGTTGGGTGAGGGTAAGGGAAGGTTCACCAAAATGGTGACGCAACCGTAGCTGCGTTCCATCAGGTAAGGGAATGGAAGTTTGAAGGAGGCAGATTTGGTTGTGGTTGAACGTTAAGTTCGACCACGGAAGGTTTAACGGTTTCAGGGAGTTAAACAGGGATTTTTGGGATTTGATGGATTTCGGGATTGTGAGCGGGTGGGTAAAGGATTAAGGTTAACAGGTGTAGGACTCACGGTGGGTTCAGGTGGTTGAGCAGGTGTGGGTAAGAGAGCGGGTGTAGGTAGGAGAGCGGGTTTGTGTGTGTGTGTGCGGGATTGTGTGTGTGCCGGATTGTGTGTGTGTGTGTGTGCGGGTTTGAGTGGTTTTGTGGAGGCAGTGGAAATGTAGGAGTGAGTGGATGTAGTGGAAATGGATCATGCATTAGAGTGGGAGCATGTACGTGAGGAAGGTGGAGGTGAAACGAGTGTGTGTGCGTAGGATTGTGTAATGAGTGGTGGTGTAGGTGGACGGACGGCGTCGGGGGCAGGGGACAACTTTGACGGTAGCACGGTGGCGACCTTGCTTAACCATCTCGGTTGCGCTGTTTTATAGGTTTTGAATAGGATAAGAAAGAAAAATAAAAATCTGTTTATGAAAAGGCCGGGTCTCTGCCGAGGTGCAGCCTCACACCCCGAGGAAAAAAGGCTTGAAAATCAGAGACCCAATTCGAAACGGAGGAAATTCACAGTTAAAATAGAAACATCAAAGCAATTAAATTAAAATTCTTTATTAATGATACCTATTAATTACGTTGACCTTGACCCGACGACGATCCTGCTGTTGGTGGTGTCCTGGATTGTTCTGGAGTTTTCCGCTTCTGCTGCTATATTCCGGCGGCTCCTACTTGAGGCTAGGTTGTGGCTTCTCTACTGATGACCGCTTCTTCGTATTATCTGTATGCAAGCAGTGACAGATCTACCTCCGAAGCGGCGAAGATCACGATGCCGGAACCGGAACGATGAGCGAAAACGCTAGGTTCTTTTTGCGAAGTTAAGCGATTGTAATGAAAATCACAAGCGCTTAGGCTGGGAAGAGGCTTACGCTTTAAGGTTCAAACTGCTTCAAACGGCCGGGCGGGTTGTAGTATGAAATAAATACTACAAGGTGGGAAAGTGCACCGTCGCAGCAACGCATTCAAGATGCTGTAGGTGCACAGGAAGTTGAAAAGGAGTGGATAGGAAGCAATTTTTAATTAAGAGGGCGGTTCCGTATTGACTATTGTTTACATAGGTGTGAAATGTGTTGAAGTTAAGTGTGCATCTGGATGTGAGTTTTGTTTCCGTGATTGAAAGGATGTGTATATTGTGTTTGTAAAGTGTTTAAGTAAGTGGCGTTTCCGACGAACTGTCCCTGCTAGGATATCCATTGTGGAAGGAGTCAAGGATTGGGTTGTCGGATTACGGCGACCTTCATCCGCGTACCGGATACGCAGATGTTGATACTCCGTTTCGGGATAGCGAGTCTAGGGTGCGGACAACCCTATCTCGCCGGTCGGGAAACATTTGAAAGAGGGAGTGGGTGAGGATTTCTAGGAAGTCTTTAATGGATAGGGATTCGGTGTCGGGGCATGGTTTAAGGTGGGCTGTGTCTTCCGAGTCGGACTCTTTTGAAGACAGGATAGGTTCAACGGAGAACTGGAGGTTCCCGCCGCCTCCGGCACTTGAAGGAGAAGGTAGGGTGAGCTTCCCCGCAGTTGTTACACCTTGGGTTAGCCGAGGATTTACAGGAGGATCTGTGGCTTTCGCCACAGTTGGGGTATCGGATAGAGCGGGTGGGACACTCCTCAGCGGTATGCCCCACCTGCGTGCAAGTGGAGCAATACTCAGGGAGAGGTTGAGGGATAAGGGAGGGTTCGGAACTGTAGTGTCGCCCGAACATGGCGACACCACGTGCGAGAAGGCACTGGAAGGTGGTTTGGGAAAAGGTAATGAAACGGATAAGGGATGTGGGGTGTTGGTCGTCTTAGCGGTGATGCGAATGGCCTTTCTCACATGTGGAAGATCGATCGCACCGAGGAATTCGGGTTCTAGGATGTCCTTATCTACGTGACGAATTACGCAGTAAAAGGAGGGCGCTCTAGGAGTGGTGTTGTAAGGACGGGAACCGGATAGTTGTGTAAGGGTGACGGATCACCGAAATGGTGCCGCGTCCTAAACTGTGCACTATCCGGCAAGGAAGAGGAGGTCTCTAAGAGACAGGTGTGGTTATGGTTAAACGTTAAGTTTATGGCTGCGAAGATGTAGCGAGGGTTTGTGTGAGTGCGGGTTTGTGTGTGTGCGGGTTTGTGTGGTTTTGTGGAGGCTGAGAAGCGTGTCGAGATGTAGGAGTGGATGAATTAGAAATGGACGAGGTGTTTGATTGGGATTGTGTACGTGAGGATGGCGGTGGCGAGGCGAAGGTGTGTGCGTATGTGTTGAGTATGGGTGTAGGTTTGGGGATACAACCGTTACGGTAGCACCTTCTTAGCGTTAGAGCCTTTGCGATTTTTATTGCACTCTAAAACAACTTTCAAAAAAAGAACTTAACTTTTTCACGGTTTCGCGCTGAGCACCGTAGTCTTCGCTGTTTCTGCATTAGGATTGTCACTGCTTCGCACACAGTCGACAAAAAGAAGCGGATCCCGTCGAGGAAAGAAACACTACAACCAGCCTGGAGCCAAACCAACAAGGATACTGGGAGAGCCACAGGAGCAGCAGCAAGGAACCACAAGAGTTAAGAGGTATTAATAAAGAATTTTAAAATAAATTTTTGTTTTTTATTTTTTGGTTATTAATACTAACAAAGCCCTCCATTCAATCGGACTCTCAACTTCCAAGCCTTAATCCAGCGGGGTATGAGGCTGCACCTCGGTGAGAATCCATTCTTTCCGTAACACGATCATTTCTAACCCTCTTTTCAAGTACCCGTACTAACCCGCCATGGTAAAACATGGCAAGTCGGCCTCCGGACTACGGTCGCCCTTGCTCTTTCTCCGTCTCCGAGTTCCCCGCCACCTAGATCCGATGCACCACCTGCTTCCCTATCCTTTACGGCAGCCGTCGCATCTCCTTCTACACTAGTGAGGGCATATTCAATGTCCTCTATTGCCTCTTCCTACATTCCACCCGCAGTCAAACCCGTTCACCAGTCCTTTAAAACACCCAACCCTTCTACTTCCCGTTCTGCTTCCGATTCAAAACCTAACCCTACCGCTAAACCCTCCCTAAACCATCCGCTACCTATAATTCCACTTCCCGATACTGCATCCGCAATATTCCCGCAAGATTTAATATCCAAAAATCCTTTTTTCAAGCCCTCGTCCCTCTCCGTCTCCCTTGGTTGAACGTAAAGCTCAACCACAACCGTACGTGCTTGTTGGAAACGAGCGAGGCCCTGCCAGCTACGATGCAGCGTACTATACAGCATCACTTCGATGAGCTTGCATTGACGCTGTCGCAGCTATCAGGTCATCAAACGTCCGCTCCCTCAACCAATCCCAACCCTAAACCCTTGTCCTTTTCCTGCGTCATCCGTGGCGTGGACAAGGATATCCTTCCTGAAGAGATCCGTTACTCCATTGACTTGCCTAAGGTCACAAAAGCAATCCGGATCATATCCAAACAAACCAACACCCCTACTTCCTTTATCCGCCTAATTACTCCGTCACAATCCACCCTCAACCACCTCCTTTCCAACGGTGTCTACCATTTCGGTAGACACTACCCCTGTGAACAATCCCGTATCCCTAACCCTATCCTCAAATATTGCTAAACTTGCATTCCGAGGAATGTCCTACCCGCATCCTCCGTTGCCTCATCTGTAGTGAAAACCACAAAGCCTCGTCCTGTATCCGCCTGAATACGGCAAAGTGTAACAACTGCGGTGGATTTCATACTCTACCTACTCCTTTTCCTGTGCGACTCGTGCGATTCCCACCACCGCGACAGCGACTGCCATACAAACCGCTCCCTCCTTCACGTCAGACACCGAGGATGACGACAAACCCAAACCACCTATTTCCATTCCTGATTTCATCGCCTCCCTTACCCTCAGCCTAATGCAAATGTTTCCTGAGTGTAGGGCCGACATAGCGAAAGCTGTCGACATTACGTCAAGGAAAAATTTCGTACCAGGGTCAACTTTGTTGGCAGTAGTATAGCTATCACTATCCACAACATCCGATCTTAATCCTACACATTAACCCCTCACCCTAATCCCTCTCCCTCGCCCTAAGTAAAATGGATCTCATAATAGGTACAATTAATGCGAGGAATGTCCGTCGGAAGCCACAAATCAAATACAAGTCCTTGCAATCACAGAAACAAAACAAACCACCCGTTGTACCCTTGGCTTTGCCTCCTATAATTCGTTCCTTCAATTTAGCGCCCACAATAGTTTAAGAGGTACAGCCCTCGTAATCAAAAATTCATTTCCTGCCACTCCATATCCTCTCCCGCCGCACCTTCAACATCTCGAATCTGTAGCTGCAACGGTGAAGAATCCATTTCCAATGACCTCCAAGACCACATCTCCGCCCTACCCAATATCCTCCTAAGAGATCTTAATGCCCGACATGTCCAATTCGAAGAATCCACGACCAATAGAAACGGTATCCGCCTAGCCCACAGTATTCTTACACCAATCCTACCTTTATTAGTCATCAACGGACCACCTCCCACTTCTCGTTAAAACATCTCTCGGCCCCGTCCTTCGCACTCCTCCAACTCACTTTATCCGAAGAGATTTTAAAAACACCGACTGGAATGTATTTGGCGAATACATCTCCAATAATCTTCAGGCGAACGATATCCACACTCCCAACGATGTCGAGAGAGCGGTCACTAACAATTTCCCTTATCGCGAAAGCGGTCAAAGCCTCAAGTCCCCAAAAATCAATCGATATCTCCAGCAAACCTCTCCCACAATACATCGTAAAGCTTGATTTGACCACTTGACCACTCGATTAGTCGACTACTGGACCTGTCGATTATTCGAACACTCGATTATTCGTGAACTCGAAAAATGTTTTCATTGAATTCCGTGAGCAGTACGTGTACTCTAGGGTACCCTCTCAAAACCGCGTAGTTTTTGGAACCCACGCCTATCGCGGAATTTCAACGGACCATTGACGAGCCACGCCCTTCGCGAAGACGAGCGAATCATGGAACAGATTCGTGAATCCGTTTCGCGAAAGGATTCCAACGAATTCAGCGAAATAATCACACTCCGTCAGGAAAATGAAACCCTCCGCGATCAACTCCGGATCCAAGATCGCGGAACTGAATAGAAAAATAGACCCTCAGTCGAAACAATTAGGAGCTCATTTCCTTATTGAATAAACCGGAAGAAAAGAAGCCGCCCACGAAAGTAGCAGTGGCCCCTCCCACCGAGAAGAAAAACAAAGAAGCTTCCGTCGCGAACGTTGTAGAAATACACCAAAGAAAAGCGCCGCTGCAAAAAACTGAAGCCTGTGGATACCCCGACAACGTCAACATCGACGGTAACAATGGACAACAAATCCGTCCCCACCAATCCACCCAAGCGACGGCAGTAGAAGATGAAGCCGAAAAAATGGACACGGCTGCGCCAGCACAGGACCCCAAAAACCGCGAATACTCCTCCGGCGAAGAACAAAAGAAACCGTTCCGAAGAAGGAACGAATTCCGACGATCATTCTACACACTAGTCACTCGAACTAAACAGTCACGTTTAGAGAAAGCCCACTCAGAATTATTGTATGCAGGGAAGATTTAACTTCGGTTAATGATCCCGGCATCTACGTTTGAACGATCGTAATTTTCATTACAACTTCGAGAAAGAACAACAACGAGTAATTAATTACCCCGGTCATACTACTGACCTTCATATATGTTCTTTTAAGAACATATACAGAAAGAAAGGGTTTTGACTGCGAGCGTAACTAATCGACACACTCGATAATAGGAATCGACTGCGGGATTCGATTACTATTACTGGATTATAGTAACCTAGTTTATTATAGTCGGGTGTGGAAGGTCGAGTTTTGCAAATCGCTTTTCTGTTAACGAGGAATCGAATTATTTTTCAGTGGATTCTGAGAGCGGTACGTGTGCCCAGATACTGTAGCTTAACGTGTAGTTTTTACTACAATATCCTTAAGAAAAGCCACGTGCAAGATGCCGACCATGGAAGACCAACTAAGGGATACCAAGAAGCACAAATTAACATGCAGGACCGCGTTATTCAAGGCTTGATGGACCAAGTCAACCGTTTAACAATCGAGATTGCCGGTATCAAAAGAGTGATTGAAGGACAACAGGCTGCAAACAATAATAAAATGTATACCGACGAGCGCAAAAAAGCGGAAGCGGCCACTATAAGTACTATCATGACCAATAAAACCAAGAAGCTGAGGAAATCCGAAGACAACAACGAGGATCTTCCGCAAGTGAAGAAAAAAGTCAAGAAAACTTAAGGCTACGCCCACTGCTACACCCACCGAGGGAAACGAAGCACGACCAGGCACTTCTAACGATGCAGACATGGAAACAGCCGATACACCCTCACCGACGAGGAAGGATACACACAAGTCACCAGAAGAAACAACAAACGACAACGTGATTGCACCGCTAATTCTCCACCGTCAGGATTATAGGAAGACGATCCAGGTACTAGCAACGGAGGGATAGCTCCTAAGTCAACAAGTAGCGCTGAAGACTACAGAAAGCGACCATCATCCTAGACAGCAACCGGATCCACTTCAACGTCTACTTGCTAGACGAAGCAAAACCACTGAAGGTGGTAATTAAAGGAATTTCTCAAGGAGAGGAAATGCTAGAGATCGTCAAGGAGGATCTAAAAGCTATGGGGTACGACGTCCAGGTCAGTCGGATGTACGCAGGACGCGAGCGCCGACAAACTGCCATGGACCTTGTCCACCTCCAACGAAGTGAACAAGTTACAGAGATTCTCCAGATAACCAACGTTGGATACCTGATGGTGAGAGTGGAGTTAACCCACAAGAAAAACGGCGTGGGACAATGTCACTGTCAACGCTACGCCATACCTCCAGCGGCTGCCACGCCTCTGCGAGAAGCGTAAAGTGTGCAGGAGCACACCACACTAAAGACTGCCTGAAGACACGGAAAATGGGTGCCCTAAGGTATCAAACAGGAGGTCCGCACCGAGACCAGCAGTCAACAGACAACCAACCTAGATAGTGGAAAAAGGACTAAGCTATTCGCAGTCGACGCACGTCATACATTTATTTAGCTAGTTCCAACAAATTATTCGTGCTACTATTTCGTATGTCCCTATAACTCAAAAAAATATAGAAACAATCTAGAACGGTGAAAGCAACCGAAGACGCAGAGCTCATAAAGAAATTTGTGAGATTCCTCCGGACAGAGCGTGAAACCATCGATGGATAAACGCCCCACAGCCTGCATCCCTCCATATCGGAATATGGAACGCGAACGGCCTCCTTACAAAGAGGGAGGAGTTAGTAAAGTTTGTCCACCGGCAAAACCTAGATATGGTGCTGGTCACAGAAACTCATCTAAGGCCTTGTGATAATCCCAAGATAAGGAACTACCGTTTGCACCTCACCGATCGGCTCACCGGGCGAGGAACATTACGAAATGTCGACATCGCATACGCAATGCTGGAAGTGACTGTAATAGGCGTGGCCATTAGTTCAAAAGGACGAGTCAAGATAATGCCTGCATATAAACACCGAGGGCCGTGCTCGACCCCCAAGAACTGGATGCACTACGGACGACAACATCCACACAATAATCGCATGAGATCTCAACGCGAAGCACCCGGACTGGAACCGTAGGAACACAAACCGGAACGGACGAGACCTGGAAGAATAATCGTTGAAGGACCTCAAGAACCCACCTGTTACCCAGGTGCGGGCATGAGGCCTGACGTACTAGACAACGATTTTCCGAAACGTGCCATTACACATCCGGATGGAAAAAAAAGCGGACCTCAGCTTCGACCACGACCCCGTATGGAGCACTGATCAAGGGTAAAAAACTCGCAAGGCCCGAGATACGGCAGTACAGGAAATCACGACAATCATCCTGAGGCCGATGGAAGAAGCAAAGTTCACGATTACAAAGAACACAAATAATAACAGCCTGTCCATAGAAATAAGAGAACTTGCCAGGGACAAAAACAGGACAAGACGCAGATGGCAGCGCACTCAAGACCTCGAAGATAAACGTGAACTGAACACCGCAGACAGGCGAGTGAAGATAGCTATCAACGAGAACAAAAATGCGCAATGGACAGCAAAAGTGGAATCCTTCGACGTCCAAGACGGATCGTATTGGAAGATGGTGAAGGCGCTGCGGAAGGACCACATTACCACGCCACCACTTCACGAAAGGAATGGAATGGTATACACAGATGCCGAGAAGGCGTATGCGTTCGCAGATTGCATAGAAACGCAATGCAGCCCCGTCTACAAGAGTGCGGACCTCGACCACATACAAAGGATAAACAGCTCCGTCGGAGACCGCCTGGCGGAAGAAGCCCAAGGAAACATCCGACACACCACCCCCCAAGAGGTGAAGGACATACTGAAAAAGTTAAAAGTAAAGAAGGCATCGGGGCCGGACTCTATTCCGAATAAAGCAGTGAAGCTCCTCCCACATAGAGGCGTAGCGTACCTCACCGCAGTTTATAATGCAATACTTAGTTTAAAATACTTCCCTACAAGATGGTGAGAAGTGGACACGGTGATGATTCCGAAACCGGGTAAAAACGCTACCTTTCCCCAAAACTACAGACCTATCAGCCACATGCTGACGATGGGCAAAGTTTTGGAGCGGATCATCCAAGTCAGAGTGCAAGAATTAAATAGACGAATTACAGACCATACCGGACGAACAATTCGGATTCCGAAGAAATCACTCCACGGCCCAACAAGCCCCCGAGTTGTCGAACACGTCGCACGCGGCTTCAATTGGAAGAAGCACACCGGCGGAATGTTCTTAGACATCGCCAAAGCGTTCGACAAAGTGTGGCACCACGGACTCTTACATAAAATGTTGAGCAAGGAATAACGTTGCAAATGACACAACTCATACGATCCTTCCTATCCAGAAGATGCTTCAGGACGAAGTTTCAGCATTGTAGGTCCTTCCCCCGAAGGATAACCGGGAGCACCCCATGGTTCACCCGTCTCCCCTATATTATTCAATCTATGTTTCAGATCTACCGAAAACAAAAGGGACCATCCTCGCAACCTACGCGGACGACACCGCGGTCCTAGCAATCCAGCAACCTCGGACAGATCGATAGACTTCTGTAGAGGGCGTTGGATGAACTCAAAAAATGGTACTCGAAACCATTTTAGTATATTGTTCTTTTTAGAACATTTATATTGAAAGCGAAGAAAGCACATTGAAGCCAGGAAGCCCAGAACCCAGAACAGCATCAGGAATACAGCAGAACCTCTGATAGAACTCTGACTACAACACGAAAATTTCGACTGGAGTAATCGACTCAAATTATAGACACGAGTAATCAACCAGAATAATCATAAAACTCGTATACGTTCGTTTTAGAACTATACAAGAAGAAAGACCCTAGATTGTGGATACGTGTAAACACTAATCTATCAATAGACTCGTAATAAAGGTCAACTGAAATAATGGATTACGGTTACTCGACTACAATAGGCTTGCTTACATACTCGAGCGTGATATCCAGTATTGAAATCGAATTATTATCGGTGAATTGATTTTTCTCCTTTTCTAGAAGGATCCTGTCTGCGGTATGTGTGCTTTGGGGTACCTTTTGCGCAACCGCGAAAAACGGAACAACAACAAGGAACTATCATGGACCAAGAAAAAAACGAAGAACTAGCATCTGCAACACCTACGTTGTACGCCATGCGGCTACTCCAGAAGGATAACGAAGATCTCCGGAAGGAACTCGCCCTGCAACGCGAACTTACGATAAACCAGAGCCATAAGATCGAAGACGGCCACCCCAAACCGGCTCTTAAACAAGATGGAAGATCACCCAACTTCGGCACCCACCACCAGCAAGGTAGGAAAAGAAAAGGTTACACCGAGCCTGACAACTTCCGGTACGAAACCGGGAAAGAAAAACGAAAACGGAAACGCCACCATCTACCACCTCCAACGTGGCAAACGTGCAGGAAGCTCCGATGGAAGTTCCACAGCAGCCCCCTCAGCCGCAACCGACCCAAACGGTTGCACACGACACCTCCGACGAAGGCTTCCAGATAGTAACCAAGTCGAGCGCGAAGAGGCAGCGGGTAGAAGAGGAACCACAAGACCGGCAGCAGCAAGAACCACCGGCGAAGAAAGAACGCGTTCCACCCCTCATCCTCTACCGCCAGGACTACCGGACAGCTATGCGAGCCCTTTCCGGAACTGGCATCACCCCGACCCACCAGGACGGGCATCATAGTCAACGTTGGATCCGCCGAGGACTATAGGAGGCCACCACCACTTTAACACCTACAGGACGCAAGACCATTGAAGAGTCATCCGAGGAATCCCACAAGGGAATGACATGTTGAAGCAGGTTGACGAAGACCTCACCGCCCTCGGCCATCAGGTCCAGAAGGTGTCCCGGATGCACGCGGGACGAGAGCGCAGACCCACGTCACTGGTACTGGTTCAACTGGAGAAGACCTCAAAAGCGAAGGAGATCTTCGAGATGAAGACGCTGGGCTACCTCAGGATCCGTGTGGAATCCCCACACAAGAGAAACGACGTCGGCCAGTGCCACCAATGCCAGGGGTTCGGCACTCAACCAGCGGATGCCTCGCCATCGTAATATGCGTCAAGTGTGGAGGGCTCCACCACACCACCAATTGCCAGAAGTCAAGGGACACAGATGCCAAATGCTGCAACTGCCAGGGACCGCACACCGTCAACTACGGAGGATGCCCAACCCACCCCAAGAACATTACCAAGGGCCAACAGCGCCGCGCCGCCCCACACGACCAGCACCATCACCTCTGCCAACAAGAGTGGAAGGCGTGATCAGCTACTCCCAAGTAGCAGCATCACCATCATCCAAACAGAAGCCGCAGCCCTCAAAGCAGCACCCCCCCAGGCTGCCATCTCGGAAGAAGAAGCCGACTTCGCCCTCGCCATAAGGATCCTGTGCCACAAATGAAAAGATTTTTTTAATAATCAGTATTTGTATTAAATTCCTCAGAAAAAATACAATTAGTTAATATCTTTACTATTGGGGGTTCATTCGGTACAAAACAGGTAAGTTCTGCAGAGGAACGAGAAGGTTTGCTTATGGGAATATTCATTATAAAATATATATCTCAAAAGCATGACTTTGGAAGGCAATATAATCTACTAATTGCGGATTAATCATTTAACTGTAATTTAAGAGAAATTGAAAATTGAATCGAGAACTCATTTTATAATAACCCATACAATAGCTTTATTTACAATAGTAAAATAGAATTCAAACATATTAGAACATATTCCAAAATTACTGTGTTTTTAATACCGAGCGATCGAAGTAACAAACAAGTGTGAGTTTTTGAAAAAAAAATGCTTGCTAAAAATATCCATATCATTTAGAAAATAGAAGAATTTAGTTCTGTACCTCATTTCAAAAACTGTATCATAGGAAGTATACAATAATAGTAGTGTCACATCCCTTCTTGAATGTTATATTTTCCAAAAAGGTAAGGCGATACTGTTGCATTTATTAACAATCGATACTGGAAAATCACAAAATCAATGAAGGTAGACATTTTTTTTAAACAAACGCAATTTTATAAATGCTCTGTAAATAAAACCAGTTATTCTAATCAATACCACTAAAAAAAATCAGAAAAAAAAAAATTAGGAGGTGTTTGAGTTTGAATTAAAAAACCTGTTTTCATTACATTTGTATCATTCTGAATTAAAAATGCCATTGACGCCATGTTGGCGTTACCTACATGTACACAAGCACATATTTTCGTAAAAAAAAAAAAACTGCGAAACTACCAAATTATACACATACCATAACATTGTGGATTGATACGGTTTCCATACATGGCCCCATTAACTTATATTTCAGCACTAGTATTATCATTAGGTATTCGATTTATAATCATTTAAAAAAAATATAAAATGGCTGCATAGCGTGGGTTCTTTTAACGATGATTAAGCCGCATGAATACCAGGCAGCACCTATGCAATATGCTCTCTGCTTTCTTAATTTATTGATTAATTATGGAAAATTAATACAATAATTTAAATAAATATGGGTGCGAAAACGCTCGCGAAGTTTAGCCGGACGCTTCTGTTACTAACTCGTTACCATTCTATTAGTGGAGGATGTTGCAGCTGCAGAACAGGTAAAGCCTGTCCGGTAGAACTGAACGGGTATCGGATTAACAAGGAGGATTGTCAATATATGGTTCTATTGTGCTTGAAACCGCCTTAATGCTTTGCTGTCTCGTACTTATTGTACGTGACAAAGAAAGATGGATATATTATGAATAATGCCTCTATTTCTGCCGAACAAAAGCGTTTGCAACTTTCACACATAATGACAAGGCAATAAGAATCAGATGCAGGTAGAATAGAAATTCAATAGGTATAATAAAATGCCAGTGGTTCTCAACACTGCTTTAACATTATATAATTTGTGAAGAAATGCAACTTTTGTATAATAAAAATAATAATCGATTACTAATTACCTATAAGTAATTTCAATTGACACCTTTCACTTATACTTATAACAAAATAACAAATACATTTTATTATAGTTAGTAAATATTAATTAAATTACAAAGATATACTTTTATAATTAAATGTAAAAATTATAATTGTCATTCGGCTTCAGATTCATCACTTCCTGAGTCATCCAAATCTTGGAAAAGATCATCGTCATCACTTTCTTCAGTGTTAACTGTGAAAATAAGAGGTCTTACTTCATCCACAATCTCTTCATTAACAAAAGTATCTTTAATTATTTTATCCGTATGATCAATACATTTTGCCATATTTCCGCACTAACTGTTTTTAATGCGTCGTTCCACGTATTAAGAACATCTTCGTCTTTTCCGGATGTCGCAACGATACTTTTGTCGTATTTGTTCTTAGTAATGCCCCATACCAACTCAATTGGATTGAAATGGCAATGATACGGGGGCAGGCGCAAAACTTCATGTCCATATGATAGAGCTAGCTCATCGATTACATATTTTCGCATTGGTCTACTTTGTTTCTTTTGGCCAATTCCCTAACTCTGCCCATAAAATTTTCCCACGCTTTTTTTAGCGGTTAACCATTGCTGTATTTCTTCTTTTTCCAAGAAACTTTGACTGCCTTCTCTGCCTTTCGAGAATGATAACTCGCATTGTCAAGGACAATTATTGATGGTTCCTCTAATTTTTGTAAAAGTGATTCCTCAAACCATTTTTCGAACAATTCTGCGTTCATATTATCGTGATAATCTAATGATTTATTTTTTGTACCGAAAATTAATTGACTTCCGTCGATAAAACCGTTTCTGTTACCTGCTTCAATGATAATAAATCGTTTTCCATCTGATGATTTGTTCGGTTGATGTAAACTCTTTGCACTGTTATCTTGCCAAGTACATTTTGACGTACTACCTTTACTAAATATCCACGTTTCGTCTGTAAAAAAACTGTCTCGAACTTTCGGAGTTAAGATTTTGAGATACTTTCTCAGAAAAACGTTTCTTTTGGCGACAATGTGGCTTTGTTCACAAACCGCGTCTATTGTTGGTTTTGGAATTTAAAGCCCATATTTTTTAACACTAGAGCCAAACTGGTTTTCCTATTTCCGCGGTTCTCAATTTTAAGAAGTTTAATAATGAATTTAACGTTACGTGTTCCTTTTTACATCTCGTATATTAATGCACGAATTGTTTGTTTTCCATTTTCTGGAAAATCTGTAGTGCAAAGTTTGACACGTTGTTTTTTCACTGGAGGTTCCAACTCGCCGCCATTTTTTTAAAGCACAGATTTTCCCCACCGTCGAAACCGAAAGTTTTAACGCGTTTGCTGTTCTTTGTTGAACAGAAAATGTAGATAATAGTGGACCACCATTTTCTTTTTCTTCTTTAAAATAATCGACTGTATTTAAAACTAATTCGCGAATTTCTTTACTCAACTTTTTCGGCATTATATTAATGGTTAGTTTATATAAACGCTTACTCAAACAATAATGATAATATAGATATTGCAGTTGTTTTATTTATACCTATATGTACCTACTAAATGGTATAATAATCTATTATTAATTACTTATTGTTACAGTATTGCATATTTATTTGGATTCTTTTGTAATTGGAGTACACTAAAACGTCATTACCATACTTAGGTATACAATTGTAAATTGAAATACCTATACTTAATCGAATATTCATTATTATGAATGGCTTTTATAAATGTTTATTATAAAACTTGCATTCTTCCATAAATTTTAAATGTAATGTTAAAGCAGTGTTGAGAACCACTGGCATTTTATTATACCTATTGAATTTCTATTCTACCTGCATCTGATTCTTATTGCCTTGTCATTATGTGTGAAAGTTGCAAACGCTTTTGTTCGGCAGAAATAGAGGCATTATTCATAATATATCCATCTTTCTTTGTCACGTACAATAAGTACGAGACAGCAAAGCATTAAGGCGGTTTCAAGCACAATAGAACCATATATTGACAATCCTCCTTGTTAATCCGATACCCGTTCAGTTCTACCGGACAGGCTTTATAGCGCGCGCGAAATACTTAACATTCGGAAGGGAAAATCAAAAAGTGGCGCTCAATTCTCCTATATTATCCTCGCCAGGAGTGTTTACGGGTTTTACACCTACGTCATCACATACAATCATATGGTGTAATATGACAAACATGAGTCAAATTATTTTCGTTATAATAAATTCTGATTAGAAAATATACCCCGATGGCAATTTAAAATTGCAGAATTCCAAAATACGATTACTTATTTATTGTGATTGTGATAAAAATGTTCTATTAATGATTGAAGTTAACGTCATGTCAAATCTAGGAAATTTCTTTGCTTAGTATTTGCAACATTGAGGTTATAAAAATCAATCGGTTTCTACCTTTTTGCCATTGTCGCATTTTTTTCATTAGCTTTTATTATAATTTTTCCGTTCATTCTTCATTCCTGTAATAACCCTTACGTACCGGTACCAAAAATAACGAAATTTAGAAAATTGTTACTTGTTATCAATTATAATCCTATTTTCATTAGATAAAAATAATGATTTTTTTGTCCCTACATTCCCAATCTGAATTAGTATGGGTTTAACGACTCATGAAACACAAAATATTTTTATTTATGGTAGGGTTCAGAACATTCTAAACACAGTTACATCGCATTTTGAACAAAAAGTCAAGGGTTTTATCTGGCAATTTGAAATTGGCATCTACGCTGTTTTCCCGCCGTCTTATCCAATGGCTGTTTCCATCATACAGAACATCAGGCATTACGCCATGCTACGCTGATGGCTAGAATGGCCTTTTTTAAATAAAATGTGGCAACACTCTAAACAAGATAAAGAACCTGGCCCGTGAATTTTTTGCAAAATCCATGCATTTGTTATGGACATGTCGATCATTCTTGTAATTAACGACCAGTACCATTTTACCTCTAATCCTAATAGCATATTTGCCAACTATCCAGTCATGATGATCAACAACTCCTATATTGATTGTACATTTTGATAACATTAGTTTGGGGACATGCATTTTTGTTGTTTAGATTTACACCATCTTGAAGCATTACCTAGTGGTTCAATGGTGTCAAAATTTAAATTGTGACACATTTGTTATCGTTCCATTTTAAGATTAAAATTTCACCATTTTGTCAAATTGATAAGCAAATGTGCCCCTCTTTCTTTGAAAGTTCTTTTGAATTTAAAAGTGGGCATTTATCTGTTCTGTTTTCACGCATTGTTCCTGTAACTAGTAGGATAAGAAAAGTATAGATTATTTATACAGAGTGTGTTTTGATTTACTGTGTAGGTTTTGGATGACGCTGAGTTCAAATATAAAATTGTCCTGAATGTGGCACTTCCGGTTATACCGGAAGGAGACGTCAACTTTGTTATTTTAAATGGAACCTAATATTTTTATTTTATTTTCGAATTCTACATGAAATTCTAGATAAAATTTGAGCGTTAGTGTAAATGTTTTAATCAATTTGTTAACTCTATTTCTTTGAAGAAATTGGAAATTCTTTTGTGTTAGAAACCGAAAGAGAAGTTCTAATTACAACGAGGTTCACAAGATCTGATACAGCTTACCTAAATGTGTGAATGGGGTGAATTATTTCTATTATATCCGCCTTTAATAGCGATTATATTACTTCTATACAACAAAGGAAAAATGATGTAACATCTACGAAACAGAAAATTTTCTAAAAATTCCCAAACTTTCCACAGCAATGACGGTTTTGAAAATAAAGCTAACGCCTCAAGAAACAATTTTATAACTAGAAAATATTCTTATCAAATCAATGTTACCACAATAGCCTTTTATCTATTTAGTCAGAATAAACCGTTATTTATACAGTGTATTTTTATTTAGAAATAGCAAAATAACAGATGCCTTTTAGAGTTAGGTATACCGATCACCAGAAATACGTACATATCAGAGATGGCGCTACAGGTATTAATTAAATTTGTTTAATACGTTAAACTAGCGGAACTAAAAACATGTAACTTTAAAATACAAAGGGAATATGAGATAGAAATAATTTTCATATAATGTAGAAACGTAAACGTCAATAAAAGAAAATCATATGTGAAGTAGAAATTAGCTACAGTATAGGAATAATGTTATATATCATTTAATCCATCATACTTATGAGTAAATGCCGTAAATACAGAAATTTTAAGTCATTATAGTAAAGAAAATAGATACTAGTAAGCTTAAAGCACATTACTAAATGTTCAAGTCACAGATACTTATTTAAGGTAGCTTTTAAAAACAGTAACGAGTTAAAATGATACAATCGATCCTATATCGATTTTTGCACTTTAAAGTCTATTAACTGCAAATAAAGGTTGCCAGGCTTGTCAGAAATTCAGTAATATAACGAATGGTCTTACGTAGACGCAAATCCTTCACTACTTGAGGAAAGATTAGATTAAACGTTTATAAAGATTTGTAAGTATTATGTGTCAAACGCACATTATAATCAGAACATGTTTTTTTTTAGTTTCCGCGTCAACGAAGAACAAGTCGCCACTTATAGGCACCTAATGCGGAATGCCCAAATTTGCGACATAGATTATTATCAAAAGAATTTGTTTGGTGTTGGAAGTAAACAGTTTAACAAAACTAGCTGCAACAAAAGAAAGGCAAGCATTTATACGCAAGATAATGTAAGCAATTCCCAAAAAAAACGATGCAATTAATTTATGTAAGTAGTCTCAGTCTCACCGTTCTAGATTGTTTCTATATTTTTTGAGTTATAGGGACATACGAAATAGTAGCACGAATAATTTGTTGGAACTAGCTAAATAAATGTATGACGGCATCGATTTTGTCGCGGGTAATTGGCAACTTTCCGCACTCATTTATGTGCGAGAATGTTTGATTCTAAAGCAATTGTAAAACATATTTTCACTGACCTTATATTTAGTTTTAATTTGTTTGGTTTTGCAGCGCAGGACATTCAAAAGGCTAGAAAAAGTGAATATGCCTGAAGTCGATATAATCAAAATTTACGATGGTTGGAGAAGATAGGTGTTTGGAAATATTTTACGATTACGGTTCAACGTGGTACCTTTATTAAATAAAATTTGAAATATATATATATATATATATATATATATATATATATATATATATATTATATATATATTATTATATATATATATATATATATATATATATATATATATATATATATATAAATACATGGGATTTAAGAAGGTGTTTAAGGCAAGTGGGTTGATATAAAATTGAATGGCAAGGGGGGAAGGAAGGTAACGGCCAGCAAAAATCGCCCAAAACAGCTAAAAATGTCTTTCAAAGCAAAAGTTTTTCAAACTGTTTCAATTGTCAGAGCCATTGTACTTATGGGTTAGGTATATGGGATGGTGAATTTTTATAGTAGGATATGGAAAACATGACTGTGTACCCACCCAGGTAAAATACAAGCGTCGGTTCAATTACCATTTGTCTTGTGTATTTGAACGCCCTGTATATATGTAAGTATTTTTTTTCTTTTATTCTTTTTTGCTAGTGACTCAAAGCTAACGGAACTTATTTTTTTGTGTTTATAAAGGCACAAAGAAGTAAAATAGATTGTTAATTTTTCTAAGTTGTAGTGGTTTTTGAATTAAACTTTTCGTATTGCCATTTAGATTTGATTTCTGGAATTGGCAATAAATATTTTGTGGGTTAATTAATTGAAAATAGGAAATTCTAAAGTTGAATCTAGATTAGTTTTATAAAAGGTTTCGTTAAAATAAAATGTAATTGTAGATAAGAAAAGTTCACATTTATATAGTAGGATGAATCATTCCTTGGTTTGTTGTTTAAGCAGGGGTTGTTGATGTTCGTTTTACTTATTGCGTTTTAGTAATTGACGTTTTTCTGCCGGAGATAGTACCTCGATCCATTTAGTGTTAAATAATTATCGTTATCGTTAAGGGAACAAATCTGTGGACGACAATTTGCACTTGAGTCGTACACGCCATAGTGTCACCAGTTTTGAAGCATCTCCGACGTGCACTGGAGGTAGCAACGTAAGGTAAGCGAGATCATTTGACTGTTGAAGGGTGATTTTTCTACGTGTCCAGGTGTATTCTTACCGATATCGTCTTAACATTCTGGAGCCCATTACTAGACTTTATTCTAATTACGACGCACCCTTATTTTTTGCAAAGGATAACCGCCTTCAGTATTTTTAAATTAAAACACGTCCACACCCTCTGTCCCACCAAACTAGTCAGGTGCACAATTATCTGTTACCTGCCGTTTTAGTTTTTTCACCGTAACGCATTGCTGCATCGATCAGTTTCAAGATTCGCTCGCGCCTATCAGAAAAGACCGAAAGAGTAAATGAGAACGTTCTTGAAATTGGTTGAGGAGGAAGTGTTCGGCCGTGGGGTTATTTGGACCTGAAGTGGAGTCGGTAGGGAGGCGGTTTCGAGGGCGGTGATGCTGGCAGCTTTGAAGGAGAACAGGAGTCTCTCGACGCTCCTCAAGTGGAAGTAGCATGGAGCTGCCGCAGTTGTCACACTTTGGTGGGAAAGGAATGTAGGATTAGGATTTCTGGTTGCGCCACAGGAAGACATTTAAAGATTCGGGGGCACTTACTGCTTGGTGGCCCAAACAGATGGAGCAGGACGGGTTTAGGGATGAGGTATAGGTACCCTGAAGAAATAAATCCACGTGCTAGCACGCAGTCGAGGGTGGTTTTGGAGTCGGTGAGGATTTGGATTAAGGGTGTTGGTCGGTTTGTGGTTCTGGAGATGATCCGGACGGCGTGGGATACGCGTGGGAGGTCTATGGCCTGGATGATCTCTGGGATGGAGATATCTTGGTCAACTCTGCGGATGACACAAGAGAAGGAATTGGATTTGGGGTTAGTGGTAGAGGGAAGGTCTGGGACCGGTGAGCTGTTGGAGAGTAACGGATGGGGTTCCAAAAAGGTGTTGGATTTTGACCTGGGTATCATGGCTAGGAATGGGAGTATTGGTTATGAGGAGATCGGTGTGGTTGTGGTTAAACTTGAGTTCAGACCACGGTAGGTTTAGAAGCAAGAGGGATTGGAAAATCTGTTTTTGGGTTTTAACGGAGGTGGGAACATTACGGATGCAATACTTAGGGTTGGGTGAGTTGGTTGAGGTACTTGTGGACGAGGAGGAGGTTGAGGATGTTGTGGGTGATCGGGTGGTTGTGAAATTCTAAGTCGTTGTCGGTGTCGTAGGTCTTTCGGTCACAGTACCGTAAGTCCGTGGTGGCGTCGGCAACATTACGGTTGTGGTCGTAGGTCTAGGAGGATTTTGACCAGAGTCGCCCATGGACACACTGGATCGTGAGGTGCATTCTTCAGCAATATGTCCCACCTGCGTGCAGGTTGTACAGTATATTGGAAAGGGTTGCGGGATGTGGGATGGTTCACACGGATACCGACCGAATATTTAACCACGATCGAGCAGGTATTCGAGGGTTATGGTCGAGGAAATGATAATGCGAAAGAGGGATGAGGCTTGGTTTGCGGATTTGGCTATTATTGGGATGGCTCGAGATACTTTGGGTAGGGAAATAGCTTCTAGGATTTCTTTCTGCGTAATGTCACGGTCCACGTTGCAGATTACGCAGGAGTAGGGGGGAGCTTTAGGTGTAAGTTGGGAGAAACGGGGGCCGGACAGTTGTGTAAAGGATATGGTAAGGTCGCCGAAATAGTGTTGGATTATTTTAATGTATTCGGGGACAGGAGCGGAGGTTTCGATTAGGGCGGTGTGGTTGAAATTATATTTTAGGTTTGTTAGGGAAAGGTTAAATTGTTAAATTGTACAGGATTTTTTGGGAGCCGATATTATAGGGTATATTACTGAGGCAGTATCTGAAGGTGAAGGGATTAGTGTTGGAGGGTTGGCTGCGGGTGGGTCAGCGAGGTCGGCCCTGGGCTGGGGGGGAGATGAAGCGTAAGAACTTGTAGAGGGTTGAGAGCTCGCAAGCATCGTAATGAGATCTTGGGCGGTGGAGGCTGTCCAAGACACAGAGGGGTTGGAGAAGGCAAAGGAGAAGTAGGTGGTGGTGAGAACAGAGGTGGTTAGGAGACGTGGAATGATTAGGTTGATAGGTGATGAGGGTTGCAACATCCTGAGGGATGCACGAGGGGCCACCATGTTTTACCAGGCGTGGTTAAAGGGTCTCCACCGAGGTGCAGCCTCCACCCCGCTGGAAATAGGCTCGAAGTTGGAGACCCAATAAAAGGGGTAATGTTAGTTTTTTAAATTAAAACAAAAATATTTTTAAATTTTATACTTTATACTGGTCTTAGCCGTGCTGGTTGGCTTCGCCTATATGCCCGCGGCAGTGATAGCGTCGCTGGACAGCTATCCGGGGCTGGAGCAGGCTGGGTAGAGGAGTTGCTTTTTCTTTTTCCTGTGTACTTCAGTCGATGCGCCCGCGATCCTCTTTGTACGGAGTAACGACAAAGAGCACAGGCCCCGGAGTTTTCACCGGTCGGCGCCCGTCTGTATAACGCCCATCGGGCGGGACAAAGCTCGATTCAACATAAGGAATGCACACCTAGTTTTTGACAGGGCAGTTTGTACTTCGGTCGAACATAGGTCCCTACCACGCTTAAAGCTCTTGAGATTTTTATTGCACACTTGCAATCCTACAAGCGATTTTGCAGTAATCCAGGATCCAATTCAACATCTACAATTTCAGTATATTGTTCTTTTAGAACACTTATATTGAATGCGAAGAAAGCAAATTGAAGCCAGGAAGCCCACAATGATAACAGAAACAGGAAAACAGCGGAACCTCGGACGGCTCTCACTACGACACGAATAATCGACTCAAGTAATCAATTCGAACATCATTTAATTCGTATACGTTCGATTTAGAACTGTCAGGAAGAAATAACCTAGATTTAGGTAAACTAATATATCAATAGACTCAAAAGAGTCGATTGAAATAATTAATTACGGTTACTCGAGTACTATAGTCTTGCTTATTATACTCGAGCGTGGTATCGAGTGTTGAAATCGAATTGCTATGGAAGAATTGTTTTTGTCCTTTTCCAGAAGAATTATTGAGCGGTATTTTTGAGGGTAACTCAAGAAACCGCGAAAAACGGATTCTAAGCCTAGCTCACCGCGAAACTGGAAGCCAATGGGGAACAACAACAAGGAACGATCATAGAACACGAAGAAACACAAGAACTGCATCACCAACATCCACGTGGTACGCCATGCGGCTAATTCAAAAGAACAACGAAGATCTCCAGGGGACTCACCCTGCAACGCGCACTTACGCAAATCAGAGCCGTAGGATTAGAGAATTGACGGCAACCCATCAACCGGCTATCAATACGATGGAACAACCGCCCCGGCATCCAACATCAGAAATGAAGCGGCCGTTCCGAAGAAGAGTACGCCAGCCTCGTCAACTGCTACTACCAGCAAGTAGCAAAAAAAAGGCCCTGATGGAAGTCTCACAGCAGCCCCTCAGCCGCAACCAATCCAAACGGTTGCAAACACATTTGACGAAGACTTCCACGTCGTCACCAGGCCGAGCGCAAAGAGGCAGCGGGCAAACGAGGAGCCGCAAGACCCGCAGCAGCAAGAACCACCGGCGAAGAAAGAACGCGCCCACCCCTCATTCACCACCGCCAGGAAGACTACCGAACAGCGATGCGAGCCCTTTCCGAGGGCATCACCCCAACTCAGACCAGATCCACCAGGACGAGCAGCATCGTCAACGTTGGATCGGCCGAGAACACAGGAGTGCCACTAACACCCTGGAAAAACTTGAGAAGATCATCCACACCGACGGAGGAAGTCGAAGAACCAAGATCCTCCCTAACAAGCAGTTTGCCCCGTTCTCATCATTCGACCACCCAACAGGCGTTCCAAGTCGTGGAACACATCATGCGCATTCAACTGGCAGAATTTCACCGGTGGAATATTTCTGACATCGCAAAGGCCTTCGACAAGGTCCGACACCAGGGCGCCTCTTCGTGATGGAATTCGGGATCTCGCTACCAATAGTGAAGATGATTCGGTCTCACATCTCCAGCCGGAATCACCCGGAAGTTCCCTTGGTACTTGCCCCACACTATTCAATGTTTTGTTTTAGATCTGCCGAAGACCAACGGAACCATCCTAGCCACCTACGCAGATGACACCGCAGTCTTCGCCCAGTCAACCAATATCCACAAGGTTAACAAGCTCCTTCAAAGAGCAGTGAACGGCCTCGAGGACTGGTACTCCAAATGGCCTATCGGCATCAACCCCGAGAGGAGTATATCGGTCCTGTTCACCCGAAGACTCGTGAGGTCCACAAGAAACATCTCCATGTTCGGCCAGGATATCGCATGGAGGGATTCCGTGAGATACCTAGGACTCCTTATGGACAAGAAGCTCTTATGGAACCAACACATCGAAGACAGAAGACGCACAGAACACGGAACCATAAAAAAGCTATATCCGCTAATGGGACGGAACAGCGTCCTGATCATCGACAACAAGCTGCTGCTCTACAAGACAGTCATCCGTCCGATGATCACCTACGCCTCGAAGCATGGGCTTACGCTGCACCATCGACGGTGAGACGACTACAAATAATATAAAACAAATGTTTCAGAATCATCACTGATGCGCCATGGTTCGTCAGAAACACGCAGCTCCACAAGGACCTCAAGATGTCCACCCTAATGTAATTCATGAAAACACCGCAGCCAACCAGCAGATGGTACTTGGGCCCACCGAATCCAGCCATCGCCGTATTATGGGACTACGACGCCAACGACGTGACGGTCACAAAAGGCCACTGTTGTTAACTGTTATTATGGGGTCCCTCCTAGGTAGTGAGTTTTAAACTAATCTCACCAACGAATAACTACGTTTATTTCTTGAGAGATGTAAATTAATGTAAATATAAACATCGATAAGTGCACTTTAAACCAAACTTTTCTCCCGAGACTACAGAGGACAGAGGTGTAAGGTGAGGATTCACACTCTGTAGCTTTTTTCCCTTTCTTCGCCCCTTTGGAAGGAGAAAATAATAACACAAAGGGAAGATTCGCCTCTTGATATTGTGCACGTTCTTTTTTTTGTTAGTATGCTTATTAGTCAGACTGCTTATTGTTAGTATAGCTTATCTTATTACTTATTCCTGCGGACTGTTCAGGAGTGTACTTCCTGTTCAGTCCTGGCTCTTCCTTGTGTGGGGTTATATAGTTGTGTATATCGTAAGGGATATCATCTAGGAGGTTTACGAATTCTTCGGGGAGGTTTTCGAGATTCTGGGTCAGGATAGTTGTAGGGTGCTTGAATTTATTTTTGGGTTTTCTCCTGTTGGTTCTTAGGTATTGGATGTGAGTTAGGGGCGTATATGGAATGCGGAGGACGTTTTTGGTAGCTTCTGTGGCGCCGAATATCCTACGGTGGGTTTGATTGAAGTTTTGGAACCGTTGGGTGATGTTAGCGTATTGAATAGTGATTTCATTGGGAGTTCTATAATGTAACCGGTGTATTCTCCGTAGGACTCGACGTTCCCATGAGGCTATGGATTTTAGGTATTTGGGTTTTAGGGTAGCGTACAATGGCGCACGGTAATCTATTACGGGCCGTATAAAGTTTATAGGTGTTGAAGGGTTTTTTGACATCCCCATGCGTCCCTAGGGCGCCCAGGAGGGGATCGGTTTCGCATTTGGTTTAGGGTTTTTTCAGATCAGGTTCCAGCTAAGGTTTTGGTGAATGTGATTCTAGGTATGTTACTTTTCGCGAAAGGCAATCGTTCCCTTGCAGAGAAATGGTTACCCTCCTTGGAGAGTAATTTGTGTCGGGATAATGAGGGTGGGTAAATGGCTTCGTTTTGGTGGGGTTTATGGAGACTCTCCATTGTTTGGCCCAATTGGAGAAGTGCTGTAGGGTTCTGGACAAACTGTTGGATGCGTTTTCGTTAACCGATTGGGGCCCAAAAGGCAGTGTCGTCGGAATTGCGCCAAGGATATTCCGGTGTGGTTACGTTGGGGAATCATTGGCGAAAATGAGGTTAATAGGGCCAAGGCAAAACCCTGGGGTACGCTGCTTGAGGGGTGAAACTTTCTGAGAGGATGAACCCACTCGGACATCGGTTAGATACGACAGTAGTCGTGGAGCTTCGTGAGTTCGGGGATACCTAATTCTCAGATTTTGTGAACTAGACCCGCATGCCAGACTCTGTCAAAGGCCTGCTTTATGTCTAAGAACACGGCAAGGTTACAGTAACGGTGGTTAAATGACGTGATGTTTCCGTTAGGAGTTTTAGCAATGGGTCCTGACAGGTTCTATTGGGTCGGAAGCCGAATTGGCTGTCGGGTAATAGGTTATTGATTCTATGTGATCTCCGAGCCTTCGGGCTAGGATCTGCTCTAAGCATTTCCCTAAGCAGGAGGTAGATTTGTTGAAAAAATCTGGGAGTAACTCTGATTCGAACCTTAGTTTTATCAAAATTCGAAAGCATTTGCCAACCTTAGGTACATATACGGAATTAGGTATTTACTATCCCAATCTTCAAAAATTTTATTGTGCAAATCTCTTGTGTTGTCTCATTTTTTTTGAAACCATTAAACCGGGATCGGTTTAAAATCTCCAATTTATTTTAAACAAGCTACTCCTTTGGGCTTAATATGGAACAAGGTCGACTTCTTCACTCAGCTAAATTATATCACAAAATTATAATGAATAAATCACCCATATCTGTATAATAAGATTTGCTTTCGTACTGATGTACATCATTCAACATACGGCGGAAGGATTTAATTACTGTTCCTAAACATAATTTAGAGCTGTTTAAAAAATCATTTTCATACAATGTATGTAATTTATATAATTCACTTCCGCCGAGTATCAACATCTTTCACCAACTAATTTAAAAAAACACTTCGTAAAAACCTGCTGTGCACTTAGACACCGTTAAGTTACTACAATATACACGTCCCATTTCATCTCTATTGTCATTTCATTTCCTTATTTAAAACTTTTCATTGCATGTATTACTCATACTCAGCTCATCCGTCTATTGTAAATTATAATTTGTCGGGCTAAGTGGGGACTGACGGATTTAGCATCCCGAAAGTGAACTTCGCCCTTTGGACATCCTAATCCGCATAGCAGCTTGTCATTTAGCTTATGTATATTCTTTGTGTCCAAATAAAGAATTATTATTATTATTATTATTATTATTATTATTATTGGTGTGTACGATGAGGGATCTGTCAGGTCTGAGAAGTTTTTGGGGATCATGACAGTGGAGGCGGATTTCCACCCGTCGGGAAGTAAGAGAGGAGAGGCATTTGTTATATATGCGTGTTAGCGTCTGATAGCAGGAAGTGGCAGATGTCTCAGTATGAGTCGGTTGAGACCGTCCTGTCCGAGAGCGGATATTTTGCCTTTTGGAAATAATTGAGGGTTTGAGTTGGAGTAATTGGGCAGAAGAACGGGTCATTCTCATCCAGAATTTTCTCGGGTAATTCGGAGTTTTTCAAATCCTCTAACCGATTTTTAAAGTCGTCGTCGAACGAGGGATCGTTAGGTTTAGTATAGACAGATTGGAGTTGGTGGCGAAAAATTTCGACTTTGTTTTGATCGGTGGAGATTAGGTTACCCTGAGGATCGGTTAGGTGGGACTTGGGTTTGGTTTTTCTTTTGGTGAGAATATTGTAGGTGTGCCAGAACTTCTTGCCATCTCTATAGTTGAGATTGGAGGTGGCCTGGATCCATTTTCTTTCGGTGTAGGTATTAGTTTCACGCCGAATTAATTTAATCGGTTATATTCGGTCTTGAGAGCGGGGTTCCTTGATCTCAGAAATTCGCGATATACTCGTCTCTTCCCTTTGATCAAGGTTACGATGTATTGTGGGAGAGGTTTTCGGGAGATATCTATTATTTTAAGGGGATTGAGGCTTCGACCGCTTCCGCTATAACGGAAGTTAAGTCGGTGACCGCTCTCTAGGCATCATTGCGGGTGTGAATATCGTAAGCCTGAAGGTTATCGGAGATGTATTCGCCAAATACATTCCAATCGGTGTTTTGAAAGTCTTTACGAATAATGTGGGTGGGAGGGGCGGGGCCGAGGGGTGTTTTAACTAGGAGAGGCAGGTAGTCCGAAGTGATGGTTTCACCTAGGTGGAAATCGGAGGACATATGCTGTATTAGTGACTCGGTGCATATAATGTGATCGATTATAGAGGCACCTTGATATGACTAATGAAGGTGGGATTGGTGTTCCTTATTCGGAGCAGTGGTACAGTGACGATATTGTGGGCTAGGCGGATACCGTTTCTATTGGTTGTGGAATCTCCGAATTGGATATGACGGGCATTGCATTAACGCGGGCGTACCACAGGGATCCGTTATAGCGCCTACACTTTTTCTGCTGTACATAAACGACCTTATTTCTTTAACAACTAACCCCATCCATTGCTTTGCTGACGAAAGCACTCTTCACTGTAGTTCATCTCAGTCTACTCATAGTGATAATCCACCTTCTATGTCAAATCAAGAAATTAAAGCTGAAATGGCAAAATTCAATCAACAAAGACATTCAACGTATTCTCGAATGGGGAAGTAATAATCTAGTTAAATTTAATGCTAACAAAACTCAGTGTTGCCTTATGTCCGCCAAAACAGATCGATCATTTCCTGTTGTAAGTATGAATGACTCAGTTCTTAAGTTTTCAGACTCTATTACTCTGTTGGGTATGACTGTATCTTCAAATCTCTCATGGGTTGACCATCTTCTGTCAGCTACCAAAACAGCTGCTCGTAAAACAGGCTTTTTGTACAGATCTAAGCAGTACTTTACCTCTCGACAACTCCTTCTGCTGCATAAGGCCCAAATTGGCCCCATCTAGAATATAATTCTCACCTTTGGGTTAGTGCTCCCCAATACGCTCTCGATATCGTTGATCGTATTCAAAAGAGAGCGATTAGGCTTATAAATGACCCGTCCTTAACTTCTCACATACAGTCTCTTGAGCATAGAAAGATGGTTTCAGTTCTTTCTTTGTATTATCGTTATTACAACAGCTATTGTGCTGGTGAATTACATTCTTTGATACCATCCCGGCTATCTTTGCGAGAAACACTCGGTTCGCTCATTCACATCATCAGTATGCAGTACAAATCTCCACTTGTCGTACCAAACGGGCGCAATCCACATTTTCTACACGGCTTCTAAACTCTGGAATGATCTCCCTAGTTCCTGTTTTCCTCTCACTTATGATATGAGAAAATTTAAGGTAGCTGTTCATAGGCATCTATTGGCAATTCATTATCCCTCTATCCATCCTCCTAGTGTTCCTGAGTGCTTTAGCACGATAGGCCTTATTTAGCCTGTTCAGGTCCACAATCATAAAAAATTACGATCTCCTAGGAGGGTAGCATTGGGCAGTGTGGAGATGTGGTCAAGTAGGTCGTCAGAAATAGCTTTTTAGAGAGGATTGTAATAGCAGAAAAGGGTGACGGGAAGGGGAAATTGCACCGTTGCAGCAACACATTCGAGATGCTGCAAGTGCGGTGGAAGAAGATAAGGGTTGGCAGGAAATGAATTTTTTATTATGAGGGCTGTGCCTCGCAAACTATTGTGGGAGCTAAATTGAAAGAAAAAATTATAGGAGGCAAAGTCAAGGGTACATCGGGTGGTTAGTTTTGTTTCGCCGATTGCTAGTACTTGGATTTGGTTTGTGGCTAATAGATTTTTAATGAGGGGGCGCTTCCGGCGGACACCCCTCGCATTGATTGTACCTATTATTAAATCCATTGTACTTAGGGTGAAGGAGAGGGATTAGGTGAGGGGTTAGGTATAGGATTAGGATCGCATGTTGTCGGTGGTGATTACTACACTATTGCCAACAAAGTTGACCCTAGTACGGCGTTTAAAATATTCCCTGGACGTATAGACGACAGCTTTCGCTATATCGGCCCTACGCTCAGGAAACAGTTGTATTAGGGTGAGGGTAAGGGAGGCGATGAAGTCGGATATGGAAACCGGAGGTTTGGGTTTATCGTCATCCTCGGTGTCCGACGTGGAAGGAGGAAGTGGTTTGGGAATGGCAGTCGCTGCCGCGGTGGTAGGGATCGCACGACGAGTGCGCAGGAAAAGGAGTACGTTGTGTGCGGTCCACCGCAGTTGTTAGACTTTGGCGTATTCACGCGTCTACAGAAAGAGGCTTTGTGGCTTTCACCACAGGTAGGGCAACGGAGGGTACGGGTGGGGGCACTCGTCGGAAATATGCTCCACCTGCGTGCAAGTGGAGCAATATTTCAGGGTAGGATTGGGGATGCGGGATTGCTCGCAAGCGTAGTGTCTACCGAAAAGGTAAACACCGTTGGTTAGGAGGAAGTTGAGGGTGGATTGGGAAGGGGTGATAAGGCGTATAAAGGAGGTAGGAGCGTTGGTGGATTTGGAGATGATCCGGATCGCTTTCGTGACCCGGGGTAGGTCAACGGAAGCTCGGATCTCCTCCGGAAGGATATCCTTATCTACGCCACGAATGACGCAGGAAAAGGACATAGGTTTAGGGTTGGGGTTAAGGTAGGGTGCGGACGTTCGGGGACCCGACAGCTGCGTCAGCGTCAATGCAGGCTCACCGAGGTGATGCTGCATTGTACGCTGCATCGCAGCAGGCAGAGCCTCGCTCGTTTCAAGGAGGCAGGTGTGGTTGTGGTTGAGCTTTACGTTCAGCCGCGGAAGACGGAGAGGGATGAGGGCTTGGAAAAAAGATTTCTGCGTGTTGAAACGCGCGGGAATATTGCGAATGCAATAACGGGAAGCGGGAGCGGAAGGTTTAGGTATGGGTCTAGCGGTGGGGTGTGGTGTCGAAGCGGAGAAGGAAGTTGAGGGTGTGGTAATAGGGTGCACGGGTTTAGCGGTGGGCGGGATGTAGGAAGAGGCTATAGAGGACATAGAAGATGTCCTCTACGATACTAATCCTGACCAAATTTTAATTCAATTCTTTATATTGTCAGAAATGAAAAAAAAAGGAAGGGTTGGTTTATATCGGATTATTTATATGCAATAGGGCCAGTATATAAAAAATAATCTAACCAGCTGGTCATAGGTATGCCATCTTTTTTGTAAGAACGATAACCGCACAAGTATTCTAAAATTTTTACTATTCGCCCACATAACTGTTCAATTTTCTACCAGTAATTCACAATTTTTTTTTACATACGACAGCCTTCTACAGTGAAGCCAACATCCTATAGAGTCTGTTTTGTTATTAACGGAATCCAAAATATATTTGTTAAGAGTACGAGTTTAAATTAGTTATAGTTACTAAATGTTACTTATATTTTTAATAACTTTATATAGATAGTTCTGTTTACTTATTTACATCCCACTGTTCACTTTATCTTATAACATTTTTTTTGCTGCATAATTATTTGCAATTGTTTATAAACTGAGTTCTTATCAGAACAATTTAACTTATTATACCTGATCATCATAATCGAATATGTAACCTTTTTAGTGTTGAGTTGGAATCGAAATTTGCTTGCATCATAAAGAAATTGTTATTAAAGATAATGAGTAATAGCAAAAAGTATATAATATATCATATACTCTTTGCTAATAGTATACAGGTATTAGATAATATTCAAAATCCTATACCTAGAACAAAAAACCTAAAAATTTTTAAGAAGTTCACGTTATCAATTTGGTAAATTATGCACTTTATGTCAGACAGTAGCACTTACCTTTCACAATATACTATAAACCGTTCGATATACAAATATCAAACAAAAACTAACCTGAAAAACAATTTCAAAATGTGTATAAAAATATACACTGACATGCACGTTTCCATTCTGAGAACGGAGGCTTGCATTTTTAAACCTTAGTATAGCAATGTGTTATAACAAGTTACAATTTAATACAATTGTAGCAAATTGACTTGGGATGCTTTCCCGATTGATTAAAATAATTGTTCACTCAAAGGCCAAAATCGTACCCATAACTATTTCTGATTAACGAACCATCCGAGGATTCAATATCACCAGATCTATATAAAAACTGTTAATTTTGTGCTTAGATATAAAAACCACAGAGAAATGATTTCTTGGTTTAGACGAACATTCTGCAATACGCATCAGTGGCGTACTGAGGCGTGTTCCGTGAGTTCCGCGGAACACTAGCCCGGGCTTCAAAGGGGCCCGCCCGGTGCTGAATAAAAACAAACCAATAAAAGGGTTTTTACAAAATATTTGCTATAAGAAGAAAAACAATGTAGTATAAAATTGAATGTTTATGGCCTTTATGCCAATTGGGCTTTATAAATGTTAATGGTCACTAATATTTCCTGTTTAGTGTGCACATTGTGTACAGTGTAGCTCATTTTAAACGAACATTTGGTTTTTACAAGTTTATGAGTGAATAGCTCTCACACTCGGAATTTGCCTGTCGGCAATGCTTGCAAATATGTACACCCCTTTTTTCTAACAAAAGCGAAGCATAATAAAATCATAAAATGTCTACAAATGCCTGCCTTGTAAATATAAGTTGTTTTGCTTTTGTTGCAAAAAGAGTATTTTTAAGAATTACCAACAAGCAGATTGTGAGAACTACATAAACTCATAAAAACCAAATGTTCGTTTAATGCAATATTATCCTTACTCCCATTCAGTTATTCGATCATTCCCATTCGTGCATTACTAATAGTAATAGATGATGGATGTTACCGGTATTAACTCTTATTTTATTCTGTAAAATGAGTCAGTTTTATAAATATAAGTCCGGAAGTGCTAAACGGAAAGCAAAACTAAAAGCTGAAGAAAAAAAGGCGAAATTACCAACAATCAATCAGTTTTTAGTTAAGAGCGCAAAAGAACTTAATGTAAATTTAGACTGACCGTCGACCTCAGTCACTACAATAAGCAATGTTACAGAAAATCTTATTGATAATATCGTTGGTAGGGGAGAGTCTGGAACAGTGGCCATGCAGGTACGGTGGCCACTTTCATACTATTTCGTTAATTATAAAGAATACGTGCTGCCATCTAGCCCACAATATATCAATCATATACTCAGTCTATTACGAGAGTTTCCTACTCGAATCTCCACGTGTTCATTTTATAATTTAGTTAACCTGAAATTTTGTGCGTGTTGTAAAAATTAGCATTTATTGACTAAATACACAATCAAAGAAGTGAACTAATCTTGACAGCTGATAGCTGATATATTTGTAAGTACTGTTTGATATAATAGTTATCGGATTAGATAGATTAGTTTTTGTTATTTTTATATATTATCTAAACAAGTGATTGTTGGTACAGTGGCCATGTTAAAGGTAGGTACAGTGGCCACTACTTTATTAGTAAATAAGGGATGGCCACTGCTCCTACATTAGAAAATTTATTAATTTCACGTTTTTTTGGATTTCAGATAATATTTACGAAAATGCCCCGACGAAAAGTAAAGAATATTGAGATAGGTAAAATTACATCAGCAACTATAGGCAGTGCAATCCGTGATGTAGTAAATGGTGGATTATCAGTGAAAGCCGCGGCTAGCCGATACGATATTCCTTGCACTACATTAAGGAGATATATTAAAAAGTGCAACGATAGAGAAGGCGCTATTGACAGGAATTCACTAATTTTGGAAGGGGCTCACACTCACTCCAAATTACTGCGTGAATCAAATATTTTCTCCCGATGAAGAGGACATACTTAGTGATTACTTTCAAACAATGGCAAAACTACACCATGGTATGAATCCCAAGTGTGCACGAAAGTTAGCGTACGACTTAGCGGTTGCAAATGGAAAGAAAATACCTACTTCATGGAAAACAAATTTGACAGCTGGAAGATTATGGTTTAACGGTTTTATGAAACGGCGACGTGAGCTATCCATTAGAGTGGCAGAAGCTACATCTTTGGGGAGAGCAATGGGGTTTAACAAACCAGTTGTGCAACATTTTTTTAAGAATCCTAGACAGATCTACGAAAAGTACCATTTGGGTCCGGAGCAAGTGTATAACGTAGATGAAACAGCCCTTACTACTTGTTACACATCCAAACCGCACTAGGCGTCGTGCATGCTTACTAATGTAAGCGGGTTGCCAAGCCAGCTAACATGGAGATGGGCGTGGTCGAAATAATAAGTAAAATGAATGATTAATATGCTCAACCACCTTACACTTATACTCAAATAGCTCAATTCGGGAAAATATGTCTCTAGGCGCCACCACAATCGAAACTTTGCTAATATAATTGTCTTAAGCTGGATGTTAATTAACCCCACTTGATTGTGGAAAGTAGGATTATGCTTACTCGGTAAACTCATATACGAAGGTTCTAAAACAAACACTCGTCCAAAACAATTCAACTCAAACTCAAATAAATTTAGTACTACCCAGATTATTAAAAACTTTTTGAATACACCTCGTATACCAAAACTTCCAAAATAAAATTTATCACTCAAATTCATTCAATGATGACGGCCGAAATATTTAACCAATGGTTGCTTCATTTCATAAAGCACGCTAAACCAACTTCCGATTTACCAGTTTTATTGATCATGGATAACCACGAGACCCATATTTCGTTGGAGTCTATAAAATTAGCCAAACAGAATAATGTAATACTATTAACGCTGCCGCCGCATACCAGTCATAGGCTTCAGCCGCTAGACAAATGTTTCTATTCTCCAATGAAAAGATTTTATAACCACGGTTGCCAAACATGGTTGCTGAACAATGCAGGAAAAAGAATTACAATTTACGACGTAGCAGAGATTTTAGGAGAATCTTATTCACGTGCTTTTACGCCTTCGAACTGCATTTCAACGTTTCGGTCAACTGTAATTTATCCATTTCAGGATCAAATATTTATTGATGAAGATTTCATGGCAGCATCTATAACTGACATGGAACCAAATAAAACTGAGACAGATGAAGAGCATAGGCAGGAAATTAGTAATGTTAATAGTAACAACATACGGACTGGCCAAGAAAAAACCGAGAAACAGTTGGTTGAGAACACGCCGTCGTCATCTGCATTTGTTAGAACTACAACTCCGGAAAAGCAATTTATCACTCCCCCAAGTATTAACCAGCACACCCGTTCTTCAGATACTCAAAGAAGAAGAAAAATTAAGGAAAATGAGAAAGTCCACTTTACAGAAACGGCCTGTGGTTAAGAGAAAATTTGTAGAAGATCCAGCAGCACCAGTAAAAAAACAAATTAATTACAAAGAAATTGAAATAAGTTCTTCTGACAGTGACGTAGACGTCGACTTGACGGACTCTGACTATGTAGACTTGTTTTCCGAATCTGATAAAGATGATGAATTCATTACAAATAATATAGCAGATATTGGTGTATACTCCTTTGTGCTTACGAAGTTTGTAACAAAGAAAACTTTAAAATATTATATTGGGCGCGTAACAGAAGTTTTAGAAGGTAGTCAGGAATTCAACATAACATGTTTGAGACGTCATGGTAATAGTTTTAGATATCCTGATGTTCCTGACACAGCAATCTTACCACACGATGATATTGTACTTCATTTATCTCAACCTTTAACAGCAGGTGGCACTAACAGAACCGCAAAACTTCATTCTTTTTCAATTAATTTGTCTGCATATAATGTTAATTAGCTTTAAAAAATTAAAATAAGTTAGTGATTTAGTTTAATTTCTTTTGAGAAAATGTTTTAAGTTTAAGTTTTTGTAAGAGAAATAAAATGTTATTTAATGAATGTCTATTTCGCAATTGCTTTCTTGTTTTTATTTTTTAGCGTAACAGTAGTGGCCACAGTACCATCCTCTAGTGACCACTGTACCAGCACTGATGGTACAGTGGCCAAATTAGATAATATGTTTGTATCCCTAAAATTTTTGTTATAATTTTACTTTTTGTATTTAACAGTAGAACGATCTAAAACAGTAACTATGGTATTACGCTCTAACGGAATCACAATCTACAAAAACTATTTATTTTGATGTTTTTAAATATTTTAGTAAAAAAGGTGGCCACTGTTCCAGACTCTCCCCTACTTACTCCATACACACATATCAAAATTGTCTGCTGGCATTTTCGTTAATTATAATTCAGTTATAAACAATGACAGCGACAATTGAGGCGTTTTTAGTTTTTTTTTTAAATTTTTTTTTAAATAAAAAAAAAGAAATAAAAATTCATAGAATACTCTTACTCTGTGTTATAATTTAAAGCATAAAGTTTCGAATCAAAAAGTGATTAGACAATCAAAACATGCTGAAAAATGAAAATAATTTCGTGTTCATTAGACATTTTTGATGTGATCAAAAATATTACAAAAATTAAATCATTTTAGGGTAAATTTGAATGCAAGTACAATGTTTTTATAGGTTGCCATTCTGAAACAATAAAAATCCCTCATATACCTGATACAGAACTAGAATCAACATTTTCAACTCTTGAAACCTCATCTATAACTAACTGTAAGTACGTAGAAAATAGATATTGCGAGTCACATGTATTTTTTATTTTTAGTGGCGGTAAAATGAAAATGCAAGATAATACAATAAAACGGCAAAAATTCATGAGACTGCAAGAAAAGACAAAAAATACACGAAGTTGGAAGAAAATGCAAAAATTTAAGGCAGTATAACTAACTACAAAATAAAGCAAAAAATGTAACAAAGTGTAGGAATCTGAAGAAAATGTGAAGCAATGGCATTTTGAGAAAACGCAAGAAAATGCCATAAATTCAGCCATGCAAGAAAATACAAACATGCAAGAGAATTCTCCCAGGCGGAAAAAATGCAAAAATTTTAAGGCAGTTCAAGAAAATGCATAATAACGCCAGAAAATGTAAGAAAATGAAATTTTGAGTAAAAGTAAGAAAATGCAAGAGGTTCAACAAAATGTCAGAAAATGCAAGATGTATGAAAAGCCGGTGCAAGAAAATACAACAAAATGTAAGATGACGCAAGAAAATAGAATTAAATACAAGAAATGCTCAAAGGGGGAAGAAAATGCAACAAATTCAGGGCGGTGTCAGAAAATGCATAATAAATCAAGAAAATAAAAAAAATGTAAGAAATTTAAGAAAATGAAATTTTGGGAAAACATAAGAAAACGTACAAAAATAAAAATGCACGAAAATATAAGATGTAAGAAGATGCATGAAAACGCAATAAAATACAAAGAGAAATCACGAAAGCGGAAGAAAATGTTATAAGATGAAAAAATTTAAGACGGTGCACGAAAATACATAATACAGCAAGAAAATGTAAGGAATTTAGAAAATGTAACAAAATGCAAGAAAATGTAAGAAAATGAAAATTTTGAGAAAACGTAAAAGAATGTAAAAAATACAAAATGCAACAAATGTCAGAAAAGACAAAAAACGCAAAAAAAATGCAAGAAATTGTAACAATATACAAACATGGAAAAGAACTACAAATGTACAAGAAAATACAAAAAAATAGAGCCAGAAATTTTAAGAAATGTATGAAAATGTAACAAGATGCAAAAAATTGAAGAAAATATAAGAAAATGGAATTATAAGAAAACACAAGAAAAAGTGCAAAAATATAAGAAGAAGAAAATATAAAATTTCAAGAGAAATCACAAAGGCGGAATAAAATGCAAGAAGATGAATTTAAGACAGTGCAAGAAAATACATAATAAAGCAAGAAAATGTAAGAAAATGATAGTTAGGCAACACATCAAACCCCCATAAGAGTAGACGTTAAAAACGTTCTGACTTTTTATATTATTACGAAGTTATTTGAAACTTTAGAGAAACACGTAAGACGTCAAAATAGTCACGAAACCTTCCTAAATGTTTGAATACAGGTTCTTTTTAAATTTAAATTTCTCTAATTTTTTATTGAATTTTTTTCCCAGTAGTGATTAAATTGGAATATTTTTATAACTGATAATATTTTTAACAACCGCCATATATTTAGACATAGGTTTTTCGAAATACGAACTGTTAAAATTTTGAAAAAATGAAAATAATTTCGTGTTCATTAGACATTTTTGATGTGATGAAAAATATTACAAAAATTAAATCATTTTAGGGTAAATTTGAATGCAAGTACAATTTTTTTATAGGTTGCCATTCTGAAACAATAAAAATCCCTGGTATACCTGATACAGAACTAGAATCAACATTTTCAACTCTTGAAACCTCATCTATAACTAACTGTAAGTACGTAGAAAATAGATATTGCGAGTCACATGTATTTTTTATTTTTAGTAGCGGTAAAAAATGTAACTGACCGCGGACATTTCCCCAAGGAATTAAGCAATTATTAAAAACAATTTATAATTTTAAACGGTCCTTGTCAGCTTATTGGCCCATTACCAAAAGACAAAAACAACGGAAATTTTTCTAATTTTTACTACAAAAAAGATTCTAACATTATAAAATCGAAAGAATGTGGTTATGCTACTCTAATATACTAAACAAGTGTTATTGTCAACCCTGTTGGTTGTTTTCAAAACACCAAAATTCCCTTAGTTTAGGTTCTAATGACTGGATACATCTAAATCAAACTATTAATAGACATGGACAACACTCTGAACATAACGAATGCTGCGCAATCTACCATAAATGGCGTTTAAATAAAGTAATTGATTTTGAAAACGAATCTATAATTCGCCAAGAAACATCTTTTTGGTGCAAAATTCTTGAAAGTGTTGTGCGTTTACTTGCATCTACAAATATGCCATTTAGGGGACATAATGAACAAATCGATTCAGAAAATCCTGGAACGTTTTTGGCTATTATCGAATTACTTTCCAAATATGATCCAGAATTAAAACACCTACTAGAAGGTAAAACTAAGACATCTACAACGTATTTAAGTCCTAAAATCCAAAATGAAATAAATTTACTTGGAAAATCAGTCATAACTGATCTAATTAGTAAAATCAACGCGTGCCCGTTTTATTCAATAATTATTGATACTACACAGGACATTTCTAAAACTGATCAGCTTAGTTTAGTATTTAGATATGTTGAAATTATTAAAACCGATAGTATGGTTTCAAACATTTTAATTAGGTAAGGAATAATTTTTAGGATTTATTTCAGTAGAAAATCATACTGCAAATACTTCATATGATAAAATAATTACAGCAATCGCGAATTTCAATCTATGTTTAGATAGACTTCGTGACCAAGGATATGACGGTGTAGCAAACATGCGTGGCATTTACAATGGCCGCTCATAATTTGAATTTAGTATTAAATGAATCTGTTAAAAAGGTGGATATAATAAGGAATTTTTATGATTTTGTGGAAAAAGCGTATACTTATTTTGGAAATAGTATTTCAAGATGGGCTTTATTGTTTCCGGAAAAACAAAACAGAGAAAAGGTAGCAGCATTAAACTTAAGAGACTGGTACCTACAAGATGGTCTTTTAGACATGATGCATTATATGCTTTACGTTTCAATTTTATAAATATTTTTTTCTATTTTGCGTGTTAAATATGTACATTATGACACTCAAACGGGTGTTTTAATGTTTGACTTTAAAGTTTAGTAACCTAACATTTTTTTTCTTGATGTTGGTCTGTAAACTAATGAAGTTCTTTATTGATGTATGTAAACCTAAATGTAACATAACCTATTCTTATTTGAAATGTGTATATATCCTTTGAATTGAATTATTCCTGATTAATGTATTGCAATGGTTAAGATGACCAAAACCGAATAATTATGGCCGATTTCTCTTTTTATTGTGTTTTAAGATACCTAAAGCGTCAATATGCTTTCATATTAAGCCGATTACATCTTTTGTGTAAAATATAACCTTCATTTAACCTTGTTAACTTCACTTGAGTGGAAATTATTAAGTTTACATAGTATACTGTAATTTTATTCCAATTATAATGTGCATATATAGTATACAACTTCTATTGAGAACATAATTTATAACGAAGTTTGAAATGAATTAGTAACAAATAATAGTATTAATACCCTACATTTGTATCGAACTCAAACAAACAAATACCACTGTTGCCAACCTACATTCAAAATTATGAAATAAGGTGACAAATGGAATTTACATTTTTTCAAAATTTTCAGCACAAATAGGTACGCAAAATAGAAAAAATAGTATAAGAAACTCGTTTCCTAAGACGCTTTATCGCATTTGTCCATTAGAAAATTCCCCGCTGTGCGGGTCGTTTTCTAAACTTGGACTCATGCGATAAAAACGCGTCTTATGAAACTTGTTTCTTAAATCTTAATATACTATAAAAACACTCACTAAAATAACATTAACATCCAAAACAAAAAACGAAATCGACGATACGCAATCACTAAAAAAAATTTAGAAAATTTTGAAACCGTGTTTTTAATTGTATTAGAAACAAATATTTTGCAGTCAGTAGATACTATTTCGAAAGTACTTCAAAGGAAGTCCGAAAATATAGGCAACTCAGCCAAATTATTTAAAAACACCTTAAATATTATGGTAGAAACACGAGAAAAGTACAAAGACATCAAAGAAGAAGCTTGCATATTAGTATAAAAATGGGGAATACCAACTAAATTTTCAAAAAAAAACGACAGTTTCGTCCAAAAATATTTTTTGATGACACTAAAAATCATCATCAAATTGGAAACCCGTGAAGATCATTTCAGAATTAATGTTTTTTTAAAAGTGATGGATATAATTATTTTTCAGTTGGGCAAGAGGTTTGCAGGTGTTTGTACAATAAACGAAACATTCAAAATATTAAACCTTTGAAATAATTTTGAATAGCTCAGATGATGAACTCTTTGACATGGGTCAAAGGTTACATAAAATTTATAAAAATGATATTTCTGAAGAGATTTCTCGACAAGTATTATCATTTCGAAAATGTTTTCGTGAGGGATTAGGTGCTATTAAATCGGTTGAAGAACTCCTAAAATTTATTATGATCAAAAATTTTTCGTCTTGTAGCAGTTTTACAGAAATTATAACAGCTTGCATATTGTTTTTAACGGTGCTTGTTACAGTAGCCACAGCAGAAAGATCTTTCTCAAAATTAAACTAATAAAAAATTATTTATGAAATACAATGTCACAAGAATGTCTTACTAATTTAGCGATTATTTCTACAGAAAACGAAACAGCAGCAAAGTTAGACGTATCCAGTCTTATAATTTCTTTTGCTGCGTTAAAAGCAGGTCTATTAACCTGGCACCCCCACCATGTCAAAAATTTTTGGGCTTTGTATAGAAATTACAGGCTTTTTATGGGCTTTCAAATTTTGTCAATGAAATTTTTTGGGCTCTTTTCATTCCCGAGGAAATCGATATTTAAGTGTGGGGGTGCTGATTTGCCGTTAAGCTAGCGCCAACTTTTTTCCTGGGATACTTAAACATTTCTCGTTTGTCTCAGATTTATGGACTTTTTATGGGCTTTTCGAATATGCAACTCCCGATTTACTTGGATCAACCCTAACAAAGAAATCAACCCTTAAAAATTAAAAGAACATAAAAATATTTTTTAAAATAAATATTCTTCCAGGTTAATGTGCTTTCAAATTTTGTCAATGAAATTTTTTGGGCTCTTTTCGTTCCCGAGGAAATCGATATTTAAGTGTGGGGGTGCTGATTTGCCGTTAAGCTAGCGCCAACTTTTTTCCTGGGATACTTAAACATTTCTCGTTTGTCTCAGATTTATGGACTTTTATGGGCTTTTCGAATATGCAACTCCGATTTACTTGGATCAACCCTAACAAAGATATCAACCCTTAAAAATTAAAAGAACATAAAATATTTTTAAAATAAATATTCTTACAGGCTTTTAATGTGCTTTCAAATTTTGTCAATGAAATTTTTTGGGCTCTTTTCGTTCCCGAGGAAATCGATATTTAAGTGTGGGGGTGCTGATTTGCCGTTAAGCTAGCGCCAACTTTTTTCCTGGGATACTTAAACATTTCTCGTTTGTCTCAGATTTATGGACTTTTTATGGGCTTTTCGAATATGCAACTCCCGATTTACTTGGATCAACCCTAACAAAGAAATCAACCCTTAAAAATTAAAAGAACATAAAAATATTTTTTAAAATAAATATTCTTCCAGGTTAATGTGCTTTCAAATTTTGTCAATGAAATTTTTTGGGCTCTTTTCGTTCCCGAGGAAATCGATATTTAAGTGTGGGGGTGCTGATTTGCCGTTAAGCTAGCGCCAACTTTTTTCCTGGGATACTTAAACATTTCTCGTTTGTCTCAGATTTATGGACTTTTTATGGGCTTTTCGAATATGCAACTCCCGATTTACTTGGATCAACCCTAACAAAGATATCAACCCTTAAAAATTAAAAGAACATAAAAATATTTTTTAAAATAAATATTCTTACAGGCTTTTAATGTGCTTTCAAATTTTGTCAATGAAATTTTTTGGGCTCTTTTCGTTCCCGAGGAAATCGATATTTAAGTGTGGGGGTGCTGATTTGCCGTTAAGCTAGCGCCAACTTTTTCCTGGGATACTTAAACATTTCTCGTTTATCTCAGATTTATGGACTTTTATGGGCTTTTCGAATATGCAACTCCTGATTTACTTGGATCAACCCTAACAAAGATATCAATCCTTAAAAATTAAAAGAACATAAAAATATTTTTAAAATAAATATTCTTACAGGCTTTTAATGTGCTTTCAAATTTTGTCAATGAAATTTTTGGGCTCTTTTCATTCCGAGGAAATCGATATTTAAGTGTGGGGTGCTGATTTGCCGTTATAGCGTCAACTTTTTCCTGGGATACTTAAAATTTCTCGTTTGTCTCAGATTTATGGTCTTTTTATGGGCTTTTCGAATATGCAACTCCTGATTTACTTGGATCAACCCTAACAAAGATATCAATCCTTCAAAATTAAAAGAACAAAAATATTTTTAAAATAAATATTCTTACAGGCTTTTAATGTGCTTTCAAATTTTGTCAATGAAATTTTTGGGCTCTTTTCATTCCCGAGGAAATCGATATTTAAGTGTGGGGTGCTGATTTGCCGTTAAGCTAGCGCCAACTTTTTCCTGGGATACTTAAACATTTTCGTTTATCTCAGATTTATGGACTTTTATGGGCTTTTCGAATATGCAACTCCGATTTACTTGGATCAACCCTAACAAAGATATCAATCCTTAAAAATTAAAGAACATAAAATATTTTTTAAAATAAATATTCTTACAGGCTTTTAATGTGCTTTCAAATTTTGTCAATGAAATTTTTTGGGCTCTTTTCATTCCCGAGGAAATCGATATTTAAGTGTGGGGGTGCTGATTTGCCGTTAAGCTAGCGCCAACTTTTTTCCTGGGATACTTAAACATTTCTCGTTTATCTCAGATTTATGGACTTTTTATGGGCTTTTCGAATATGCAACTCCCGATTTACTTGGATCAACCCTAACAAAGATATCAATCCTTAAAAATTAAAAGAACATAAAAATATTTTTTAAAATAAATATTCTTACAGGCTTTTAATGTGCTTTCAAATTTTGTCAATGAAATTTTTTGGGCTCTTTTCATTCCCGAGGAAATCGATATTTAAGTGTGGGGGTGCTGATTTGCCGTTAAGCTAGCGTCAACTTTTTTCCTGGGATACTTAAAAATTTCTCGTTTGTCTCAGATTTATGGGCTTTTTATGGGCTTTTCGAATATGCAACTCCGGATTTACTTGGATCAACCCTAACAAAGATATCAACCCTTAAAAATTAAAAGAACAAAATATTTTTAAAATAAATATTCTTACAGGCTTTTAATGTGCTTTCAAATTTTGTCAATGAAATTTTTGGGCTCTTTTCATTCCGAGGAAATCGATATTTAAGTGTGGTGCTGATTTGCCGTTAGCTAGCGTCAACTTTTTTCCTGGGATACTTAAAAATTTCTCGTTTGTCTCAGATTTATGGTCTTTTTATGGGCTTTTCGAATATGCAACTCCCGATTTACTTGGATCAACCCTAACAAAGATATCAATCCTTCAAAATTAAAAGAACAAAAATATTTTTTAAAATAAATATTCTTACAGGCTTTTAATGTGCTTTCAAATTTTGTCAATGAAATTTTTTGGGCTCTTTTCATTCCCGAGGAAATCGATATTTAAGTGTGGGGGTGCTGATTTGCCGTTAAGCTAGCGCCAACTTTTTTCCTGGGATACTTAAACATTTCTCGTTTATCTCAGATTTATGGACTTTTTATGGGCTTTTCGAATATGCAACTCCCGATTTACTTGGATCAACCCTAACAAAGATATCAATCCTTAAAAATTAAAAAGAACATAAAAATATTTTTAAAATAAATATTCTTACAGGCTTTTAATGTGCTTTCAAATTTTGTCAATGAAATTTTTGGGCTCTTTTCATTCCAGGAAATCGATATTTAAGTGTGGGGTGCTGATTTGCCGTTAAGCTAGCGCCAACTTTTTCCTGGGATACTTAAACATTTCTCGTTTATCTCAGATTTATGGACTTTTTATGGGCTTTTCGAATATGCAACTCCGGATTTACTTGGATCAACCCTAACAAAGATATCAACCCTTAAAAATTAAAAGAACATAAAAATATTTTTTAAAATAAATATTCTTACAGGCTTTTAATGTGCTTTCAAATTTTGTCAATGAAATTTTTTGGGCTCTTTTCATTCCCGAGGAAATCGATATTTAAGTGTGGGGGTGCTGATTTGCCGTTAAGCTAGCGTCAACTTTTTTCCTGGGATACTTAAAAATTTCTCGTTTGTCTCAGATTTATGGGCTTTTTATGGGCTTTTCGAATATGCAACTCCCGATTTACTTGGATCAACCCTAACAAAGATATCAATCCTTAAAAATTAAAAGAACAAAAATATTTTTTAAAATAAATATTCTTACAGGCTTTTAATGTGCTTTCAAATTTTGTCAATGAAATTTTTTGGGCTCTTTTCATTCCCGAGGAAATCGATATTTAAGTGTGGGGGTGCTGATTTGCCGTTAAGCTAGCGCCAACTTTTTTCCTGGGATACTTAAAAATTTCTCGTTTGTCTCAGATTTATGGGCTTTTCGAATATGCAACTCCCGATTTACTTGGATCAACCCTAACAAAGATATCAATCCTTAAAAATTAAAAGAACAAAAATATTTTTTAAAATAAATATTCTTACAGGCTTTTAATGTGCTTTCAAATTTTGTCAATGAAATTTTTGGGCTCTTTTCATTCCCGAGGAAATCGATATTTAAGTGTGGGGGTGCTGATTTGCCGTTAAGCTAGCGCCAACTTTTTTCCTGGGATACTTAAAAATTTCCCGTTTGTCTCAGATTTATGGGCTTTTAGAATATGCAACTCCCGATTTACTTGGATCAACCCTAACAAAAATATCAACCCTTAAAAATTAAAAGAACAAAAATATTTTTTTAAATAAATATTCATATCAGATAATTACGGGCTATTTATGGGCTCTTCGAGAATGCAACTCTTGATTGCCCCGGATTAACCTCAATAACAGTATCAACCCTTAAAGAAAGAAAAGATTGAAAAAATAAAAATTCTTTTCATATAAATATGGGCTGTTTATTGGCTCTTCGAATATGTAACTCCCGATTTTCCTGGATCAATCCTTACAGAGGTATCAACCCTTAAAGATAAAAAAAAATTTATATTTAAAAAAAATTCCTGTTAAGACAATCATGGGTTATTTATGAGCTCTTCAAATATGTAACTCCTGATTATACTAGTTTAAGCCTAATAAAAATATCAACACTTAAAGGTTGATAAAAATAAAAATATGTTCAAAAATAAAAGTTCGCGTGGGTATTTATGGGTTATTTGCGGGCTCTCCGTATATATTATCGCCGATGTGTCTGGATCAAATCTATCCAAGATATCACCACTTAAAAACAATGTTTTGATAGTAACTCAGAACTGGTAGACTATAGAAAGATTGAGTTCATAAATAAATAATAAATTTATTAGTTTATGTGATCGTTGGGTGTTGCTTCCTCAGGTATTGATATATAATGGATTTGGGAGTAGATTTTTTCGTCCAGCGCAAAAATCACGGGCCACAGACACACGGGTTAGATCCATAAAGAAATAAAGATTTTATCATATTTTTTATAATAATACGTTGTACTTGCATTTACTTGGTTGAAACTTCATTCAGTGGTAGTTTTTTTTAACCTGGAGGGCAGCCCAAAACTCATGAGTAACAGAAGTGTTAAGCCCATAAATGAATATTAATTTTAAGACAGTTTACATGACTGTGAGACGTTGATCATCCCAGATATCGCTTATAACCAATATACGGGTAATTTTTTTGACGGGGGAGGGCAGCCCAAAAATCATTAACGGCAGAAATGTTGAGCCCATAAATAAATAATAATTTTCTGATAACATTTGCGATTTTAAAGCGCTGCTATGCTTCGCTACTTTAAATACTTGTATCAGTTTTTATTTTTATAATACTAACTAATTAATATGTACACACTTTTATAGGACACACTCAAACGGATATAGGCGGCAGTAGGCTGCTAAAATATTGCTAAAATATAACTACAAATTTCAAATTTGTATACACTCGCAAAAATTATTGCGACACGGATTACCTACTCAACGATAGTCGGCTACAAACTAAAAGTTATTAAAGTGTAGTATAATATTTTACAAAATACAGATTAGTTTAAAGTTAAAACAATAAATAAAAGTAGTCGACTAGTCTAAACAAAATATAAAGGTACTATATTACTGATTACTTTGCGAATTCACACGCCCACGCATTATGCGTACGTATGATGCGTCTTGCAGGCGCCAATATTTTATTAGCAAGATTAGGGACCGATATGCTTCCTGTAGCGCAAAGCTCTGCAGGATAGCAATAATACATCATTTTATCAAAATATTTGACACTTTTACGACCTTTTTCTGCAGTTTGAATAATCATTGATGCGATATGAAAAGAATTTTTATTTTTTAAAATATTTCAATCTTTTCTTTCTTTAAGGGTTGATACTGTTATTGAGGTTAATCCGGGACAATCAAGAGTTGCATTCTCGAAGAGCCCATAAATAGCCCGTAATTATCTGACAAGAATATTTATTTTGAAAAATATTTTTGTTCTTTTAATTTTTAAGGGTTGATATCTTTGTTAGGGTTGATTCAAGTAAATCGGGAGTTGCATATTCGAAAATCCCATAAATCTGAGACAAACGGGAAATTTTTAAGTATCCCAGGAAAAAAGTTAGCGCTAGCTTAACGGCAAATCAGCACCCCCACACTTAAATATCTCTTTCCTCGGGAATGAAAAGAGCCCAAAAAATTTAATTGGTAAAATTTGAAAGCCCATAAAAAGCCTGTAATTTCTATACGAAGCCCAAAAATTTTTGACATGGTGGGGGTGCCAGGTTAATAGACCTGTTAAAAGCTAGGAAGAAGTTATAATAATTAATTTGCTATTAGTATTTAATAAGATTATTTATTTAAAAAATGTTTATTGAACGTAGGATTTTTTCTTAATCGTAAATTAAAGTACAGTTGATGTTATGGATATGTGCATATTTTGTTGATAACGTAATAAAAGTTGCAAAGTAGAAAGTATAGTGTTGTTATTTGAAGATAAGCACTTACAATATATTTGGAGCCCGTTCTGAAAACTTGAATACGGGCCCGTTAAACTGCCAGTACTTACGCCACTGATACGCATAAATATATTTTCTGTAATCTTTTTAATGTTTACAGTTAAATTAATGAGATTTGTCAATCGTCTATTAATTTTGAAAGCGATCACTACTAAGAACATGTATGTATTGAACCAATGCACAAGTTCTACATATTTAATATTTACTAAACTAACTGTGATGAAATTTCAATATATCAAATCACTGTGTAAATTTTTAGCAACTATTAATTTGTATATAGGTACTAATATTGGTAGATTCATAAAATATCTAGATTAGTAATAATTGATTGTGGAAATATCTTAATTATTCCCATCGCTCATTATGGTTTAAGTTACTTTTGCTTTTACTAACTCATGCGAGTCGACATACTAGATCTTATTATTAGTTAAAATTTCATAAGTAACAAATTTTCTAACCTGTTACTAATGGTGATGTCAGTCTAGTCAGGTTGGGAATTGTCAAGACCCATAAAGGACAGATTTTTTAATTACTATTTGTATTAAATATTATATCCTTCTCTCAGAAAAAATAAAATAGTTAATATTTTTACTATTGTGAGTACATTCAGTACAAAACAGGTAAATTCTGCAGAGGACCGAGAAGGTTTGCTTATGAGAATATTCATCACAACATACTTAATTACTTATATCTCAAAAACATGCCCATTTACTTGTAATTTAAGTGAAATTGAGGATTCAATTGAGAACTCATTTTATCATAATCCACACAATAGGTTTACTTATAACAATAGTAAAATAAAATTCTAACATAATAGAACATATTTCAAAATGATAATGGTTTATTTAATATAGAGTGATGGAAGTGTGCTTGTAGTAAACAGATGTGAAGATTGGTTTTACACAAACCAGGAATTTATTTTATATCAAAGGACTCTTATCAACGTACTACAGAAACACTTCGAGACTCACTACTATACCATGTTTGTTTTTGAAAAAATAAAAAAAAAATGCTTACTTCATCCATGAACACATTCCGAAAATCGAAGAATTTAGTACTGCACCTCATTTCAAAAAATGTCACAGTTAAGTATACAATAATAGTAGTTTCACACCCCTTTGCAAGTGTTACATTAACAATCAAAATAGATTAACAATCAATACTGGAAAATCACGTAATCAATGAAGATAAAAGACATTTTGTAGAACAATTTTTAATAATGCTCTGTAGACAAATCCTGTTATTTTAATCAATCAACTGAAATAATCTGAAAACAATCGATTTGGAGGTATTTGAGTTTGAGTTAAAAAACCTATTTTTATTAAATTTGCATCATTCTAAAAAAGAAATGGCTATCGACGCCATGTTAGAGTTATCTACATTTTAGCAAATCTATTTTCATCAAAAAAAATGTGAAACTGCCAAATTGTACACATACCATAACATTGTGAATTGATACGATTTCCATATGGGGCTCCATCAACTTAAGTTGCAACACTATTATCATTAGGTATTCGATAATGAAAAATGCGTTTTATAATCATTTAAGTAAATACAAAATGGCTGCATGGCGTGGTTCTGATAACGATGGTAAAACTGCATGTACCTGCGATATGCTATCTTTTCAATGTTTTATGAAACTTATTTTATAATTTGTTTAATAATTATAAAAAATTAACACAATTGTTTAATTTAATATGCACTTAAATGTGATCGCGAAATTAACACGAACGCTTCGCTTCTCTTACTAACCCGTTAGTCGTTACCGTACCGATTGTATGGTATGGACTATGCAGCACCTGTAGAACAGGTCCAATAGCGCGCGCGACAGCTTTAAAACGCGGAAGGGGAAATATACCAAAAATGGCGCTCAATTTTTCTTTATACAATATTATAATTTATAACGAAATTAAAGTAATTCTCGTTTTAATTATTTTCATTTTTAAAATCTTCACACGATGCATTATTCTGTAAAAAATATTGTAACCAATAATTGCGAATAGGCAACCGAAGTTGCAGTATAGTATAATTTATTCAAATTTCTAAGAAACCAATCAGAAAAAAAATTGACGTAAAGGGGAACCATAAGGGAGGATCTTACGTTTCTTACCCCTAAGTTCAAACAAGCAGAAAGTGCTTTGAAATAGAATTAAGTTCTGGATTTAAGCAAAATTTCTAATAAAAGCAGTCTTATTAGAAACACAACTTTGACTCAATTTTACCATTAAAGCGTATTCGAAAAAATTTATTAAAAACCCATTAATAGTAAAGGTATGCTATTATTATGCGTCCTTTTTGTCTGCAGGTTTAGAGTTTTCTACAGTAAGGCGATTGTTATCACAGTTCCTACGTCTTCTCTGAGGCATTGAATCTTCAAAATAATTGAGTTGATTTAAATGTAGTTATATGGTCCTTGACTACTTTGAAAGTAATCTTTGATTCACTAAATTATGTTCATAATAATATATTACGTTCTAAATTTCGTAATTCAGGGCAGATCGAAACGTTTTATACCGAGCAGTGGTGTACCCAAAGGAGGCGTCCATGGGTACGAACCCCCCCTCCCAATAACGACATTTCTAGATAAATGTCTACAAAAGGATTCAATTGATAAGTATCGTTTTAATGGACTCGCCATGTTAAATATTGGAACCGGACAAGAGAATATGATAAAATAGAACATGAAAATAGAAAACAGCGACAGAAGAAGACACTGAAAATCAGAACAATGAAAAAAGAGAAGACTAAAATAAAAGAACGTTGCAAAACAGAACTCGGAATAATACGAAAAATTAATTAATTATTATTTAAAAAAAAATGTTATTACCGCGGTATAGATTTGAGATAAAGTTATTATTAGTGTCAAATATCTATAGAAGAGTGTGTTTTATATTTTTGTAATATTGTCAATTTAATTGTGACAATTGTGTATTTTGTAGCACTTAAATCTTAAGAAGTTAGTGACATTTAATGGGAATCCTCTACAAATTATATTGTAATAATCCTACCCATTACTAATTATCGCGTTAACAACGGTTAATGATACAATCAAAATATTTGAAAATCATGTCACACCTCGTAAATTTATTCATCTGTAGAATTTATTTGTGTCCTCCATTGTCAACCATTTGCCACCAAGTTTTTTTAATTTTGAGTAAGCAAATTCATTTTTTCATTGATTTTCATGTTTTAATCACAGCATGTTGTTTGAGCTATTTAACAAACATAACAAACAACAATAATTACATAACAAAATAAAGTTAATAAAATACGCTTCCATTTTGTGTATTTTAACAGTACCACAGCGCAAGTAACTAACTGACACGTGGTTCCTAACAGGAGAACAGATTAATAAATTATACGGTGTGCCATTAAAATAAAATGAAATATTGGCGAGGTCTTTTATTTTCGAATCACCCTGCAGAAATTTCAATAAGCGCGGTAGAAAGCTTCTTTCGTACGTGGAAAGTTATGCTTTTACACTAAACCCCTTATCTCTTAAAATTACCGAGATATTACTTTCAAAAGAAATCTGGTAACCGCGATATATACAAAACATGCTTGGCAATTAATTATTATTGCGTTCTCATATACTTACGTACAAAGAGAACGCTATGTAATCGGTATAAATTTTCAAATTTTGTTTGCATTTCTCGACGTTTTATGGCCTAAACAACACAAAAAACACATTAAAAAAAATTCCGTGTGTGCGCTCGCGCGCGCGTGCGTGCGTGTGCGTGTGTGCGTGTGCGTGTACGTGTACGTGTACGTTTGCGTGTGCGTGTGCGTGTGTGTGCGTGTTCGTGTGCGTGTGCGCGCGTGTACGTATGCGTATGGCGTATGCGCGTGTGCATATGTGCGTTTGCCTATGCGTGTGCGTCTGCGTATGTGCGTGTGCGCGCGCGTGCGCTTGTGTGCGTGCGCACGCGTGTGCGTGTGCGTGCGTGCGTACGATATCCTTTACAGGATTTAAAAGTATTGATATCAAATGTGGCACAAAATTCTTTGCCATAAAATCTAGGTCAAGTTCGATAATAAGCAATATCCAACCAGTGGGGGGAAAATTTAAAAAAATTCATTGCTTCAAATTTTAAAGTTACAAAATTAAAAAAAAACAAACTAATAAATTAAAAAACCAGTGGCGCACCGTTTTTAGGGTGCAAAATTGTGCATTTTTTAATGTATAAACCGATTTAACCGATTTTTTGAAAGTCGGATATTGGGGGTTTTTAAGATCGTTAAGTAAAATCATTTGTCAAAATTAAAAAATTTCGACAATATTTTTGATATTGAGCAGAAGATGATTAGACACTAAACAATTTAGTGGAAACCGTAAATCGCAACTAAAGATATTTACAAAAAGACTGTCAAGAAAAGCTTACTTTACAAACAGTTGCAACAATGAATAATTTATTCAACAATGTAAAATAAAGCAACAATAACAGCAAAGGCCAACCGGTATAAACAACAAAAACAAATTTTAAAAATAGTTATTAATGATACGTACCCAAAAATGCGGTCTATCCTTTTTTCAAACATACTAATCTAACACGGGTACTTATTGTATTTACTATTATACTATTTATTTGAACTTATGCAATAAGCCCATTACTGTTGAGGAAATAAAGGCCCGTTTTCACGGTACACTTTGGATGATCATCCCGGATGAATCATCCAAAGTGAATAAAAAAATGAACCGTGTAAACAAAAAATCATCGAAAGTGATCATCCAAGATGAACAGTGAACAAAGTTGAACGTGTTCTACTTTTGTTCACTTTGGAGAATTCATCGCCGATGAATCATCCTGAATCAACCGTGAAAACATGCAGTTTATGCAGTGATTCATCCACAGTGACTGCTAAATTGCAACAAGAAGAGGACGTGCTTTTTTCTGCGTGCCTAAATAATTAAATTTAAAGTAAACAGTGTGCTACAGTGCTGGTTTTTATAATGGTGTTTAAGTGGAAAGACGATCACACCCCACTAATTTTGAGTTTAATGAAAGACCGGCAGTGTCTTTGGAATACTAAAGCAGAGACGTATAAAAATAAAGTCCATAGAGAAAACGCATTAAAGGAAATCGTAAAAGAGCTGAATATTCAGGATGTGACAGTCAAGGATATTAAATTAAAAATAAAAACAATCCGTACGCGATATTCATCGGAACTGGCTGAAGTAAATAAAGATGACGTTTATGTCCCAAAACTATTTTGGTACAAACAAGCTGATACATTCCTGCATGCAGTTTGTATACCGCGGAGCAGCACAGAAACTGCAGTAAGTATATCATTTTCTTATTATTATTTTATAATTTAGATTTAGAATGCTCCACTTCGTCTTGGTTTCCCCATACTGTACCTATAAATAAATAACAAAGCAGTTTAAAAATTAATTGCTTTATTGTGCAAGACAACAAATTATAAAACGACAACAAAACATTTAAATCATTCTCCACTGCCATTCCACAATTTCAGTTGAACAGAACAGATTCGCATAAGCATCACGTATAGTGGCAGCAAGTTTCGTGTGGTTGTTACTTGTAGCAAGTGTTATTTCTCTGAGACCTTCATGTGCACCTTGCCGCCAAACTCCAGAAACAATTCTGCCTTCTTCCCATAATTCAACATCAACCAATCCTTCAGTTACATATGGGGCGTTGTTTGTAGGGGTTTTTCTGAGCCAGTTGTAAAGAACACAAGCACTTTTCACCAATATTTCAGTTGTTTCTACTTTGAGAGGGATAGGCTTTTCGAATATTCTAAAATGAGACACAAGTATGCCAAATGCATTTTCTGATAGACGATGAGCTCGAGATAGCCGATAATTAAATATTCTTTCCTTTCTAGTTAATGATCTCTTGCTATAGGGTTTTAAAAGGTATGTCTTAAGAGGAAAAGCGTCGTCGCCCACAAAAACACCATTCTCGGGTATATTGAGCGAATTGTTCTCCAGAGCTTCGTTGAATGTACATTTGGAAAGCACTAATGCATCATTTGCTTTGCCATTTGTGCCGACGTCAATATATAGAAAAAGAATCACGCTGAAGGTATTTTTATAGTTGAAGAAATATGAACCCGACTTCTCAGGACAGCGAATGGCAACATGTTTGCCGTCCAAAGCTCCACAGCAATTAGGGAAGTTCCAACGAATGTAATATTCCTTAATTACTTTTTCCCATTCATTAGTGGTTCGCCTTATATATTATAGTATGCTAGTATAGGTCTCTGTTTCAGGTTCCTCAACGCAAAAGGGCCCTATCGCCACAAAATTATGCCGAGGATGATTCAGAAGAAGGGAATGACCCGGATATCGAGGATACACCTGAAGCAACAGGTGATTCTCTACCTGCTGTAACAAATGATGGCATAGTTTCTAATAATGAAACGCAACTATCACAACAAAGCAAACGCAGCAGAAAAACTATTCCTGAGGCAAACTTCAACACTCCGTCTTCTTCGCGAAGGCTTAATTTGCCTGGAATTTCCGCTGTGGAAAGAGCAATAGATCATAGCTTCACAAAACATAGAGACTGATAATGAATTTGATCACTTCTGCAGAAGTCTGGCAGTTCAGCTTAAGAAAATGCCTCTAGATCGTGCATTGATATGCCAAACGAAACTACAAAATGTTATGACCGAAGAACGCATGTACCTCTTCAGGATGGAACATGCTTTGTCAAATACATCTACAGCTGATCATCACCGTATACCGTGTACTCAAGCAATAGTGACATAACAACCTCTGCCGCAACTCCTATCATGCAGGACCAAGAAGGATATTCAGAAGGATCAGCATATGATGTCTTATCTCAAGCTCTTTCGACCATACATAATAATTATGATTAAACTCACGTTATACTTTTTTTTCAATAAAATTATTTTGTTAAAAGTATTAATGCATTATTTTATTTTTCAATAGTTTATGTGGAAAATAATTTAATTAGATACTAACCTTGATACAGTATTCCAGAACTTCATAAATAGCGGCTAATACCTCTGGTAAAAAATGTGATATGGAGCATCTAGGTACACGATATAAAGCTTCGAGTGTTCCAAAACAATCTCCAGCTACGAGATATCTCAATACAACTTGCAGTTTTAGTCTGGCAGACAGAGCTTCTCTCATGGTTGTGTTTTGCTTTTCAATTAGCGGCGTTACTTTGGCAAGAAGTTTTTCAAATTGTGTTTCGGACATTCTGAGGTGATTGTGAAACATAGTTCGATCTTCATCAGACATCTTAACAAACGCAATGACGCTCCCATTTTATCACGTCGTGCTATCCACAGTCTCACCCACCAACGCTTTTTTTTCCTAATCTTTTTGTCAAGTACATGTCTAAGCCAATTTACAAGATATTCACTTATTATGGCAATTCCTGCTCGTACAACTTCATTTGGCGCCATTTTAAAGTGAACTGACTAATTCAATCTTGATGACCCATGTAAACAATAATCGCTTTCATCCTCGTAATCACTTTGGATGATTCATCCGGGATGATCATCCAAAGTGTACCGTGAAAACGGGCCTTAACCCACATTGGATGAGTCAAGTTGATCATCAAAATAGTAGTGTACAGCGTGTCCCCTTTTTTCAGAATATCTCGGTTTTTACAATACTGTGCCATTTTCATCTTGTCAAACAAATGATAATATTTTTCCAAAATTGTCATAGGATACTTCGGTTTATAGAAATAGGACGTTTTTGATTTCTAAGGCAGGTTAATTAAAGTCATATATTTTCAGAAAAATATGAATTTACCAGTTGCTCAAAAAGACAGATACTAGGTATTATATCCACGTATATTGAAAAAAATTTTGAATTTGAATTTCATATTTGGGGATTAATCACCGCTTGGCTTGAAACTAATTTTAAGTATATTGTCGATTGTTTCAAATTAAGGTGACCTTGATGGTTCGGGTACAGTAACCGTATGTACTAACTACGACAAAACATCATTAAGAAAAGTTGTTCAGAATATAAAATCACAGCCCCATGCAACATTTTAGAAATATCGGCTTACTTTTATGAAACCATGCCTGCTTATTGTTTGCAAAACCCTAAAACAGCCTTCACTAATGAGCCGACTGTTAGTACAATAACTTTTCTATTCACACATCTCGAATTTAGACTTTAGCCGTTTACAAAATGTTTTATTTTAAATTTATATTACATTCATGAAAAAAACAATTTATTCAAACAAAGCACCTCCTAAATTAACGCACATTTCAATACGAGCTCGTAACTCTTTATAGCTTTTTCTAATTTCTTCTACGGATGTGGACCGGGCTGCATTAACAATTCTATTTTTCAACAGATCGATATTATTATTTAGTGGTTCCGAGTAGACTAATTGTTTTAACCGACCACACAAATAAAAGACCATGGTAGTTAAACCGAGACTTCGAGGGGGCCACAAACTTTGCCCATTTCTCCCAATCCATTTTTCGCCAAACTTTTGGTAGAAAATGTTAACCCATCCAAAATTACAATTTTCTTGTAAAAATCCCTATCTGCTAAAATTTTATCGCCCATCCATAAACAAAAATACAAACGTTTAACCTCATTACCTTCCAAACTGCTTTTTTTTGAAAATAAAAGTTATTTTTGAAATCTACATTTAATTTAGAGCAAATTTGATTCCTTCACTTTTTCTGTAGGACGAACCTTTTTTCGTTTAAAAAAATAAAAACTATTTTCATGCATGGCCAAATTGCTAAAATTTCAATTAATGTTAATTTCAGTGACAAAACGATAATTCGAGTTAATTCAATTTCTAAAATGGTACATCCTTTTACAAAACTGCTCTTTATTAACAAAGTTCGTAAATAATTTTACAAAAACTAGAATTCACAACTTTCATTAACTTAGATCGTGAAAAATTTTACAGAGCACTATTAAATTATTTTGTTCATTAACGAATAAAGAATTTTAATGTGGTCCCTAAAGTTTACAATAATTGTTCAAAATGAGCTCTTCCAACTTCGATACATTTTCGGCATCGCGCTTAACTGAGTCAGATGCGTTGCTAATGAAATTCGTATTGGCTCGTAAAGTTTCACAGGCTTGCTCTTTCATTAGAAGTAGTTCTTGCCTTGTGTAACTGGTGTCGAATAAATGGGATTTTTCAAATAACCCCACACAAAGAAGTCGGCAGGGGTGAGGCCTAGAATTATGTATAAAGAACCTTAGTATGAATTCTATTTTATTTGTATTAATCTTTCATTTATGATGGAAACTTTGTGCCACGGGAATTTATTTTTCTTTATTAGTAACTTTAAATACAAACAGGTTCACATGAAAATGGGATTGTGTAAAGTAAAATTACCAACACTTTAGTGAATCTAGTAAATACACCCTTGAGCTCGAAGGTCTACATTTTTTTTTAGTTTTACTTACACTTATTGCGTTAAGTAAACAACAAAGTCTACAATTAACAATTACTTTGATGTGTTACTGCTTTCTGCAAAATTAAAATTTCGGTAATCTACTTTTAATGTCTCGTTTTCTAAATTAATATTCGTGGTAGAAAAAAAGTTGACATTAATTTCTGTGTTATTGAGTAAAACAATAATTTGGGTAACTTAAAATTTATTTCTTCTTTATACGTTTATTAAATAAAGAATTTGTAATTACTGGTTATCTAAATTGTTGTTTTGATTTATCTGTGTTTTGTATATGTGCTAATTAAAATCTTCTCTTTCAGCTCCTTTCTTTGTGTACCCCCTTTTTGAATCTTTAGGATTATATTCTAGAAAATTTATGGCGCCTACTATTACCACTAAAAAGGCTTATGCTTACTAACATTTATACTAGTTCAGTCCTAATAATAAATTTTCTGGTCACGCATCCAAAGTGCTCTAATCCCTTCGCTAGCTGCTGGGTTATTCTTGCTAGATTGTACTGGGTATAAAGCCTTCCAATATCAATCGTTCTATGGTGTTTTAAAAGAGCCACCGATTACAAAATAAGTGGCCCGGTTAACAAAATGCAAAAAAAATTTCGAAAATTGTTGATCTAAGGGCCAAAAATTTTTTTCTCCAAAAATCATCTGAAATAGTCAGAAGTGGCTCAAAATGTGTAAAAAGGCAAAAAAAACTCGAAAATTTTTGACCAAAGGGCCAGAATAACAACAGACACTTACTTGTTCATCTAAACGCCAAATTATCTTCATCACCAACATGTATATACAATGTATAAACATGCTCGTTTATTCGAAATGATACCTCGAATTCGCACATTGTAAATAATATGGTAAAAGTTAGGTTAAAATAAAACGTTGTTCCACTGGGCAACACTCGATGCATACGCTCTACTCGCTCGCAGTTTTCAGTTGCACTAAATACGTGACTTGCCCTGCACTCGTGCGCACTCAGTGCATACCAGTAGAAAACGCTACAAGTTAGTAGAAGAGACATTTAGTCCATAAGAGCCCGTACTGCATTTGGAGGTTTCAACAAAATTTCTGAATTTTTAGATACTGTAGGAACCTGCATCTTAGATGCACCTGTAATGTAGTTCCCTACCTTTTGTTTAAAATAAAAGCATGTGGCGACATCTAGATCTCAATAGCAATAAATGTTGCTATTGCAATTAGTTAAATTTTGCCCACATCTAAAAATCTGAAGAGATCTGTAACGCTGAGAGGGAACTCACTTTTTGCAATTGAATGTTGTCAAATTGGTCTAATATTCTTTATTCACAATTTTAAAGGTGTAAGTTAGTGTGTGGCAGTGCGTATTATTAGCATTTTGTTTTGATCCTATTTTAGTGCTTTTAAAGTGTGTGCTCTAGAATAGCCAGTATGATTCAACGTCGTAAGATCCTAAGATAAACATACCCTAACTTTTGATGTAATTCTTTTTTATAATGTTTCTTTTATTAGAATTTTGGGTCCAAAATGTCTAATACGAGACCTGTGACGGAAAAACAACTCTATGAATTAATCGAAAACCTTTCTGATGTAGAAATTCTCAGCGAGGACGTGGGTGATGGCTGGGAAATCGACAGATTACCCCATACAGAAGGTAGTTGAACAACTAATTTTTGTCCAATTTGTAAGTTAATATATTATACTTTCAGATGCGCAACAGCAAGAACCTCAAGAAATTGAAGAAGTTGCTGAAGAACCATTTGCAGAAGACAACGTTAAAATTGACCAACGTACTTCAGTGCATGCACCACAAACACCTTCAGGTATTAGCAAACTGTCGATCGCGGATAGAAAACGTGAGTTTTTAGAACATAATTCTTTAACTGCAAAGAAAAACATCACCTGGAGAGAAAAATGATGTTTACGTGGCACCATCGGTCAATTGAGCAATACCGCCAGTTGTTTCAGTTATTAAACTTCCAAGTCCAGCTTCTTTCTTTGAGAAATATTTTTCAGAGCATTTACACAATACAATGGTATAAATGACAAACCTTTACCACGCAAAATCATACGAAATTTGTCCCTACAACTATCGAAGAGTTGAAGATCTTTGTTGGTATTCGTATCCTGATAGGTATTCTTCATTATCCACGAATGAGATTTTATTGGGATTCTAAGTTACATATACCATTGATATCTGAGGACATGCAATCCAATCGATTCTCCAACTTGAGGCAAAACTTACATTTTGTAAATGTTGAAAGCAAACCCAGAAAATAAAGACCGTTTCTGAAAAATGAGGTCACTATTTAATGCAATAAGAACAAGATGTAAGCAGCTCGTGCTAGAAACAGAACTGTGTACTGACGAACAGATAATACCTTCGTCAAACCATGCCCGTGGGGAATAAAACTGTTTGCTATCTGTAGACTGTAGACTTTGTCATATATTAAGGCTCAACAACAGAATTAAATGAACACGCATGAGCTGGAAGTGTTTGGACTTGCAGCATCAGTTGTTCTGAAATTAACTGAGCGTACTATCCAGCCTAACCATCAGCTCTAAATCGACAATTATTTTTCCAACTAAAATTTGTTGCAACTGCTCCAAAACAGGCAAATTTATGCAGCATGTACTGCAAGGGTTGACCGCTTCAACAAGCCCCCATTTTCATCGGATAAGGAAATGCAAAATAAAGGAACCTCACAAGAAACAATTAGTGGTGATGGATATGTTATTATGATCAAATGGTATGATAACCAGCCAGTTATCATGACTTCTAACTTCTTGTCCATTGGAAATACGGATGAAGAATGCCAGAAGTGGGCCAAAAGGATTAACTATACCAAGACCTGATGTGATCAAGCAATATAACAAATATATGGGCGGTGTGGACAAGCTGGATTTCTTAATTACCATTTACAGAACCTTTATAAGATCCAGAAAGTGGACCATGCGCATGTTTACTCATGCAATCGATCGTAGCTGTGTGAATTTATGGTATATAAGAGCCAAGTCCTATCTTTGGGCCTGCGAAAAAAAGAAATATTGGACTTCATACATTTTAGAGCATATATTGCAGAAACTCTAATCTGCGCAGGTAAAAATCTGCCAAAAAAGGGGCAGGCCTCGACATCTGCATGTTCAACACCATCGCCCAGGGACTCATCTGCTCTAAAAAGACTTTGGCCAGAACCTGCACCAGTGGCTGAAGTGCGGCTAGATAATATGGGATATTTGGCAAATTCTGACAATAAAAGTTTTGCTTCAAGGTGCAAGTTCCCAGACTGCAAGAGTAGAACCACATGTATTGTGCAAAATGTAATGTACAAGGTGGTTCATTTTCGATGTTTTCTTATGGGAAGTACCCTTTCTATTACACATGGACAAAAAGTAATATGGGCTTGAGCTCGATTTTGGTGTTAATTAAGATCCAATAGTCATAATCAAGATATCTCTGACCGTTATTGCGCAATTAAAATTGAAAAAATGGTGATTTTGAAAAACTTGAATAACTTTTTTATTTCTAAATGTATCGACAAACTGTAAAAACATTTTTTAAGTAGAATCCGTTAGTGTATTCACATTTTTAATACCTCTTTAATTTAAAAAGATATGATATAAAGTTGTATTTTTTTATATGGAAACCATAGTTGGCTATGACATTTTTAAATGACATTTTGTTTGTGCTTTTCAAAAATATATAACACTTCTATGCTATTTTAATAATTAATTGATTTTTTAAGTTTTTCTTATTTACGTTTCATATTAAGAATACACAGTAGGCATAGGAGGCTGAGATTTATTTAAGTAAAAACAAATGATACCTATATGTCAAATAATAAATAAAAAATTAGAAGTGTGCAACAAAGTGATCTTGCAATTTAGTTATTAACATGCCTAATTATACAAATTCAGAAAAATTTTGCATGTTAAAGTGTTTTATATTATCCGAAGGTGATAAGAATATGGCATCGTAATTATATTTACAAAATTTTCCTGAAAGGCAGCAGCCAAATAAAAATATTTTTGAACGGTATAGTTAATGGAAATTAAAATTTTTGCTAGCTCAAAACAATATCTTAATTAATTTTTTTTTAATCCCAGGCCAAAAACTTACTTTAAACGAAATTCAATGGTCGTCTTAGAACAAGTCGAAGCAACAACTTCATCTAGACCAATGGTTAACCTAGACGTGTTTCAAAGCAAAGACCTTCGAATTTTAAAGAACCACAAATACCATTGCTATAGATTTCGGAAAGAACATTTTTTGGCTATAGATGGCAGAAGGCGGCATACTGAGTTTTGTAACTGGTATATAAGTCAGCGCCAAAATATACCTAATTTTTCAAACTCTATTGCATGGTCAGACGAGGCGCATATCAGTAGTGATGGTATTAAACTTATTTGAATTACAAAATGTCTCTAAAATATTTTACTGGAAGTGAAATTTCTTTTTTGATTATCCATAACACTTTCGCTGCCAGGATGATTTTGAATGTAGTACTTCTCAGGCCAATAGGTTTTTTTTTAATTTCGCCATATAAATGACACCAAAATGCCATATATTAGTTGTTTACTTGATTTGTGTTTTTTTTTGTATTTTGGAAGTGTGTATAGCTTGAGATACACGCGGCCTGTCCAATTATCTTTTTATCCAAGGCCACGTGTATCCCTGGAGATACACCATATATAATTATGTCTTTTGTTTCAGGTAAATTAGTTCTAGTGAAACAAGCAGTACGAGAGTGAAACAAGCAGGAAGTTAGGCGTGTAAAGTGAAAAGAAACCAATAAGTAATAAAGACTAATAGTGCCTAAAAAACGTCAATTGTGCAACTGTGAGAAAAAAACTAATACAATAAGTTACTAAAAAAGACAATAACAATGACTGAAAAACGCAAATTGTGCAACTGTGACAAAAAAACTAATAAAAAACAATAAGTTACTAAAAAAGACAGTGATAGTGACTGAAAAAAAAGCAAAGATGGCCAGAAAATACCTCACGGACAAAGAATTAGCCCGAGTTTTAGAAGAAAGCGATGAAGAAAGAGGCAGTTTCAGCGAAGAAAGCATGGATTCCCATGATGATCCTGATTATACTGCTTCTGATACAGAAGATGATTCCTCAGAAGATGAAGTTCACCAATTGCTACCTGGCAGCAGACCTTCCACACCGTCACCGCCAACTGCGCATCAACAGCTGACGGTTCCCCCAGCTGCAGGCACGAATTCATCACACGATTCTGAAAATATTGTGTGGGGTGTGCCTGTTGGGAATCAGCAAATTTTTCCCTACACTGATAATAGTGGTATGGATGACAACATATCTGGCATACTGGCTTTAGCTGAGCCCATTGATTACTTCTCCCTTTTTTTTATATAGTGAATATTATGGTAGATGAGACAAATTTGTATGCGCAGCAGACGCTAGAAGAAGCACATGATGTACCATGTTCTTCACGCCTACACAAATGGACCCCAACCGATGCAAAAGAGATGAGAAAGTTTGTTGGGTTGATTGGGTACATGGGTGTGGTGAAAGTGCTGGAGCTGACTGACTATTGGTCACAAAGCAAATTGTTTTCTTTTCCGTTACCCAAAAACATAATGTCAAGAAATAGATTTGAGCTTTTGCTCAAATTCTGGCATTTCGCAAATAACGATGAAGGCAGTCCCTGGCAACCGAACCCACAAAATTGACAAAATTTTCAAAGAGTTCATAAAAAACTTTCAAAGCGCCTATACCCCGAACGAGACAATTTGTATAGATGAAACAATGGTGCCGTTCAGAGGCCATATACGTTTTCGTCAATTTGGAAAAGATACAGCGGATGATCGAAAATCGTCGGCTTCACAAAATATTGTGATAAAACTAATAGAAGGCTTATTAGATGAAGGTCGCACTCTCTATATAGACAATTTTTATACGAGCCTACCTTTAGCCTACTTCCTCCTTGAACGGAAGACCCACACAGTAGGCACCTTACGTGCAAATCGAAAATACATTCCCAAAGAGGAAGTGCCAAACTAGCAAAGGGCGAAATATTTGCCAAGGAATCTCCGGAAGGGATAACGGCTTTGAAATGGAGGGATCAACGCGAGGTAAGGATGCTATCTACCCGTCATAACGGAACGGACACCGTTCTTGTCAAAACAAAACGTCAAACAGAAAAGGTAAAACCTAAAAGTATATTAGACTATGATATGGGAAAGTCGCCAGTAGACGTAAGCGACCAGCTAGCGTCGTACAACACGGCCCTTAGAAGGTGTTATAAATGGTACCGCAAACTCATTATTGCACTTTTCTGGGGTACGTCCTTGGTCAATGCTCATTTTCTTTATAGCAATAATTGTATAAATAGTAATAATATGACCATAACCAAGTACAGGCAGAAAGTAATTCTATCTTTATTACAAGACACCGAAGAAGAACCGCAGCCTTCTTCCAGCAATAAAAGAAAACGTTCCATACATCATTTGGTTACACATGAACAAAAGAAAAGGGCTAGGTGTACAGGCTGCTACGAAATGTATGGCAGAAAGGGAAAAATTGTTGAGGGACACAAAAAAAATGGCAGCCCAGGTCATCACTATTTGTGATGAATGCGACGGAAATCCCCATTATTGCCGTGAACGTTTTAATAGGAAACATTAGCAATTTACTTTTTCTTTGAAATTTTTGGTTTTGTTATTTTTTTTTTTTGCTGTTTCTTGACTTGTAAGACATATTTTATTTGATAATTTAAATAAAAACTTGTATTCTATAATTTTGGTACTTACCTATTTATGCAATTAAAACCTACTATATAAAGCTCTAATTTCACAGACCATATAAATACACTACTGACTCACTCAGGCCAATGTTCTATATGGCAAAGCATTTACATAGGCCAGACAAATCTATTCTTACTGTTAAAGCGATGAACGCGTGGGACCTAAAGATACACCGATGAAAACATAATAGCGTTCCCTGTATATCGCTAGAGATACACGCGGCCTGTATAGGTAGGGCCTTGTGTATCTCTAGCGATACACATGGCAGTGAAAGTCTTAATAAATATACCGATTAAGAAAAACTTCATTTAACACATTAACCGCCCAATGGTAACCAATAAGTCAGTCCTCGGGGGGCCCATTTTCAATTTTCTCATATAATATTTTAAACGCTTCATATCGTTTTCTTAGATATTCATTCATAAAAAAATATTTATTTTCTGTCATTTATGACAATTTTTGTCAGTGGTACAACGATCGTACCACTCAGGAAAGTGAATATAGTTCTTCAGAAAGCGATAAAGATACTCCTATTATGCGAAAAAGTGCATTGAAGCATACAAAACGTAGTGTTTTGGTAAGTAATTTTTCATTATCTGACAGTCATTTACCTTGGCCGTCTTATTTCAGTTAGATATTATAAAAATCTTCAGTAATGAGATAATTGTAGGACGTTAATGTTTTTCTTATTTCCGAAAATTTCTATATCCTTAATATTTCAGTATGTTTAGTATGCTTCAACATACAATTATTTTACAGCAAGAAACTAAAATAAATAATTTGCCGGAGACATCTTTATGTGAAGAGAATGAACCTAGTACATCTTCAAAACGACAAAAAAGTTCAATTCCTAGAAAGACAAAGAAAATACACCTAGTAAGTCAATAACATTCATATCACAGTTACATTTTTTATACAATTATATATATTTTTTGCAGCAAGAACAAATTGATTTGCCGGAGCCTTCAAATGAAAACATTTTGCCTACGGTACAATTAGATTCAGAAGTTTGTTCTGTGGATACAATTTCTGAAATATTAGAATACGTCATAACTCATAATACGGCTGAAAATGAAGAAGTACAGCATGAACATATGTGGAGAGAAGTCGATGGTGCTTCACTGAAAATATTATTTACGATGTTATTAGGAAGGACGAAGGCATCAAAGCTGAACTGTATGATATATACATGGGAAAAGAACCTTATGACTTTTACAAATTGTTTGTAACGGATGAGATCATCGATATGGTAGTGATTGAAACAAACAGGTATGCTTATCAACTGCAGCAAAATATAACGCACCAAAAGTCCAGATTAACTCGCTGGTCTGACACAAATCGTAAAGAAATTGAGCTCTTCATAGCTGTGTTGCTCTGGATGGGACTGTGCCGCTTACCAAAGTTGTCTGATTATTGGAGTCAAAAGAATATATACAGTACTTCTATGAACAAGTACATGTCGAGAAATCGTTTCGAACTGTTACTTCGAGTAGTTCATTTTAGTAACAACCAAGCAAATCTTCAGTCAACTGACAGGTTACAAAAAATTAGACCACTAATAAATATGCTGAGGGATAGATTCCAGTATGCCCTTTTACCAGGAGAAAATGTATGTATTGATGAAAGTGTAGTACCGTTTAGGGGCCGCTTATCCTTTCGTCAATACATAAAGAATAAAAGACACAAATTCGGCATAAAACTGTACAAACTCTGTGTAGAGAAGGGATATACGTATGATCTTGATGTTTATTGCGGTAAATCAAGTAAAACGTTTACGGGTTCAGAATCGGCAGAAGTTGTCATGAAACTTATGGAGCAGTTGTTGGATAAAGGACGGACATTGTATGTAGACAATTATTATACAAGTGTTGCTCTGGCACAAAAATTACTAGAAAGAAATACGAATTTGGTGGGAACTCTTCGAGCTAATAGGAAATTGAATCCCACAGATGTGACAGAAAAAAAAACTTAATAAAAATGAAATCGTGGCAAGAGAATCAGCAGGTATAATTGTTTTAAAATGGAAGGATAAGCGAGATGTCCTGGCCCTAAGTACAAAACATACTGCTGAAGTGGTAACACTAAAACACAGAAATGGCAGAAACCAAAATTAATAGTAGATTATAATTATTCCAAGGCATATATTGATATGTTCGATCAGATGAAATCTTATAATAGTCCCCTGAGAAACTTCCTATAACGGAGTTCAGAGAAAAAATTCTAGAAAAGATATTATCTTCCCAAGAGGCAGTTCTCCACGAAAAACCATGTAACAATGACCACAAACTCATTTTCGGAACCAGACGTCGATGCGTTGTATGTTACAATAAACTGTCTTTAGAATTCACAGCGTCGATAGCCAGGAACAAAGCTACAAGAAGTACTTGGAAATGTGAAGCATGCGATAAAAATTTCTGTATGGAGTGTTTTTTTGACCAACATTCTAGTTCAATACTTTAAACTTTCATTACTTTAATGTTTTGTTATTACTTACATGACTTACTATATTTTTATATGGCTTTATTTTGGTTGTTCTGTTTTTTTTCTTACCTTCGAAATAAATATTTTTTTCTATCTAATAAGTTTAATTTTTCCCAGGAACATTGCATTACTGTATCAATCAGGCCCACTAATTTAACCTCTTATGCTAAAATATACGCTAAATGTACCACTCTCCAATTCACTGGCCTAAACGTAAAGATTGTTGCAGTGGTACAACAGTTGTAACACAGGCCCAAACAGAAACTTCGTCGGGGTAGGGTAGTGTACCAACGTTTGTACCACATGGCGGGTAAGGTGTTAAAAATGTCATATCCTATTATGGTTTCTATATAAAAAAACACAACTTTATGTCATATCTTTTTAAATTCAGGAGGTATTAAAAATGTAGATGCACTAACGGATTCTACTTAAAAAGTTCCTTAAGAATGTTTTACAGTTTTACATTTAGAAATAAAAAAGTTATTCAAGTTTTTCAAAATCGCCATTTTTTCAATTTTGGCTAATTGCGCAATAATAGTCGGAGATATCTTGATTATGACTATTCGATCTTAATTAACACCAAAATCGAGCACAAGGACCCCATATTACTTATTGACTATCTGTAATAGAAAGGGCACTTTCTGTAATAAAACATCCAACGTGAACCACCCTGTACACTTATGCATAACCAAGAAACAAAATTGATTCCCTCTATTCCATACTAAAAAAAAAATTAATGTCCACAAAACTATACATTTCTGGTTATTTTAATGGTTTATGCAGTTATGATATAAAGACATATTTTTTTAATTTCTAATTTATTTATATTTATATAAATAGCGGTATTCTAAAAACTCATAGCATTATATCCGGGTCACAACGTACACTAGAGTGCACACACTTTTTTAAAAACTAAACGAGTTGGAGACATGCAGCAAACGCTAAAAATCATGAAAAAAATTAAACAATCTCTATGTAGAATTTCAGAATTTTATCAGTAAAACTGTAAAATCATGATTGAAAGGGTTAATGTTGGTAAATTAGTAAAGTAGGATAAATCTGTATACAGTAACTGAACATTTTGTAGTTCTAAACGATTCAGACAAAATTAAGAAAGAAATTAATAAATGTTGTTGTAACACTTAGTTCGCTAAAAATGTACAAACATTTGTGACTACCGTTAATAGTTTGTAATATAATTCGAAAGTTATGTTTTTTAAAAATACATTTATTTCAGCACACGCAACAGACATAATTTGCATTCCTTATAAGATTCTTAAAAAATGAGTAAAATACTAAATAAACAAAATAATCAAGTAACGAAAGCACACCAAACATAAGAATGCAAAAAAATTTGGTTTAAAGTACGAATAACGGAAGAATGAGCACGTTATACATGTCTGTTTTAGACATACCGAAATATTGGGCTTAATAGCAGCATTTTTCGGTATTATTTTAGACTCACTACGTTGTTATTCACTTATTAAACTGTTTGTAATACTAATTTATTTATTCCGCTACCTTTTTCTTTATTAAGTGAACATTAAATAGAAACCCGCCTAAACTTTATTTTTGTAAAGGTAATTTAAACTGTATTTAAAGTTCAGTTTCCATTTCCATTGGCTATTAATTAAAGTAAAAGCAAATTTGTTTAGTGGTATTGTTCAATGTATATGGTAGAAATTTGAATATAAAATCAATTAAAAGAGAACTTTAGGTAATAAATATACGTAAATAAGTTAAGATGAAGTAAACTTACATCAAGTAGATTCATAAGTGAAGCTCTAATCGAAGCTTGAGGTCTGGTCATATCTGTTAAAACTTGGCAAAGCTCTCCACTTAATCGTGAAGTAGCGGCATGACTTGTCAATGCGGCCCTTTTCAAAGTCTCCCCTAATCCATAAATCCACATCTGCAATCAAAATAGTATTATTCATAAAAGTAATAAGATTAAAGCCTTTGAATAAAATTCGAGATATCACGGTTTTATGCAAACCTGCAGTTTTACTATTGTTGACTATTTCTTTTCGTACACGCTTTGTTCGAACAAATTGAAAAATTCGACTTTTAATATTCAGCATTTTGAAGAGAAAAATTTATCGAGCGCCATCGGTTTTAAAATTTATAATTACGTTTGGAAGCCTCGTAGCTTTGTATTCTTATATGAATTTAAATTAGAAAGATCAAAATATTAATTTATCAGATATCTACAATTAGCCTCATCTTGATATAAAATTAATTTAAAATAACTTTTGATGTTATTCATTTAATTATATATTTTATAAATTAGGTTGCGCTTGCGATCCGAAGCCATAATTTATATAATCAATCGTATAATTTAAAAATTATATTTTAATTAATTTGATCATACGCAACCAGCCGTACTCGTGCATTTCCATTCACGATTTTAAAATAGCATCGATCGCCTACAATATACAAATATAAATTTAATTACACTTAACAACCGGTTCCATGGTGTAATGGTTAGCACTCTGGACTTTGAATCCAGCGATCCGAGTTCAAATCTCGGTGGAACCTTGAAATTTTCTTTTACACAAAAAAGAAACGAACGCATAACTAAATGGTGTAACTTGGCAAAAATTTAAAAAAAGGAAATGTACCTAATCGAATCAATAGTAATTTCCATTTTAATAATGCTTTTTATTTTATCTGAAATATCGAAGTCATAAAAGTGTTCGATACAGATAAAGATATAAATTCTATATTTCATTAATTTAATTTTAAAAGTATATTATTAGGATTAAAAGTGCGCATCGTTTTTTAAATTAATGAATTCCGTAATAACTTTAAATAAATAAGTCATACTTATGCAATTTTAAATAATTATTTTTAGACGATTGATAGTTTGTAGTACAAATCTTAAAGAACCTGCTCTTTTGCTTGCGTAAAATTTATATTATGTAAACAATTTTCGATTTGCGAAACGTTAATTACGCAAAACAACTAAACCGCTAAATTAAGGTAATATGAAAAAATCTGTCTCCACTCAACATTCCGGTATAAATACATGTCCGGGGTGGCCAACTAAGTATGCGAGGTACTGTATCTGGGAAACTATACATCGTAGAGGCTTGCGGAAAAAAAAAGTTATTACTAAAACAGCCAATATTTTCATGTTTCTGAAATGGCCGCTAGGGGGCGTAACTACTATCTTGAATCTAAAAAAGTGATGTTTCTGTGAATTCTGCTATATTAACCTAACAAAAAAATAACTGATCTTTGAAGTCAAGGATAATCTGAACTTTTTTTGTTTGGCACTTTTTGACGTATCTATAAAAATAAAGTGGTGGGGGGTATTCAAAGGTTTCCTTAAATAACCTCCCGTATCTTCGAAACGGCTAAGCCGATTTTAACAAACTTGGGCGCGTTGAAAAGAGCTTTTATTGGGCTACGAATGTTAAAATAATTGAAGTTTTGTTAGTTTCACATGCCGTCGCAGAGGGCTTTGTTCGACAATCGACCGAAACGGTTAACTTTCGCAAAAAAATTAAATGCATTGATATGACTTTTTTTCATGAACAAGTAGCTAAATGATACCTAAACAAGCTCGCGAAAACCGCATCGCGATATCTTGTTCCTAACCTAAAATATCAGCCAAAGAAAACTTTATACGAAAACACCCTAAATTTTTATTTTTTTTAACTATATTTTTCTGGAATTGTTTCTATTATGTAAGTTGTGGCCCTAAAAAGGACCGATTTAAAGGAGGAGGGTTTTTAATGCCCCCGTAAATGCTCGAAATGCCGACCATCACTCTGTGCATTGCTGAGGCCTCTTATATGTAGAGAAAACTGCAGCTTCAATTTCGGCTCTGAATAGGTTACCTAGAAATTGCGATTTTAAATGTATGTAAATTTATACACCAAAACAAAATCACCCTTTTTGAAATTATTACGGGCAAGTAAGCAACGCTAAAAGTTATACGAAAGGCCTATTTTTTGTTTGTTTAAATGCATATATACTATGGATATATACGAAAAATACAATTAATAGAAGCAGGCAATAGAAACAGATAGCTAAACAAAACATACATAATCCTCAAATTGTCAATAGTTGTCAATACTTTCGCGTTACTTTGAGCACTTTTTGTGCTTTCAAAATGCGTTTTACGAATAATGAAGCTGTTGATATGCTTGCGATTTATTTTGAATGTCTTCGGAATGCTACAGTAGTTAAAAGAGTTTACGCGGCTCGATATCCAAGTCGGCGTACTTGCGATGTAAGAGTTTTTCCCGATTAGTGGCAACCTTACGAGCCAATGGTAGTTTTCCGCCTACGTTTCAACGGCAAAGAATTGGAAGAACACAAGAAAATATTAACCGTGTACTGGGCTATATTGAAGGAAACCCATGTTAGCAATGAGTTGGGCACATCACGGACAACGGTTCAAAATATTTTGAAGGACCATAGGTAAGTTCTATAGGCCATCAAAATATATAGGTATTCATTTAAACTTTTTTTAATTACTTTAAGAATGCACCCATATCATGTCGTTTTGCATCAAGCCTTGAAAGAAGAAGATATTGATCGAAGGTTAGACTATTGCCATTGGATATTAGGCATGATACGCGAAAATAGAGTATTTTTATTTCAAATTCTTTGGACCGATGAAGCCACCTTCAGTAGTGACGGGAGAGTCAATCTGCACAATATGCATTATTGGTCTGCAGAAAATCCCCATTGGTTGCGTGATGTTCAGCGTCAAGGACGTTGGAGTTTAAATGTATGGTGTGGCATACTGGGAGGCAGAATTATTGGGCCATATTTTTTCGACCAACCCCTAAATGGCAATGTATTTCTTGTCTTTTTGGCCAATCAATTACCGTTGTGTGCCTCTGGAAACAAGGCAAAAATTGTTTTTGCAGTTGGATGGTTGCCCAGCACATTTTGCTATTAATGTGCGAGAGCATATTAATGCAGTATTTCAACAGCGGTGGATTGGAAGAGGAAGTCTGTTTCCATGGCCTCCGCGATCGCCAGACTTAACTTGCCTCGATTTTTATTTATGGAGGCGCTTAAAGGACATCGTGTTTCGGAGTCAACCTACTACTAGAGAAGATATGAAATACCGGATTAGTAACGCAATACGTAACATACCGAGAGCCGAAATTGAAGCTGCAGTTTTGTCTAGTCATGAGAGGCTTCAGCAATGCATAGAGCGTGATGGTCAGCATTTCGGGGGAATAATATCCTTCCTCCTTTAAATTGGTCCTTTTTAGGGCCACAACTTACATAATAGAAACAATGCCAAAAAAATATAGTTAAAAAAAATAAAAGTTTAAAGGATTTTCGTATAAAGTTTTTTTGGTCGATATTTTAGGTTAGGAACAAGATATCGAGATGCGGTTTTCGCGAGCATGTTTAAGCATAATTTAGTTACTTGTTCATGAAAAAAAGTCATACCAATGCACTTAATTTTTTTGCGAAAATTAACCGTTTCAGTCGGAATGTCGAACAAAGCCCTCTAGCGACGATATGTGAAACTAACAAAACTTCAAATATTATAACATTTGTAGCCCAAGAATAGCTCATTTCAATGCGCCCAAATTTGTTAAAATCGGCTTAGCCGTTTCGAAGATACATGGGGTTATTTAAGGAAACCTTTGAATACCTCCCACCACTTTATTTTTAGACATACGTCAAAAAGTGCCAAACAAACAAAGTTCAGATTATCCTCGACTTTAAAGATCAGTTATTTTTTTGTTAGCTTAATATAGCAGAATTCACAGAAACATCACTTTTTTAGATTCAAGATTGCAGTTACGCCCCCTAGCGGCCATTTCAAATATTTTCCAGATTTTTGTATTGGCCGTTTTAGTAATAACTTTTTTTTCAGCAAGCTACGATGTATAGTTTCCCAGATGCAGTACCTCGCATTCTTAGTTGGCCACCCTGTACATTAAGGTCGGCCATTAGCCATATCTCGAAAACTACTGAGCGTACAAATTTAGGAAAAAAAATGTATTAAAATGGCCATGAGAAAATCCTAGATATTATTTTTAAGTTCCGCATTTCGGCATAAGGGGGCGCAATTGAAAAGCATTAAAAAGCTGAGACAATTCAGCATCACATTGGTTTAAGGCGCATTGGCACCTCCCTTAATAATACTGAAAGAAACTAGTGAAAGTGTAATCATTTACATCGCTGTAACTTCTAAACGACATCCGGTTATAGTAAACTTAAGCTTGTTTGGAAGAGAAGTGTAAGTACTTCTAATTGTTGTGCCTGCTGGTAAGCAATATTTCCTAATAAAGTTGCTAAAGGGCCCAACTTGTAATAATGACAGTTTCTTTAATTTTACGCCGAAAACTTAAATCATAATCGGAAAGTACATGAAATTTGCAAGAAAAAAAGAGTGCAACCGCAGCTCGATATCTTTGTTGAAACAGGGACAGAACCTGATAAAATCCTAGATAAAGTGTGAAGGGAGGCACGGAATATGAAAAATTACATCATTGTTACTAATCCAACCTAAATAACACATATACAAAACTATGATTAACTTAACTTAACCTTCACGCCATTTCCTTGCGAGGTAGGCAAAACAATCCCTGCCTCTTATTTATTTTTCATTCACAATCTTTCTCCATGCTTTCCTATCTCCGCATACCTCCCTAGCTTCCGCAAGATTCATACACTGTCTCTGACATGCCCTTTTATTTTTAAAACTCTTTATCTTTCTTTCCTTTATCATACATTCTACTACATTTAGCCAAGGTTTACGCGGCCTACCAGGCACGGCCTTACCTCTAACCTCACCCTCATATATTTGCTTCGTTAATCTTGCGTTGTTCATTCTCTCAATGTGACCAAATCTACGTAATTTACTACTTTTATATCTATCCATCATCGTCTCTCCTCGCCACACTCCGTCATTATGCATTCATTCTTTATCTTGACCCTTCTCGTTTTACCACATGCGCTTCTCAGGAATCTCATACCCACGGCATTTATTTTTCATTCGTGCTTTTTTTGACATACCCCGTTCTCACTTCCGTACAGTACTGACGGGACAAACACGTCATTATAGATTGCTCGTTTCGCAGCTTGGCTCATGCTTTCGTTTTTCATTATCGTCCACATACTTCCAATCACTTTCCTTCCAGCATTGACCCTTCGTCCAATCTCACCCTCCATCTGCAGTAAACATTCTACCCAGATATTCCAGCTCGTCCACTTGTTTCACAATTTCATCTTGCAGAGCAAATACTCTACTCTCCTTTCCACCTTCCCGATTGACCAGCACAATCTTAGTTTTATTCACGTTTACCTTTAGGTCCATGATCTCAGACTGTATCAAACTCCCTCAAAGCAGTTTGTAGCTCATCCGCACTGTCACTTAATAAGACTATGTCATCTGCATACAACAGAAGTCGTACATTTACATCACCAACCATTACACCATTTGTATCGGCACATACTTGTCTAACACATTTATCCATGTATACACAACCACGGTGACATCACACAGCCTTGTCGCACTCCTTGCTCAATATTAAAGTATTCACTCACACCTTCTCTCACCCTAACAGATGCCCGACTACCGTTGTATACTGCACTTATTCCGATTATTACGCCATATTCCTTTAATGCATCCCACAGCTTCCCCCTATTCACTCTGTCGTATTCTTTCTCCAGATCTACAAACGCACAGTACAGCTTCCTTTTTACACTTTAACACATTTTTGGATCACCTGCTGGAGAGCAACTATCTGATCGCCACATCCTCTCTCTGACATGAAGCCACCCTGCACATCCCATATCTTAGTTTGTGTAGTTTCCCGTACTATCAATCAGTATTTTTCCAAATACTTTACCAGACACGCTGAGCAAACTTATTCCTCTGTAGTTCTTGCAATCACTCTTGTTCCCCTTACCCTTATACGGTGGTGCAATGATCGCGCTCTTCCAATCCCTCGACACTTTTCCACACATAAGGCATACATTGAATAATTCACACAATTTTCGTATAAGCTTTGCACCCCCATACTTTAGCATTTCACCAGTGATTTCATCTATGCCTGCTCCCTTGCCGTTTTTCAACCTTCCTACCGTTTTTTCAACCTCATTTATCCCAATATCCTCCTCAGTTTCATTCGCCATTCCTTCTACATTCTGCTTATTTAACCCTTCAGTCTTACTTTCCTCACTATGATAACAAACAATTCTTCAATTTGTCAGGTTGCGTTGACGCACCCTGTATGTAGGATGTTATAATGACGTGTATGACGTGTTTTGAGTGCGAGTGTATTGAGTTTGAACAAAAAAAAAAAAAAATTTTGTGTATATGTATAATGTATGTGGGTGTGTGATACGCCACTGGAAATTTAGGAGAAATATAATTCAGTATGTAGATACGTGTATTTGAATGTTATAGAGACTTTAGTGTTGGAATAATTAGATTCTGATGAACGTAAATGTGAAGAGAAATTTGTCGATGGGACGATAATGCTTACCACTGTATCGCTACTGTTTTGCTACTGTTAGAAATGGAATGCTTGAAGATAAGATGAGTAATCTTGGTCAGAAAATGTGAAGTATAAGTGTAGAATGTTTTAGAAAATATGTAGAGAAAGATTTGGTATGTTTAAGTGTTAATTTCCGAAGGGTTTTGTAATGTTGTGCAATTGTTTTGAGAATAAATGTATGTATATGGAATTTGAGACCTTAGACGGTGCTTATTTTTGCAAATGTTGCGGAACGAGATTGAGCGCAAGTTGGAGATAAGTGTTAAAAGTGGCATAATGGTCCAGAGTGGCTACTGAAAGAATGTGGTGACGAAAAATGATTTCTTCATGAAGTAATTGTAAAATTTGTAAGTAAGAACAAATATGGCGATGTATTGTAATTACACGCGTGCTTGCATAGAGGGTAGCATCTGTTGGAACTATGACATTTTGAGTGAATACTATTGGAGAATATAACGCGGAAGGAAGACATGTTTAAAGATGGATGACTGAAGTTATAAATAGGAAAGTCAGGGATTGACGGGAGCTTTTTCGTTTTTGGCTGTTGCCTGTGGTGAAGGTTGGCGGAAGACGCGCGCGAAGGTTGTGTGATAGAATGGGATGATGTTGGAGTATATTTGTGAATTTTAATGAGGCAGTAATTGTTTAAACAACTGCGTAACAACGGATGAATCGTAAAGACATTCATAAATAAAATCGATAATAAATTTGAGATTGAAGATAAAATTAGTTGTTGTTTTCAAAAATATAAGTGCGTAAGCAGATTTATAAATGATAACAGCTGTTATGTTAAAGTGTTAGCTAGCGCGTGTTCTTGTAACGAGATTCAGCTAAAAGTATTTATGAGACCACCTGTTAAGTGAACGAAGTGTTCGTTGTATATTAAGCCAATGGTTACGTAACGTTATATGACATTGAAAGTTTATTTGTATAAGGGACTAGATTGGTGTAAAGGTTGCTAGAATTTTTCTTGTAAGAGGCAAACCAAAGGTTTCCGTTATTACATGTTTGTGGGAGTAATAACCTCGCATAGTGAACTAATCGCGAGTGCACAGAGGAATAAGTTTTGTTGAGCATTTGTAATGTGCTTCAGGCAATTTTAAGGGGTACAAATGGACTACAAATATTTGATTTACGAGATAAAGAAGAAAGAAAACCCAAGGATTTATGGACAATTTTTAAGTAAGAAATTAGATTTAACAATTTTAAGAACTCATTTAAGCCCGATTATCTTTTTGGTTAGTTTACTTGCGTATGGTTGTTTAAATTATTAAGTAGTTTTGAAAGGAAGAGATAATCGTTCTTGAGTCTTATTGTAGGGTTTGTTTTAGTAGTAAGAAGGCAAAGGGGTATTTGGTGGTTTAACTTCAACCACGCTGATGTAATTTATGTAAATATTTGTGTTTTTGTTTTATTTTGTGCAGGACAATATATGTATTTACCGTTGATTGTTATTCTGTTGTTTATTTAGCCAGGTATGAAACACAGTTGTAACATTTACTTAATTGGTGATCTTGTTTTGACAATTTTAAAAGTAAGCTTTGCATATTTTTGGATTTTAAGATCAATGAACAACCTGAAAAGTCATATTAGCCAGGTTGATTGCAAAATTTTCACGTTAGTTTCATTAGCGCTATGCACAATTAACGGATCAGCTGTTAGTTTAAATTTCATTAAGTATAATAATAAAAGTTAAGTATAATAATAAAAGTTGGGAACTGGCGCATATTTATGAATGTCAAATACGATTCAGAAATTAAATTAAATTTAAAAGATATCGTTCATGTTAAGAATTTTAAAAATTAATTACCGTTCATTGAATGAATTTGAGTGATAAATTTTATTTTGGAAGTTTTGGTATACGAGGTGTATTCAAAAAGTTTATAATAACTTGGGTAGCGCTAAATTTATTTGAGTTTGAGTTGAATTGTTTTGGACGAGTGTTTGTTTTAGAACCTTCGTATATGAGTTTACCGAGTAAGCATAATCCTACTTTCCACAATCAAGTGGGGCTAATTAACATCCAGCTTAAGACAATTACTTTAGCGAAGTTTCGATTGTGGTGGCGCCTAGAGACATATTTTCCCGAATTGAGCTATTTGAGTATAAGTGTAAGGTGTTTGAGCATATTAATCATTCATTTTACTTATTATTTCGACCACGCCCATCTCCCTGTTAGCTGGCTTGGCAACCCGCTTACATTAGTAAGCCTGCACGACGCCTAGTGCGGTTTGGACGTGTAACAAATTAAAGTGTTAAAAAATTATTCGTCAAAAACTCTGAAACCAACGAAGATATCGAAGTGCGGTTTTCACTTTTTTTGCAAATTTAGTCTACATTTCTTTTTGCAGGAGGAAAAGAAGTGATTGGGAACTTGCCCATCAGGTTATTAATGCAGCAAACATTAGGTGGGTGGTAGGACGTTTCCTTCCATACACATCCCCGGAAATGGATGCAATATTTCCTGCTCTACTATATCAAGGATTCTACTTTATAGCCTGCACACTATGCACGACACTAAGAGCAAGCCTTGCCCTGGGGTACGTGCCCAGAGCATGGAGGGACGTCAAAGTCATCTTCATACCAAAACCTGGGCGGAATTCTTACGACCAAGCTCGTTCAGACTTATAAGTTCGTCGTTGTTTCTTTTAAAGATCTTAGAGGAACTCATTGATAAAAATATGAGGGACGTAGTATTGGGCCTGGATCCAATTAGTAGATACCAATATGCTTATCAACCAGGGAAGTCCTGCGAGGTAGACACTCACAGAGTTGTGGATATCGCTGAAAAGGCAATCTCTCTGGCTGTTTTTTTGGATATAGAGGAAGTATTCGACAATACCTCACCAGATTCCATTCAAAGAGCTGTAGAACACAAGGGAGTGCGTCCTACTATCAGTAGATGGATACACACCATGCTGAAACAAAGGAATGTAAGGGCCACACTTGGTAACGACTCGGTGGTAGTCCGTGCCGCCCGGGGATGCCCACAGAGAAAAGTGTTATCACCTCTTCTGTGGCGTCTCGTTAACGCACTGCTGACAAGAATATGTGAGGCAGGATACAACAGGCAGACAACATAGCAATTGTGATACTAGGCAGATTTGACGAAACCGTATCAGTTGCAAGTGACCTTAAATCTGGTAGAACAGTGGTGTCGAGAGAAAGGGTTGTTGGTTAATCGGCAAATGCAAACATACTTTCCTTCACATGGAGAAAGAGACCTGCAAAGCTAAATAACAGCAGTGTACGGCGCAAATCTCCAAGTAGTCGAACTACGTCGCACTAAGCCGAGGAATAAATTTTAAGCTACACCTAGAGAACATGGCGAACAAGGATTGTAGAAAACGTTCGGAAACAAGTAAGGACTATCGCCAAGAAAGACATACTGATGATCAAACCGATCATAACCTACGCTTCTCTGATGGCACAAGATGCACACCAAGAGTAGCATAGGGTTACTTGGCAAGGTTCAGCGCCTGGATTGCCTTGGAATGACAGGGGAGATGAGAAATACCCCAAGACCAACTATGGAGAGCCTCTTAAATTTGTCGCCTTTACAACTTTTAATTAAGGCTGAGGCGTTGAGAGGGGCATATAGACTTAAAACCCATGGGGAGGATAAGTCGTCCAAAGTTGGACAGTCTACCATCCTCGACGGCATCTCTAAGATCGACATCCTCAGCATGACGTCTGAGACAATAACAAAAACAGTCTCATGTACGAAGTTTGAGGGGATCGTTTATTATACAAACGGTTCTAAAACAAGTGATGTTCCCGGGTACGGAATATACGAGAGCAACGGACCAGGTCACAGAATCTCTGGAAGCCTGGGACATACAACGACCGTATTTTAAGCCGAGATCTATGTGATTATGACTACGGTGGATCAACTGTTGAAAGCGAAACTTTCCAAAATGAAAATCTTTAAAATGACCGACAGCACAGCGGCCATTTCAGCACTGAACTCATTTGTATTCAACTCGAGGCTAGCCTTCGAGTGTATGCAAATGATAAACACACAGAGTGAAGCTAACACGGTGACACTAGTGTGGACACCTGCCCATGCAAGAATTGCAGGCAACCAGGTGGCGGGCAAACTTGCTAGACCAGCAAGAGAAACGCACTTCATAGGGCCAGCACCGGCCTTTGGCATTTCTTACACCACAGCTAAAGCCGAGATAGAAACAGGACTCGTTCGAGAGCACTGCCGGTATCTGGGAGGAAACCGCAGGATAGATCCACTCAAAGATCTTCCTGGGGAAACTTAACTGTAAACTTACCGCGTCTATCCTAAATATATGTAGAGCGAATATAAAGCGTGTGACGGAAATTGCCACCGGAGACCGTCGCGTGAACAAGCATATGCACGTAATGGGATTGACAGACAGCCCATTATGTAGAGGTTGTGGCAAAGCTGACGAAACATCCCACCACGTCGTCTGTCATTGAAAAGCTTCCACGAGGGCACGAAAACTTCTTCTTGCAAAGGAAAAGATTACCCAAAAGTAAAGAAAATACACCCCTCGGAGATCCTAGACTTCATGAAAACAGAACTTTTGTAGGGGTAGGCTAATCCTAGTAGACTCAACAGACCTACTCTCGCGGTGCAGGAACTGCAAAGGACCACGTCAGTGTTAATAATAATAATCTACTTTCCGATTATAATGTGATAGTTCTACCGTATGTTTTAATTTTTCGGGGTAAAATAAAAAAAAACTGTTATTGCAAATTGCGCCCTCTAGCAATTTTATTAGGACCTACTGTGTACCAGTTGATACGACAATTAAAGAGTACTTTCCTTTCTTTTCCAAACAAGCCTAAGTTAACTAAAATCTGATAAGTCGTTTAGAAATAATGGTGAAACTTTACATTGTGAAATGTTTTAATTTCATGTTTTACATGTCCTTACTCTAAAATAAAAATTACAATGAGTTTCTTAGGAATTTCCACTTTTTGTTATACATATTTTAAAAGTGTTTTAAGATGAACTTTCAAATATTAATGTACGTAATGTCCAATGTGTTGTATTTAAACCAACATATTAAAATAAAATTTAAAACAATTTTAACAAAAAAAATATCCTCTTCGTGGGTTAGAACTTTCAATACTTGCATTATCAGTCCGATCACTTGACCGTATGAGTGATGGGTCCGTTTACATTTAACGTATATTGTTAGAATATTATTAAATTGTTACAGATTTACTTTTTATCATTTATGTCCCTTTTTAGTGCGATAATCAAGGTGAAACTACGTACATATGCGTTTTTCCCGATTTTTATTGATCCTGCAGCATCCCAATCGAAAATCTTAGTTAAAAGTCTCAATTTACATAACAATAATTTTTTGTTAAAACCATTTCTAGTGCCTCGATAAGCTTGAAATTTTATATCTAATAGTTTTTCGGTCTTGTTTACGAGTGTAAGTAATTTTAATTCAATAGCTTCATTTAAAAATTTGAAAACTGTATAGGTTAACAGGTATTTCTGGTGGTCCTACATACCGCAAATGTTAACATGGATCTACGATTTTACATAACAGCAGATTTCATCACTTCACTCGAACAGTCTGACCGCTATCGTGTTTACACACGCACGCACGTACGGATGCACCCACTCACCTTTCCATCCTTCCACACTACCACTCACCCACCTACCATATTATTTACAATATTTGCAGCACAACGTTACTCCCTGGTGGGGGAAGGAAGCACGTCGTTTTAAAATTATTTTAATTACCTTTTCAACGATACGTCAAGTTGTGTTTTAGAACCAATCGTTTAAAAAATCATTTTTAAGGTAAGTAATATTGAAATTACTCTCCAGCATTAATTCGATATTTACAAGATAGAACTTGGATTTTGTTTCCATTGTAAAGATAGTTTTTACTCCTGGGCGGAATATGGATGATGGTCTATCGGTTCCAAGAGTTAATACGAGTTAAAAATGCCTCGGACGCCACCACTAGGTAATACCACAGTTCAGATTGTCTTTGGGTCAATACTGAACTCTTATACGGTTTCCAAATGGAATGCTCCAGGTTCCTCAGTGGAGGATAACTTCAGGGTTTGAACGACGGTTCATATGTTGTTAAAACAACAACACAGTTTCCCTCATTACGAACACGAGTCCTTCACCAACCATTGAAGATAACTAATGAATGATTTCTAATAAATGAAAGCTCTATTTAGTTCAATTAAATTTATGCGGAAAAAATCTAAACATATGGTTTTTCAGTAGCGATCAATTTTCACTACAAATATTAATTACTTTCAAAATGAATTCTTGAGCAAATATCTATCAAAGTATCTTACGAAAGCAATAAACAGTACTTTCGAACGGAATGTATAAACTCAAAACGATGGCGGAATACTTGGGCAACTTACTAATATAACCTCCGACACGAAGGTTGTGGGAAAAATTGGGAATCCCAATTCACCCTGTCTCCAGGCGACAACGTGAGAATTTGTTTTAATTAAAATTAAACTAAATATTGATTTTTTAATTATGTCAACACGATAAAATTATTGCCTATCTCACATCGGAGGGATTTGCATAAAAAAATCACTACTTCACATATAAACAGATAATTGTTTACATAACGGCTTACTTGCTAATTACGGATAATTGAAAATTGAAAATTACAGAAGTTAATTGCATACTTTTTCACATAGGTTAGAGTTTCATTATAATTTTTAAAGTACATTGTGTTTTACACAATAGCGAGTAGTGTTCCTTTAAATAAAATCTATTTACAAAGGGGAATTTTATGGCTAAATGTCTATTATATAGAATACAACTTTTACGATATAAATTAACCAATTAGAAGGGACGGTGTTAATTTTAATTATTTTGCTAATTGCGTATTGACTAATTATATTTGTCGGATCTAAATTTTGTTTATATTGAGTCATGGCTTTTATCTGTTTCTAAATTGAAGGCTTATTTGTAACTTTTCCATTCGATACGAAATCCTGCTCTAATATTCGTCATATTTTTAATTGCGAAATAATCAAAGCAAAACATATTCTGTGGTAACATTTTTTAAGTCATCCGGAACTGAGATATAACTTGTAAAAAACTTATTTGGTACTACAGCGAGAGGCAAACGTTGTTCAAAGATCAAACCGTTGAATTTTAGCGGGAGTGAGTATGACGATATAAAACCGGTACTAATAATAACCGACGATCAAATACAGAAGGCTATTGACTTTGTGGTGGATATCATTACCAAGGGTTATCATACAACTCTAACCTTTTTTCCCATCAAGGGTGCGGTCAGAGATATCATTCAGAAAACATATTGCATAATCTTGTTTAAGAATTCTTTAGAATTTTCTGCTTTACCTATAATTAAACAATTTAATGGGATACTGCCTAAATTACTACGTGATACTTAAATTATAAATCGGACAAATTCCGGATTGATTCACACGTGGAGTGCTCGTAAAACGTACTACCAGCTCATGTGCCGTTACATTATACATTGCGTCTTTACGACTCATATTCTACGGTTTCATTTACTTTTTTTTTCTGATTGCTAACCACCAGCATTCTGGGTTCGAAAAAAAGCATATCAAGCTCATACTTTAAAGTCATGTACAATTTCCATCTACTATAAACTGTAAAAATTGCTACACACATTGTCTGCTGTTATGATAAGTAATACCAACACATCGTCACCACCAGGACATCTCAAATGGCAATTATAACGTCATACTATTGCAATTAATTTTCACTCCAGCTAGAACTCAGGATCCACAAGACTTGGGATTGTCTACTGTTTATTACCTATTAGTTCAGTGCTGTCACATAATAACCTATTCCGTTCACGTGTTCGAGCTTCAACGGAAATCACCTAATGTTAAACTTTACATAAGGAACTGGTGCTATCATCTGTAATTACCGCGAGCAGCAGAACTCATATTTCATGTGATGCTTACCTTATGAATGTTATTTTTACCTTCCAATCTACATATACATATGTAGGTTATCCAATCGACTTTTTTTTGACTATCGCTAAATCGATTTATTAGCTCATTTTACAACTTTTGGCCAAGTTTCGGCAAGATCGACCATGATGTACGGATGTGTGCGTGAGCGCACGCGTGCGTGCGTGCGCGGGCGTGTGAATGCGCCTGCGTGTGCGTGTGTGTGTGTGTACGTGTGCGTATACGTGTGCGTGTGCGGGTGTGTGTACGTGTGCGTGTGTTTGTGTGTGTGGATGTATGTTAGTATGCATATTTCAAAGATATAAAAATACGTAGATATAGACCTTAAACATGCCGATTACTTATGTTCTATGCAATTTTTTGATACGACGCGTAATGTAGCGGCAAAAAATTTCTAAGGTAGAATTTAAGTGTTTTTCAATATCTGAATAACGATTAATTTGATAAGAAAAAGTGTAGACACATTTTTTAAAGAAAATTTAATTTTACACAACGTTTCTTTATAAAGTTTCTTAATATAACGCAAGGTAAGTCTAAAAATTAATTAAATATGAATGAAATGGTTAAACTGTACTATTGATATCTGATAAAAGCGGGCGTATTAATCTGTATCTGACATGAAGTTTTAAACGTCATTCTGACAGACTATTTTGTTATTTTACAATGGTGCCTGTTTTCGTTATGAACGTATAAGAAAAAATTACCCTAAAAAAATTATAATTAAAATTATTTCATTTCTTTTAATTTTTTAAGTTATATCTAGATGTCTATTAACCTCTGTCACACTGTTTGACATAGATTATTGTTTTTGTTTTTAGAATGTTGCATATTTTAGTAATTAACTTATTATAACAGAGGTTGCATAATTATCTTAAAAAAAATGTTTCATTTCTTTTAATTTCCATTTTGTAGGTTGGAAGGTCATGCGGTGTTCCGCACCAGATATTTTTTTTGAGGTTACAGTAATGAATTCTTAGAGTTATAATTTTGCTAGTGGAACTACCCATATCGTCATTATAACTATTTTCTTTTGTATTCGTATTTATGTACACGATCTGACCAATAAGTAATGAGACTGGTTCTTTAGCCGCGCTTGTGGTAACACTGCGAACCTGAAACTTAGGTGGGTTAATCTCCCATCCCTCCTCTATCGATACATGTGCTTGCTACTTTCGTACGTTCGTTAGTTCTCCAGCTGTGTTGTGTTTTCAACCACGTGTTTGTAAGGCGTATTACGAATATGGAACGACGTGATATTGAACAGCGGTACGCGATTAAATTCTGCGTTAAACTCGGCGATTCTGTTACCACCTGGGCAGACCGTCATCAAACATTTCTACCTGAAAGTACTCGATCGGCTGCGAAAACGAGTCATTAGAGTCCGTCCAGAGATTGCCAAAACGTGGATCCTTCATCATGACAATGCTCCATGCCATCGTGCCTTCAGTGTGTCGCAGTTTTTGACCTCTAAAAACATCACAGTGTTTCCGCAAGCGCCCCATTCGCCGGATGTCACCCTGTGACTTCTTTTTGTTCCCCCAAATAAAACTGGCCGTGAAAGGAACGCATTTTGAGGCCATAACCGACGTCCAGACCGCCGTGACGAGGGTACTCCAGGACATTCCAGTCGAAGCCTTCCAGAAATGTTACGAAAGCTGGAAGAAACGTTGGAACTAGTGTGTAGTTGTGTGAGGGGAGTACTTTGAAGGGGATCACATCAATGTACCTTAATTTTTAAATATACGTATTTTATGGACTTAGTCTCATTACTTATTGGTCAGACGAGTATTTGTATACTCAAGTAGGAATTTGCATCACTACTTTTTTTGTATAGCTCCGCAGGAATTCATACCACTTATTTTTTTTATTATTTTGGCAACTAAAATTTAAATTTCATACAGCTAAGTGACTCGCATTTATTTATTTATTTTCTTCTAGTTTGGGTTTGGGATAGGGATGTAAGGACTACTATGTTGGCCGAACTTTAAAAGGAACAATCGGTTTAGAGCTTTAACCCTATTTCTGGGAGATTGGTTTTCAGGCCATAGCCAGATATTCCTTTTTGATCTTTGTATGTGCTGGGTGACTACATATTGTCACCTCTTTAATTAAGGGTTGTGGGATGAACTTGGCGAGACCATTACTTTCTTTTCTAGTGTGGTGGTGGAACTCCCGCTTGGAGGATTTGAATTAATATGGCTAGTTTAATCAATTTTACTTTATAATTATTTAATAGATATTGTTCAATAGATTTTGTTGCTGTGTACGACGCATCTCATAGTAATTATTCATTTTTTACATTATACAGTTACTCTCAACATAGTTTTTTTCGTTTGCTCGTCACATTTCCAACTTAGGGGCTAAATAAAAAGTTGTGGCGCTCAACAGTTTGTCCTTTTGTACACTCCTACAGAAGCATAATGACGGAATTCACGACCACATCTGACTTTGGTGACCTTCACATAAAACACTCCTGACCATCTTCTCTAACAGGCACGAGATTATCACGAGGCAAATGGACACCATGGCTAGGGAGTACTGTAACGGACGATTGTTCGTTCTTTAGAGCGCAATAAAATTAGATTTTAGGACTCTCTTTTCCAACCCCAGCCGTAAACTTTATCCTCCACCCGCACCTACCACAATCTCTCACCGCAACAATGAATTTAATAACAGACACAACTAATGAAGGACTCCTGCGACAAAAACGTCCTCTCATTAAAAACTTACTAGACATAATCGAAATCGACTTTCTAATACAGGTTTCCATAGCACATCCCACCTTTACATTTACTCAAACCTCAATGCTAGGCACAAAATTTGGGGACACCACAGATAATTCTAACGGACACATACTGGCTACTTCGCCCACAACTAATGCAAATCTGAAATCCTCAAGCAACCATTTTCGGGCTATGTTGGCATTCCCATATCCGACTACATAACCAATCCCGAATAACTAATATAATACTTTCATGACGAGTACCACCTCGGCTCGACCATCTTCCTTTTCTAGTTAAAAATTCGCTAGGTCAAAGCTACAATCATACGTGGAAATTTTCAAAATGCCGATTGGAATGGGTTCAACGAATGCATCCCCAATAACTCTCGTAATGCAGCATTAGACATCTCTGAAGATATATATCGACCGCATAAGGCCTCACTAATCTCACCACTGACATAGCTAACTCTGTAATCTGCACAACCATTGACGTCATCTGAACACCATTTCCAATTTCTTTTTTGCCTATCTCTACATCAACAATATCATAACACTAAATAGCACCAACGTAACATTAGTATAGTTTTTCATGCATGTAGTCGGTCTTCTAAATTATTAAGAATTCAATGATTTAGAATATAATTACATTACGTTTAGCTATAATAAAACAGAATAAGTACGTGAAAAGATATAAATATGGAAAAACATAGTTAAAAAAAATCAAAATGGTTATAGAAACTATAGCATGGCACTCCGCTATTAACATTTATCAAAACGTTCTTAAAATCGTTAACAAGCGAATTTCATGTCATATGATGTTAGCACGTATTGTTCTGAATAGGAACATCGTTGAATAATGTTGGAAAGTCACGTATCAAGACTTCGTTATCTGCATATTTAACGAAAATTAGACGTTAATTGCAAAGGTATGAAATATAATTAGGGGTTATACATTCAAACTGTGTAGTCAATGCTCAAAATAATATGGGAAAGCAGCAAATGCCCTTTAAAGGCGTATTTAACTGATTTGAAAAATTGAATTTAAGTATGTGAACAAAAAATAAAAGAGATTTAAAATGACTATCTATCGATCCAGCCGGATGTACGTAATGGTAAGTAGTTTCGGCAAATGAAATTCTCCACATTTTCAAGCCTCTTTAACAAATTGTCGAAGCGTCCTGCCGATTTGATTCTTCTACACTTTTTTTATCGGGTTACACACGAAAAAGGTAACGTTTATGTAGACCAATCTGAAGAACTGTTCTAAATAATTATGCAAAGAAAATTTGTTAGATTTTCATTCAACATCCAAACATATACTGTATTATAACTGTGGTCCCATAATAGTTGATCGGCCTCTTTCCACAGTTTTTGTTTTTAGAACGCGACGTTTCGGAAGCGGACTCTGCTTCCGCCATCAGGATTAGTCCTGAGAAGGACTGCTTCTACACTTGAGTCTAATTCCTCCTTAGTGACCACCAATATGGGTTTAGGCAAAGTCGTTCAACAGGCGATCTTCTTTCATATGTGACCCAAGTTTGGAACAATACTGTAGAGCAGTCCGGTGAAACAGTTGTAGTCGCTTTAGATATCTCAAAGGCATTTGACCAAGTTTGGCATAAGTGTTTACTTGCCAAACTCACCTCGTTTGGGTTAAATGATACGCTCATCAACTGGGTTTCTAGTTTCCTTGATAAAAGACGAATACGTGTCGTAGTTGATGGCTTTTTTTCAAAAGAAGTTAGCATTAACGCGGGCGTACCACAGGGATCCGTTATAGCGCCTACACTTTTTCTGCTGTACATAAACGACCTTATTTCTTCAACAACTAACCCCATCCATTGCTTTGCTGACGATAGCACTCTTCACTGTAGTTCATCTCAGTCTACTCATAGTGATAATCCACCTTCTATGTCAAATCAAGAAATTAAAGCTGAAATGGCAAATTCAATCAACAAAGACATTCAACTTATTCTCGAATGGGGAAGCAATAATCTAGTTAAATTTAATGCTAACAAAACTCAGTGATGCCTTATGTCCGCCATCATTTCCTGTTGTAAGTATGAATGGCTCAGTTCTTAAGTTTTCAGACTCTATTACTCTGTTGGGTATGAATGTATCTTCAAATCTCTCATGGGTTGACCATCTCCTGTCAGCTATCAAAACAGCTGCTCGTAAAATAGGCTTTTTGTACAGATCTAAGCAGTACTTTACCTCTCGACAACTCCTTCTGCTGTATAAGGCCCAAATTCGGCCTCATCTGGAATATAATTCTCACCTTTGGGTTAGTGCTCCCCAATACGCTCTCGATATCGTTGATCGTATTCAAAAGAGAGCAATTAGGCTTATAAATGACCCGTCCTTAACTTCTCACATACAGTCCCTTGAGGATGGTTTCAGTTCTTTCTTTGTATTATCGTTATTACAACGGCTATTGTGCTGGTGAATTACATTCTTTGATACCATCTCCGGCTATCTTTGCGAGAAACACTCGGTTCGCTCATTCACATCATCAGTATGCAGTACAAATCTCCACTTGTCGTACCAAACGGGCGCAATCTACATTTTTCTACACGGCTTCTAAACTCTGGAATGATCTCCCTAGTTCCTGTTTTCCTCTCACTTATGATATGAGAAAATTTAAGGTAGCTGTTCATAGGCATCTATTGGCAATTCATTATCCCTCTATCCATCCTCCTAAGTGTTCCTGAGTGCTTTAGCACGATAGGCCTTATTTAGCCTGTTCAGGTCCACAATCATAAAAAAAAAAAAAATAAAATAAAAAATTCATTTATCTTTGATTTTTTCCCAAGTACTTGACTACTCTCGGATTCGAACTTGGAACATTTCACTTACAAGTCTGACACCTTTTCCACTGAGCAGCCCCTGAATAACCCAATACATATTTTGTAATATATATATATATATATATATATATATATATATATACACACATATAAACATTAAGGGTATTTATTTCAAATTAATTTTTAAAGTATATACAGTAAAAGATTAATTCGAGTGGGACTTGAACCCACGACCTCCACTTTGGTTTTTAATGAACGAACAGAAGTTCAATATAATAATCAGTAACTGTAGTTATTTAAAATTAACTATTAAATTGCGGGCTCACATGACATACACTAAAAGTTGACTGTGATCCTTCATTGTCTATAAAAATTATAATACATCGTAACCAGGTAAGTACATACAGTTTAAGTTTGAATCGATTGAGACTTGCCTCCTCAATAGCTCACTTTGAAGAGTCCCACTCTAGCAAAGTGGAGGTCGTGGGTTCAAGTCCCATTCGAGTTAATCTTTTACTGTATGTACTTTAAAAGTTAATTTTAAATAAATATAGTTAATGATTATTATATTGAACTTCTGTTCGTTCATTAAAAACCATTTCTATATATATATATATATATATATATATATATATATATATATATATATCGGGTGTAAATCAAATAGGGGTCCCTGTAACTTTTGAACGAGTCGTTAGATTTTGTTCATATTTTGGTGGGTTATATTAGTGCCAGATTTTTTACACAAAAAAACAATATGGCAGACTTCAGGTTTCACCGGAAATGACGCAAAACCTGAAAATTTAAATGAAACGCCCTGTATATTTTTACAGATTTGGATTCAAGGGCTTCAAATGCATACAGTTCATCTGTCAAATGTCAACTCAGGTGCCATTTTAATTTTATTTTTTAAATATTTTTTTAATTTTAGATCGTTATGACGTCATCTAAATTATTGATAATTGGCGTACACTTACCCCCACAATATTATTTTTCCTAATAATTAATTTTTGTGAAGTTTGTTAACGATCAAATTTAAAAATTACGGTTTTTTAACTAAAACTCACTGTTCCCAAATAGAAACATACATGAGCCACCCTGTATATTAAATAGCTCTTTCAAGTAGGAGTAAAACGATATGCATAGTAATTTACTTAGTTGCTAACTAAAGCAGTAATTTTTAATTTTCAAATTTTTATCAACACAGCACGCTCCTGAAGCCGACTCTATCAAAGTAAAATGGCGTTTGAGTTGACATTTGGCAGATGAACTGTATGTATTTGAAGCCGTAGAATCCAAACATGTAAAAATATACAGTAAATATACAGTGATTTTCAGCTTTTATGTAATTTCCGGTGAAACCGAAAGTCGTTCATATTGTTTTTTATGTAAAAAATCCTACACTGGCTCTAATATAACCCATCAAAACTTGAACAAAATCTAACGACCCATTCAAAAGTTACAGGGGCGGCCCCTATTTGATTTACACCCGGTATATATATATATATATATATATATATATATATATATATATATATATATATATATATATATATATATATATATATATATATCTAACATCAAAGACACCTCTTACAACGACTGTTGTAGTTAAGACAAAGGGTACAAATTAGTAATCAGGAATTCGGTCAATTAATTATGGTTAACTGGTTGTAATTAAAACCGTCTAGGAGTAATCCTCATTATATTTAGACCAATATTTCGCCGCCCCTAATTTGGCGGCTTCATCAGGGTGAACTACAAGTAATTAGTAACAATTAATCGTTGAAAATTACAACTACTTACATATGTCGATATATATATATATATATATATATATATATATATATATATATATTGAGATTTTCGTGATTGCTGCGTAGTACTTTGTTACACATGTTGCGAAGTAACCTATTACACAGGTGTATTGTGCGTAAGCTCTTGGCGCATTATTGACATCCACATGGGTTTGATCTCGACTCTAGCTTGGCTTATCGGATTTTGTGCCAGAGCTATGTAATTAGAATCTTTGAGTTTTCGACGCATTCTCGTCCTTTAGGACTACCTGTATGTTATCCCATTTGATTCGATGGTCTTCGTTCCAGACATGTTCGGCGATTCTGGACCTTTCTGTTTCGCCATTGCGCATGTTATTCTTATGTTCCTCTTCTACTGCTCTCTCATACATATGATCTGCCGTATTCGCATGGTAGGTTGTATACAGAATTTTTGGAATTCTGGTCTTCACCGTGTGGTTTGTTGAGAATTCCCCTGAGCGTTTTTGTGAATATGAAAGCAGTGTATATTTTGTATTTGTTGCCTATCTTTCGTAATTTGTCCGAGGTACCTGGTATATATAATATTATCGAAAAATAAAAACCTAAATACACAATGGTAATCCAATATATACCATGTGCCTCGGACAAAATACGAAGGATGCAAATACAAGAACGCTCAGAGAAATACTAACCCAAACCAAACCACACAATAAAAACTAGAATTCCATAAAATGTATATAAAACCCACCATGCGAAGGCGGCAGATCATACACATGAGAGAGCAGTAGACCACTCAAAGCTACAATAACAAAAAGATTTAGAATCGCCAAATATGTATGGAAGGAAGACCACCGAATCCAATGGAAACTGCGTCGATACATATTTCCAAAAGCATAAACAGGAGAATTTTAGAAAGTTGACAGTATCAGATTGACATTGGGGACAATCCCGCTAAAATAGTTTCAAGTTCGGAACACTTCCGGTTATGCCGTTTGTTTTAGATTTTGACCGTACAATTTTGTATAGAGAGCTCGTTTTATTAAAAATCGTACATTAATCATCACTAGTGTAAGCCCCTGTTTGTAAAGAGGGAAACTGTGACCTTTGTGTAGATCCGTAACCGCCCTTCTGTCCGAAATAACTCCGTTTTAGAGAACAGCTATATTGATTGTGATTGTAGACCCCCCATTCCATAGAAATCCACTAGACAACATCTATTTGAACCTATTACCACAATCTAGTTATTGTTGTAGATGGGCAAGAACAAAATTTTATGATTTTATCACATTGGTTTATTTCTATTCTGTAAGGGAATGACAAGATGACAAAATGTTTATCTATACCCTAATTTCATTAGTAGAATGATCAAAACTATATCCTCGGTTGGCAAGAACAAAATATTCTGAATTTACTATGTTGGTCATGTTTTAAGACCAGTAATGCCCAAAATGTTTATTTACACAACAATTTAATTGGAAGAGCGGTAAAAACTATTTGCTCGATGGGTTAGAATAAAGATTTTATCGTTTTAACACGTTAGTCATCCTTCACAATAGTTATTTATACACCGATTTTAATCAAAACCACAGTCCGAACTGTTTGCTTAATAAGCAAACTTAAAATTGTATAGTTTCACAGTGTTGCAGATCGTATGGGGCCTATGATGTGAAAGATCTTTATTCATACAGCAATTTTATTAGGGAAACGGTCAAAACCATAGATTGCACATATATATTTCATTGACCTCTAGAATCTTGTAATTAGTCGCAAGTAACAGACGTCCAACTTGATATCTAACAGGGAATGTGGTGTTTCGTATAACCTACTAAATCTTAAAGAGGATTTGTTTTTATGTTCTCTCTTGTAATCAACATGAGTGATTGAGCGATTTTTGTGTGTTAATACATTTTTATCTAGCGCTTATTGTCGTTTGAAAAAATTTTAAGTTATTATATACTTGGTTACTTCCCATTTTTTTTATATAAAGGATGGTTTCATATTAATCGGGGTATATCCACAAAAATCTAAAATTAGGTTCGTGTTTACTGAAGCGTATACTAACAAAAATAAACAAGCCAGCGCAGAAATGTGAAAATTTGTATAATTCTACGAAAACAATAAGTTAATAAGTAAATGATTAATTAATTTCCTCTGAGATAGAGAGTCGCGAGAGTAGTCTGTATGCCGAAGACAGGCCAAACTGATTACTCCCAGACAAGGGCGTTTCGTTTACGTCATTCGTACTTAAGCCAAACGCAAAAATTACTCGATAGGCACATTAGTGAGGGAATATTAGAAACTAATACAATTCACAAGAACCAATTTGCCTATAGAGCAGGACTGTCAACAGAGACAGCACTTCATCACCTTGTAAGAAGAGTTGAGAATACCTTACAGCACAAAGAGATCCTTCTAGAGGCATTCTTGCACACAGAAGGAGCCTTTGGTAACACATCCGTTACCTCAGGCCCGCAGGTGGATAGACTGCATGCTTCGGCAATTTTGGAGGAAACCTTGGCAGCCCGGGTGGCAGGGGGATATTCACAAGGGGGAGTTTTATCGCCCCTATTGTGTAGCATCGTCATGAACGGGCTACTAAGAGAACTCAACAGCGAAGGATTTATATCTCTAGCCTATGCAGATGACCTGGTCATCTTGGCATAAGGAATCGTATGCAAACCGCACTGAATGTAAGGTTTAAGTGGTCACAAAAGGACGGTCAAAAAGTCTGTCCTCAAAAACCACAATAGTATCATTCACGCGCAAAAGTAAAATAGAGAATCTCGGTCCTCAACTTGGTTGGTTTCGCAGTTTATAATCTACTATATATCAAGTTTAATATATAATCTTATAAAGGTTTGGCGGAGCCTGTGCTTTTTTAAATCGAGAGCTCTTTTTAACTAATATAAAATTATATACTCAAAAAAATACCTAAACGTAAACCCTGAACTAGAAATGAAGAAAAAATATTCTTTGAAATACATGTATTTTAAGTGAAACTATTTTAGAGAACATAAAATTAAAGCAGTGAAACGCAAATCTTAACCTGTTCAGGTATACAATTAATAAAAAAAAAATAAGCAGCGGTGTTATCCCTAACGACAAAGAAAAGTTAAATTAAATATAATTTTAACTAAATACGGCACAAATTCATTATGATAAATTTTTATTGTCAAAAGTCAAATAACAAATGAAACAAAGCACAATTTAATTAATTCCAAATAGTAAATGAACCTTGGTATACAGAAGAATTTGCGAAAGTTCTTATTGTTTTGTTTTCAGATAATATAAAACATAGTTGTAAAATTCAAAATAAAACAGTTTGGCAAAATAACTCAAATGAACAACGCGTCACCGAACACTACAAATACATAAAATGTGGAAGCTTAAGTACAGAATGCTTTTATATTGCTTATAAAATAATTTAAATACTGATTTGTACAGCTACTAAAAAACAACAAAAGGAGGTGCACTACAGCGTGGTTGGTTCGCGTATAGAAACTAATATTTAGTAAAGTAACAACACAAGGCAAGGGCCAGTCTTCCACAACATGAAGCACGATCGTTCAGCACAGGTGAAAATCCAGTTATAATGATACTGTAGCGCACAGATTTCTTTTTTGTCTCAGTCTATCGCAAGTGTAGTAAGTGATACACCGGATATAGGGTATTACTGTTTCAGAGAATATTGCGCTACTTTAGTATGTGATGAACGCGAACAGCAAACAGACAATGGCCCACCGTAGTAATACACTTAAATAACCCCTAATGGGCTACATTTAGTTTTACTATGCTTTACCGCGGCTCGTAATCGAAGGTTGGGCGTGAGGTATTTTAGACAAGGCTGAATGATTTGGGTTTCACACTGAAAAAAAGGGTTGCATATATATATATATATATATATATATATATATATATATACTAAGATAATAACAAAACAAAAACAATTAATATACAAAATACTCTATGAAAAACAAAAAATAAACTCCGGGTGGCTTCTAACCCACTCAAGCACTCGAATTTGCTCTCCGTTTGGTAGCCGAGGAAAATAATATTAACGGTACAGGTAAAAGACATGCATTCACACAAGAATAAATTAACTCAAAATACGTTAAATAGTAAACTAAGGAAAATAAAAAAATACTCCTGAATACGTCTCTGATTAGTAGCTCAAATAACAGAATTAAATTTTTACTGGTAAGAACGCATGATAACGTTTTATGGCTCGTTGAAATATTTTCAAAGAGATAAGGGTATATAAATCGACGGTCTGTACCTGGAAATGAAGTAGATTAATGTTTAAGAAACTCGATATCTTTATGTTAGAATTCTGCTTGCGTTTTAGCAGTTTTATCTAAAATATTTAATAGAATTTTAACGTATTTTGACAATATTTCAAAAGTGGCTTATGTAATTAACAAGGTAACGGTAATTATTGAAATTAGAATTCTGAGAGGGTTCTTTTTCTTTCGTTTTATTTTCTATCCGTCAGGCGGACATGCCAATGCCGTGATGATGGGTAGAGGTGGTTACCGGATTTTAGTGGTTTTTGAAAGGAGAAATTTTTGATGTTGGAAATCGACCTTTGAGGGTGTTCTCGTATTGAATGTTTTATGCGGAAATGATTTATTATTTACAGGGGAAAGGTGCCGTTTAAAACTAACTTGGTGGTATCTAGAATATGGTGGTGGTGGTGGAAGAAATGTTACCGGGTGAATTTCTTGTCCCGGTACGAGTGTACACGGTGTTTAAACCTTCGGGGACTATTAGTTTGCATTACACAGACAGGCTGGATAAACTAAAGATTTGATGTAGTCCGGTATTAAAGAATGCTTGACACAAGAATATTTCTTTAATCTGGTCTCTAATGTGTCGCGTAGTGCGATATAGGAAAGACTCGGAACTCGATGACGAGAAATAATAATCGGATCCTGGTTTAGTTGATCGCTTTCGTTCCAACAACATTCTGTAATAGGTAAAATGCCTGGGGTGGCGTGTAAGTGAGTGTTGTGTAAACTTGCAGGTAGTATTCGCCTGTACACATGGGTAATCAGCTCCATTGCGTTGTCTGGTGAACACTGTGGGGCCGGTAGAATTTAGGCAAACAACCTTTTTGTCCGACGGTGAAAGTAGATAACGACTCCGGGAATTAAGTTCCCACTGTTAAGTTCTCTACAGGTGTTTGTGTAGGTATTATAAAAAACTTACGTGCAGGTAAAGACGTATTTGAGGGACAGTCGTCAGGATGTACAGAAGAATTAGAGAAAGGGCAGCTTTTGTTAATTGCGTTAGATAAGAGATTGGCTATTGTTTAAGTAGTGGGACTGGAGGGGACTCTGACGTACAAAGTTTCAACGTTTTCGTATAGACGGCAAAGAGGATAAAATTGATTATTTGAAATGTTGCAATATTAGGAAAATTGGTTAATTAGCGAATAATTAATCTAAAAATCTGGACAGTTTCGGCTCTTTACACACTGAAAGTCTAGACCAATCGAAAGTGGTTATGCAGGTGGAATAGGTATAGGCAACACATATGGTTATAGACGACCTTCATAAAAAAATTTAAACCAAATCGTAATGTAGCATTACACAAATGAGGACATCAAAAAGAAGCGGACAGTTAAAAAACGAATAGAAAGTAGTCTTACACATATGAAAGCATTTCAATTTGGCTTTCAAACTTACTTACCTACTTAACTAAAGGTAAAGTATCCGAAAGTTTATTCGTACTAAAAGGAAAAATACTTCCTATTATTGGCAAAACGTAGTGGAAACATTAAATAAAGTGCAAATTAATTAAGTGGGAGTAAACTTCCTTATTAACACATTTTTAGATTGTGGCGTCAGTTTTTATCACCAGCAAAGTTAAATATTAGTTCCTAAATGCGGGTCAGCTAAAATTCTAAAAAGCGACGTTTTTACGTTTACTACAAACGTCCATTTACCCACAGTAGCGACCTAAAATTTCCGCTATCAACACAATTAACAGTTAATTAGTATAATTAGCAAATTTATTAATCGAATCAATTTACAACATTCAATTCGTATAGACAGTTATAATATTTTTAATAGCTTTAATATTGTACACAAAGGCGAATTTGTTTTGAAGAATTATTAATTGAGTGTTAAGTTTATTTGAACAGAAGAAAGTTCTATATTTATCTTGTTTAGTAGCAGAGGCCAACTGCTTGCCGTAAGAGGCGACTGATTTAAGGGGTGTTCAGGTGGTGGTTATAGTGAAGTGATTTGAGTTGTGAATTTAATTTGTTATAGTGGGATTTTGTTTTAGTTTTCGACCGTAATAATTGGGTAGTATTGCACATAGACGCATTTACACACAAACAGCGTTAGGTTAGTTGTTCTTTCTAGTTTAAGTTAAAGTTAGTTTTAGTAAGTCTGATAACGATACTGATTTGAAGATTATGATACTTCGCCGGATTTACGACTTTGATTTGATAAATTTATGTACTAATTTTTGACTTCCCCATTGTAACATTTAAATTACCCTTGACATTTCAATGCTTTTATTTTTGAGCGAATTCGTTCGTTTTTACACTTTTGTTTTTGTATGAATGGTGTCGAGAACAGTAGGCGGGCGCTGGATAGGAAGGAGTCACGTGACTCCCTCACCGATCGTGGAGTTGAAGGTCGAGCTTAAACACCGTGCCTCGATTAGGCGGACGAGTAGTGGTGACATGATCTGCTTAGCATTCGGGAGGTAATGGGTCCGATTCTCGTTACCATCTACCCTGTATGAGGTTTTTTCAAGGGGATTTCCTCATACATATGTAGCGGCATGGTCACTGCGTATACGCATTCTATATGCGGCTACTTAGGCGAATTCTGGGGTAATATTTTCCCCCGCAGAACCACAACTGCGTTCCTTCCGATCCTATCCTGACCACACCCACCTTTAATCCCACCATGTATATATACGTAATGTATGTATGCTGGGAATCCATGATTGTGGTTGAAGTAGGTTGGAAACCTCAAACAGTCCCCCCTTCCCCTTGGGGAGGGAATGAAATACGTGGTCCTTCCTTTCCTTTCCTGGTGGCCCATTAATCTTTTATTGACTACCCCCATTGACGTAAATTTAGTGTTTGTGTTTGTGTCAATTGTTGTCCTAGTGATGGTGAGTGGAGATTATCCATTTTCCACCACACACCGTTGTATAACTGGAACGAAAATGTGACAAATTCAATACTTATATTTCTTGACTTAAGAGTCATTATTCATATACATGAATAACAAACATTTATAAATCAAAAAATAAGCCACGCCACTGAAAGGGGTTGGTAATAAATTGACAAGAGGTTAAACATTTTACAATCCAATTTAAAAATTGTAAAAGGTAACAAACCGCCATTGCTAAGAAATCCTTGATATAATCTTAGTTGAAATGTTTCAAATAAAGATGGCATCTGTCAATAAAAACATTGCTAAAATTGATAAAAAATATTAAGGATTGAAATTGATAGCCCAGATTTTACTTTCGTAAAGATTACATATTAGTTTTACATATAACTTTCGCCTTCTAATTTACTTTTGTAAAACTCCTGTAAAGGTATACTACTTGTTAGAGCGGATTTGAAAATTTAACAGAAAATCGACTTGAAAAGGACATTTTACATGTATTCGAGCTTGTAAATGGGGAAGTAACAGTTTCCAAAATGGACATAAAGAAAAGTCATGTTATCAAGTTTCGAAAGATCATGGAACATGGTTATACATCGTCTACTTTTGGAATGTAACCTGTCACACTGACCAGTTGTGCGTTCAGGAAGAAAAAATAATATATTGGATTATTATCGAATAACTAAGAGATTTTTTATAATTTTGAAGTAAAGACAGTAGTCGCGTACTGATATAAAATTTAATTTTTCAAAGCAATATTATTAAATATTAATTGTTTAAGTATATCATATCAGTTTTGGAACTAGGCCATTAAACCGTATATGTATTTATGGCTGAAGATCTTGATAGTAGGGTTGATAGGAATAATATAAGAATTTAAAAATGTATTTGACTACAAACATAATTTAATAAATTTGTTACCACTATAATGTTTAATTTGAAATTTTAGTAATCAATAATATTAGTTTACCATTATTGATGGTTTCATTCAATTTGTAACAAAATAAAGCAAATATCCTCTTTATAATAGGTTTGGAAAAACACTTAGAAAATTAATTTGACTTAGGTTGATAAAGGATTCTACATTATGTTCGAATTAGTTGTGACGTTGCATTCTAACGTATTTGGCAGATGACACGAATTTAATTAATTAATTGCTAGATTTTGTTACATTTGATTATGGGAATAAATAAAAATAAAACCTCATCATATGTAGTCAATTTGTTTAACCACAAAGTTAAATTGATATTTATGATTTATAGGTCAGAAATCAATTTAGTAAAATTAATAAAGTCAAATATTAAACAAAATATTATATAGTATAACAAATAAAAAATTTAGGGGGTGCTGAGTGGAATATTTAAAGGTAAGTTGCATCACGGTCTAGCTCAGCAAGGTACAATATTTACGAAACTTACTATAGTTGAGAACTCTTTTTGACAGGTTGTGAGGGATGCAGAGATATGTCCATAGATATAATCAGTAAAGCATTTGTTTGTTTTCCCTTTTTGGACGCCACTCAATAGGCAACAAAAATTGAGAAAATTGTACATTAATACCATAGATAACCTGAATAACACTAGAGCTGTATTTATTTCTATATTTAAGAAACCAAAATGTCTGATTAAATTCAACACAAAATAACTAAAACGGTATTTCTCGTAAAGCTTTACTATATTAAATAATTTCTAATTTAACACAACTATACATGCATATAATCTATCTTCACTTACAATTCAAAATGTAATATGATCAATACTGTATTTAATAATAAAATGTATACTTGACCTATTCCAATAAACATTACAGTACTATAGTTTATGCACTCAAATGTTTTTTATCTTAGAAACCGAAGTCAGCTGTTTCTTTTTTCATTATAACCGTATCAAAATAACACTGATTTGTTATTTCCTTAAACGTATTTTGCATTAAAAGGATATGTACTTACATTTTATTGTACTCAAAATAAATATATTCACTTCGTATTAAAACGAACAGTAGTTTGAGAATTTCAGATCTCATTCATAAGATGCACATACGGTAAGGTAAGATAATTTTCATTTGTCTTCAACGTACAAATAAACTAAATGTAGACCATGCATTAAGGTAAGGTAATTTTTATTTGTCTTCCACATACAAATAACGGAAATGTCGATCAAACAACAAAAGCAGATATATAAAAAGCACACGTTGTTGATGCAAAACGAAGGTATCTCCATTTATAATTCGCGAAGGGGAAATCGCATTATCACCCACGCAATTTTATGCATGTTAATTTTGTGACGTCATCCACCACGTTTTTGCAACGATACGAAATTCATTACCATAAGAGCTTTCTCTTAACAAAAGCGATTTTCCTTAATGTAGGGGCTTATTTTTGTTCCTTATTAAATTAAAAGCCTTTACATACCTTATACAAGGGAAGAAACTAAAGATACGACATGCATTCAAACGCAGAAGAAAGAAATGCATTAAGCGGGTTCAGTCCGGGTTTGTGCAAAGAATAAAAAAAAATTGATGTGGCTAAAAATAGCCCTTATAGACTAACACTATGTACAGGGACGTTCGTAATTATGTACACTAAAGAGAAAACATCGATATATACCAAAATTTAATTATTGAAAGAAAAAAGATACCAACATATTATTATTTACCAATAATAACACAAATTCGAAACTTAAATTAAAGTAACGATAGCCAAGCATTGGCATGTTACTATAGAACAAACAAATATTATTACAAATATTAATGACTTTTGATAACCTGAATTATTAAAACTGTAATTAAAGTGGTCATAAATTTAAATTGAGAAAGGTCATACCACAATTTAAATTAAAAAACATTGTACCTACTGTGGGTAAATCTAAACTCTATTAAAACTTGCATATAGTTATATTAATACTTGACGATGGAAATAAGTATTGAGCTTGCTAAAAATAAAAATCAGATTTATTTACTTTTCTTTTTATTTGACAAATTGACAAAATTATTATTGACAGTATAATTACATTTAAATTACCAAAGTGCTAGTTTGTGGTAATATTTTTTTTATTTATTATTTCGCAACATTGCAGAGAATGATGTCCGCTACGGTGGACAGTAATTAGTTAAAGTAGTAACACTACAGAATAGTATAAGCAGATACTGTTATCTAAACGATGCTATTCTTTACTTTAACAATGTTTAAAATGTCCACCAAATAACTTTGGCACATGTTAAAAACAAACAAAATACACCCAAAACGTGTTAGAAATTGAACCCCGACTGCCACACTTTACAATTTTTTCTCGATAAAAGTAAATAAAATACTAAAGAAGTAGCTCAGTAAAAGTAATTTTTAAATACAGAATGATTTAAGAAACAATACTAAGTGTTTTTCGGCTAGAATTTGTTTTGTTATCGTGCTGAATGTTTTGGGTCTCGCAAAGCGAATAGTGTAGTCTAGGTGTTTAATAGCTCACCAGTTCATGTATAAATAAAGTTGTTATTGGGAGAAGTACAGAGGATTTATTTGGACCGTTTGTTACTGGAAAACAGGATGTTGGTTATCTCAATTCTAGTTACCGGGTTATGGTCAACACACGTGGGGCTTAAAATGTTATTTGTCTTGTGAGAAACGTTCAATTTGTATTTTTAGTATAAAACTTTTAATGGTAGTTAAAGATAACGTGGTTTTAGCGTGGTAAAGGGAGTTTGTTTTAGAGCTTGGTAGTTAGTCAGTAAGCGGCTGTTAACAAAGTTGGTTGAGAGATTATGGGAAGTGATGTAGTGTACCGTGCGCGCAATATATACCTACGATCAACCGGGGGTTATCTAAAGATATCGTAAAAAGTTGACCTTTTACTGAATGTGGATTATAGTTCATATTCAATCACCCCAGAGAGACTTCCGTGATAGTGTTCGTCGATTAGTAGTACTTCCTGATTTTTTGGATTAATTTTACGCTTTAAGCAGACTGGAATAAGTGTGTCATGTATAGTATTTTGCATTGGTAAAAGTTTGCGCTGTTTAAAGCCTGTTTAAAGATAGACAATTTGTTTTTATATAAACATTGTGTGTTTATAACGTATTCAGTTGTCGTTTGTGTTAATAAAATCAGGTCAAGCAGTTAATAAAAGATGTTTGGACTAGGTTTAAATATTTTGCTGTTACTATGGGATTGTGAATTAAAAGCATTGGTTAATTTACTTGACGATACTAAGCGTTTTCGTTCACTGCGTTGGTTCGTGTTTGAAGAACTAATTGAAGATTCAACTGGTATTTTCCGATCAATTAACGAAGGGGTACGAGAATTGCATACTATTGAAATGAGTTGAAAAATTTAAGGCAATTACTTTTTTTTTGGTTTAAATAAAAGTTGTATAACTGTATTTAGGTAAGCTGATGAATACGCTTTTTTTGCATAATGCCGTATAACTCCCTTCAGGTTAGTGGATACAATTACGGAAGCGTATTTACCCTGTCTTTGGTGATCATCACGATATTGTTATTATTGTTTTTATACTGCAATGATATTTTCATTTTCAAGCTTGCCGAATTTATGTTTTTTACGTGCTCAATATGATGATAATTAGGATAATTAAGGTTTAAGATTGTTTGATTTTAGAATTTTGAATATGCGAGTTTCCAGTAATTAATTTCATTTCTTATTAAAATTTTAAGCAAGAAAGATTCCGGATCATTTCCTTTCGGAAGCGAATTTATTTGTTTTTGAATCGCACATATTATTCATTGAATATTATTTTTTGTTGTTATTATTAAAACATATAGCGTTAATGAACTTTATTATTTTATTATTGGATGCAACCTTACATGTGATTACAGCACTATTTCTTAATATAGAATCCCATTGATAAAGATAACGTAAAGTTTGAGTAAATAAGATAGATGACCTTTACAGTTAGCCTTATTGCACGTTATTTTGTTTTGATTGCGTGCAAATATTATCTTTTTACAGATAGCACCGGTTCAGAAGCCCTTTTGCTGATTTACCTGGTTAACGATACGAAAAGTAGGCCAGTTCTCTTTGTTTTGAACATTGACGTGGAGTACTAGCGTTATTCGTGTGCAAATTAATCCCTTATTTTTGATTTTAAACACATTAGCGCCCCTCTGACTATGATTTTCGCTATTTTGTCGTATGTTGTTCTATACACCCCACACGTAAAGCAATACGGCAACCACTCCGTACCACTTTTAATGTGTCAATTCTTGACTATCGTTACCTTAATTTAAGTTTTGTATTTGTGTTATTGTTGGCAAATATATTTAAATTACGTTAGTACCTTTAGGCATTTCTTTTTTCTTTCAATAATTAAACTTTGGTATCTGTCGATGTTTTCTCTTTAGTGTACGTAATTACGGATGTACCTGTACATAGTGTTATGGTCTATAAGGGCTATGTTGGCCACATCAGTTTTGTTCGTTGTGCAACTCGATGTCAACTGACTTTATTTCCGTTTCTTCTACCGTCCCGTTTAGTATGTTATGTTTTAAGTTTTTTTCCCTTGTATAAGGTATGTAAGGCTTCTAATTACATTTTTTTATATATTATATTTAATAGGGAACAAAGATAAGCCCCTACATTAAGGAAAACCGCTTGTGTTAAGAAAAAGCTGTTATGGCACATTTCGTTTATTTGTACGTTAAAGACAAATGAAAATTACCTTATCTTACCGTGTGTTTATCTTATTAATGGAAAATTAAATTTTCAAACTGAGGTCCGTTTTAAAACGAAGTTAATATACTTATTTTGAGTACAATAAAATGTAAGTACGTATCCTTTTAATGCAAAATACATGTAAGGAAATAACAAATCAGTATAGTGTTGTTTTGATACAGTTATAATGAAGAGAAACAGCTGAGTTCGGTTTCTAAGATAAAAACATTTTAGTGCATAACCTATAGTAATGTAATGTTGTTGACATAGGTCAGATATACGTTTTATTATTAAATATAGTGTTGATCGAATTTCATTTTAAATTTTAGGTAAAGAGAGATTATATGCTAGTATAGTTGTGTTGATTTAGTAATTATACGTGTAAGGAAATAAATCAGTATACTGTTGTTTTGATACATTTATAATGAATAGAAACAGCTGAGGTCGGTTTCTAAGATAAAAACATTTTAGTGCATAACCTATAGTACTGTAATGTTGTTGACATAGGTCAAGTATACGTTTTATTATTAAATACAATCTCGATCGAATTTTGTTTTAAATTTTAGGTAAAGAGAGATTATATGCTAGTATAGTTGTGTTGATTTAGTAATTATTTAAAATCGTAAAGCTTTACGAGAAATCCCGTTTTAGTTATTTTATGCTGAAATTAATCAGGCATTTTGGTGTCCTTAGTTATACATACAGCTGTTTAGTGTTATTCAGATTTCCTGTGGTATTAATATACAACTTTCTCAATTTTTGTTGTATTTTAATTATTAAACCTATAAAATTGAGTGGCGTCCAACAAGAAAAAGCAAACAAATGCTTTACTGCTTATATCTATGAACATATCTTTGCCTCTCGCACACCTGTAAAAGAGTTCTCAACCTACAGTAAGTTTCGTAAGTATTGTACCTTGCTTATATCTATGGACATATCTTTGCCTCTCTCACACCTGTCAAAGAGTTCTCAACTTACAGTAAGTTTTGTAAGTATTGTACCTTGCTGAGCTAGACCATGGTGCAACTTCCCTTTTTAATATACCAATTTCACACACTCTAATTTTTTATTTGTTATACACTGAGCCATAGGCACCTTTCACTTATACGTTACACCAATCGTACTACAATCTGCATACGTAATAGTTTCGGGTTTCACCAAAAAACCCCACTAAAATTGCATGTAAAGCTGTATAGGAGACTGGATCCAAGCGCAGTGAACACATACCGTTAACACATAATAGTACATAGTATAATAACTAATTTCCCAATTCTCCATACCGTCGCATCATTTAAATAAAATTTATAGAAATAATTAAAAGAGCTTTATTACAAAGTGTATTTTGCTTATACATGTATTTATTACTTAGTTTCCATAATATTCTAGATCAATACCTCTAAATAATAAGTAATCATAGCCTAAAGAAGACAAATTAGTAATTTCTTTTACAATATGTCATTAAAAATCATAACTTATAGCATTTACAAAATAGAGGTTGTTTGTATTAAAAGTACAAACTCCTCTTAGCCCCAGGTCCATAAAGATTAAAATTCAAAACAACAAAGAAATGAACTCTGCAATGAGAATATTATACACTGAGGAAGCGTTTTCTAATCAGTTCTGCTGTATTATTTACAACAAAAATAGTATGTGGTTGAAGCGCTTTTAGCTCAGAGTAGCAAAAAATTAAAATTTTATCTATAACATAAGCATGTACACATATACAGCTGGATTTAAACACTATGTAAAATAAATGTAAAGTGAATGAACTTTTTAATTCACATTCAAGAGAGTTTCTAAAATTCCATAATAGTTTTATTCAACCTTTTAAAACGATAAAGGAACTTTTAAATCATTCGAAAACTTTTACATTGCAATCGGATCATATTATCTATTATTTTACAATTTGTTGAAAATGAACTATTAAGAATTTTAGAATTGCTATTTCATAGCGAACTGTTTTATTTTTTTATTTATCAAAATCACTACAAGAAGTTGTAACACTGCATTACCTTGAAATATGGCGATACTGCAGAGTGAGTTGAAAGTGAGATAGCTAGAACCAGCTACGAAAGGTGTTAAACAGATTTCTATAAAGTGCCAGGAATTTTTTGTATGAAAGCCCCAAAAATAAAGAACAAAAAAAAAAACAAAATTTCAACCAAAAAAAAAAAATTGTTGGTTGTTCGCATAAAATCATTCTTTGTTCAAATCAATCAAACCGATCGCGAAGTAAAATTTTAAAGAACAATACCAAAACACTATTTGCATATCAATTAGTTTTATAAAACAGTTTGGACTTGGCTCATATTACGTCATCGATATTAGGTATTTTCTTTCTAAATTCTTATTTATCCACTGGCCAACCCACTTATTGGCCAACAGACCCAAACAAAATCCCAGACCTCCTCGATTTCTTTGTCTTGAAAAATATATCACCAAATTACGTTAGCATCGAAGCTTCCTGGGATCTCTCCACAGATCACTGTCCCATTATCATCACACTCAGCACTCACATCATAAATCGACCAATAGTTCCTAGAATTACATCAGTAAAAACAAACTGGTCTGTATTTAAAACATATATAGATGAAAATCTACGTCTAAACATTCCTTTAAAACAACAACAAGAAATCGATAGTGGAGTACACTATCTCACTCAAATTATACACAAGGCAGCAAAACTGGCTACTCCTCAAATAAACTTAGAAAAGGAACCTATAGTCAACATCCCTGTACACATAAAACATCTAGTTGCTCAAAAAAGAAGAGCTAGGCGAACATGGCAAAGAAGTCGTAATCTTTTTGACAAAATTGAATATAATAGACTAACCAGACAATTAAAAGCAGAACTACAGGACATCCGAAATACAACTTTTGAATACTATATCACCAGTCTATCTAAAGAAGACCATAGCATATGGAAGGCCACTAAAACATTTAAACAACCGACGCAACACATTCCACCGTTAAGAAAAGAGGATGGAAGTTGGGCAAAAACCGAACAAGATAAAGCCACTACTTTCGCGAAACACTTATCACAAGTTTACAGCGCACACGAGGCAAAAAACAATAATGATGAACAAATTAAAAACTTCTTAGACGTCTCCTGTCCGATGATGCTACCGATCAAGCCTTTTTCTCCAAAGGAAGTAAAACAAGAGATTTCAAAATGTAACAATCATAAAGCTCCCGGCTTTGATCTAATCACTGGATCCGTTTTAAAACAACTACCCAGGAAAGCTTTAGTATTGTTAACTTCAATCTACAACAGTGTTTTAAGATTAACATACTATCCAATCACGTGGAAGTTTTCACAAATAATAATGATCAGCAAACCAAATAAACCCCCAAATACTGTCACTTCGTATAGACCAATAAGTTTATTACCGATTATGTCCAAAATCCTAGAAAGACTATTACTCAAAAGGATTTATGAAGACACTGATATAAACAAAATTATACCAACCCATCAATTTGGTTTTAGAGAGAACCACTCTACTATACAACAATGCCACAGGATAATTAAAAATATTCACATAAGCCTCGAAGAAAAAAAATTATGTACAGCTGCCTTCCTGGACGTACAACAAGCCTTCGATCGTGTATGGCATGAAGGTCTCCTCTATAAACTCAAATTGATCCTTCCTACACCTCACTATCTTATTACCAAATCATACCTCTTGGAACGATACTTCCAAGTCAGATTTAATACTGAAACCTCTAATTATTACCCCATAAACTCTGGTGTCCCTCAAGGAAGTGTACTAGGTCCCTTTTATACTTAATCTTCACGGCTGACATCCCAACCACAAATTCAACTACAATTGCCACATTCGCAGACGATGCGGCAATAATATCCATAAGTGATAACCCACAAATAGCATCAGCAAACTTACAATCACACCTCAACCTTTTAGAAAACTGGCTCGACAAATGGAAGGTCACAATCAACTCTACAAAATCCACACAAATCACCTTCACCAATCGAAACATCAGGTGCCCTACAGTCACATTAAATAACATACAATTACCAATTAACAACCAAGTAAAGTACCTTGGACTAACAATAGATCAAAAACTCACCTGGAAACCCCACATCACAGCAAAGAAAATCCAAATTAACCTAAAACTACAAAAATGGGATGGCTAATAGGAAGAAGATCAAAACTCTCCACCGAAAATAAAATACTATTATACAAATGCATAATAACACCTATATGGACCTATGGAGTTCAACTATGGGGATGCGCAAAACCATCTAACACGCAAATAATACAGAGAATTCAATCAAAACATTAAGAATGATCTTTAATGCACCATGGTACATAAGTAACAAAACCCTGCACGAAGATGCTACCATACCATTTATTAATGAAGAAATCATCAGACTAACTAAAAACTACCTAAAAAAACTTCCAGAGCATCCTAATGATGAAGCAAACCAACTCCCTATTCAACCATTAGTCAGAAGAAGATTAAAGAAACAGTGGCCAACAGATGTTTTAAATCAATAAACAAGTAATGTTAATTTAAGTCAATAATCTCTTATAACACTAACTAAGAAAATTATCACTGGATAACTTTTCCCTCTAATATATTCATTCATTAAATTTACTTATAGCTTTAAACAGCAGTTGTAAATTTGCAAATAAATAAATAAAAAAAAAAAAAAATTGTAATTGTGTGCTACACTGGAACAAACAATCGTTTAACTCATCTTGATATATGTTAATTTACCTATTCCTCATTTAGATTTGCTCAATTACTGCTATTTATTTAAATTCTACCTAAGAAATTAGCTTTAAATAACTGCATGACTAAAATTATTATTAATTTTATTAAATACACAAATAAAAAGTTTACCTCGAGTAGGATTTGAACCTACGACCTGTACTGTTCAAGCCCCAATCGATGTAAATTTTGTCTTTATGTATGTAGAACTGATGTAAATTCTAAATATAATGAGATTACAATCAAATTACTTATATTAATGGAATATGAGCCTGCAATATCGCATATAATAACTGCATGACTGTCTAGTGGTATAGGAAATTTGTTTTTGATGGTAACTTGCACAAAAAAGCAATATACTTTCAGATTACATCCTAAGCTCTAAAACTTCTTCATAAGCAGATTTTACCGACGCACATCTTATCTTTGCTTACCTCTACAGAGATATACGTAGTTCGCAACCCTCAACAATTACCTATTACATGCGTTTTAACAACGCACAATTTGTTTAACTTTTGATTTAATTTCTAGTTATCTCAAGAAAGCTATTACTTACTCTGTGAACATTTATTTACATATCGAGTTTTGTTATATTCATAAAAATTAACTTACCTTACATTTGCTAATTTTATGCAAGCAATATTTTAAGTGAAATTTGGTAATGGCTTTGCGAATGCTTAGAGAGTAAGTGCTTTATTGTGCACAGGTCCCAGTAATTAGAGTTTTTTTGGTTTATGCTCACACTACAATGCTTTGCAATTGGTTCAGTTCATTCGAGCACTGTCTTAATAGGTCAAATAAACCTTTCTTTTACAACGTTCTGTCAAACAAAGTAATGGGCACTTTTTTCCATTATAACTTTATAATTACTGGGTTGTTATCTCTATCGAGGTCATCTCGATTATAACAATTTCTAAATGATTTATCGTAAGCTTAAAAGGCGGTTTTATAGAAAAATTTGGTGAGCACGTTTACCTTCTAATCTTTTTTATAATGTTTTTATTTATATTCTATCCATCATGGATACGATAATATTTATATATTGTAACGTGACAATTCATGAGATTACAATCAAATTACTTATATTAATGGAATGTGAGCCTGCAATACCGTAAGGATTCACACATACCAAAGCAACTTGATTAATTTTAAATTATTATAATTCCATAAACACAAAATGCTCCTGAAGTCGCCTCAGTCGAAATATCAAAGAAAAACAGTTGGTAAATAAGTTTAATAACAAAACTGACAAAAATCAACAACATCAACAACAAATTAGCAAATACCTTCAAAATACATATTTATAATACTCGTATTCAATAATAATAATACCTAATAATTGACATTAATTAATTAGCTGTTCAGTTGTAGACAAAGTTGAATCTTCTTATAAAATTTTCGTTCTCATTTTCCAGCATTTCTTGTGTAATACTTTGAAAGCTCTTCTCACGCGATCTTCTAGATCTTCTGGTGTTGTAACTGGGGTAGCATACACGAAATTTTTAACGCATGTCCACACGCAAAAATCTAATATTGTTAGAACCTGGCAGGCCACCTTATAGATCCATTCGTACCTATTCAGTTATTTCCAAATCTGTGATATTCAGTAACCAATCGTGCATTGTGTGGTCCAACTCCGTCTTATTGATAATATATGTTAATCCTTTCGTTTAAAGGTAACTCGTCTAAGAAATCTTCAATTTCATTCGAAAGGATGCAACGTGCCAATTCTTGCCTATCGTTACCTCAATTTAAGTTTCGAAAATTGCTTTATTATTGCTAAATATATTTACATTACATTAGTATCTTTAAGCATGTCTAAATAAAATTTTAGTATATGTCAATATTTTCACTTTAGTCTACATAATTACGAGTTATGATGAATAGATTTTTCCCTTTTTTGGAGTTTTAAGAAAGCAAAACCTTTATAGAAAAAGAATGTTGAACAAAAGTTTATTATTTCATTCTACTCTAGAAGCTTTCGCTCTACTCTATAGGTCTTACTAATCTAGTTACAAAAAAACAGGAAAAGAGCACGCATTTCATTCCCTCCCCAAGGGAGAGGATGGCCTTCTCTTGAGCTTTCCAAGCTCCTTCAGCCACAATCATGGATTCCCAGCATACATATACACATTATGTACATATGCATGGTGGGATTAAGGATGGGTGTGGTAAGGATAAGACCGGAAGGAACGGAGTTAGGGTTTTGAGGGAAAAAATACTACCCCAGCATTCGCCCAAGTAACCGCACATGGTATGCATATACGCAGTGATCATGCCGCTACATGTGTATAAGGAAAACTCCCTGAAAAAAACTCATACAAGGTAGACGGTAACGGGAATCGAACCCATTACCTCCTGAATGCTAAGCTGGTCGTGCCACCACTACTCCACTAGCGCGGTATCAAGTTACAAAGATACTGGCGAGCTTGCTTAGAGACTTTTTGCCCATATCTTCGATGTTTATCTGGGGATCTGCTTGGTTACTCAGCTTTACATTGTGAGGAAGAATATACTGTGAAAATTTCAGCCTGGTATTTCAATTCCACCAAAAGTTAGAGCGCGAACAATAAAATTATGGACGGACGAGCGAGCGAGTAAAAGATCCAGTACGAAAATAATACGCTTCCGATATAGCGTTCGCTAAATAGAAACTATGGAAAGCAAGTGTGCAGAGCAATAGGAATCGTTTTTTCTACGAGATTTACAGAAGTTGTAAGATCGTTGTATTAAAATTGCATAAAACATATTTTCATTGCAAAATTGTTTCTTATTTTTTAAGTCAGACTAAGAATGTATCAATACAACCTGGTCATAATAAAACTACTGTGGTACTTATAATACAAAATTTTAATGTTTTTTCTATACTTTCAACTTAAAATCCGATAATGTTCTCATTTCTCTTAATATACAAGGTGTACTTTGCATTATACTCTCACAACATACTCAAATATAACTTAGAAAGACATCACAACCTACTGATTGCGGACATAAATTAACATTTATAGCCATCATTCAAGTAATACTGGAAAATACCTTCAACGCAATAATATAGTTATGAACGCTCCGGGATATTAACCGGCACGTTTTCTGCCATTCCGACTCGTTCCCGGACAAAGCTCCCTCCAAACATTTCGAGGTTTAACCCTTTACTTCTACCTGCCGACCCACTCCGGGTTAATTGTTTCTCCCTGTTCATAATTAACAGACCAGTACCCGTTTCTGCCTTGACAAATTATTAATGATCACGCCTGCAAAACACAAGCAACGTGTTGGAAGGCGTACGTCTTATTCTTTAATTAACCAATGTGCGTGTCTTATTCTTTAATTAACCAATGTGTGTCAAATTTGATCAAACACTAGAAACGTTGCAGTTGTATTCAAATAGTTACAGTGTTTATTATTTGGCCCGCCACGTATTACAGGTTAAATTTGTACTAAGCGTCGTGTAGACTTGTTAAGATAAGTAGATTGCCCACTAAAATCGTTAAACACGAACGTGGATCGTGGATAAAAAATATGAAAAATTTCCTCAACATCTACAACTACCTTTAAATAAATTTTGAAAACACAGAAGTTTAAAAATATTACAACGCTACCTAATAACAAATAACCTCATGAATAGACTATAGCCCGCATTTATGGAACGTAATACAATCAATGTGAGTGTGCTTTATTAACTTTAATAAATTACCTCTCACACAGAATAAACTTTCTTTCAAATACCATTTAATTAATAGGTTATCTCATTTAAAACTAAAATTATTGGAGTTCACTAACATTAAAAACAAGAAAACCTTTCATACGTATATCAAAAAATCGAAAATGGTGTTACAAAATTTACACCTATTTATCACTAAGATTCTAACTTATCTAAGCTTACTCCAACTTAAAATCTATACCTAAAATATAATAATGACGGAATAACGAAGATTTCACAAAATTAATGAGCTTAATCAAAAATAAAACACAAAAATCAGGCTTAAGCTTTACAGTAATTTTAATTTACTTACCCCTCCCAAACTTTTCCAGATAACAAGTACTTGTATTTAATTTTTCACTCATTTAATAAACTCCATGAAAAGAAAGAATTTCAATGTAAATTCTCCTTTACCTTTTTCAATCATAACGCGAACAGCTATACACAGTTAGTCACGTTAATTACGTCTATAATGTTATAGAAAACTTTAAGCAATAAAAATCTTTAAGGAAGAATCAATGAATTCTTTTATAACATACTCCCGTTAATACAAAACTTTACCTCGTAATAATAAGGCCGGGAAAACAATTTTATAGTCAAGTAATCACATGATCGGGATAGCCAAAATTTTCGCTCCAAATCTTAAATTCAACCGATCATAAAATTATTTAAAAGGGCGACGAAACCTGAAAACTATCGAACGAATTCGTCTTTTAAGATGAAATAAAAATCAAAAACAACTTCTAATTACATCATGAAAGAAAGCTTGCTTCCAACGCATTCCACATGCTTCTTTCGGCATAATTTAGAATTCCATACTATTGATTACATGCTTACAAAATATTAAGAACATTAAGGCACTACGTCCAAGTTGCTATATTATTTATTAAAGAAAATTAAGAAATATCTTCCGAAACATCACTTCAGATTGTCAAATTCACTCAAGGTTATACTGATATAGTAATTTAACACTGTATATTACCTCCGCAAACTGGCTCTAACGATTTTGATTAAAATTGATATACAATTATACTAAGCGATTATCCTTTGTGTTTAGTTACATTTTTCGATGCAGCCGCAAAAACTAGGATCAAAATTGGTATTGAAACACCAAGTACCACTCACTGTGAGTGTGAGCATCCCTTGTAACACTATATAAACGATTTATTTAAAGGAGTGTAAGTGTGAGTATAAGTGAGTGTCAGTGTTATTGAGAATGGGGGTGAGTGTAAGTGTGAGTGAGCGTCCCAACGGAAAATTGGCCGACAAAGCCATCAATGTCATTTTGCGTCCATGGTGTACACAAATAACGTTAATTCTTGAAATGCACTCTGCAATGAAGTATAATTATTTGAATTCGGTACATAAAGTTAAGGCTATATACGTACATTCATTTGTATACAAAGTTGCTTATAAACAGCACAAAGTGCCATGTGTCACACTGCTAGAAAGAATTGAGCGGACATGAATCTATTTTGAGTGTGGTGTAAAATGACATTTTGCCCTCGGTTGCACACACAAAATATTCTACGGACCTTGGCAATAAAGTTATTTTGCAAGACTTTGTGGTTTTATTTGCCTCTGCCTTGAGGTCGCTACACATAAAATGAATTTTATCTATTCTTTTATATAATTCAAATGTCATAGAATCTTTCGGGACAACGGATCATTTCAACCAGCTACGGGTCCACCAATAGTAAATGCAGGGTGACAGTAATAATACGCCCTGGCCTAAAAGTGATACATTTTTAGTTAGAAATTAAACCATAAGGTAAGAAATGAACAACTAGTTTCAATTTAATCTTCGTATCTAAGCTGAATGCAAACCAATATATAATCAATACCAAAATAAAAAAAATGTGAGTGTAAAGATGTGGGACGGTGTATGATGTTACATCCTCATAAAAGAAAAATCAATCATTATTTACATCCAAATACGTATATTACAGAATAAATGTTATTCGTATCACATGTATTCAAAAGAAAATCTGACATTTCAGCGAGCTTTCAGATGGTGGAAATAATGTTAATGCTATACATATTTTCCAAAGTACCATTATACATTGTAATTAAACTGCGAAACAAATCCATATTTATGACGTGTGGGTTTCAAATAAGTATGTTAATTATGATAAATGAAATGAACAAAGAGTAAATTTTACGGTGTAAAAAAAGTTCAAAAATAAATAACAATTTCATAATTTTATCCCAAAAAATAATTTTAAATAAAAATGAAACATAAATTAAACAAACTGTAATAAAATACTTATCTTTTTTGGGTTTTTTAATGGTGTATTTTAAATTATACAATCCAAACGTTTCGATAACACTTACAGTTAACTTCGTCAGTAGTAATATCTGTTCAAATTGTTAAAGATGTTGAAAACAATTTTGTCAAAGTTGAAAAATTAAAACATAAACATCAGCCTGTTATTAATATTGCAGTTTGAGAAACGTAAAAGCCAACTATAGAATTAAATTTTAATAGACAAGAAGAAAATCTCCGTTTAAATAGGTTATGGCATCTTATAATTAAAAAAAAGGCATAATGATACGTCTTGATTTTGATTTTAATTTTGACTTTTGGTATGTCTAGGTTTTTTGCTGTGTTTTTCTTAGACCTTGAAGCAAATGCTTTACCAATTATATGTTAAATTACCACAGCACCATAATTTAACATAAGTAGTTGAAATTAAGATTAAAATTACAAAAAACGTTCTGAATTATGCTTTTCATTGTTAATAACACTTGCAATTATTGACAAAGATATCTCTCTGTTAGGTTTAACTGGATTATTTTATTTGATGTCATGTTTATATTTATGAATGCTTCTATCATTTTGAAATTTAAGTTTTTCACAACTTTAGACTTGATTAAATTTTGTTAAATGTGTTCTTTGGCTGACATTTTTCATTGTTAATCTTCGACCGTTAGAGGTGTTCTGATTTGCATTTTAAGACAGTTTAACAAATTAATTTAATGACCTGTTATCTTTATAAAATTTAATTTAGCATTGGCTTTATACGTTTCTCAAACTGCAATTTAATAGAGGTGATTATATTCTGTAATTTAACTTTGACAAAATTGTTTTCAAATCTTTAACAATTTTAATAGACTATTCACTGACGAAATATGAAGTGTATCGAAGTTTAATGTTATTAACACCATTAAAAGCCTCAAAAATGAAGTATTATGTAGATTTGATAATTCGGTGCATTTTACACTTCCTACACTGTTAATGTCATTTTAGGAAACCATTAATAGATATTTATATTAAGGCATATTCAGAAGATATGATCGAGGAATTAAAACAAACAGGCTTTATTTCTAACCATATCTACAATTTTCCGTGTATATAATGTTTTATTTGGCATATTTTCACCATAAACTGGAACAAAATATAAAAGATTCGTATTTTCGGCAAGCTTTTTAAAGCAAATGCATAATAAGTCAAATAGGCTAATTTGTTTTATAAGACAGAATCTATTATAATCATTTCATATGTTTGCGTTAATATTCTTAATCCTGCTTTCTGTGAATAAAGAACACATACGCCCTCATTGAGCGATAAAGACATTATGTGCAAAATAACAATAACTTGATATAATATCGTATAACAGGTTTTTAAAACAGCTCGAATAGTCAACGCGTGTTGTTAAAAGCTTACCAGTTTCCAGTATACTTACGGTATTTATATTGGTCACCTTGAATACCAAATTAGTATTATTAGACAAAGTCGAAATAAGACAAACATTAAAATATGTAATACAAATTAATCATATTAACAACTAGCTGTACTTTCTATTCATTTATAAAATTAAATATAGAGAATGTTAAGATAAAGGTTTTAATTTATTAGATTCAAATTGATTACGTCCTACAGGTCTCTTCAGATCAATAATAAAAATTCATTTGACTTCACGTTCCTTGAGTGTGATTGCCATGTAATTTAAACATCAATAAAACCGATATGGTACTTTTCATGATGGCAAACATTAGTCGATGATAGTTTCAATAAGTACCTCGGTAATTCTTGTATTTCCACTGTACATACTCCTTCTGTTAGTTACACTAGTTTTGTGTATTAATCTAAAACAATCTTTTTGAAATGTTTTGTGTGCAAAGTACTTTAGATTAGATAAACGAAACTACTGTAATCTAACAGAAGGGATATGTGTACATTTCCCGGTAAATTACGAACATTAACCGTAACATATATATGTAATATATTTATAAATTCATATTATCGGAAGATAACTTGTGATTTAGTCACTCTCCATTTACATAGATAAGCTACAAAAACGATTAGGCGAGTCTAAGTTTACATGAAGCAGTTCCAATTACCTATATTAGGTGGCGGACCTATCGATGCTTTATGAATTAAAATGCACGTATTCTGGACATACCAAGTGCATAATTACGGGAAGGGGGCAGGGTTGTAATAATTTGTCAACTTAACAAATACAGAATGCCAATTGAAAATTAAGCTACTACTAATTTCACTAGATAATAACAAAATCATGTTTTACTCAAGGTTTGTAGCTAGTGGGAAACTCAAAGAATGAAACAAACCGTGCATGTATTAAAGAAAATAAATAAAGAAAATAATCAAATAGTACAACATACAAAGCTATACTTTGAATAAAATTTTTCGACTTTTGAGTTTTGCCCAAGACCGAGAAGCACAATTCATCGAAATTGTCTTACATACATCCTTTTCACTTTTTATAACCATTAAATCACATAAGCGCTCATCTGCCATTCTTGATCTAATATCATTCTTGATTAATTTTAATAAAGAACAAAATTTTCGCTCATTTGTTGCTGTTGAGTAACTGCAAGTTGTTAAATTAAATGCTAATTTTAATCACTTTAGTTGACATGCTTTATCATAACCACCTCCAGCATCAGAATGGAGGGTGGCACCTGTACGTCGCAGACAATGTCCTGTATAAGCTTTAGGTTCGGACAACCCTAAATATGTTGCAATCTTACAAGGTATAATTCCAAGGGTGTTCTTACCCACAGGCTGCGTCGTGCAACGGTTTCCCCGAAAACATAAGAAGAATCTATCATCAGACACGCCTGCAGGTCGCAGAGATATGTAATTCCGTATTAGGTTCAATGCTTTCATTTGTGATTCCTCAATAATAATGAAACTTCTTCCTTTATCAGTTTTAGACATAGGGATGTCTACAGTTATATGAGTTCCCACATCTTGCACATTTGTAAACCGCATCTTCACGAGCTCGTCCCGTCTCCATGCTCCGAATATACCCATCAACAATGCAACCTGAAATACACGAAGTCTATGGTCAAATGTTCTCTATATAACACAACATTTACCTTATGCATCAGATACTGCAAATCAGGTGCTTCTGTAAGAAATGCGACAACCTGTTCGCGAGTAAGGACCTTTGATTTCTTTTCCCTGAACTTGTTTTAAAAATCCCTGTATCTGCACAAACTTTTCGAAACTCTTAATCTTCTTTTTTACCATCAATTCTTTGCGTAACATTGAAAATTTCGTCCAAAGCGAATTGGGAGCATATGATTCTGACTGTAAACCAATATTTGAAGCAAATGACTTAAAATATTATGTAAACATACCAACTCCTGGAAGTAACCTAACATCACGATCTCATTAATTATCTTCACCGAGTTACTTTTCATCCATTTCTCAAAATCAACGTACTCTTTTCATAACAGAACTTCGACTTTTTCAGTACAATTGCTTCATTCGCTTTCGCGCTTCTGGTTAGAATATTCTCTGGCAATTTATCAGCTTCGTTCGCCATTTCGATCAAATTTTTCAGAATGTTTGACAAATAAAATATGCCTTATCACCATAGATACGATCGTGGATAGACACGAAAATTATAAAATTATTATTGTTATCTGTTTTAATCATCACCGTTTGCAATTTCTTTCAATTATTATGCATATGATCAAGTATGACATAAAACGTTGAAGGCACCACGGGCATTATGAACACAACGCCCACGGTCGACGTTTTTAGTTCATAATGCCCTTGATACCTTAATAAATATTATTACTTTTTTACTTTTAATACTTTTATTTTTGGCATTTTTACCACTTTTGGCATTTTTGATGCTTATGATTACAAGTTTGAAAGTAATTCAGATCTACATTTAGATCACATTTTTTATTTGAACTTTCGAGAGAATGCAATAAACATTGGATTATTCAATTTTCATGAAGATAAATTTATAAGAAGTAAAATTCAACTTTGGTATGGTTTACAACGTACAGCATTGTTATTACGAGATATTGCGCAATATTGGTGCAAAGATTACATCACTTTTGGTTTGCATTTCCGTATTTGTTTAGATACCAGATGTTATTAAAAAGTTTGTGTACAAAATTTTCCAACAGGTATTTATATTCTACTAATTTGGTAATTTAAGGCTATTACAACTAGTTTTTAAGATATATTTTATATAATTCTAAATTTAAATATTGAATAAATATAGTTTGTACATTTTTTATTTTGACATTGTGGTGAATTTTTTATTGTATACTCGGTTTAGTTATTCCGAGCATAATCAAAAAATAACTTGGCGTCCGAGATAATTTTTATTATTGTTACATTGCAGTTACTATATTTATGTTAAGTGGAAATAATCAAGCAGAAATTTGCGGTAATTACGCAACGGCATTATCTTATATTGAGTGGTTTGGATCTCCGGTTAGTTTAACGATTTGTTACGAGAACACTTACAACACATTTACCTATTTATTAAATTATTTAGACCAGGCACTCTTTAAACGTTATTTATACGTGGTTCCTTTAAAACAATATTATACGTTTAGATTGAATAATTTAAAATACACCATTAAAAAAACCGAATAAAGATAAGTATTTTATTATGTTTGATAATGGTGAAAGTTTACATTTTCATAAACAAACTGTAATTGTCAATTTTGGGAATCGATTAATAGTATATTAAAGTATACTTGGATAAAAAGTTCTTTAAAACACGCTCGAAATAGAGTAAGTGTTTTAAGGACCAGTTATCCACGTATACTTCACGCTATTTTTTTTATTGGTGCACCTTGAAATCATAAACACTAGGATTATTACTACAAAAAATGGAAATAAAAACTAATAATGTAAAATATGTAAATAAAAATTAATATATCTAACAAAACTAACTGTACTTTCTATTTTCATTTATAAAATTAAAAGTGTTAAATAATGTTTAAATAAAGGTTTTGAATTTATTAGTAATATTTTATTTGACGTTACAAGGTACTCCTGTCAGACCAATAATCAAAAAATTATCATTTAGACTTCACGTTTCTCGAGTTGTTGATGTTGCAATGGTAACATTAAAAAACGCGCGTTTTTGAAAGTTCGATTTAAAGACGATAAGGCGTACTTTAAATAGGGAAAATGGAGCACAAATAAAAAAAAATTATGTTAAATGTTAGAGCTTTAACATTCAATAAAAGAAGCGATGATGGTGACGTTATTACATGAGTGGCTAAATCACCAGTTGCGTTCCGATAATGTGAATGTATTACATATATATGTTACGGTTAATCTTCGTAATTTACCGGGAAATGTACAGGGTGGCGAACTAAGAATGCGAGGTACTGTATCTGGGAAACTATCCATCGTAGAGGCTTGCGCAAAAAAAAGTTATTACTAAAACGGCCAATACAAAAACCTGGAAAATATTTTCAAGTTTGTGAAATGGCCGCTAGGGGGCGTAACTGCAATTTTTAATCTAAAAAAGTGATGTTTCTGTGAATTCTGCTGTATTAACCTAATAAAAAAATAACTGATCTTTAAAGTCGAGGATAATCTGAACTTTTTTTGTTTGACACTTTTTGATGTATGTATAAAAATAAAGTGGTGGGGGGTATTCAAAGGTTTCCTTAAATAACCCCCTGTATCTTCGAAACGGCTAAGCCGCTTTTAACAAACTTGGGCGCGTTGAAATGAGTTAAAAATGTTATAATATTTGAAGTTTTGTTAGTTTCACATGTCGTCGCTAGAGAGCTTTGTTCGACATTCCGACAGAAACGGTTAATTTTCGCAAAAAAATTAAATGCATTAGTATGACTTTTTTTCATGAACAAGTAGCTAAATGATGCAGGGTTTTTAATGCCCCCGCAAATGCTCGAAATGCTGACCATCACGCTCTATACATTGCTGAAGTCTCTCATGACTAGACAAAACTGCAGCTTCAATTTCGGCTCTCGGTATGTTACGTATTACGTTACGAATCCGGTTTTTCATATCTTCTCCAGTAGTAGGTTGAGGTTGCTCTCGCACATTAATAGCAAAATGTACAGGGCAACCATCCAACTGCAAATACTATTTTTGCCTTGTTTCCAGAGGCACACAACGGTAATTGATTGGCCAAAAAGTCAAGAAATACATTGCCATTTAGGGGTTGCTCGAAAAAATATGGCCCAATAATTCTGCCTCCCAGTATGCCACACCATACATTTAAACTCCGACGTCCTTGGCGCTGAACTTCACGCAACCAATGGGGATATTCTACAGACCAATAATGCATATTGTGCAGATTCTACTCTCCCGTCACTACTGAAAGTGGCTTCATCGGTCCAAAGAATTTGAAATAAAAATTCTCTATTTTCGCGTATCATGCCTAACATCCAATGGCAATAGTTTAACCTACGATCAAAATCTTCCTCTTTCAAGGCCTGATGCAAAACGACATAATATGGGTGCATTCTTAAAGTAATTAAAAAAAGTTTAAACGAGTACCTATATATTTTGATGGCCATTAGAACTTACCAAAATATTTTGAACCGTTGTCCGTGATATGCCAAACTCAGTGGATAATGCTCTTGTGCTAACCTGAGGATTTCCTTCAATATAGCCCAGTACACGGTTAATATTTTCTTGTGTTCTTCCAATTCTTTGCCGTTCAAACGTAGGCCGAAAACTACCATTGGCTCGTAAGCTCGCCACTAATCGGGGAAAAACTCTTACATCGCAAGGACGCCGATTTGGATATCGAGCCGCGTAAACTCTTTTAGCTACTGCGGCATTCTGAAGACATTCAAAATAAACCGCAAGCATATCAACAGCTTCATTAATCGTAAAACGCATTTTGAAAGCACAAAAATTGCTCAAAATAATGCGAAAGTATTAACTATTGACAATTTGAGGATTATGTATGTTTTGTTTAGGTATCTGTTTCCATTGCCTGCTTCTATTAATTTTATTTTTCGTATATATCCATAGTATATATGCATTTAAACAAACAAAAAATAGGCCTTTCTTATAACTTTTAGCATTGCTTACTTGCCCGTAGTAATTTCAAACAGGGTGCTTTTATTCTCGTGAATAAATTTACAAACATTTAAAATCGCAATTTCTAGGTACCCTATTCAGAGCCGAAATTAAAGTTACAGTTTTGTCTACCCATAAGAGGCCTCAAAAATGCACAGAGTGATGGTCAGCATTTCGAGCATTTACGGGGCATTAAAACCTTCCTCCTTTAAATCGGTCCTTTTAGGGCCACAACTTACATAATAGAAACAATTCCAGAAAAATATAGTTAAAAAATAAAAATTTAAAGGGATTTTCGTATAAAGTTTTCTTTGGCCGATATTTTAGGTTAGGAACAAGATATCGAGATGTGGTTTTCGCGAGCTTGTTTAGGCATCATTTAGCTACTTGTTCATGAAAAAAAGTCATACTAATGCATTTAATTTTTTTGCGAAAATTAACCGTTTCTGTCAGAATGTCGAACAAAGCCCTCTAGCGACGACATATGAAACTAACAAAACTTCAAATATTATAACCTTTTTAGCTCATTTCAACGCGCCCAAGTTTGTTAAAAGCGGCTTAGCCGTTTCGAAGATACAGGGGGCTATTTAAGGAAACCTTTGAATACCCCCCACCACTTTATTTTTAGACATACGACAAAAAGCGCCAAACAAAAAAAGTTCAGATTATCCTCGAATTTAAAGATCAGTTATTTTTTTATTATGTTAATACAGCAGAATTCACAGAAACATCACTTTTTTAGATTCAAGATTGCAGTTACGCCCCCTAGCGGCCATTTCAGAAACTTGAAAATATTTTCCAGGTTTTTGTATTGGCCGTTTTAGTATAACTTTTTTTTGTGCAAACCTCTACGATAGATAGTTTCCCAGAAACAGTACCTCGCATTCTTAGTTGGCCACCCTGTATACATACTCCTTCTGTTAGGTTACACTAGTTTTGTGTATTTAATCTAAAACAATCTTTCTGAATTTTTTTGTGTGCAAAGTAGTTAGATTAGATAAACGAAACTACTGTAATCTAACAGAAGGGATATGTACATTTCGGTAAATTACGAACATTAACGTAACATATATATATATATATATATATATATATATATATATATATATGTAATATATTCATATTATCGGAAGGTAACTTGTGATTTAGCCACTCGCCATTTACATAGATAAGCTACAAAAACGATTAGGCGACTTCTAAGTTTACATGAAGCAGTTGTAATTACCTATATTAGGTGGCGGCACTATCGATGCTTTATGAATCAAACTGCAGTATTCTGGACATACCGAGTGCAGAATTACGGGGAGGGGGCAGGGTTGTAATAATTTGTCATCTTAACAAATACAGAATACCAATTGAAAAGTAAGCTACTACTAATTTCACTAGATAATAACAAAATCATGTTTTACTCAAGGTTTAGGTTTGTAGCTAGTGGGAAACTCAAACAATGAAACAAACCGTGAATGTATTAAAGAAAATAAATAAAGAAAATAATGAAATAGTACAACATACAAAGCTATACTTTGAACAAAATTTTTCGACTTTTGAGTACTGCCCAAGACCGAGAAGCACAATTCATCGAAATTATCTTACATAGATCCTTTTCAGTTTTTATAACCATTAAATCACATAAGCGCTCATCTGCCATTCTTGATCTAATATCATTCTTTATTAATTTTAATATAGAACAAAATTTTCGCTCATTTGTTGCTGTTGAGTAACTGCAAGTTGTTAAATTAAATGCTAATTTTAATCACTTTAGTTGACATGCTTTATCAATTGTCTGGTGCATATTTTCGAAATCAGTGCAATTGTCAAATAAAATTTCTATTTCAGACTCCATAAACATTGGGTTTCTCCTCCTTGTCACAAACATCTCTCAAATTTGGATTCTATTGATATGTTCTCCTTTCTTACAGGAAATTTAAAATCTTAAACAAAGGTTTGATATTGGAGACAAATGTTTGCACGTTCGAAGTCAGCATGTCAATCATTGAATCCAGCACAATTAAAAGTTCACTTCTAAAAAACGACTGCAGGTTTCAGTTGCCTGTTTTCATCAACTCTTCTAGGAGGGATACGTTGTCTGTGATGAACAATGAAATTGAAATGTAAAATTGTTTTAAGTAAGCCGTATAATTTTGTTTTCGTATTTGTATCGATTCCTAGAGTGCTTAAAATTTCTCTTAATAAATCCACAATTAATTCTAAGGAATCATTTATCGCTTCAATCGTTTCGGTTCGGACTGTCCATCTTGTTTGGGATAAGTTTTTTAACGGAAGTGAATTTTGAACATCATCCAATTTGGCTTTCAGGTGTTGGAATCGTTTTGTGCTGTGCAAAAAACTTCAAAATGGCTAGCAATTATTTTACTTGAATTGATACTATGTTCCACAGCTGCAGCAGTTCAGTTGTTACGGGAAAAACTGGGAGTAGAATCTGATGTAACCGATAAGGACGGACGGATGGGGGGGGGGGCGAAAGCTCAATGGTTAGGGGTGGGTGTGATATTAATTAGATTGTAGGATAATTCGTAAAGAATAAGTCAAAATAGGAGAAAGTCAAGAATTAAAGGGCTCTAGTTTGTTCATAATCGAAAATATCGAGATCTAAGCACCTAAATGCGAGTAGTCCATAGCAAAGTTCCAAACAAACAAAACACTTGCTTACCTTATGTCGCATTAACCAGGTGAAGCGGGAAAATAAAAGCCCCGGTGCGATGCGCTCTGTAAAAGCTACAAAATAAAATGACGTGCAAGAAGACCAGCTTATAAATTATCAACCTTATTTACTCTAATTCTATTTTAGCTTAATCCTTATCAGTGAAATTCTATATCTTAAAAGAACTAGTAGAATAATCAAACTCTCCTAAACTGTTAACGTTAAAAACTTTCCTCAAAATTATAAATATCAATACTGAAATGGTAGCCACTGCAAGGTAGTGTAACTCAAAATTTGCTATTAAAATAATTAGCAACAAGAACGTAATCAAAGCTATTTTATCCTCTAAATTTATATGAATCGCAAAAATCACACGTGATCTTACATACAATAATGAAATAATACGCTCAAGATTCATTATATATATTTCTCTATATATACAGGGCGAGTATTTAGTGCGGGATTGGTCGATTATTCCGTTAGAGTACACCAGAAAAATAAAAAATTTACATGAATCGCAAAAATCACACGTGATCTTACATACAATAATGAAATAATACACTCAAGATTCATTATATATATTTCTCTATATATACAGGGCGAGTATTTAGCGCGGGATTGGTCGATTATTCCGTTAGAGTACACCAAAAAATAAAAAATTTATATGAATCGCAAAAATCACACGTGATCTTACATACAATAATGAAATAATACGCTCAAGATTCATTATATATATTTCTCTCTCTCTCTCTCTATATATATATATATATATATATATATATATATATATATTTATCTACATATACAGGGCGAGTATTTAATGCGGGATTGGTCGATTATTCCGTTAGAGTACATCAAAAAAAGTTATTTACAAAAATTGTAGATAACGATATGCTCGTTATTTGGAAAATATGCCGATCTCTACAGGGTGATTCATAACTACGTGGTAACACAAACATACAATTTTTTTAATGGGACACTGTATATTTCCTCATATTTAGATTACTTTTATAATCCCTGATCTTACAATAGTGTGAAAATTAGTTTTTTTCTCCATTACTCCAATAACAAAAATCGTAATTAAGTCCGTCCATTAACTAAGTACTCACCATTACATATTGATAAGAACTGAATTAAGTATTATAAATAAACACATCAAAAATGTCTAAGGAACATAACTTTTTTCCTTTTTCCTCGCAAGAACTAAATAAATTTTTTGAAAGATATACCGGTCGATTCACAAATTTATGCTCTATAAAATAGAGTAGTATGCCGTGAAAATTGATCTGTACAGAAAACTGTTTTATTTACGCAAAACTGAAACACGTTCAATTCTGTCAATTTAGATTCTCATAATCTTTAGTTAAACTTGTAATCAAAGTAAAAAATTAACAAAACACAATTGTTTTGATTAACTCTGATTATGGAACGTCAACCATTATTACGTATTCAAATGTTAATTGCCGTGAATACGATCGAGGGCGGTCTTTCTCAAGCCGAAGTTGCGCGTCATTTCCACGTATCACGAAGTGTGATTTCGCGATTGTGGCATCGATATGAAGAATTTGGAAATGTAGCATAGAGGTCGTCAACGGGAACTACACCTGCACAAGAACGGTATGTTGCTCTATTAGGTCGCAGAAATGTGTATTCTACTGCTCGTTGGGGCCTTGGCAAATGCGCACAATGTGAATGTGTGTAGCCAAACTATCAGAAATAGACTACACGATATTGGTTTACGCGCCAGGCGTCCTTTGAGGGTTCCTGCATTACGTCACGGAAATTGAGGGTTCTAGTGGGCACAAGAACACGTGAATTGGGGCATTGAAGGATCGGGCTTAGTGCTATTCACAAATGAATCTAGGTTTTGTCTCTATCCTGATTAAGAATGGAACATATTACCACAAAACTTACTAGATACTTTAATTTTAAGTATGCCCAAAAGTTGCCAGGTTTTGTTTTTATTTCTTGTGTAAAAATCGTTTCTTATGTTAAGCATTTTAAGGAAAACTAGTAACGGCCTTTATGTTTGTATCATTACTTCTTCATTCGAAAATCAAAGTTCAATAAAAATGGCATAACTTCATTGTGAACTCAGCAAGGAATACAACGGTACCTCAGTTTTTAAAATCCAATTAAAATTGATGAAAATACGAAGGAAAAACTTAGTGTTCCTTAGACATTTTTGATGTAATTATATCGTGATTCGTAATGAATGTCACATAAATATAATGTTAGAGTTTGACTATTCAGAATGAAAATTGTTTATGATGAACCAAAATTAAAAAGAGTTAAGAGATTGCCGTTAATTATAAATATTATTATTAGTCTGTATTAAAACGCACCTTTTAACACCTGTATATTAAGATTAATTAGAGATAAGTAAACTGAAGCATTCAAAAATAGAATTTAAAACCCCGTCAATATAACTAAGAGAGCCTTAAATTAATGCAGTAATTAATAATTAACACCGTTCTTATAAATTAATTGATTTCTTGGAAAATTGCATTGTTAAATAACATTTTCGATATAAATAAGTAAAGTTAAACCTGGAATAATTTCTATCATATGAACGAGGTAAACAACTATAATAGGAACTGTAATCTCGTTCCCATTGTGTAAAGAAACTATTTTTAATATTGCATTCCAGCCGTTAACATATATGCATGAAAGAATCCACTTCTGTAAATTTTGAGTTATAATTACACAAAAGTGACCGTAAATATTAATTAAAACATTCTGTGCAATAAGTATTTTTTGTTAGTAGAAACCGGTAAAATTTTATATCAATCGTTCCGTCATTTCACAAATAATAAGTATTAATTCATTAATTGACTTAATATTAATTAAAAAAACTTGTTACGTTGCCGCCTCATCGTGGAAAACCTGGAATTTACAGCTGCTCCTCCTTTTAATATTTCATACTCTATGTAGGCAAGTGCCACGGCCAAATGGTTATCTTTCGTTCTCACTGCGTTAAGTAAACAGATCGAAAACTGAATTTTTTAATGAATATGAGGTAAAGAGTAGTTAAACTTCATTAATATAATTAAAATTAATAAATACTCACTTTGTAATCAAGTTTAAAAATTAGTTCATTTGTTTTGATACAAGTAGTAAAAAAATTACTTTGATACTGATCACCGCTTCTATTTAAACCGGAAGCATTAAAATTTGAATAAATTAATAGAGTTCGTATTTATTAATAATCATTCATTTTTCATTAACCACTGGTAAAAAATTTTGTTTGTCAAGGGGACCTGTGACCTTTGTCAATTACAGTATCCGCCGTCCGTTCGAACTAATTTTGTTTTAGGTACATCTTCTACCACAGGATAAGACCCTGAATATTTTCCTTCACTGAGACACCTGCGCAGCCGTTTGGAAACCGCACATGTTCAGAATTGGACCCAAAGGCCGCCTGGACATTATCTTATCTTTGGGTTGCGCCCGAATCCGTGTCCAACCTGTAGAGCGAACAACCGTTGTCCGCGAACCACCTACAAGTCGACACCGAAATAAAAAACAAACACCGTAACTATTTTAAATAAACTTTTCCAAACGAGTCTTAATTTTTGTATTGGTGGTCATTGAGGGCAGGCTTCAGTTGCGACCACCGAAAAACCCTTTACAATATGAGGTTGTACATAACCATACAGAGTATTTAAAGAGTCATGACGATTTTTATATCGAAATCGCTCTGAAATAAACACTATGTATATGGAAAAGTAATAAATAAATAATTGTTTATTTTACACAATAAGGTAAACAATATGTACTAGTATTAAAACTAACTGTAACAAAAATCGTCGACGAATATCTGTATACAGGGTGAGCTAAAAAAGAAAATTACGGTGTTTTCAAATTTTTACTCCCCTATATTTTATTTTCTCAAAGATTGGAATTGTTATACCTTTTCATTCTTATGAAGCATTTCCTTCACGTCAATTCAATACTTAATACCTCAATACCTCGGCTGTAAACATACTTCACAAACATAAAATGGATCCCTACCACATACAATTACATAAAAAATTAACAGACGATGATTATCCTCGAAGATTAGTTTTTTGTGAATGGGCTCAGGAATAAATCCGTGGTGACAGATTTTTTTCGATTTTGTGCGTTTTGGAGATGAGGCTACATTTCACAAAAATGAAACAGTCAATAGGCATAATTTTCACTACTATGCAAGAAGCAATTCTTACTGTAGTAATACTCATAGTGAAATTAGGTGGTCTATAAGCGATTGAGATGGTATTGTTGGAAACTATGTAATTGGTCCACATTTTCTTGACGGCCGTGTGACTGCTGGTATATATCTAGATTTTCTAAATAATCATTTGTCATTGACACTTCAACATGTTCCATTGAATATTCGACAAAGAATGTGGTTTTTACACGATGGTGTTCCACTTCATCACACTGCTGCAATTCACAACCATCTAAATAATCATTTTCCTGTGAGGTGGGTAAACAGAAGAGGACCAACTGCATGGCCCGCTCGATCATCGGAGTTGTCAAAAATTGATTTCTTCATGTGGGGTTACATAAAAAACCGTGTGTACCACAAACCTCCAACAACACCAGATGATATGAAAAATAGGACAAGAGAAATTTTTAATAGTATTGATTAAGAAATGTAGTCCATTCATTTGAAAATTGAGTATAAACTTGAATAGACGTTTTAGGTGGACATTTACTCTAAACTTATGATATGAAACGTTTTGTTTAAATCACATTCATCTAGAAATTTCCTACCTTCATTACATATTGTTATATATATATATATATATATATATATATATATATATATAAATATTGGATAAATTTTTTTCTTGACATGAGAGGGAGAGGGAGCAAAGCGCGTCGGGTACTGCTAGTACTTTACTAATAAAATGGGCATATTAGTGGATTTTGGTAAATATCTTGATAATGGTGCAGAATTTTAATACACTTGTAATACAAAAAATATTTGCATTTAAATTTTGCGTTAGATAGTGAAATAATCTACAGGGTGCTTTATTTGAAAATCAAGAAAAACTGGTTTTTTTAGAACCAAATTTTGGACACCCTGTATAAAATAAGAAAAAACTATTTAATGTTAAAGTACAGTTAGACTTCTTGTATTAAAATTGACTGATTTGATTGATTGATTCATTTGATTGAGATTGATTTGATTACTTGATTTGTTTGAAATTGACCTGATTGATTGGTTGATATTGATTTGATAAATGATGAAATAAACAAGTTATTGTATAATGCTTGTTTTTCCACAATTCTACTCTGATAAATAAAAATTCACAAATGCCTTAATGAAAATGATCAAACGCTTGGGGTAATTTGTATGAATCACCAAACCCGAATCTGAAATCAACATCTCAGATTTGCAACTTTTGCCAAAATACAGCAGTTACCTTAACAGTAATTGTGAGTTTGAGCTGAAGATATATAATGCGTTTTTGCTGCTGACGGGTTACTTGAAGAGTTTCATAGACAATAATTCTAAGCTAGTAATTATAATTAATATCTTACGCAATGTATTTATGCGATTACATTGCATCTCTAATTAATTTTGTTTGTGCTAGCTAATACTCAGATATTTTTATTTCAAACCAGCACCTGTGGAGTTTCAAATCTCACTACAACAAATAATACGGAGCCATTTCAAAAATTTCATCCATTACAATGCATCAATCAGTTAGTTTTACTAGTTTTAAAAATATTCTTTTTTTCTTGCTTGTTTGGTGTATTTGCAGCGGCCTGTTGGTTTATGGTTTAAAAAATAATCCATTAGATGAGCCCCCACTGTTTTTCTTGCTTGTTTGACGTATTTGCGGCGGCCTGTTTATTTTGTTCCTGGGTTGTGTGACTTTAACATTTTATCAACTGTAATACCATATCACGTAATGACATGTTAGGTAACTAATATTTGCGAGATGATACTTGTACGTAAATATGTATGCAATGTATTGTTTACGTTCAGTTGTCAACTCACCAATTCAATTGTTGTATAACAATATAATTAGTGGTTTATGTAATACCCATTAAGTGCGTTTTATTATTATAATTTCTTTTTACGTTAACAGTGTATTTAAAATCAACGGTATATTTTCTCTTTATCTTGCTTATCTTTTTTTAACCTCAAAATGGGACCTTTGTTTTCTTTTAAATATCCTCTAAATTGAGCATGTGATTAAACTATACATTAATCGTAACAAGTATAAATTTTGATATACATCTTTTCGGGAATACAAATTAGCTTCCTAATTATTTATTTTAAAAAGCAGTTTGTATTTAATTTGTGGATTTAACCATTAACCATTGTTGATTTGTATATAATAAACTATTAGAACCTTTTATCTTTTTATTTCAGATCAACTGCGGAAATAGGGGCCGTAGGTATGACCCCAGGACAAGTTTTGGTGGCCTAATGCTGTCTTATGAGTTGGTATGGAGGCCCTAGTATTAGAATGCTATTTCAAACTTTAAGTTTTCACTCCATAATAATTACAGAAATCTACATCTACTTTTTAAAATAAATCAGTAGATGGAACCACGCGCACAAACAAGTGGGCCGGTGCAGTGGGGTTAAGACTTGTGACAAGTTTAGGAGTCCTAACGGTGTCTTATGAGGTAGTATACGGGCCCCCTTATTAGAATAATATTTCCAATTTCCCGCTATAAGAGTTAAATCTACTTTACCAATACACTACTATGTGAAGCCATGATCAACCTCTATTACATTGATTAGTTTTAAAAATACATCAGTAGATGGCGTCACAAACAATCAAGGGGGCCAGACAAGAGGCCCCTTTATTAGAATACTATTTCAAACTTCTAGTTTTACCGCCATAGTAAACAAGGGGGGGGGGGCAAAGACTCGACAAGGGGCGAAGACTCTAGAACAAGTTCCGGAGTCCTACAGCTGTCTTGCATGAGGGCCCCCTTATTAGAACACTATTTCAAATGTCCCGCCATAACGATTACTTGGGACCTACATGTACTTATAAAAATATACCGCTAGGTGGAGCCATAATCAACCTCTATTACAGAAAACATTCATTAGTTCTAGAAATACACCACTAGATGGCGCCACAAACAAAACCAACAAATCAAAATACATAGCTTTAGGCTGGAGGCTAGGGGGAATCTAGGAACCCATCAGAAACCAGTGGGCGCACCCTTAGGCGGTTTGGCCTAACCTAGGCCCTCCAATCAGAACGCTTTATGCGCACATTTGCCTACACTCCAGGAGTTGGACTGCCAAAAAGGCTCATAATACTGCCAAAAGGGCCCTGATTAGGGGCGAGGACCATAAATACGTCAACAAGGAGTTGAAAATAGCGCCCGAAGACAAGCCGACAAAAAGGGGAGGGAAATGGATGTGGCCGAATTGTGAAAGTGGTCGAGGCTTATGACATCACAAAAAACAAAATGGCGGCGAAAGTATTCTACTCACATAATGTCAATGAATTTGTAAACTGTAAATATTTGAAATTCTTTACGACAAGAACCCAGGTTGATTATTGATTAGTTAATCATTTTCTTTTACAAATTAAGAAATAATCAATTTTATCCCCTCTATCGCAAGTAGAAATCCGACGAAAAGCTTTTCGGCGATAGAGTTCTTTGTTATCTACGGGTCGCCCTCCAGAAATCAATCAACGATGTTTGTATGTCAGTAAGTACCATTGCCCGTTTACTTCTTAATTGCATAAAACAGCGCATCACACTTAAAATATCGGATTTCGGCGCTTCAGACACAACTACACCATATTATGCACAAACAGAAGCGTTGTCGCAGGAAAGTAAGTACTGCGCCGTTTCTTAACAACACCGGAAAGAGGAAGCAATCCTAGTCTGCGGACACACACAGTTTCGCTAGAAGAAACAGGATGTTTGCCCTTGTTCACCAGTGACTTCCGACTACAGGCACCTATACACGCCGATTAGATAAAATAAACGCGAAGGGCGTGATCGTGTACAAAAAGGTCATTTTGTAATAAAACTTGTTATAAAAGTACGTTGTAAAAGTTAACATTACTTCTATTTACTTTCCTGTCCAACATAACTATTTCTAAGCGCAGTTTATAATGGAGGCATTAGAAATTCGAATTTCGCGCTGTTATACGAAATTAGATGGTTATTGGTTAATTGTGTATAAATGTAATTAATATTAAGATAAAAAGCTTGAGCTTGTTTCGATGAGTATTTGGTAAATTGGAAAGCTTTTAAATATACGCAATTTGCGGGGATGACTTTTTTGTAAAAGGGAGCAAGTGGAGATGATGTTATAGTGAGGTGTATTTGTTAGTCAGTCGCGCTAAGTAAGCGATCAAGAAATGTCGCCTCCAGTAAGCAATCGGAGTTGGTTGAAAAGCGATTGCTGCAGCTTGATTTATGCTGCAATTAATATTGTAAAATTATAATGAAAATTCAGTTAGTATTGTGGTAAGAGAATATATATGATATTTTCCTTACTAATGCGAGGAAAAGCTAAAAAGAATTAAAAGTGCAAATGTTGTCAATTTGACGATAATAAAAGATTGCGTAACAGTTTACAATAGTGTTTTAAGTGCATTTTGAAGGTGTTTCAAGTTGATGTTTTGATAGCGAGTGATAAATGTACAATAAGACAATCGACCCGATTAATAGATCGATATATAAAGTATAATAACTAAAAAACATTGATAATGAAATCATGGTCTTCCGTAGCTCGCTTGCAGTTTGTTGCGCACGCCGTTTGTAATTAAAACTGAACAATTAAGTAAAAACTATAGTGTAAATATATCGAGCATTTATTCACTAAAATCATTAACTGATGAAAGAAAATTAGAATAGTATTCATCCCCAACAAAGATCCAAAGAAGATATTGAAAAGAACAGAGAGCAAGCCGGCAGCAGTCTATAATCTATTTGAGGCCCTTTCACCGGTCCAAGTAACGCAAGCATTACGTCACCAGTTCGAACAAAGTCATAACAAGTAAGAACTTTTAGATAGTATAAATAAACGAAAATTGGTGTTTTATTTATTTTTAAATTTATGTTTAAATACAAACTCTGAACGAAACTATATTTCGTTGATCATTTGAAAAGGATTGTTTTTGCATGTTAATATTAAGAAAATACTAACATAGAATTAGAATTATTTTTATATAATGCTGTAAACAAACAAGTCGGCATATAGGATTTGACGTAATTAAATATTATCACTTTTGATTCATTTTTATTATTGACTGCTACAAATCTTAAAAGCTTAAACAAACACTGCGTGTGTAAATACTGAAGAAGGCAAGTTCAATTAATTGCAAAGTACAGGTAATTAATAACCTCAGATTGGGGATAATTTTGATGAACGATAACGATAACCATTTAACCCATTGTTAAGCTAGCTGGAGCGTCCCGATACAAGGAAAAAAAATTTGTTGAGTAATTATTAAAGTTCATTTACACGAACAGAAACGTGATAATAATAAAAGTAAAGTTTAGTTAATGAATGTAATCTTTATAAATTAAAATCACGTTGAACCGTTTCACATTTTCATAAAAATAATACACAATTTTTATTCAATAATTTTGAAATTGTAAAGGATTGAAAAAGAACTCAAATATTATTCATTGTAACCAGGTGTAAGCAAGCAAGGTAATAATCGCAGGTAACACCCCATTACAAAATAGCCCCCAACAGTAGGGCGAACAAAGAAAACTATCACAAAATGGTACTCAAATGTAAGGCCCATTACAAATTTCACAAATTCCCGATATTCCAGAAGTATTTCTTGAAGATTAAAACCCAGACTATAGAATTTATTTAAATTCCCTTGTTCATTTCTTGTGTAGAAATCTGTCGGCTTTTCCTTAATCCTGATAAATATTTATTAAGGAAAAACAAAAATCCCAGTATATTTACCACGGGAAGGTAAACCACTTTCTGATAAGGGTTAAAACCCGCGTAGTATAAACCACTTCTCCTGTAAGACTTGAAGTCTCTTGTTTTGTTTTAATTAAGAACCGTTGTTTAACACTTAGAGTGTCCCCTATTAACCAGAATTAATTATTTGACCCTGCCAGTAAAAGAGTATCAAAGAACCTGTCCTGTATATATTCCAATAACCCGATATCTCGTCAAACTTAGTCCCGATCAGATTGGTTAAAGAAAGTCCCCAAGCAATTTACACGCCAAATGTTTCTCTTAATAAAAAAATCCATTTGGTCAGAGGCACTAAAATAATACCTAATAAATCACTATGGGTGATCCAGCAAGCGTCCTAAATATTTTATAATAAAATGCAGTTTCATACTCTTTCCTATTGCAACGAACCGTTTTATAATAGCAATGCAGTTAACAATTCGTCCTCTACAAAGTGTACATAATTTCATTACCATTAACTTAATCCCATTAATATAATCCCGTAACCGATTATTAGCATCTTCTCCTATAAATAATAAATCTAAGTTTTCCTGTTATAATTATCCAGTCATTAAAACTAGGATCATGTATATAGTAAATATAAGTGTAAAAACCGCAAAATATCAAATTAAATACGTATGTTTATAAATATCATTTTATTTCTAAATAATATTAACCTGGAAAGAATTCCTACAGAAATTTATAACGTTTTGTATACAAGCTGATAACATTGAAAAAATAGTCTTTTTAAATATTTCAACATTTGAGCTAAGCCGAGGTCGAGTAAATTAGGATTGTGTCAAATTTGCACCAGTTAATTCTTTACATTGCTACCATGCTTGATGGAATCAAAGCTATATTTAAATTAGGTTACACATAGTTTGTTTAATTAACCATACAAAGTAAAACAGAACAATTGTGAAATTAGTTTTTCGGAATACAATTTTTATTAATTCACAACGGGCATAATTAAAACCACTTTTGTTTTATTAAAGATTGATAATCAAAGCTCTTGAAACGTGTTTGTTTATATATTAACTTATTATTTTAGAATACATTAAGGATATTTACATCAATTAGTAGTTTAATTAGCAACAAATCGATTTGAATTCACCCCAACGACATGAACTACTCAAACAAACCGGAAAGTAATTTGCTAAATACTCTTAAAACAATTCAATTAAATAGGTAATGGTTCAGTACAGCTGAGTTACTCATTGAATTACCCAATAATGAATAAAACGTATACTTACACGAATGTGTTATAATTACTATTCTTCAAATGAACATAATTGTAAATGCCACGTAGGCCACTAATAGTTAACATACATTAAACGAGTAATCGTATTCAGCAATGACCGAATTGCAAAATAGAGAAGTTACTTTTCTCTAAATACGAGCGAATGAACTTCTGCATTTCTTATAAGTACTGTATAAGTAAAATACGCATCTGTTTTCTTATCTCCAATAAAAAAGCTAGTTTGCCTCTACGAATGGTAGAATTTATTTTGAAATTGTTACAGTACCCAAGCTATTAGTAAAGAAGAAAATGACCACAAAATAACACAGGCTACAAAGTTATAAATGAAAGTACTTGAAAAACACAGTACGTCACATTTCGCTTAAACTAAATTATAAAAAAATACATGCTACAACTCGTGTGTGATTTTTTTAAAGTAAGAACTGTAAATGTGAAACACGCTCCACAAATAATCCGTTTGAAATAATTTTTATAGTGCGAAACTTTGTCACATCAACTTCATTACTAAAATGCAATGCAGTAAATTTTTAATTAACCAAATATTAGCGTGCAACAAACATAAAGTTATAAAAGAGTTAAATTTTCTACGACATTCAACGTTTACAAAATTAAATTAAAACCTAGAGATGGCAAATTTAACAATGCTTTTCTAAATTGCTTCTCAAGCTATGTGCAGAGCTTGAAGCAGCCATATTTACTTGATTCTATTAAAAACCACCGCACAGTTCTAAGTTGATTAAGTACCTATTTATTAAATTTTTTTGCTCTATTTTCCTACTTTAGAGTGTAAGCTGTAAATAAAATGAAAAGAATAAATACCTTTTCTGTTTCCGTGTCTGAACATTGTTTGGTCGGTCGATATTCTGGGGCGAGATAACTCGAAAGATGTGATGGTGGACCACATCTTAGCAAGACTGGGTTTTGAAATAATTTTACACGTCCTCGACTTGATAATAAAAGTGTCGACGGTGATACTAGTGGAATACATGCTCCACCTGATGCTCCATCTGGAACAAAATTAATAAAATTTAGTTTAATACTACGATACATTTATTCAGAGCGTATTGTGTGACAAATTGTTTATATAAAATTCGTTACTCCACCAAATTACTAACTATGGATGATTATTATAAATCTGAAACAATGGATAACAATCAATTACATAAACAACATTCCACACATATGAATTGAAAAGTAAATAAAATTTGCAACACGTAGAAGTTTGCGTGCGTTACACATATGAGTAATAAAAATTAGATTATGTAATTATTATTATTAGATTATACAAAAGCTGCCTGTAATCAACTTCAACTTCAGATGTTTTAATTGTAGGTATCATAAGACATTGTGGTGTTTAACCTTTTTAAATTTGGGAATAAGACAAAGTTCGTGGTGCCTAATATCACATAAATTCATTTTCCTTCTCCCAAGTGGGTCTTGACAATAAATTTATGCAATCATCGCATTTTTTTTACTGTAGCATACTAAATTATTCCATTGACTCAACATCCACGTCACGTTCAGAAGACATTTCCGATGGGGCTGGAAAAGAAAAATAAAATTCAATAAAATAAAGAGAATTATCGCAGGCGATCACAGTCAGGAGTGTTAAAAAACAACAAGATGTGCGAGTTTGATTTACATTAAATAAGGTAACGTTACCAGATAATGAGCGGAATTACGTCAATAATATATGATGGATGCTAGATAAAATTGAGAAAGTGTAGATGTGTAGTTAGGAATAAACCCATTTCTTAATGTATTCTCTATTTCGTGGGTGTAAATAGGATCGTTGATAACGTTTCTAAAAAATACGTTAATGCGGCTCTATCTTGCGGATGTCTTACTGGTTCTACATCAATCCTTGAAAAATTGGCAAAGATTGTTCATTTCGACAAACAAGGCGTGGTAAAGCTCGTTAAATGAGCTGTTGAAGAAAACCCACGAATAAGGCAAACCAAATTTGCAAATGTTTTCGTAGTAAGTTGAAACTTACTACGAAAACCTTTGCAAACCACTATATGCATTAGGTACTCAAGATGGAAAAAAAAATTTAAAATACTTAAAATTGGGCACCACAAACTTTGATTCATCCCCAAAGTTAGACATGGAGGTACATTTTGTATAACAATATACAACAGCTGTTAGAGAAAATAATTGAATCAATGCTAAACAATAAAAAATACTTAAAATCGGGCACTATGAAATTTGATTTTACTTCTCATCCATAAACACATAAATACCTAAGTCCACCTCGCCCCGCACCCGCGCAAGCGTTCGCACATACCCGATCACGCAACCGATTACAGTATCGAGCAATACACAGTTTGCTTCAATAGAGCAGTTATAATACAACTTATTTGTAATAAATCTGAAATTGTAATTACAGATAGTGAGTGTAAAGCTGCCAGTAAAATTATATCATCGCAAGTACATTACAGAATAAAACTACTCAGATATGCTCCTTTACTTATTAAAAATGTTGTTTGATCATCATTGAAGATATTTTCGATGCCGTAAGTACGATGTGATGAGAAAAAGGTGGTTTATTACTTATTTTACCTTTGTGCTACCCAGAAGTACGTCCACATAACAGGTTCTATAACGTACATAATATAATTAAATCTATCTGAGAGGTAGAAGTCACAATGAACCCCTGATACATAGATAGATAGATAGATCCCAAGCCTGGGATTTAAAAAATACGTCAAATGTACCCTGCAAAAGCCGAAATGGTTAGAAAAACGAAACAATCGAAGAAATAAGCGCTTAGTGAACACAATTCTGTCTTAAAACATCATTAATTAAAGAATTAAATAAAAAATTATTATTAATTTTATTAAATACATAAATAAAAAGTTTACCTCGAGTAGGATTTGAACTTACGATCTGTACTTTGCTAGAGTACCGCGCTAACCAACTGCGACATCAAGGTTTAAGCCCCAATCGATGTAAATTTTGTCTTTATGTATGTAGAACTGATGTAAATTCTAATTATTCTTTCATAACAAAAACTTATAATAAAGAATTAAATTAATTAAGAATTAGAAGAACCTGCCGTACCATAACGATTTTCAACTTAGCTTCTATACTTCCTTCCCATATCACCGTTCTAACAAAATTTGATGTATCTTACCACGAGTGAAGAAGTATGACCAACATACGCAACAATAATTTCTGCGAATCCTAGCTGAAGCTTGTAATCTTCCGTGTGTGCGTTCTCTTTTACACATTCTTATTCGATTTGTTTTATATTTTGTATATTCTGATTCTACTTATTTTATTTCTTATTTCGCTAGTATTTCTGTTCTGCACTTAATAACGATAACCAAGATGAAACTATCAGCTCTCCAGGTAAAAACTTCGGAAGTAAAATAATCATCGGTTCGGATTCCCTGGAGACATGCTCGTGTAAAGATCCAGATCCTTATCCTAAAAATCCAAAGATCCCGATCCTTATCCTCATTAACTTTTCTTAATTAAATCCTATAAATTCCAGCAATTGTATTCGTATATGTTCAAAATCCGTCAATTGTGTACCAATCCCACCGTTTCCAATGCCTGCCAATAAAATTTGCAAAAATATTTTCCTTCCATCCGACTCTGTCCCTCTAAAAGCGGCCGCAAATTTAAATTCATTTTCTTCTCTTTCGAGAAATCAATCAAAAACCAGCTTTATCCGCTTCCTAATAAACCAGAACGCCTGAATCTAACTTACAAATACACAACCAGTACACGTTCAACCTTGAAGACGGCACACATAATCAAATTACACGCCGCTTCCAACCAGCCAACCTAGCCGCAAATTCGCAGGTTCTCGAAGCGTGCGTTTTGTACCTTATCTGCACGTGTTGGTCAACCAACGTAGAGCCTACTCAATCTTTTCCAAGTTGTCGGTGAAAGCTGCACGATTCGAATACTTTCCATCTTCAAGCTATCGATGCAAACTGTGTACGGCTAGAATTCTGGCAGCTTTGGGCGTAAGCCCCAAGTTATCCTGTACAACACTCCTTTTAAGCAGAATAATCAAACGCATTACACATATACAAAATACGACAAATACATTTAATATTTCTCCTGTATATACCAGAAACATATTTTATTTCCCGTTCATTTTACATTATTTATTTTCAAAACAAATTTAGTTCCTGTCATTACACAAAAACATTTTAATTTTTCTGTTTAAATAAACGTAAAATTTATATTCTTTAACATAAATTTTACCTTATAAACTTTCGCAAAGAGTAATTCCATTGAAAAGAAATTGGTAAGGATAATATTTTATGCTTACATCTGTATAACTTTATTTAAGTTTGATAAAATTTAATCAATCAAGGTTAGAGTAACAAAACGTAGTTTTCCGAATTCAATCTTTTAATAAAAATATAAAGTTTTATTTACCGCATTGAAAATTACGCTAATTTATATAGACAAAATTACAATTGAAATAAGTAAATATCGTAATTGCCCATTTACTATTATTAATATCTAATAGAGACCAGATTTAATTTTTTAGTTAAATATAAATAAATACATTTATTATAAGTTTTGTTATGAACGAATAAGTTCAAAGGTAAATATGTAATTAAAAATTATTATTAATTTTATTAAATACATAAATAAAAAGTTTACCTCGAGTAGGATTTGAAACTACGACCCGTACCGCGCTACCAACTACGCTATCAAAGTACAAGCCCCAATCGGTGTAACTTTTGTCTTTATGTATGTAGAACTGATGTAAATTCTAAATATAATGAGATTACAATCAAATTACTTATATTAATGGAATGTGAGCTTGCAATATCGCAAGGATTCACACACACCAAAGCATTTTGACTAATATTAATTTATTATAAGTTTTGTTATGAACGGATAAGTACAAAGGTAAATATGAAATTAAAAATTATTATTAATTTTAATTAATTAATAATAATTTTAATTACATAAATAAATAAAGGTCACCTATTTCAAATAGAACCGCTGAAATCTACATTGTAATTATTTCCAGGCGTCAATATAAATCACACTTGAATACAGAATGTTTCTATACACTATAAATTAACCAGAACAGAAACAAACACACTCGTAGAAAAACACCCCAAGCATAATTTATTATTAAAAACACCCCTTAATAAAACAAATACATTTTGAATTAAGAAAACTCCCCAGTGTTCAGATACAAATACAACCACCCTTATCAATCATAAAATTTGATAATTTACTCCATCAAATTATTAAGGAATTGATTTTAGGCCACAAAAACCCTGCAAATACTAACTTGTTTGATTATAGAGCAACGATTCGAAGGAAGAATCAACCCGCTGTTCATCAGGGCCAGGAGAGTTGCCTAGAGCCGGCCACAGACTATCAGTTACACCTAACAGGCACGCCTGACAGGTACATCTGTCAAGTGTACCTGTTACCTGCGGAACACACAGTCTTCATGTATACCAAACTTGTCAGTTCACCATCATGGATCCTTCAGGAGATGATGTGCTTTATCTCTCGTTATTTTTTGTAATTTTTGCGACACGTAAAAACAAACGCAAACAATGCTGTAAGGAATGGTTGCAGAGAAGAAATAAATCTACCCATATCAATCTCCTTAACCATCTGATTATCACAATTTCCTGCGCATTAACGAATCAGTGTACAACGAGTTACTGTCACTTGTATCTCCTTTGATTAAGAAGAAAGATACACAAATGAGGGCAGCTACATCCCCACACGAAATACTGGCAGCTACTTTGAGATTCTTAGCAACTGGACAACCGTATGAGTGTCTCAAATATTCAACTAGGATTTTACCATAATCTCTTGGACAAATTATTCCTGACACATGTGTGGGCCTGTACAAAGTTCTGTAGAAATACCTTAAGGTATGTACCTCTATTTTTGTTTGTTAAATCTTTAAACTATAAAATAGAATGTTTAACAATAGGACACCTTTTAATAAATCATAAGGAAAGAAAAAATGAAAAGTAAACTTTTATTATATTTAAACAAACTTTTTATTTTCATTTTATTTAAACTAGAAATATCAAACTATCCAAACTTTTGCAAAAAGTGGTGCAGACATACTGGTTTGATGGAAGAAGCCGCCACGGGAAGTAATCACACCCTTTGATATGTTGCATGTAATAATTGTGTATCATTAAAGAGTTATTATTAATTCACTCATTCAAAAGTTTCAATGAAATTTGATAAAAAATTTTCTGCTGTTTCTGAATTGTTTTGAGTTTTGTTCTTGATGCATGAATGGTGCGGTAGCTGGTGTGTAATGTTGTGGACTTGGTGTGGAAGTTGGTGTGTAATGTTGTGGACTTGGTGTGGAGTTGGTGTGTAATGTTGTGGACTTGGTGTGGGAATTGGTGTGTAATATTGTGGGAGTTGGTGTGTAATGTGGTGGACTTGGTGTGGAACTTGGTGTGTAATGTTGTGGACTTGGTGTGGGAGTTGGTGTGTAATATTGTGGGAGTTGGTGTGTAATATTGTGGACTTGGTGTGGGAGTTGGTGTGTAATGTTGTGGACTTGGTGTGGGAGTTGGTGTGTAATGTTGAGGACTTGGCGTGGGAGTTGGCGTGTAATGTTGTGGACTTGGTGTGGGAGTTGGTGTGTAATATTGTGGGAGTTGGAGTGTAATGTGGTGGACTTGGTGTGGAACTTGGTGTGTAATGTTGTGGACTTGGTGTGGGAGTTGGTGTGTAATATTGTGGGAGTTGGTGTGTAATATTGTGGACTTGGTGTGGGAGTTGGTGTGTAATGTTGTGGACTTGGTGTGGGTGTAGGTGTGTAATGTTGTGGACTTGTTGTGGGTGTAGGTGTGTAATGTTGTGGACTTGGTGTGGGAGTTGGTGTGTAATGTTGTGGACTTGGCGTGGGAGTTGGTGTGTAATGTTGTGGACTTGGTGTAGGCGTTGGTGTGTAATGTTGTGGACGTGATGTGGGAGTTGGTGTGTAATGTTGTGGACTTGCTGTGGGAGTTGGTATGTAATGTTGTAAACTTGGTGTGGGAGTTGGTGTGTAATGTTGTGGACTTGGTGTGTAATGTTGTGGGCTTGGTGTGGGAGTTGGTGTGTAATATTGTGGACTTGGTGTGGGAGTTGGTGTGTAATGTTGTGGACTTGGTGTGGGTGTAGGTGTGTAATGTTGTGGACTTGGTGTGGGAGTTGGTGTGTAATGTTGTTGACTTGGTGCAGGCGTTGGTGTGTAATGTTGTGGACTTGATGTGGGAGTTGGTGTGTAATGTTGTGGACTTGGTATGGGAGTTGGTATGTAATGTTGTGGACTTGGTGTGGGAGTTGGTGTGTAATGTTGTGGACTTGGTGTGTAATGTTGTGGGCTTGGTGTGGGAGTTGGTGTGTAATGTTGTGGACTTGGTGTGGGAGTTGGTGTGTAATGTTGTGGACTTGGTGTGGGAGTTGGTGTGTAATGTTGTGGACTTGGTGTAGGAGTTGGTGTGTAATGTTGTGGACTTGGTGTGGGAGTTGGTGTGTAATGTTGTGGATTTGGTGTGGGAGTTAATGTGTAATGTTGTGGACTTGGTGTGGTAGATGGAGTGTAATGTTGTGGACTTGTGAAAGTGGAATGTCAGTAGTTAAGCGCGCACATTTCTACATCATATAGTATGCCGTTAATTCTTTTTTCCAACATGAGGTGCATGAGTTTATCTTTAATGCCCCTCATTTTCACAGCTACTGTTCGTCCCAAGAGCTCGCAACAGTCGATTTGTAATTGCGGTTGTTTGAGAGACAGTTGGTGCCAGTTGGTTTTCCTCTGAAGATGGATCATCAAGGTTCACCTAAAATCAAATGCAGTTCAATTTTTGTCTATTAAAACTATATTTTTATTTCAGTTTTAGTTTCCCAATTCTTTAGAAAAATGGAAAGAAATATCAAAGGATTTTGAGAACCGATGGAACTTCTCACACTGCATAGGCGCCATGGATGGCAAGTGCAACGGGCGTAGTACCCTTAGACACTACGTTTGTTTATTTAACCCGCTCCAAAGAATAAGATTTAAGTTCTTATAAACTTTTTTATTATATCAACATCATTGAACAAAATTTTATACCTGAGATGATTATTTATAATTATGTTTTATTAAAATTGAATGGATTCAATTTATAAAGATATCATTTTCTATTAAATTTTTACTTTGCGTAAATGAATTTTAAGCTTTATGTTTACTAGCTCCTTTCTTAATTGGTCGCACCGGTTAACTCAAGTTCAGATAAAGAAACGATTTATGTTATCATTGCCCAAAATTATATTCCTATTGAGTTGATCTCTTCCTGCATTTATATATTCAATAATAGTGTAAGCTTGTGATATTAATAATCTTTAGCAATAGAAGTACATCAAACGTTATACTCATTTAATTAAACTCCAAATCTCAACGAAAATGCATCAATGTTGGTTACAAATATTTATAGAATCAACCCTAAATCTACAATAACCTTCTTAAAGCTAACATATAACAAATAAAATCTTTTTCAGAATTAAACAATCAAATGTAAAGTTTCGAAAAATCAAACACAAAAAAGTTTTATATATTAACATAAACAAAAAGGTTCTTACTTATTTTCGTTGCAACTGATGATGTAATGCTGGAGTTTATTTTTCCGTTACAGGGGGCCTCAGATAGGTTAAAAATTGCTCTTCAGATGACGTCATTTGCCGGCACCCTGGGACCGCTTTTCTATTGTTTTCCTTATCTTTCCTTGTACCTTTGTGTAACTAAATACGTTTCTAATTTTCTTTCGTCAATCAATGCTTATAGCAAATAATTGTTCGATATATTTCCACTATACAGTTTCTACATAATTATTCAAATTTAATCACAAACGGTTACGGTTCTGAGATATACAACACGCGTTATCTTCACTTATTACGTCACTTTTTATTATTTAATAAGGAAGATAATTTTTTATTTCTTTCCTATCCCTGTTAATTAATTCTTATTTGTAATTTTAACACTTTATAGAGCAGCGTGACTATACAATATCACTTACACTGCGAATTCAAAAACGCGGTCACAGTTACTTTATAGACCCAAAACGCCAAAGCTTAAGAATGTAGGACTAGATGTTGTCACCAGTTTTTTTATAGATTGCAATTAAACAATTTATAAAAGTCTATGGAGTTAAAAATAAATCTACTGAAAGGAAAAACTCTCAGTTTTTCCTTTCAGTAGATTTATTTTATTTTAACTCCGTCGACTTTTATAAGTTACCTAATTGCAATTTATAAAAAAATAAACTGGTGAAATCTAGTCCTACATTATTAAGTTTTGGCCTATATTTTATCGGGGTTTTGGGTGCAGTCGGCGAAGTGGTCGTCAGCGTTTGGCGTATTGGAGCATTAAAATATAGATTTTGAGAATTCGGTGAAATGGTCAGGTCCCATTTTAGTTTTGATTTCTGAATCACTTAGTCAAATACACATTAAACCCTTAAAAAGTTTTTACTCTTTTAATTTTAGCACAACTTGATAAGAGAAAATATTACTTTTCTTAAAAATGTATTTAAATTAATTTTTTTTGCAAAATTTAGTACAAGGCATACCGATTATTTCTTACATTTCGGTAATATTATTTCTTGAATTTTCATCAGAATGTTTTGTATCCCACCATAAAACAACTTTCCATTCATGCCTCACAAAAGTGTATTTTAAGTGAATAAGCAAATAATTTTGTATTATAATTCAAATAAATGTAAATTTAAGAAACCAGTTCGGTTTTAAAGAATGTTTACTTGATCAAATTCATTTACATACAAAAACTATGAGTAGATTAACGTGTACTTCCTTCGTTTGTTGTTTTTATCCCATAAACCTCCGGGTTTAGAACGGATGATTATGCACAATTCATTTTTGGTAACATGCGACGAAGTTTGTTATCACTCGTTAGTAATGATAACCACTTTCTATTCGCTAAATACGTATATGAAATACTTTTATAGTACCCAATTAACACGAAAAGTGTAATTTTGACACTCACATTAAGATGAGGTGATGAAACGTCTAATATCAGTAGCTATATTATCTTTACATAAAATTGTCTTTCTTTTAATTTAACGGTTTGAAGTAATCGTAGAAAAAATTATCTGCTTAAGCTTAAAAATAAAGTATCTACCTGCAAATCCGGATGAAGGCAGTATCGCGGAATTTATTAAAAGTGCGAGCAGCCAGATTATGAAAAGATCACTAATGCAAAATTTAATTTACGACCGTTCTCAAATTAAAAAGTAGGTAACTCACAAAAATAATATTTTTACTAAATGACAATAGGAAATGTTATTTCATCTATATAGTTATGTGGTATAAAATATTTTAATTGTTCTGGTTTATGTGTAATTTTAATTATTCTATGCTAAAAACTCTTTGGTTTCATACTTTATCTATTTCTGTAAAACCTTAAAGGTTTCAGGTAGTTTGTAAAATTATGCCGCATTTTTGACTGAAATGTGCTTACCTCTGTAATGGTAGCATGTGTTGATCAAATAATTAAGATTGCGGCTTACTGACCTACCGTTTGACATTTACCTTTTTAGAGTAATTCTCTAGTAACATACACCACAAGGACATCAAGCACAGTCGGTTTAGAATGTACCCTTACAGAACAAAAGAATTGCGTCCTTCTAACCTATGATTTCACATTTTCCTTCCTAGGGTAAACCTCTAGTAGCATATACTACATCTACACCAAGCGGCGTCGAGTTAGAATGCATTTACGGTAAAATACAGTTAACAGAAAAAAAGTATTGCACACAAAGCACAAAGCGCAAAGAGGAAAGCACACGTGCAAAGCATAAAGCACAAAGCACGAAGAACGAATCCCAAAGTATAAAGCACGGAGCGCAGAGTACGAAGCACGTAGCACGGAGCACGAAAAACAAAGCACAAACGGTAAGTCAGGAGGACGCAACAATTTTTCTTTGTAAAGGACGTTTTGCCCAAAATGAGCCCTGGTGTAAACGTAATTGCTTAATGTTAATACAGAATTATTTTAAGAGATATGATGTGCTACGGCATTGTTAACCACATTACTTCATTATTTTACTTACGTATGTACGCCTATGAGTATTCGGGGTCCATTCGTATTTTCGGGTGCTATCTTTCGATGCTGTCTTCACAATAATTAACATACATAAATAGAACTAAGATTTTATTTACGAATACTATAACTTTTCTATTGAAGTCATCTACACAATAATTTGACATATCATGTCATCTGTTGCCTAAATTAGACTGCTTTACATTTTGTGGCGGAAGGAAACTTCTATGAGCGGTGTGCCTAATACATGGAAATCGGTAGTAGACAAAAACTGTCAACCAACAATACACAGTAGTCCTCTTGTGGAATCCACAAAAAAACCATCAAAACGGAAAAACGAAAGTAAGGCAGCCAAAGTCGAGAAAATGAAAGTCAGCGAATGTATAATTAGCAAGGAACGCACAACAGGCATCAGTATGGGTATCTTTCTTATTATTAAAGATAGAGATTTGGTTAAATGGGCAATATTGTACCATTTTTTGGGCCGAGTTCGATTCCCTTGAGAAACATTTCAGTTTCGAATTTATTAAAAAAAAAAAAAATCGCCGATTTCTAAAAACTCAAATATCTTCGTAATTATAAAAGATATGAAAAAGAGTTTCAGATCAAAGTTACTTACTTCGATTAGACACACTTAAAAATAAAATTCAAAATGGCGGTTTCCAAGATAATAATACTAACTTTCTTATTTTGAATGGGCGCCATATTGGATTTTTACACAATTAAATGGGATTTTTTTTCTCTTTTCAACGATGTATAACAACCTATGTACGAATAAAAAATGATGGGAAATATTAATTGTTTTCATTTGCAAGTAAAAATTATTTATTAAACAAATTAAACACAACGATACACCATGATATTAGTAAATGCTAAAACGATAATACATTACAATAAATGTCTAAAGTGCTGGCCGTTTTCATGTACATACACAATCTATACCGTTTTACAACCCTGTTAGTAACTGTTCGCAATGTATTTCGACGAATACCGTTAAAGACGCCACCACTCCTTCACGTAGTTCTTATGCATTATTGTAATGGAAATTACTACCATACACTTTATTTTTTATACTGCCCCATAAATAAAAGTCCAGAGGGTTAAATCTGCGGATCTGGCTGGCCACTGATTAGGTGTATTGGTGGCAATTACTCTATTATCAAAACGGTCATTTAAATATCGGATAACGTTGCCAGCATTATTTGCGGGAGCGCCGTCCTGCTGATACCATATGTGAACATTTTGTGCCAAAGGTAGTTCATCCAATAAACCTTCAAGATATGTTAGCAGACTTTCCATGTAACGCTGCCCTGTTAAGGTTCCATCAAAAATTATAGGACCAACTAAACGATTTCGCAATATACCACAAAAAACATTAAAGCCGGAACGAACCTTTTTTTAAAATTCTCGATGATTTAGCCTTAAACACATTAACTTGAGCTTCAATTTCTCGAATCGAAATATTCGGATTTACTTGCACACAAGCTGAAGTTAATTCCTCATCTTCAGTAACCACGTTTATGTTCCTATTGGACTTTTTAAGACATCCATATTGCTGCTGTATATTTGAATCTACCCCTGCAAATATTTACATGTCCGGTTGCCTACGATCTGGAAAATTTGTTAGATATTCTTAAGCAGCAAGGTGGGAGTTTTTGTAGCACTTTATGCATGTACAAAACATATCATATTATTCATTTGTTGGAAAGAAATAATTAAAGGAAAAACAAGTATTATAAATTTATCACTTAATAATACAACACAGCAACACTAATTATTTATACAACCAATAAACTAATACAACTTGACAGTTAATCGTATTATAATAAATTTTGTTTTATGTCAATCATGGCTACTTGATTTAAAATGAAAACAATGAATATTTCCCATAATTTTTTATTCGTACAAATCCCATTTAATTGTGTAAAAATCCAATATGGCGCCCATTTAAAATAAGAAAGTTGCTATTAATATCTTGGAAACCGCCATCTTGAATTTTATTTTGACATCATATCTTTTATAATTACGGAGATATGTGAGTTTCTAGAAATCGGCGATTTTTTTTTTTTTAAATAATTTCGAAACTGTTCGGAAATTGAAATGTTTCTCAACGGAAGCGAACTCGGCTCAAAAAATGGCACAATATTGCCCATTTAACTAAATTTCTATCTTTAATAAAAAGAAAGATACCCATACTATCCTACTCTATATATATATATATATATATATATATATATATATATATATAAAATTAAAGGTTATTGAGCATTAGACTAGCCAAGTTAATTAAATGTATTTATTATTCAATATTTCGCTAATGTTGTATTAGCTTCATCAGGAAAATAAAAGTTGTTAATTAAAATTCGGCTTATGGAAAGACAATTGCCAAACAAGTACACCCATTACTTATAAACATTCCAGAACTAATTGTAATTGTAAGTTGTGTAGTGTTCATAGTTGACAGAGCGATGAAAGTTAAAAAAGGCTCTGTCAACTGAACACTAACATTATAATTAGATTCCTTGGCGATTGTCTATAAGCCAATTATTTCTGATAAATTGAAATAGATAATAACATTAATAACTAATTTTATCATATTACAAAGACCAAAAATACTCGTGTATATATATATATATATATATATATATATATATATATAACTTTTGAATGGAAGAGGGTATAATTATTTCAAATGTTGGTGGATTATATTAGAGAAAATTTCCGATTTTTTGGTAAAACCATCCGGTTTCACCGGAAATGATATAGGAGCTGGAAATTTAAATGGGACGTGCTGTATATTTTTGCATTTTTGGACTCGGCGGCTTCAAATGCGAACAATGCAATTGTCAATTTTTAATTTGGACGCAACTTTAATTTTTTTTATTGATTTTTTTGTTTTTTGTATGTAAAAAGTATTCATTTTGCCAATGAACTGTTTTATTTATAAAAAAGTTAATGGGCCACCCCGTATTTAAAACAGCTCATATAAATTCGAATTAAATGGTGTACATAACATTCACTTGTTTTCTTCAATAAAGTTAAACAATGTACTATTATTTAATTTCCATATACACAAAATGCTCCTGAAGCCGTCCCTGTCGAAATATCAAAGAAAAACAGTTGGCACATAACTTTAATAACAAAACTGACAAAACACAACAACAACAACAAATTAGCAAATACTTTCAAAATATATTTTATAATACTCGTATTCAATAATAATATCTAATAATTGACCTTAATTAATTAGCTGTTCAAAATGCCCACCGTACAGTTGTAGACAGAGTTGAAGTCTAAAATTTTCATTCTCATTTTCCAGCATCTCTTGTGTAATACTTCGAAAGCTCTTCTCCGCGGCCTTCTAGATCTTCTGGTGCTGTAACTTGGGTAGCATACACGAAATTTTTAACGTATGCCCATACGAAAAAATCTAATATTGTTAGATCCGGCGATCTGGCAGGCCACCTTATACGTCCATTCCCACCTGTTCAATTATTTCAAAATCTGTGACAGATATTCAGTAACCAATCGTGCATTGTGTGGTACAACTACGTCTTGTTGATAATATACGTTAATCTTTTCGTTTAAAGGTAACTGGTCTATGAAATCTTCAATTTCATTCGTAAGGAGATGTAAATATCATTCGGCATTTAACGGTTCATCGAAAAAAAATGGACTAACAATCCTGTTATTTTTTATACCAGCCCAAGCAATGAAACCAAAACGTCCTTAAAAATTTCCTTCTTTAATGAAATGCTGGTTTTGTTTACCCAAATACCTACAGTTAATTCTATTAAACATGCCGTTATCAGTAAAACGACTTTCATCAGAAAATAACACTTTTTTTGTGAAAATTCCTATCGTTGTTATAATTTTCCAACACCCATTCACAAAATTCCATTCTCCGCGGACCATCGTTTTCGTATAAATGTTGATCAAGTGCATCCCTGTAGCTTTTAATTTGTGTTGACTGGTGACTACTTCCAGCGTTAAGAGCTAATTCTCTAGTAGATATTGTATGATCCAGTTCAATCGAAGCCAAAAGATCCTTTTCTGTGTTTTCATTTCTAATAAATTGTTCATCGACTTCAGGATGACAAGTTTTTTGCAGTTGTGGTTCTCTCTTTGAAAAATGCCATCTGTTTGGATGTGTCCTTTCGGGAAATCATTCCGCATACAAAAATGCAGCTTGAACAGCATTTTTTCGACATTCCTCGTATACCAACCTTCTCATTTTGGGAGTAGTGAAAAATATTTGCCATTTTTGTGGTAAATATTTGTTAATTAATAGACTGGAAAATAAACAATATGCAGCTATCAAACACATTTTTTTTATTGTTGACGGTTCATTAAAGTCAAAGCTTACGAGATTAATAATAGTATATTGAGTATCAAGAACAGTAAGGGACATTTACCGGTCGACGGCCATGTTTGGAAGCTGAGCGATAGCGAAGCTCTCCAATTTGGCCGGAGACCGGTACAACCCTTAATGTTCGTGATACTCATATTGTTTTTTGCACGATTGTATTAAATTTACCACAATTGAAATTATTTAATTCACGTCAAAAGTGACGTTTTAAATACAAATGTCCAAATTTTTTGTTCTTATTGTTGTGAAATATAGTAGTACCTATATATATATATATATATATATATATATATATATATATAATATATATATATATATATATATATATATATTATATATATATATATATATATATATATATATATATATATATATATATATATATATACATCTCAGAAACATGTTGCCAAACTTTAGGGGTTATAAAGGCCGATGAATTAAGTACTTTTGCCTTATAAACGTATGTCCGGAAATGAGTCGTTAAGGCACTAGACGAAGAAGTGTTAAAAAATTGCAGAATGTTCGCATTTACGACTTTTTGTATTTTTTAATATTTATTAAATAAGAAAAACAATAAAACATTATATTAGTTGTTCAAAATTGGGGCCATCGACTTGCTGACATGCGGTCGTACGTCGAACCATTGATTGGCGAACTCGATAAAGGATGTGCGGATCTTCCTGAACAACTTGACTCGCAGCCATTACCCTTCCAATCAATTCTTCTTCTGTAGTTACAGGTGTTTCATACACTAATGATTTGAGGTAACTCCAGAAGAAAAAATCGACAGGTGTCAAATCTGGGCTTCGGGCTGGCCAGTTAACAGGTCCACCTCGTCCAATCCACCTCTCAGGAAATTGTAAAGTTAGGTGGTCCCGCACGTTGCGAGTAAAATGCGCCGGAGCTCCGTCGTGCTGATACCACATTCTACGACGAATGTCCAATGGAACATTTTCAAGCAACTCAGGGAGAACTTCCTGTAGGAATGTTAGGTAGATTTGACCATTTAAACGTGGAGGTAGTAGGTACGGTCCAATAATATGATCTCCTACTATGCCAGCCCACACGCTAATAGAGAACTGATACTGGTTAGACTTCTGAAATGTTCCATGAGGATTTTGGTCGCTCCAAATGTGACTATTACGGCTATTGAAGTAACCTTCTCTAGTAAAGCAAGCTTCATCGCTAAATAGAATAACTGAGCTAAAATCGAACTGTCGAGCGCATTTTTCCAAATACCAGCGACAAAAGTTTACTGTTGGACCGTAATCCCGTTGGGTCAAACTGTGTACTTTTTGAAGATGATAAGGGTATAGCAATTGTTCATGAAGTACACGCCATACTGATGCCCTTGTATTTCCAGTTTGATTTGCTATTGCTCGCACACTAGTGGAGGGTTTTCTTCCACTCGTCGCAATACTTCTTCTTCCATCTCCACCGAACGAGCCGTTCTTTGCTGACCCGTACCTCCATTTCGTTTAAAATTTCCTTTTCTCTTAAACGAAGGTGTAATGAAACGAATAATCTGCGAGATGGATGGCGACGATTGGAAACCGACCAGCGTAGATCCGTGCAGCTTCCTGCTATTGCATCTTGCTTCTCCATAAATCAGATGCATATCAGCCATTTCCTCAAAACTAAAATGTTCCATAGTAAAAGAATTCTTCTTTACTTAAATTATCACTTTAAAATAACAACTATTTGAAATTTACAAAATCAAAGTGACATTCAAAACGTCATTCAAAATTTGAACAATTTTTGATAATTGAAGAAAAGTTCTTTGCTATGAAACATTTCAGTTTTGAGGAAATGGAAAAGAAATTTTAAACCAAATGTAGGTACAAGTCAGCAAAGAACGACTCGATCAGTGGAGATGGAAGAAAAAACAAAATTTAAAAAAGCTTATCAATGAAGCTTGTTTTACTAGAGACAGTTACTTCAAAGACCGTAATACTCATATTTGGAGCAACCAAAATCGTGTCGATGGCCGCAATTTTGAACAACTAATATAATGTTTTATTGTTTTTCTTATTTAATAAATGTTAAAAAATACAAAAAGTCGTAAAGGCGAACATTCTGCAATTTTTTAACACTTCTTCGTCTAGTGCCTTAACGACTCATTTCCGGACATACGTTTATAAGGCAAAAGTACTTAATTCATCGGCCTTTATAACCCCCTAAAGTTTGGCAACAAGTTTCTGAGACACCCTATATATATATATATATATATATATATATATATATATATATATATAATTTTGCGTTGGTAAGTAAAAGACGTCGATAAGTAAAATCTTACCGACGAATTGGGCATCGCAACCAGTAAACATATCGTACTGTCTTGAAAACAGAAATGGTAAATAAACGAAAAAGCTCAATCGTGCAAAAAATATGTCACCCAACCAGAAATGAAAGATTTTGAAGAAAAAAATTCAACGTTAGTGAATTTACTTATTTTAACGTAATAAAATGAATAAAAATATATTATTACTAAAATGTTCCAACACATTTTCTATAATATAATACTTATCTTTTTTGGGTTTTTTTAATGGTGTATTTTAAATTATAAAATCTAAACGTTTTGATAAAACTTAAAGTTATCTTCGTCAGTAGTAATATCTGTTAAAATTGTTAAAGATGTTGTAAACAATTTTTGATATAAGACGTAAAGAACATATGAGATTTTGCAGGTTAGGTCAACCAGACAAGTCTGCTGTGGCTGACCATGCCCTGAATAATCTAAATCATGACATTCAATTTGACAATATGGAAGTATTGTCAAGACAAACTCATTATTATGTTCGGAAGCTATTGAAATATATAACACCCTAATAATTTTAATAGACAAGAAAAAAAATCTCCGTTTAAATAGGCTTTGGCATCTTATAATTAAAAAAAGGCATAATGATACGTCTTAATTTTGATTTTAATTTTGACTTTTGGTATGTGTAGGTTTTTTGCTGTGTTTTTCCTAGACCTTGAAGCAAATGCTGTATCAATTATATGTTAAATTACCACGGCACTATAATTTAACATAAGTAGTTGAAATTAAGATTAAAATTAAAAAATTACAAAAAACGTTCTGCATTACGCTTTTCACTTGAACTTATTGATAAAGATAACTTTGTTAGAATTAACTGGATTATTTTATTTGATGTCATGTTTATATTTGTGAATGCTTCTATCATTTTGAATTTGAAGTTTTTCACAACTTTACAATTACATCATAACTTGATTAAATTTTGTTAAATGTGTTTTTTGGCTGACATTTTTCATTGTTAGCTTTCGCCGTTAGAGAGTGTTCTGATTTGTCATCTTTAAGACAGTTTAACAATATTTAATTTTTAATGACCTAGATATTAATTACTAAAATTTAATTCTATAGTTGGTTTTATACGTTTCTCAAACTGTTATGTTGATAGTAGGCTGATGTTTATGTTTTAATTTTTCAACTTTCACAAAATTGTTAAAACATCTTTAACAATTTTAACAGATATTACTACTGACGAAGATAACTGTAAGTGTTATCGAAACTTTTAGATTGTATAATTTAAAATGCACCATCAAAAAACCCAAAAAAGATAAGTATTTTATTATGTGTGATAATGGTGAAAGTTTACATTTTCCCATTTTATATAAATTTGGAACATTTCGAGTTAATGGAAATTAAATAATAGGACATTATTTTACTTTATTTAAGAAAACAAGTGAATGTTATGTACACCATTTAATTCGAATTTACATGAGCAATTTAAAATACGGGGTGGCCCATTAACTTTTCTATAAATAAAACATAGTTTTGGTTAAAAAACTGAATTTTATGATTTTAGTGTTGAATTAAATGAAAAAAATTCAATCTCTGGCAAAATGAATATTTTTTACATAACTTTGGTTAAGTTATAACTAATTGGAAGAAAGTCATGACCAGCTTGGATGAACAAAAAGATCAATTACAAAAATTAAAATGGCGTCCAAATTGAAATTTGACAATTGCGTTGTACGTATTTGAAGTCGCAGAGTACAAACATGCAAAAATATATAGGATGTCCCATTTAAATTTCCAGTTTCTATACCATTTATGGCGAAACCGGACCTCGGCCATATCGTATTTTTTTAACAAAAAATTGCAAATTTGCTCTTATATAATTGACCAACACTTGAAATAATTATACCCTTCCATTCAAAAGTTACAAGGGTGGCCCACAACCCGTTTACACTCGGTATATATATATATATAAAGGGTGTTTCAATAAGAGCGCAAAATTTGAATTGCGCGCCATGTTTGACAGTCATAATGACACGTGATTATGACGTGACAGATTGAAAGTGTACAGATGGGAGTTAGTAAACATGGAGCATTACACGATAGAACAACGTGTCCTGATTGTTAAACATTATTATCAAAATGGTGAAAGTTTGATTGCCACCATTCGGTCGAAATAATGTTCCTAATTCATCTACTGTGAAAAGAATAATCAAAAAATTTGAAAGTACTGGTTCGGTTAGTGATGTGAAACACATGACACGAGCTCGTAGAGGTCGTTCAGAACAAAACATCACGGCAGTTCGAGAGAGTGTGGCCGAAAGTCCAGAGACCTCGATTCGTGATCGTGCACAAGAATTGGGCGTTACAACAGCCACCCTTCAGCGTATTCTCACTAAAGATTTGCATCTCCACACCTACAAAGTCCAATTGACTCAACAACTTTTGCCAACAGATCATGCACAGCGAAGAGAGTTCACCAAGAAGTGAATGCCGATTTTGTGAACAAAATCATTTTCAGTGATGAGGCCCACTTTCACCTCGATGGCTGCGCTAATAGGCAAAACTGCTGCATTTGGGGCTCAGAAAATCAACGAATGATTCATCACAAAGCAGTGCATCCAAAACGTGTCACTGTTTGGTGTGCATTGTAGTCTGGGGGAATAATTGGACCGTTTTTATTTGAAGATGAGGCAGATAATTCTGTAACGGTGAATCGCGAACGTTATCGTCCTATGATAACGCAGTTTTTTGTGCCTCAATTGTAAAATATTGCTCTTTACGACCAGAATTGGCCACCACGTTCTTGCGATTTAACACCTTTGGACTTCTAGCTGTGGGGTTATCTGAAGTCACAGGTTTACGCCAACAAGCCCGCGACCACCGAAGTATGGAAGGGCGAAGTTAGACACTCTATCAACGAAATACCGCCACATGTATTCAATAATGTTATTGCAAATTTTACCAAAAGAGTACGCATGTGCCAGCAAAGCCATGGCGGTCATTTACAAGATATTTCGTTTCACACATAATTCCGAAATGTATACATTATAAATCAATAAATATTTCAACACTTTGCTACAGAAAATCATGTTTTATTGAACCTTAAAATCTTGCGCTCTTATTGAAACACCCTTATATATATATATATATATATATATATATATATATATATATATATATACGAGAGATTTATTTATTTTTATTATTTTTTACGCTAACTCATTAATTTTTGAGTTATTTAATTGAAATTTGGTTTTCATAGGTTTTTGCATCAGTTGAACATTTGAAATCAGTTTTTGTGTAAAGTATAGAGGGCGCTGGCAGCAACCTATATGTTACATTCTCATTGTCACATTCTTTTGGTATGTGAAAAATTTGACATAATGAGTAACTTTTTAAAAATTTCATAATAGCTTTATAAAAGGTATACTTGTCGCAAGTCGCTAAACTGCACCATTTCCAAGAAAAATGTTTTTAAAATTAGTACTACAGATTCTATTACTCTCGAGAACATCCAATATAGTGTATTTGACAGCGATATTAACAAGCAAAAAATGAGTGCCAATGACGAACACCAGCAAACAAATTTATGGAGCGAAACGAATATAATTTATATTAAATATATTTGTTTTAAAGATGTTGTTTGTTACCGCCACTGTTCTTTTCTTTTTGTTCAAGATATTTTGGTTATATTTTTGTATTACATTAGACCAGTTGGATAGTGCATCTTTATCATACCTAGTATTCATTTCTACGAACTTCTAATATGTGTGATCCGCCTATCCGTAATTGCAAGATTTGTTTGTTACAGTTACTTATTTTAACTTAACGAAAGTTAAGTAAAAGATATCATATTTATAATTACTCCCTGTAAATTATTTAAATTCTATTTTCTTTAAATATTATGGAAGAAAAAGACTTTATAACTCACAAAATTTATTATATTTAATTTGCTGGACAGGTTTCGGGACTATAAACTTCCCATCATCAGCAGTCACTAATTATATAAAATATAAAAACTGACACACATCTACAACGTCACAAAAGTTAAAATTAACAAATCTATAAAAAAATTTCTCTTAACACCTTAATTATTAAATTCCTATCATGTAAATAAACCCAACAATTAACTGCTAAATTTAGAGCAAAATCCTTAAACTAATGCACACAACATTAAGGTATACAGTATCTTATGGAAACAGTATCGCTATACTATAATAGAACCAGTTAATAAATATATCACTATTAGACTAGAATAGTTCACAATATACGGAAATAAAGTAGATTATCTGAAAAACACTTTTAATAAACTGTCATTATCAAAATTAAATTGAGAATTTTAGGTATTATTTTTAAACTTTTTCCGCATTCATGTAAAGTTTTATCTAAAATATATTTTGCGAACAATGATACATCCGAGTTTTTCTTAATGTGTCTGAGATGTTCAGATTGCCTAGTTTTGAAGTTTCTAAACGCTCAACATAAGATGCTTGACAGTCACACTTAATTTGGTAAATACCGGAATTTAATAACGGGTCTACTTAATGTTTATTGTTAATGAGATGTTTCCCAATATTATTATTAGCTTTAAATGATGTATTTAATCGTACTTTTGTTAGGACTTTACGAATTCTATAAACGAATGGAGATATAAAGGTAAGTGAACCACATTGTGTAATATACCTTTTTTCTGTAGGAGGATATATTAGCTTTAAATTATTTTTATAACTAATTCTACCTATTTATAACGTGAGGTGAAAAATTATGTTTCCAAGCAATATATTTTATGGTGTTTAATTCTTTTTTGAACGCCGATTTATCTAGAGGAATACTACAAGCTCTTTGTGCCATACTACTTAAGGCCACTAGTTTATGTGAATGAGGATGATTAGACAATTGGTCAATCACTACTCCAGTGTATGTAGCTTTCCTATACAGGATGTTTCAGGAGGAATCTGCCATATTGCACAACCTTATTCCTCTCATCAAAATAATGAAAAAAGTTCAAGCCCGGAAATGCTTCGTTAGCGTGTTATAAAGGGTGAAAGTTTTCGCCTAATGATAAAATGTAGGTCATTTTTTTACATCAATGTTTTCAGAATTGAATTTTCTACAAATTGTATTAAACATTTTTCTTTGTTTATCGGCAATTTACCGGAGTTATTGAAGTCTAAACGCAAAAAAGTGTGTTTTTTGACCCCAACCTTTTGTACTTTACCCCCGATTTCTAATTAACAATTGGAGTTACAGTTCTGGGACTCGCTAACGAAGCATTTCCAGACTCATGTTTATATGAACCTTTTTCATTATTTTGATGAGAGGAATAAGCTTGTGCAGTATGGCAGGATCCTCCTGAAATACCCTGTATATATTAAATTTATGTCGATTATTGGATCTAGTAATTTTTAAGTCTAAGAAGTTGATAGCTTTGTGTGCGTCTTCAAGTGTGAATTTCATATTAGTGTGAACATTATGAATATCGTCAACAAAATCATTAAGTTCTTCTATAGAACCAGAGCAACGGCATAGGCAATCATCAACGTATCGAAAGCAATATACTAATTTACTTACCAACCAGTGTTTAAAAATATGGTACATTTCGAAAAAATGCATATATAAATCAGTGAGATAAGGTGGGTGAGTGGTTGGGTGGGTGTGTGGGTGCGTGCGGGCGGGCGTGGGTGCGTGCGTGCGTGCGTGCGTGCGTGCGCGTGCGTGTGTGGGTGCGTGCGTGCATGCGTGCGTGCGTGCGTGTGTGCGTGTGTGCGTGGGTGGGTGCGTGCGTGCGTGTGTGCGTGGATGGGTGCATGCGTGCGTGCGTGCGTGAGTGGGTGTGTTCCATAACTTTCGAAGGACTTAACATATCAACTTGAAATTTGGCACACATATAGATATCAACTACCCAAAGCGAATGATTGATTTTGAAGTCAGTGGGGTATTGGGAAGGGGTAAAATTTGGGGGTAAGTACCCCTTTTACAAATTTTTATTTTTTTAGTTTTCTCGTTTCAATATGTGATTAGTAATATAATTGTGAGTATTTTTGTCCCTATAATTTTACTGTACAACAAACGGTTTTAAGCCACTTTGCTTACAATAATTAAAATGGTTTATTTTAATTTGCCTCGGTCTAGCTCAAATCGGGTCTTGTCATAACAAGACGGGGGTGGTTCGTATTTTGGTGCTTAACACTGCAGACTTTAAATAATTACAATAAAATGTTTTAAACGTACATTACCTATTTCTTCTATAAAACTAAATAATCAGATACTGAACTAGGTGAATTAAATTAACAATAAGAAAAATTTTATATCAGGTTAACCGGAGTGTCTTTCCTGGTAGCGCCCATTTCGGTTGGTCCCCCGTGGAAGGTAGTGGTGGAATTATTGGCTACTGAGACGTTTCTGTGGAAATATAAATTATTGTGGTTCAATTACTAGTGTGTTATGACAAAAAATCCTGATAATGACGATTTTTTTTGATTTATTACGAACGATTAGGCCGGCCCTGTAAACGGTGGCGTGGTATTTATCAGGTGGCGTTGTGTAATATTCTCCGTATTACATAAGCAGGGGACAACGATCGCGCAGGTGTTTATAAGCAGGTCAAATAGAAAAATCAATAATTTAAAGTAACCTTGGTGCGCATGATTATTCTTATATTTGATTTGGCTTTCAGACTGAATAGATGTGAAATCAGTACTTGGAATTCTTCACAAAGGACATGTTAATATTTATACGTTTCTGAATCCAAACTGCTCGTACTTTTATTTACTCTAACTGATCAGGATGGTCTCGAACTTATTCTAAGTTAGTTATTATTAAACATTGCTTCTATTATTAATTGTCGTAAACGAATTCATCTGAGGCGCGTTTACACGATCTTTTAGGACTGCGTGAACTAAATTATACAATTTTGTGAATTGTTTCAGATAGAATGCAGGTGTCTTAAGTACACGATTATTCTCGGGGTTAAAACGAGAGAATTTACACGCTAATGTTCGTAATTTATTATGATGCTGGTAAATTAGTCAAGCCTTCGGGAACCAAATAGTGGATAGTTTTTCGTTGCGTGAAAATATACTCGCGATACAGGAATGTTTATCTTACCGGATTTCCTTTATTAAGAAATATTATTAGAAGAATATCTAACAAATTGTAGTCGGTTCGCGAGACGCTGGAACACGTTTATTTATTACGTAAACGCACCGCGGGTTCGTGTTTATTTAACTGGAGGATTACGCGGGTGATCTCTAAGAATCGGCTTCTGGTATTGAGATTATCTTGGCGTCGCTTGTTTGTATTGCTAATTTTTTGCAGGATCTGGTAGGTGTATTGTAGGTGTAATATATGTTTAATGGAGAACCCTTTATAAGGTTCTGGGTCCAGCCCGTCGACTGCCGTATAAAGGGATCTCCCGGGGAGCGGTAGGATTAGAGTGAATACCCTTCTTGCCGTTGGAGTAAATGGAAGTTGACTTCAGGGCGTTAGAGCCCGCAGCAGCAACGTCCTGGTTTGTGTGTATGTTTGCAGAAGGTGATTTCAGGTTTTACAGCCTGTAGTGTACTTCTGGTGTGTGTACTGGAACGGTGAGATAACTTCCGGGCTCTGCAGCCCGTCGTTTCTCTGGGTGTCTGGTGTAATGTTTACGAAAAGTGGTGCAAAAAACTTACGTGCTGTTAACCTTAGCGTATCTCAACCAGCAGCTTGATTGTATGACGCTAATTTACCGGTGACGGCGCGAAGTAACGCGACTAAAGATACACGACGGTCCAGGATGAACGGATGCGGCAATCGACAGGTCAGCGGCGTATACAACGAAACTAAGTACGGCAGGCGCGCGCTGGATATCGATTCAAGATTCTAGATGCTAGAGACTCGTGAGTAGCGACTAGAGAGGGGAGTGACTTTCTTCCGGTAGCGCAGCGGTCTTCATAGATAATTCGCGGTGGGTGGGTCCGGCTACTATGCAGGGGTCCTCTGGCTGCGATTGGCTGAGGGTTCTCTAACGTAAGAGCATTTGATGCTTTTTGATATCTACGTCGGAGGGGATTAAAATTAATTATTTGTCATGCAATACGCGCAATCTTTTGCAATTAATTTTAATATTATGCAACTTTATTTAAATTAAAAAATAATTAATTACAAAAATTTTAGTAAAGTTAAGCTGGATCTTTACACGGTTTACAAGAAACCGGTTTTTCCTAAATATCTCCGGAAGTGAAAATATCATACGATAGGAACTAAAATTTCTCACAGAAAGTGTTTTGCAATTTTTTCGAAAATTTTGTTATTTTCGAAATATTTCCAAAAAACTCGATTTAGGAACCAGTCCACACGACTTTTTTTGAATTACATAGAAAATCAAATTTCTGATCGAAAAGATTTATTATAATTTTTTTGTAAAGTTAATCGTTTTCGAGTTATTTACAAAAAAACCGATATTTTGATGTGGAAGTATTGATATAATTTGCGTTTTTATTGCAATGCAGAGAAAATAGATAATCCTATATTATAAAATGATAATTTTACGATAATACAAACGGAATTTATGAAAAACCTTAGTACAATAAAAAAAAAATTGATAGGTTCCACCGAGATTTGAACTCGGATCGCTGGATTCAAAGTCCAGAGTGCTAACCATTACACCATGGAACCGACAACTTTCTTAATAGAAAATGATTACATTATTTACATAAATTTCAATTAAAAATATATTATCAATATTATGCATTTAATTATCTGTGTTTTTGTAATGAAGAAAATAATTTTAGTGCAATGAAATATGATCTACGGTAATCTTATTACAAACTATATTAAACATAATACCCATTTTATATACTCAATTAGTCCATTTCACAAAGTGAAAAATATGCTACAAATAAATAATTCTTAGGCAATTGTAGATCATTATCATTTACGACAATTAAAAATGATTTAAGAACTACCTTCGAGGTAATCCGTGCTTAATTATATTCATTTAAAATGTTTTAAAATTAACAAGTCTAGACTATCTTCAATTTTTTAATAACAAATGGTAGTTAATAAAATGTAGCTTACGTAACAGTCCTTTAATAAAAGTAGATAAAGGCTGATAACGGCATCAAGAACAAACCCTTCACACTATCTATTTTGTCACTTATCTCTGTTTGTCAATTTGTATTTTAAAAATTAGGTTTCAAGGTGTACGAGGGTCACTATTTATATTTTAAGCCAAACAATGAAAAAACAGTAATTTGTTATTGAAAGTTACGTTATTGTTTTTCGAAATATTCCCCCTTATAATCAATACACTTTTGGGTTCGTTCCAACTATTTGTCATAGCATTTTTTCCAGTCTTCTTGAGGTACCTCCATAACATGGTTTTTGAACGCATCAACGTCTTCTTCCGCCGACGAAAATCGCTGTCCACGCAATTTATTCTTGTCATTCGGGAACAAGACTGTTTTCCGCATTTCACCGAAGACTTCCGGCAAACAAATGGTTGTGTACGACCATTTGCTTCGATGTGCTTCGAGCGCGAACAACTTTTGTTGGATTTGGTTCATCTTGAAACACCTACACAGTCAACTTCTGTTTACGTTCCGGCTCGTATGCATATATCCATGATTCGTCACCTATTACAATCTTATATACATCTTTTTAAGCCCCCCATTGTATTTCTTGAGCATTTGTGTGCGCCAATCGACGCGAGCATCTTTTTGAGATTTCGTCAAATTTTGTGGGATTCAACGAGCATAAACCTTTTTCATGACTAAATGAACATGTAATATTTTATATATGCTGGTGGGACTATTGCTCAGGGTTCCCTGAATTTCACAATATGTCACATAGCGAACTTGCATTATTAGTTTTTGCACAGCATCAATGTTTTCTTGAATAACAACTTTCGCGAATTTCGTCAGTCAGCGAAAGGCGGCCACGATTAAAATCGTTACACCAGCGTTTCACAGTAGCAACGGATGGAGCTTCATCGTCAAATGTGGAGGTAAGTTGATCGATGCACTCTTGTCTTGCTAATCCACGTCGACAATCGTACTGACACGTAATCTTCAAGTAACCATAAACAACACAAATAACGCTATTGACAAAAAGTTTCAAGAATGTTATAGTCAACAATGTCAGACGTTTCTATGGAGACGTAAATCGGCGCCTAACTGAAATCAGTGTTGCCAAGGCTCAAAATATAAATAGTGGCCCTCGTATGCACCAAAAACCTCCATATGACATAGTTGGTACTCCGTAACAAAATTCATAGATTGCAAACTGACTGATTTATTTAGTGTTCTGAATAAATTTATCTTAAGAGTTAATTTTTCAGACAAACAGAGAGCAAAACCCCAATACAATATATATATATATATATATATATATATATATATATATATATATGTACTTCAAATTTTGACAGGACCTTCCTTTCGTGCCCTAGGCGTCGAATAAGAAGCGGTTTTTCTAAATTCGGCCCCAAAAAAAGTAAAAAGAAAAGGATTTTCTGACCAAAACGGGGCCCCGCGTCCGAAATATCAACTCGATCGAAAAATTCTCGGACACGTCGATTTTTATTTCAGTCTGCCGTCTTCTCCAACTGATATATTAACCCTAAACCGTTGCTCTTAGAGACATGAAATATGGAGGGTGTGTTTTTTGTGAAGTGTAGGTATCCACTAAGAAATGGTTTTTCGAAATTCCACTCCTAAGAGGGTGAAATGGGGGGTTGAATTTTTTGCGCAACTTTTTAATCTATGGGTCGATTGACTCGAAAATTGGTACACATATTCTTCAATTAAAATTATGAGACGTCATCACGTGTTCTATGCAATTTTTTGATACGACGCGTAAGTTAGTTAGTTAGTTTTTTCAATATCTGAATAACGATTCATTTTATTAGAACTTGGCACTGATGTATTCAAAGTTGCTGTATACCGTAGCGACCCATGGGTATTCCGCAAATATATATATATATATATATATATATATATATATTTTCCTCCATACTCCATTTTGGTAAATTGACGACGTTTCGGTAGAATCGCATCTACCGTTTTCAAGTCAAGTATGGAGAAGAAAGAACGCGAGAGAACACCCGGAACAATAATAAGAAAAGTTCCTATACACTAATGTCCGATAGCTTTTTGTTTTCAAGTTACAGACTGTTGAAGTTTTTTTTTTATAAATTGAACAGGCTTTAATAAATATTAAATTAAACATTTCAAAAAAATATAAAAAAGCTCTAGAGAAGTTGTTCACATTGGTGACCTTGTTCTTAAATACACATTTCCAATCTTCGTGTTAATGACTGACGGCATCTTTGAAATATGTTGGGATTATTACGAAACCTATCAGCAGACTCCACAATTCTGTTCCATAATTTTTCGGAACTACGAGCTGGCCATGATATGTCCCCCAAGACGAATATACCTATTTCCAAATCTTCATTCTTCTAATAATATCCAATGGGGTATAAAGTGGACAATTCATTTTCCAAAAAATTTCGATAAAGTTTGGCTGTAAATCGATTAGACAATCGAAATGTACCAATTAGATAATTGCCAATTATACCTGCCTACACATTAATAGAAAACTCATACTGGTGATTACGAATTACGGTATGATGAGGGTTTTTATCGCTGAAATAATGCCTATTATGTATGTTCAAAACACCATCGTGATTAAATTCAGATTCATCAGCAAACGAAATTAATGACAGAAAGTTTGCTCTTAATGTTGCAACCATTCGCAATATTGTACACGGTAAAAAATCTTGTTCCAGTAGGTGATGAATTTTTTGAAAATGAAATGGGTGGAGAACTTGTTCTTTGAGGATTTACCTAACTGACTCATGATTAACATTCGGTACAGCTGCTCTTATTCTTGTGGTGCACATTTTTACTCAACTCACTAACACACAAACTTGCATAATTCCTTGTGAAAATTCTACAACATATATGTGCGAAAGTGCAAAATCGTACGTTAAGGATTCATTTCAGTTTTTAAATAAACTTAGCAGAATTACTTTAGGGCCAAATGATATTCTAGTTAGTTTTGACATTACATCATTGTTTACAAAAATTCCTGTTGAAGATAAAATTAGTTACACACTGCATGGGATCCACTGTTTCCTTGAAAAAGGAAACAAAGATAAGTTTATGAAACGTAGAAAGAAATATTTTAAGACATAAACACGAGAAAAGAATATGAAGAAATGAATATTTCCAGAAATAAAAATACTCGTGGAAAACTATATATATATATATATATATATATATATATATATATATATATATATATATATACTGTGTCCGTAAAGTATGGAACAAATTAATTTTAAGCTAAACAGACCATTTTAAGAAATAATCCTGAAACACGTCGATTTTTGATTTTAATTTACCGTATTTTAAAATAATAATCTAATATACAGGGTGAATTACTTTCGAGTAATGACGTCACCGCCATTTTTTTTAAATAGAACACCCCCATTTTGTTTCAATTTTCGGATTGCTCTAGCTGAGCTGATTCCAAAAATGTATCACATGTTGATTCCAATTGGTACAGGGTGGACAAAAATACAATAGTTTTGTGTGTGCTCATAAAGTAACGCATAACATTCTTTATTAGTTAAATTAACAATATTATCAAAAATATTTGTTGTCTAGCGGCAATTGGTTTAAATGTAGTTTGTAATGTTTTGTTACATTATTTAAATGGTCGGGTCATATGTTTTTGTCTTTGATACCAACCTTGCATTGTTATTTAATCGTTGTTTAAAATGGAGCTTCTTAAACTGTTCAGGGGCCCCCGTATTACATTATGACAGAAAGTCTTGAAACAGATTAGTTTTTAATTTGAGTGAGTACATTCTGACACTGATGTCATAAACTTTAGTTTGCAGAGATATAAACAAAGAAAAATTCCAAAAAGTGCAACAGGAATTTGAAATAGACTTTACTATTGCCTGATATGACTTTGAACACATGATTAAATAGTAGTTATTTTTTGTTAACACTTGTCTTTTTAATTTTTTGTAACTTTCTTATCATATCCTTTAAAGATTCTTTATGTCATAACATAATACGGGGGCATCTGAAAAGTTTAAGAGGCTCTATTGTAAACAACGATTACATAACAATGGAAAACTGGTATCAAATCTAAAAACATTTGATTGAATAGAGATTTACCAAACCTTTTAAATGAGTTATGATTTGTTACCTAAGCGATTTGAAAAAGAAAAAGAACCATCTTCTCCATCACGACATTTCGGTTGGATCATACCTCCCATCTTCAAGTGATCCGTGCTTGACTTCTGGTGATTTGAGCCGAACTGATATCTTGGATGTTCCCCGGTGGTATTTGCAGTTGAGCTGTCATTTTCTCAGTCGTTTTCCTTTTCACTTCGTCTACGGCCTCTTCAATACTTTCTCTCCTTTCGCCTTTGGTTTTTGATTTCTAGTTATCTGGGCGTTGTTCCATGTGGTAGCTGATGCGAAAGGAGAAAAAACAGTGAAAGAGGACGTACCCAAAGTGCAAGGGAAAACGACAGAAACAGTTACACTTCAATTACATATATCACCGGAGAAGAACCAAAATATCAGTTCGATTGGGAGGAGACTAAGAATTCTAACCAAAAATCTAAAAGACTATACGGTGTTCGAATAAAAACTCTATAATTTGATCAACTAAAGTCCGAACTAAAATGAAGAATCCCCCGGAATTTTATTATTAGTCCTTATAAAAAACCATTACATAGCGTTTAAAAACTCTTGCAGAACTCTAACTAGAACTTAAAACTTCATATAAATATTTTCCACACGGGAATCCTATGGTAAATATCCGAAATGTAAAAATCAATTTTAAACATTTCATTAGTAACAGTAATGCTAAATAGCATTACAAATAGTTTAAAATTTCTAATGAATACTTTAGAAAACTATACGGTGCTTGAATCAGAACTCTATGATTTCATTAATTTTTGTTGTATCTTTGTATATTTACTAAAATCCGTAGTAAAATTGAAATTTTATTATAATCGTGATAAAAATCATTACAAAGCGTTTGAAATTCGTGTCTATGCAAAACTCTAACCGAAAATGATTTGAATTAACGTTCATGTAAAAATTCCTTGCGGACCGTATGGGAACTAGCAAGGATCATCCAGAACTCTAACCAGAACTCAAAAATTCCATTAAAATATTTTTTTTTATGAAATGTATGATGAACGTATGAAATGTAAAAAGTGTAATTATTTCATCATATCGTGAGTGGGTTTATATCATAAAGATCAAACTACTAAATAACAAACAGGTCAATAACCATTTATCCTTGTCAACATGTACAGGGTGTCCCAACGATAGAGTAAAGTAAGTTTATGCTTAACTAGAATTATTTGTGTAAATATTGTATGGACCATGGGGTAGAGGTAAGAAGTGTGCAGGACGTGAAAAAGTATGATTTTTTTAAATAGAACACCCCGTATTTGATTTTAGTTTTTAATTCTACGTGTCCATACAAACATATTTTGTCATACAAAAGATTGGCTGAAAGTTTTTAGTTCTTGAGATATTCGCGTTTAAAGATTATTATGGTCATTTTCGTGGGGTTGATGAATGGGCAATTGTTTCGTTATTTCACAATAAAAAAAATTGATATTTCGTGTGAAAAATGAGTGATATTATACTAACGTTTAGACCGAGTAGTATTTCTAATTTTCTCAACAGGGTGTTTGTTATAACCATTCAAATTTGAAAATTCTCAAATTAAAAAATCAGTTTTTTAATTGCACACCCAATATATTTTTATTTCATTTTATTCGGGATTAAAAAATCTATCATTTTTGTCAAATATAGCCTATATCTATCTTTGATAGTTTTCGAGTAATTTCGATTTTTTCACACTAGCTACTTTATTTCCGATAACATTGCATTGCATGGATCTTGGTAGCCATGGAAAATAATAATTGCGTTACTAAGATACAAAGGTTTCCTACTTGTCAAAATAAACACATATTAAATTTGTCGTTTTCGCATTTAACTTGTTATCAATTATGGATTATTCGACAAATGAATTAATTGATATGATATACGTGTTGGGCGAGGCTGAAAAAACCCCTTTATTGGCACAACGAATCTACAAAATGAAATATCCTGAACGTCGAATACCTACTACTGTTGGCTTGTAAAATTTGATGGATAGATTTGATTCTAGCGGTAGTGTTAAATACTTCAAACGTAAAGTTGTTAATAAAAGGGCAGCTAATGAAGAAAAAGAACTTGAAATATTATTAAATATTCAAGAAAATCCCCAAGTGAGTTCTAGAACATTAGCGACGATATGTGATACCTCTAAATCAAACGTGAATCGAACAACGCTGAAGTATAAGTACCATCCCTATCACATTGAGCTTCATCAAGAATTGCGAGAAGAGGATTTTGCAAGACGAATTGAATTCTGCAATATCATTAATCAACGGCTGCAATTAAATAACAACTTTTTGTGCTCCATAATGTTTTCCGATGAGGCGACGTTTAAAAGTAATGTGGCTGTAAATCGGCATAATATGCACTATTACGCCATTGATAATCCGTTTTGGCTACGAGAAGTTCAAAACCAAAATTATTGGTCACTAAATGTGTGGTGTGGTATATTTAATGACCAAATTATCGGTCCCTATTTTTTTGATGATCCATTAACGGGCCGCAGCTATTTGCATTTCTTACGTGAAGAATTACCTGTGTTACTTAAGGATATCAATTTAGAAGGACGACTAAATATGTGGTTGCAACAGGATGGTGCACCTCCACATTTTTATCGGGACGTAAGGGAATTCTTGAACCAGCAATACCCGGAGAAATGGATAGGACGTAATGGCTTTATATTATGGCCACCCAGGTCATGCGATTTAACTCCACTGGATTTTTTCCTATGGGAATACATAAAAGATCGGGTGTATATTATTAAACCTACAACAAGGGAGGACATGAAAATAGAATTCGAAGCTTGTCGCACAGTGACCCTCTTATGTTATCCGAAGTGAGACAGAACATGAGAAAAAGGCTCAATAAGTGTATTCAGCAAGAAGGCCGTCTATTTGAGCATTTACTAAGACGCAATGTTGAATAATTATTGAATTACTGTTTCTCATTAATAAAAACTGTTAATATTCTCGCTTAGGTGGTTTGTTTTATTTCGTCGCAATTGTTTTCCATGGCTACCACGATCCACAATAATGTTATAGTATCGTATGTAACGTAGCTAGTGAGAAAAATCGAAATTCCTCGAAAACTATCAAAGATAGATATAGGATATATTTGACAAAAATGATAGATTTTTAATCCCGAATAAAATGAAATAAAATATATAGGGTGTGCAATTAAAAAAACTGATTTTTTAATTTGAGAATTTTCAAATTTGAATGGTTATAACAAACACCCTGTTGAGAAAATTAGAAATACTACTCGGTCTAAACGTTAGTATAATATCACTCATTTTTCACACGAAATATCAATTTTTTATTGTGAAATAACGGAACAATTGCCCATTCATCAACCCCACGAAAATGACCATAATAATCTTTAAACGCGAATATCTCAAGAACTAAAAACTTTCAGCCAATCTTTTGTATGACAAAATATGTTTGTATGGACACGTAGAATTAAAAACTAAAATCAAATACGGGGTGTTCTATTTAAAAAAATCATACTTTTTCACGTCCTGCTTTTCTGGCACACCCTGTATAACTTCCAATATTTTAAAAAAATGCACACTTCTTACCTCTACCCCATGGTCCATACAATATTTACACAAATAATTCTAGTTAAGCATAAACTTACTTTACTCTATCGTTGGGACACCCTGTACATTTTAGATCCATCCCAATATGAAAACAGCGCGAACACCGCGTAACAAGTTGCCGCCAGCAAAGGGATGGCTCCTATTTCATTAATAGAATTATTTTCGTTTATTATTAAAATTAAATTTTAATTTTCGAGCTTAGTATACATTCCTCTTTGTTTTTATTTTGAAAATAATGGATTTCTTTTATTTTAATCAAACATGACGTTACAATATAGGGTTTGGCTTTTAATCTTACACAATTCATAAATTCTCAGTAAAATATGGATTGACAACAGGACTAAACTTCACTTGTACAGATGCAAAACTTTTCAGGTTATTATGCTTTTGATTTCATGTTCTAAAGTAATATTGATTGAATAGATGAAACGTAATTAGGCTATTGTATGATTATTAAACCGTTATAGTTAAATTTCGAGCAATCAAACTAAAAAAAAAATTCTAGGTACAGCTTGCAGATTATCTGGTAAGTTCTTGAATATTTTCTTTGGTTACAAATTCAAAACTTAATCCAACTTTTATTTTTGATACTAGATATATTTAATTTTAAGTTTAATAAACATTATATTACATGTTATCTTATACTATATTTTTCTTTGACTGCAAATTAAAAATTTAATCTAACTTTTACCTTTGTTACTGTATTTAATCTTAATTACAGTTAATTAATCCTAAAAGTATGCAATTAAAGTGAGGAGGGCTAACAGAGTCATTATCGCTATTTATTATTACCATTCAATTAAATAAAAGGAAAATTTAAAAAATAGAAACGTTATCACAATTCACGACAATAATAAAACAGATTTGATAAATAAATAATAGCAAGCCCGGTAAGCAGAACAACAACCAAGAACCGCGTCGGAAACAATCTAATTGTAACATAATTGAAAATTATGTAAGTAAAAAAAAAGAAATGCATATATATATATATATATATATACATATGTATACACACACATTTAGATATTCATACAGAAAGTATATGCTCTATATTATTTATATATTTCTTGACTCTCCGTATTTGTACTTCTTACTTCCTTACGTGTCGGGGCAGTAGGCAAATAAATGTCCGGTAGTAGGACGATACCTTTAGTAGGGAATGCTACATCGCCCGGGGCACGATTTGGTTAGTAACCAGTGTGCCTGCTATGGTATTACTGAAGAGAACAATGCAATTGCCTCGAATCGACCTGGCTACAAGGGGCGGTCAAGGTCGAAACAGACAGGCCACGTTGCTAACGACTGTACAAGGAATGAATGGTGAGTCGGTACGTAGAATGTTAGAGGTATACATGGTAAAGAATTTGAAATTGCGAATGTAATGTACGAAAGGTAGCTTGATATTCTGCGTGTATCGGAGAGAAACCGCAAAGGAAAAGATGCTGTAAAGATGGAGGATGGCAGCCTAGCACTATGGTTAGGAGTTAAGACTAAAGTGCATGGCGCAAAAGTAGTTGGGGTGATCGTAAGTAAAGAGCGAAAAGATATATAAAATAGTACGAATTGGTATCTCCCCGGGTAATGTGAGTTAGAATGAAAGTGGAGTTTCGAAGAATTTTTCTTACTGTATGCAATGCACCGGTGAAAGGAGAAAGAGACCAAGAGTGTGGGAACTTCTAGAATGATGTAGAGAACGTGTGCAACGTATATAAGCCAAAGAAAAGAATGATGATATTGGGAGATGTGAACGGATGGGTGTACAAAGAGAACACACTAAACGCGTTCTAGGCAAGTTGGGAGACCAAAGAGTCAATGAGAAGGCTGAACGCCAGGTGAATATCTGTGTGGAGAGAAGCCTCTTTGTATCTAATAACACAAAAATGGGCATATGTATACATGGCAAAGAGGTGAATCTAAAAGTATTATTGACTTGATAGTATATGAACGACTTAGAAACCCGGTGAGAGACACAAAAGTAATGCGCGAATCTGAGTGTGGATCGGACCACTTTTTGGTTGTATCGAGAGTGTGTTTAGAGCAAAAGTGGGTCTGAAGAAGGAAAGTAAACGTAGTGCGATCATCCAGAATTAAGAGTAGACAAATTAGTAGATAATGGCGCGAGAATGAAATACGCAGATGCTGTGAGTTAAGAGTTGAATGTGAATGAAACAGTGTGGAAAGAACAAATTAAAGACACTGACATTAAAAGTGCACGGATAAGCTTGAAAAGCTGTGTTGTCAATTGTGCAGTGCGGATATGTGGAAGAGCGACGGTAGGTAGACCGAAAATATGCACGGTGGAGTAAATTGGTAAGGGTAATATGCAAGAAAAAAAATGCGTACATGGCGATAATTGCTGCAAAAACTGAGAAAAAGCGATTGTAGGAGATGTAAAGATTAAGAAATAAAGAAGCGAAGGGGGGAGTGAGATTAAGTAAAGAGGAAGTGATGGCTGTGAAACGCTGCAGGAGCAACAAAATAGTATCGGACGATTCTGACGTGAGGAAATGCTGGCAAGAATATTTCGGAAAGCTGTACAGTAGTGAGGAAAGTAAGACTGAAGGGTTAAATAAGAAGCATGTAGAAGGAATGGTGAAGGAAACTGACAAGGATATTGAGATAAAAGAGGTAGAGAAAACGGTAGGAAGGTTGAAAAGTGGAAAAGGAGCAGGCGTAGATGGAATCACTAGTGAAATACTAAAGTATGGAAGTGTAAAGGTTATACAAAGATTGTGTGAATTGTTCAATGTATGCCTTAAGTGTGGAAAAGTGCCGAGAGGACAAGATTAATTTCAAGAATTACAGAGGAATAAGTTTGCTCAGTTTACCTATTGGAAAGAATACTGATTGATAGAGTACGAGAAACTACATACACGAAGATTTGGGATGTGCAGGGTGGCTTCATGCCAGGGAGAGGATGTGTTGTTCAAATGTTGCTCTCCAGCAGGTGATCGAAAAGTGTTTAACCGTAAAAAGGAAGCTGTATTGTGCGTTTGTAGATCTGGAGAAAGCATACGACAGAGTGACTAGAGAGAAGCTGTGGGAAATATTATATGAATATGTGTTAGGGTGAGAGAAGGTGTGAGTGAATACTTTAATATTGAGCAAGGAGTGGGACAAGGCTGAGTGATGTCACCGTGTTTGTTCAATGTATACATGGGTAAATGTGTTAGACGAGCATGTACCGAATGGTGTAAAGGTTGGTGACGCAAATGTACGACTTTTGGTGTATGCAGATGATTATTAAATGACAGTGCGGATGAGCTATAAATCGCTCTGAGGAAGTTTGATACAGTCTGTGAGAGCATGGACCTAAAGGTAAACGTGAACAAAACTAAGATTGTAGTCTTCAATCGGGAAGGTGGAAAGGAAAGTAGAGTATTTACTCTGCAAGGTGAAATTGTGGAACAAGTGGATGAATTGGTATATCTGGGTAGAATGCTTGCTGCAGATGGTACAATGGATGGCGAGATTGGACGAAGGGTCAATACTGGAAGGAAAGTGATTGGAAGTATGTGGACGATAATGAGACACGAAAGCATGAGCCTAGCTGCGAAACGAGCAATGTATAACGTCATGTTTGTTCCGTCAGCACTGTATGGAAGTGAGACACAGGTATGTCAAAAAAAGCACAAAAGAAAAATAAATGCCGTGGGTGTGAGATTACTGAGGAGCGCATGTGGTAAAACGAGAAGGAATCTGATAAAGAATGAGTGTATAATGACGGAGTGTAGCGAAGAAAAATGATGATGGATAGATATAAAATTAGTACATTACGTTGGTTTGGTCACATTGAGAGAATGAACAACGCAAGATTAACGAAGCAAACATATGAGGGTGAGGTTAGAGATAAGGCCGGGCCTGGTAGGCCGCGTAAAACTTGGCTGAATGTAGTAGAATGTATGAGAAAAGAAAGATAAGGAGTTTTAAAAATAAAAGGACATGTCAGAGATAACGAATGAATCTTGCGGAAGCTAGGGAGGTACGCAGAGATAGGAAAGCATGGAGAAATATTCTGAATGAAAAATAAATAAGAGGCAGGGAATGTTTTACCTAGCCCGCAAATGAATGGCGTGAAGGTTATGTTATGTTGTTATCAAATGTTTCATTTAATTTAAAATGTTTCATAAAAAAGTACGTTTTGTTACGATCTAGTGCACGAAGGTTGTTTCATGCGCACTCTACCACCATATTTTAGTATTCCTTTTGACAGGGAATTGGATACGGATAACAAAACACGTCTCTTAACTACTCATTAAAAATTATCTTGGTTTGTCAGTTATAAAACTACAAACAAAAAAGTTAGTAACAACTGTATGTACAAAGTGACAATTTTTTTAGTGCGCATGCGCAAAATCAGAATTTGATGAATGATAAATGTTTTAATATTTTACTCGTAAAGAACAGGTTAACTGTCCAACTAAAACATTCTGCAAACATAAGAAAGTGGGGGTCTGTTTGATTATGCCGTTAACTCATAATAATAAATTACTAACCCAACAAGCAAGAATGACTTTAAAAGATAATCACACTTTTCATCCTTTAAACAAAATCTAAAACTAGTTCTTACAAATGACAGTAGGTAATCCCTTATCCGAGATGTCCATATGGAGATGCTTGGTTTCTCGTAATTCTTTGATTATGCACCCACACTTGTCACAAAATACAACAGAACAGTCGTAATCACTAATTCATTTGGCTGTAACACTCGCGAGTGCAGATGACTATCCTTCACTCGCGCGCAATACGCATAAAACCTGGGCGATTTGATTTATTGTTTGCCTTTGAAATAAACGGCCGTCACAACAAAGAATGTTTACTTCCACTTGTATAATAGAATCCTTATTTGCTTCATACAATCGATTTTGTGTTATCGATTGTACACGTACGACAATCAATATCAATAACGACCACTACTATGAATATGGTTACTTAATGGGTTACTTCCATTTTCTTTATTATTGACTCACGCGCTTAATTACTGAACAGTTTTAACGGAATATTTGCTGTTTTATTGTTAAATCTGCTTTAGGACTTTTCAAATTTCTTGAAAGGAAAACAGTATTATTTCCTTTAATTCACACTTAAACCTTTTGTTTGCAAAGGTTTATATATGATTTATCCCCAATAATGGATATTGCAGTCGCTTTTATATGTACTGCAGAACTAAGTTTTTAAAAAAACCAGCACTGACCATTCTAAGGTCTCTTAAAAAAACGCGCGCGCGATTCACCTTAACTCAAGCTCCAACCGAGCGATTCGCTCCTTGCCTCAATTGGGTTCTCACTTTTATACCGTCTGTCCAACATTCTCGTGCGACTATCAAAATTCACCAATCACAATCGACTATTCCCTGCGTTGCTTCGCCGAGTGCAAAATCCGGATGGACCCAACGCAAACCAAAATAAGAACAACGTAGCCATCTTAAATTTACTTTATAAATTTAGCCACAATTCCTCGAAAAAGCCATTATCCGTAATCCTAATCACTCTGTATATTATTCAGAACCTGACTCAACTTTTCATGAAAATTTCGCGTATGGACGATTCCTCTTTCCGCGCAATTCAACAACCTCCAACGCATTTACCCTTGAACACACATTAAATTTTCCATTATTGTGCAATGTTATAATATTCATACAAACAAAAATATGCACACATATTCATTACTGCACATTAATACAATGTCAATATATCATAAACTCGCTCACTCATACGTCTACATACATTTATTTAATCCGAATTCTTTTGTACACATCAGCAAAAGACCAATTGCAATCCGGTAGTGTATTACCAGTGCAACCTCAGTACGAATTTTCCCAAAACATTATTTTTCAACCACATACTTTCATACTTTTAACATAAAAATCTTTCTACAACATTCAAATATTCTTTTATCTGACACACAATATTCCATTAAATTCCAGTGGCGTATCACTTACACCAACTTACATTCTGCATACAAAAAAAATTTTTTTTCGTGCAAATTTACGTCATTTACATTCAAAACATGTTCCATACATTATCAAAATACTGTATATAGACGATGCGTCAAAATAACCTTACAAACTTCATGTTAATGTCTGTTAGAAATGCAAAAAAGTGCAACGTTAAACAAATTTGACAATCAATGGAAGTAATTCATCTAAGACTCTATTACGACAATTAAATGATCTTAGTAATTGAAATGAATCTTTACCATTAGAACTCTAAAACCCTAATGAGATATTATAATCCTAATGCTCATTTTGCGCAATATGTGCAAGTTGTTTCAAATGATAGTGATGATGAGACTGATTTTAATAGTACACACTTCCACCCCTCTGCTGCTTCTTTCAACGCTAACTTACTCACTATTGAAGACATTGGGGAAAAGCTCTCAACGTTGAAAGCGAATGCTTGTGGCAGAGATGGACTATCATTAAAAATTATGTTCGCCATTTGTGCATATGTCTTTTACACACTTTTAATTGCTGTATTGTAACAGGTCATTTTATTCTGTCTTGGAAAAGCTCAATTGACGTATCCTTTCCAAAGAAAGCGAATCCGTCATCTTTATAAGTATTTTGCCTGTAATTTCAAAATGAATTGAAAAGCTACTTTATGATCAAATTTATTCTTACTTTATTCTAACACTTTGTTACCTTTATCACAATGTGGGTTTAGGAAAGGATTTAGCACGTATACTTCATTAACAACTGTAATGGATTATCTTTTTGCTTCGGCGGCCAATGGTTTACTTTCAGTGTTAGTTCTTCTTGATATGTCAAGCGCCTTTGATACTATTAACTTAAATATTTTGGGTTTAGTTTAAGTGCTGAATCTCTTCTGCGTTGATATTTAAATGATATTTAAATGATAGATGTCTACAGATCAAAATTAACAACCGATTTTCTTCTAATTTGAACATTCTTTCAGGGGTACCTCAAGGCTCGGTGCCTGGACCCCTTCTTTTTATTATTTACACTTCTGAAGTTATTAATTCTATTACGAATTGTACAATACAAGCGTACGCTGACAATATGCAACTTTATTTTAGTTTTGAAGAACGAAATGCCCATCCAGCTCTAGAGCTCGTTAATAATGAATTACGAAATATTAAAGACGTATCGGGTAAATTTAATTTGAAATTAAACCCTTTAACCCTCCTATCGTGTTCGGGTCAATATGACCCAATCGCGTTCTTCTAATGTGCATAATTCGTTAATTTATTTAAATATTTCGTAGCCACTGCATGACTTTTATTACATTACTCTAATAACGGTGTATCTAGATTGATATTAGAAATGCATTTGTTACACTCACTGTGTTTGGGCCTATATGGCCCGGTGATTGTGCGGTTAAAATTAGAAGAACGAGAAGCAGATTATTATCATAGACGAATGTATTGTTTTGTTTTATTTTCATAAATATAAATAACTTACACAATATTGTCACATTATTGCTCATATTGCATGCGTTATTTGCGTACCGGTAAACAAGTTTATTCCTGTTGAGACTTGTCTGTGGTTTCGTAGTAAATATCAAACTTGACGCTATACTTTAATAAAAAATACCTAACAATTGAAATGTATTATTGAAAATGTGTAGTGAGAGAGTGCTTACGGATAGCGAACTTGAGAAACCTTTGTGTGTTTCTGATAGTGACTCTAATGCTTCTGAAGAGGAAAACCATTTGTCCGAAACCGAGATATGTAATAGCGAATCGGATGATTAAGTGGAAGCTACGATTTCAGATGAAGCTGATACGGATAATCACGTAACTTCAAAAGATGTCAAAAGTATGGAATGAAGACACATCAATCGGGAAGGTTATCAGCAGAAAATATTATTTCGTTGATTCCTGGGCCAACAAGGTATGCTATGTCGCGACTAATTGATATAAAATCCGCGTACTTCTTATATTTCACACCCAAAATTGTGAACCTAAGTTTGAAAATGTCAAATTTAGAAGGTAAAAGACTTTGTGGCGACACGTTTCAAGAACTAACATTAGTTGAACTAGAAGCATATTTTGGCCTACTGTTTCTAGCTGGAATGTATAAATATCATGGCGAGGTAACATCCAGTCTGTGGGATGGAAATGTAGGTCGTCCAATATTTAGAGCAACGATGCGCCTACAACGATTTCATGTAATTGCACGAATAATTCGCTTTGACGAGAACGACGTCAAACTGATAAATTAGCTCCCATACGGGACTTGTGGGATGAATGGGTTGCAATTCTACCGAAGTTCTATAATGTTCACTAAAATGTAACAGTAGATGAGCAACTGGTACCTCTTAGAGGCCGTTGAACTTTTAGACAGTACATCACGAATATATACGGAGTCAAGATTTCGACTTTATGCGATTCTGTAACTGTTTATGCATATAACATGCAAGGTTACCTCGGGAAAAAAGAAGGTGAACCTGCAGAGAGAGGTCAAGGTAAAAGAGTTGTGCTAGATCTTACTTATGGTCGAAAAGGTCACAACGTAACGTGTGATAATTTTTTTACCTCGTACTATCTAGGGCAGATGCTATTGAAAAGAAAAATAACCATGCTTGGCAATATTCGCAAAAATAAACCTGAACGTTTCAGCTTACAACGCTTATGTTCTGTGGTGCGAAATAACTCTAACTTGGAATGCTGGAAAACTTACAAAGCGGCGACAATTTCGTGAAGAACTGGGTAATTCCTTGATCACTCCATTATTGCAAAAAAGAAAAAGTCTCCCTCGAAGTATTCCTGCAGCTGAAATGGTTATAAAGTCACGTTCTTCAACCAGTAACACCGAAGTAAGGGAACAATCAACCACAACCAAGCGTAAAAGATGTAATAAAATATGACCACGATAACCCGTAAGCTGAATATTAAGTGGTTTAACGTGGATACGCGTCGCTTGATTCATCTAGGAAATTATTTTAACCGTCTACTTAACTCAAAACACATTACCAGAAATATTGTTTAAAAATTTAAATTAAGATCTAATGTGCACTCAAAAGTAACAAGATTCAATTATACGTTTTCTATACCTCGACATAAAACTGCTTTATATAAGAGATCTTTCATTCATAACTCTGTCAAGCTTAATAAAGTGCCCAATCATAAATGTAAGTATAAAATTAAAGAATTTTTTAGGCACTCAATCAATTTAAATATACTATACGTTTTTAATATATTACTTATTATTATTATTTTTTTTATTGTTACCTTTGGTTTTATTTACTTCACTTACATGTTTATTTAAGTTAAAATATGTGCAAATATCTTAGTTGTACGTTATTTTTTTTTTTTATGGTTGTGGACCTGAACAGGCTAAATAAGGCCTATCGTGCTAAAGCACTCAGGAACACTTAGGAGGATGGATAGAGGGATAACGAATTGCCAATAGATGCCTATGAACAGATACCTTAAATTTTCTCATATCATAAGTGAGAGGAAAACAGGAACTAGGGAGATCATTCCAGAGTTTAGAAGCCGTGTAGAAAAATGTGGATTGCGCCTGTTTGGTACGACCAGTGGAGATTTGTACTGCATACTGATGATGTGAAAGAGCGAACCGAGTGTTTCTCGCAAAGATAGCCGGAGATGGTATCAAAGAATGTAATTCACCAGCACAATAGCCGTTGTAATAACGATAATACAAAGAAAGAACTGAAACCATCCTTCTATGCTCAAGGGACTGCATGTGAGAAGTTAAGGACGGGTCATTTATAAGCCTAATCGCTCTCTTTTGAATACGATCAACGATATCGAGAGCGTATTGGAGACTAACCAAAGGTGAGAATTATATTCCAGATGAGGCCGAATTTGGGCCTTATACAGCAGAAGGAGTTGTCGAGAGGTAAAGTACTGCTTAGATCTGTACAAAAGCCTATTTTACGAGCAGCTGTTTTGGTAGCTGACAGAAGATGGTCAACCCATGAGAGATTTGAAGATACAGTCATACCCAACAGAGTAATAGAGTCTGAAAACTTAAGAACTGAGCCATTCATACTTACAACAGGAAATGATCGATCTTTTTTGGCGGACATAAGGCAACACTGAGATTTGTTAGCATTAAATTTAACTAGATTATTGCTTCCCCATTCGAGAATACGTTGAATGTCTTTGTTGATTGAATTTGCCATTTCAGCTTTAATTTCTTGATTTGACATAGAAGGTGGATTATCACTATGAGTAGACTGAGATAAACTACAGTGAAGAGTGCTATCGTCAGCAAAGCAATGGATGGGGTTAGTTGTTGAAGAAATAAGGTCGTTTATGTACAGCAGAAAAGTGTAGGCGCTATAACGGATCCCTGTGGTACGCCCGCGTTAATGCTAACTTCTTTTGAAAAAAAGCCATCAACTACGACACGTATTCGTCTTTTATCAAGGAAACTAGAAACCCAGTAGATGAGCGTATCATTTAACCCAAACGAGGTGAGTTTGGCAAGTAAACACTTATGCCAAACTTGGTCAAATGCCTTTGAGATATCTAAAGCGACTACAACTGTTTCACCGGACTGCTCTACTGTATTGTTCCAAACTTGGGTCACATATGAAAGAAGATCGCCTGTTGAACGACTTTGCCTAAACCCATATTGGTGGTCACTAAGGAGTTTGTTAGTTTCAAGGAACGTGAGCAACTATAGGTGGTAGGCTCCATGTCAGCCGGGGAGATACCACCACTCTTACCATGGGCTCCTTAATATTGGGTCTACGATTTTCTGAGCTCGGTAAGGGCTGCCGGTTACCTTCTCCATCATCCTTAATCTATTCTCATCCTTACTCTTCCTTCTCGCCCTCACTGTCTTCCTATTGGATTAAAAGTCCCAAATTAAAAAATAAGATGGCTGTGGTTTCTAGGGTTATAAATTCCGGACGTAAAATCCTGCCCCACTCGAATGTCCGGGAGGGCAGGGCCCAAGCGACCTCGGTCATCGAAAGTATCAACTTTCTGATTCACTACTGCAACATCCGCGGTATCAGGTCTAATCTTAATGCTATTCACCAACATCTTGAACAATTACAACCTGATATATTGTTTCTATCTGAAACACAAGTCTCCTCTGAAAGCTCCGAGTCACCCTTGACTTGCAATTTTCTCAATACCATCTTCACTCTAACTTTCGATATAAAGGAGGCGTACATCAAGGACAGAATTGCTTGCAAGAGGGTTTCTTCCTTAGAAAATAAAAATTTTGACGTGATTTGGTTTAAACAGTCTGGTCCTACTTTTGTGAAATTCTACTGTTGCATTTATAGGTCTCCTAATGACAGCAACTTTCAAGACTTCTTCGATTACCTTAGTATGAAAGTTGACTATCTCCTGTCTCAGTTTCCATCTTGCGATATCTCATTTGTAGGCGATTTCAATGTTCATAACTCTAATTGGCTTCAATTTTCATCTACTACAAATCCCGCTGGTCATAGTGCAGAAACATTTGCTATTTCATGTGATCTCACACAAATGATTTCTGAACCAACAAGAATCCCTGATAACCCTAACCATACTCCACATCTTCTAGATCTCTTGTTTATAAAACTTCCGTTCTTTCGCCTTTAGGTCTTTCCGACCATTGTCTAATAAAAATCATTTCTTCTGTACCTAATTCCACTGTTGTTCGCAAAACCGATAGAACCTTGTGGTGTTTTAAGTCAGCTCGATGGAGTGATTTACGGGATTTCTTTGCAACCTTTCCATGGCGTGAATATTGTTTTAAATCGTCCTCTTCTTCGGACATCGCTCTTTCAGTATCTGAAGTCATCCTCACGGGAATGGAGTTATACATTCCAAAAAAACAGTACCGTGTAGGTCATTCACGTTCCCAACCCTGGTTCAATAAGGCTTGTTCTGATGCAATATCTTTAAAAAATAAATGTTACATTAAATGGAAATCTAATAAATCGGTTGACAGTCATGTAGAATACGTTGGTGCTAGAAATATCTGCAAAAGTGTCATCACTAAAACTAAAAAGTTGTTCGAACAACGAAAATGCAATGAACTAGTACATCTCCTTTAGGCAGTCGTAAATTTTGGTCTTTAGCAAAAGCCATTAGTAAAAACTTTCGAACATCTTCATTTCCCCCCCTGACATCTATTGACGGATCGGTAGTTGCTGATTCTGTAGACAAAGCCAACGTTTTTGTGGATTTGTTTGCATCAAACTCGTGTCTCAATGATTCTGGAAAAGATGTTCCCCTAGTCAACTCTTCTTTATACGTTATGAAACCAATTCATTTTCGGTACAAGCTCTTGGAATCGATCATCAGTAGGCTTGATCGCAATAAGGCGACTGGCCCAGACGGTATCCCAGCTATTGTCTTAAAGAAATGTTCCCCCGAACTAGTACCAGTCCTATCTAAGCTCTATACGATCTCTATATCTTCTGGGGAATTCCCTCAAATTACAGACCAATTGCCATCACTTCCATTTTGTCTAAAATCATGGAAAAAGCCATCAATCAGCAACTGCTCACGTTCCTTGAAACTAACAAACTCCTTAGTGACCACCAATATGGGTTTAGGCAAAGTCGTTCAACAGGCGATCTTCTTTCATATGTGACCCAAGTTTGGAACAATACAGTAGAGCAGTTTGGCATAAGTGTTTACTTGCCAAACTCACCTCGTTTGGGTTAAATGATACGCTCATCAACTGGGTTTCTAGTTTCCTCGATAAAAGACGAATACGTGTCGTAGTTGATGGCTTTTTTTCAAAAGAAGTTAGCATTAACGCGGGCGTACCACAGGGATCCGTTATAGCGCCTACACTTTTTCTGCTGTACATAAACGACCTTATTTCTTCAACAACTAACCCCATCCATTGCTTTGCTGACGATAGTACTCTTCACTGTAGTTCATCTCAGTCTACTCATAGTGATAATCCACCTTCTATGTCAATTCAAGAAATTAAAGCTGAAATGGCAAATTCAATCAACAAAGACATTCAACGTATTCTCGAATGGGGAAGCAATAATCTAGTTAAATTTAATGCTAACAAAACTCAGTGTTGCCTTATGTCCGCCAAAAAAGATCGATCATTTCCTGTTGTAAGTATGAATGGCTCAGTTCTTAAGTTTTCAGACTCTATTACTCTGTTGGGTATGACTGTATCTTCAAATCTCTCATGGGTTGACCATCTTCTGTCAGCTACCAAAACAGCTGCTCGTAAAATAGGCTTTTTGTACAGATCTAAGTAGTACTTTACCTCTCGACAACTCCTTTTGCTGTATAAGGCCCAAATTCGGCCTCATCTGGAATATAATTCTCACCTTTGGGTTAGTGCTCCCCAATACGCTCTCGATATCGTTGATCGTATTCAAACAGAGAGCGATTAGGCTTATAAATGACCCGTCCTTAACTTCTCACATACAGTCCCTTGAGCATAGAAGGATGGTTTCAGTTCTTTCTTTGTATTATCGTTATTACAACGGCTATTGTGCTGGTGAATTACATTCTTTGATACCATCTCCGGCTATCTTTGCGAGAAACACTCGGTTCGCTCATTCACATCATCAGTATGCACTACAAATCTCCACTTGTCGTACCAAACGGGCGCAATCCACATTTTTCTACACGGCTTCTAAACTCTGGAATGATCTCCCTAGTTCCTGTTTTCCTCTCACTTATGATATGAGAAAATTTAAGGTAGCTGTTCATAGGCATCTATTGGCAATTCATTATCCCTCTATCCATCCTCCTAAGTGTTCCTGAGTGCTTTAGCACGATAGGCCTTATTTAGCCTGTTCAGGTCCACAATCATAAAAAAAAAGTTGCTGATTGATGGCTTTTTCCATGATTTTAGACAAAATGGAAGTGATGGCAATTGGTCTGTAATTTGAGGGATCGGTCTTATCACCTTTTTTGGGAATAGGTTGAACGTTTGCTAATTTTCATGATGAAGGGAATTCCCCAGAAGATATAGAGATCGTATAGAGCTTAGATAGGACTGATACTAGTTCGGGGGAATATTTCTTTAAGACAATAGCTGGGATACCGTCTGGGCCAGTCGCCTTATTGAGATCAAGCCTACTGATGATCGATTCCAAGAGCTTGTACCGAAAATGAATTGGTTTCATAACGTATAAAGAAGAGTTGAGTAGGGGCACATCTTTTCCAGAATCATCGAGACACGAGTTTGATGCAAACAAATCCACAAAAACGTTGGGTTTGTCTACAGAATCAGCAACTACCGATCCGTCAATAGATGTCAGGGGGGGAAATGAAGATGTTCGAAAGTTTTTACTAATGGCTTTTGCTAAAGACCAAAATTTACAACTGCCTAAAGGAAATGTAGCTAGTTCATTGCATTTTCGTTGTTCGAACAACTTTTTAGTTTTAGTGATGACACTTTTGCAGATATTTCTAGCACCAACGTATTCTACATGACTGTCAACCGATTTATTAGATTTCCATTTAATGTAATATTTATTTTTTAAAGATATTGCATCAGAACAAGCCTTATTGAACCAGGGTTGGGAACGTGAATGACCTATACGGTACTGTTGTTTCCATGAGGATGACTTCAGATACTGAAAGAGCGATGTCCGAAGAAGAGGACGACTTAAAACAATATTCGCGCCATGGAAAGGTTGCAAAGAAATCCCGTAAATCACTCCATCGAGCTGACTTAAAACACCACAAGGTTCTATCGGTTTTGCGAACAACAGTGGAATTAGGTACAGTAGAAATGATCTTTATTAGACAATGGTCGGAAAGACCTAAAGGCGAAAGAACGGAAGTTTTATAAACAAGAGGGTTTGATGTAAGAAAGAGATCTAGAAGATGTGGAGTATGGTTAGGGTTATCAGGGATTCTTGTGGGTTCAGAAATCATTTGTGTGAGATCACATGAAATAGCAAATGTTTCTGCACTATGACCAGCGGGATTTGTAGTAGATGAAAATTGAAGCCAATTAGAGTTATGAACATTGAAATCGCCTACAAATGAGATATCGCTAGATGGAAACTGAGACAGGAGATAGTCAACTTTCATACTAAGGTAATCGAAGAAGTCTTGAAAGTTGCTGTCATTAGGAGACCTATAAATGCAACAGTAGAATTTCACAAAATTAGGACCAGAATGTTTAAATCAAATCACGTCAAAATTTTTATTTTCTAAGGAAGAAACCCTCTTGCAACCAATTCTGTCCTTGATGTACGCACATACGCCTCCTTTATATCGAAAGTTAGAGTGAAGATGGTATTGAGGAAATTGCAAGTCGGGTGACTCGGAGCTTTCAGAGGAGACTTGTGTTTCAGATAGAAACAATATATTAGGTTGTAATTGTTCAAGATGTTGGTGAATAGCATTAAGATTAAACCTGATACCGCGGATGTTGCAGTAGTGAATCAGAAAGTTGATACTTTCGATGACCGAGGTCGCTTGGGCCCTGCCCTCCCGGACATCCGAGTGGGGCAGGATTTTACGTCCAGAATTTATAACCCTAGAAACCACAGCCATCTTATTTTTTAATTTGGGACTTTTAATCCGATAGGAAGACAGTGAGGGCGAGAAGGAAGAATAAGGATGAGAATAGATTAAGGATGATGGAAAAGGTAACCGGCAGCCCTTACCGAGCTCAGAAAATCAGAGACCCAATATTAAGGAGCCCATGGTAAGGGTGGTGGTACCTCCCCGGCTGGCATGGAGTATACATGCCTACCACCTATGCACATGAAGTTCTGTTTCTACAATTAGGTTAGAGAAAAGTTATGTTTACTTAGTTGTTTATATATATATATATATATATATATATATATATATATATATATATGTTAATGCGCGCAAGGTTAAGTTGGGGTAGCACTTTGAGCTAGACTTCGCCTTAAGCATGCATTTTGGAATTTATTTGCATTGCAATTGAATGTTTATTTCTTATTATTGTAAATTTTCCTTTTGTTATATATAAAGTCCTATTATTATTATTTAGTCCTACATTATTAACTTTCGGCGGTTTGGACCTAGAAAATAACCGTGTCTGCTTTATCGTCATTCGGCGCTTTGATTACAGTGGGCGTAACGGCCCAACATTAAAATTCGGCAGAATGGACGCCATCGGCGAAATGGTCTTCGGAGTTTCGGTCACATTCGGCGTCCAATACAGAAATCCGGTGGAATGGGCGCAGTTGGCGAAATGGTCGTGAGCGTTTTGGTCACGTTCGGAAATTTAGACCATGAAAATACATATTCGGCGCTTTGGGAATTCAGCGTAATGTCCAGGTCCCTTAAATATACGGCATTATAATTACGGTAAAATTGTACATCTACAATTCTGTTGTCACCATCTGCCCAATTCAATTGTACCTAAATTACCGGACATAAGGGATGACGATATCACACAAACTGTTAATGTATCCATCCTCGTAAAGAATATATTGGGACATGGTTTGTCAGAATAATTTCCAGGGAGTTTTGAGATGAGAGCCCAACTTCACACTTTAGGAGTAGTCACTAATGCATTGTTTTACATTGATATTTTTTATCATCGCATTCTGCAATTTACCATCAATATTGAGAAGAATTTAATATACGTTTGTTCATATTAAAATAACTAACAAATTGTATATTTTGGGCTCTACTTCTACTAGAGTGTACACCAAAAATTTTCAAAGATAAAAAATTAAAAAAAAAACTTTTCCTCATTAAGTTTTTTTTTTATTAAAAGCCAAACTTTTGCAACTCTGGGAATTACAGACAAATCCTTTAAAGTTTTTTCCTTTTTAATGTTCATTTGAAATTGAAAGGATTAAAAATATTCGGCTTACTAAAAATTCTCTTAGAGTAAAATATACATTCGTGCAACAAAAGAATAATGAAGCGAAAATCTTTTATTACAAAGTTTTAAGTACCATATATTATTCAGATCTGTTATAGTAATATGTATTAAAGGGATACTTATAATGCTTTAAGTAATTATAAAACCCTTTATGTTGGCTTATTAAGAGGGTAATTTTCCCACCCAGAAATCATGTTACAGACCGAATGCTTTTGTATTTTAATCTCATTTTATCGATTTTGGTATTAATATTTCATAATTGTAATTACCGCAAAGACTTACAGATAAGTAATGGTAAAGTGATGAAATTGATAGCTTTGAAACGTAACGAAATTTGTAAGTACTTTTCAGAAACAATTTCTCCATTTTTAATGGAAGGACATAATTGTGCTTTATTAAAAACATTTCTAAAATATAAATATTGTAATTGTTACAAGTTTTGTTATGAACGAATAAGTTCAAACGTAAATATGTAATTAAAACTAGTTCTACATACATAAAGACAAAATTTACTTCGATTGGGGTTTGTATCTCGATAGCTCAGCTGGTTAGAGCAGTACTCTAGTAAGTAGGTTCAAATCCTATTCGAGGTAAACTTTTTATTTATGTATTTAATAAAATTAATAAATATTGTAATATTCAGAATTGTTTGCAATTACCGTAAATTATTTTAGTAGTAACAAGTTTTTTACCATTTTGTAGCTATACACCCTTGGATCATAGAGCCTCATTTTGGATATTATTCTATCACGAATGAATGAATGGCTATTGGAAATCTACACCATATCTCAATAACAACAATCAGCTTGTAACCTTTTCCTTGGGTGTGATTTGTCTTTTTGTTACTGTGGTGAAGCCAGAATGCAAATTAGTACTGAATATAATTGCAATACATTATTAATGTTTGAAACTAAAACGTGTTCCTTGATCCGCATTCATGTTGTATCTCTTATTTATAAACAAATATTTAATAGGGGAACATCATTAATTAAACTGTACTGAGAAAATATGCAACTCTGCTTTTTGTACATATAGATTTCTATTTTTATTTTAATTTTATCATTTGTTTGAGATAAATCAATTTTTTAATCTGAAGTTTGATTATATTATTTTGATAAGATTATCATTAATTCACAAAATGCAAATTATTTATAATTAAGCTATTTGTTTAAATAGCTATATGAATAGAGACGGTTCCATGGTGTAATGGTTAGCACTCTGGACTTTGAATCCAGCGATCCGAGTTCAAATCTCGGTGGAACCTGTTTACTTTTTTTAATATTAATATTTTCATACATTACTGTTTAGTTAGCAGCAATATTTATACAGTATGTACGGGTAACCCATTAAGAGAGTTAGTAAGAAGCCGTACTTCAGAAACTTTTCAACTCAAATTTACAAAAAAAAGTGTTTTTAATGACAGCGACAAAAAGAGATCGCTGGTAAATACTTTCAAGCCTCTGAAACGACACAATAGTGGCATAAAAACTTAAAATACAATTTTCTCAAACAAATACGAGACAGGTACGTCAAAAAATATTATAACGTTCAGAGTTTTCAAAAATATTCAGTTGACATCTTCGTCATTTGTAACATAAAGTGGTAGGGAAAGGTTACATCTTTATTTGAAAAATGTTACGTTATGTTATGGATAAGTAATTACTACATTATATAACATTACATAACCTTCGCGCCATTCCCTTGCGGGGTAGGCCTCTTATTTATTTTTCATTCACAATCTTCCTCGATGCTTTCCTATCTTTGCATACCTCCCTAGCTTCCACAAGATTCATACATAGTATTTGACAAACCTTTTTATTTTTAAAACACCTTATCTTTCTTTCTTTTATCATACATTCTACTGCATTCAGCCAAGTTTTACGCCGCCTTACTTCTACCTCACCCACATATATTTTCTCCGTTAATCTTGCGTTCTTCATTCTCTCAATGTGACCAAACCACCGTAATGTACTCTTTTATACCTAATCTATCATCGTCTTTTGCTCGCCACACTCCTTCATTATACACTCATACTTCATCTTACCCCTTCGCGTTTTACTTTTTTTATTTAGCAAAAAAAACTACGCCACTGGTTTTCGCAAAACTTAAGATTAATTCTGCTTAAAAAGTGACTCTCGGACTTTTTCGCTTTGACACACCGTTTTCGAAATAAAAATTATTTTACTAACCAGTATAATAATAAGCCATCCTCGAAATGATTAATTTTAAATTTATTATTTTATTTGTAATAATTTTTCAGGAAACAGTGCATTAAATTGCAAGTTTAAAAGAAATGATGGAAATGGTTACGCTGCTTTTCAATACATGCTCTAAATCACCTTCGCATATTTCTTCTGACTCTTTGGAATATTTGACGTTTTCGGCGTATTGTTTCGCAAGTATTCGCAAAGCGTTCCACTAATGTGGCTACATTCTGGGCCTGGAATACACAGTTGCTTTACATGCCACCCCCCCCCCCCCCGCAGGAATTGAAGTCTGATTATCGGGGTGGCAAAAAAATAGCACGGCCTCGACCAATCCAATTTCCTTGGAATGTAACATTTAAATAATATCTTAGATTGCGACCAGCATAAGTAGGCGCTTCGTCATGCATAAACCATAAATGTTGACCAATATTAAGAGAGACAGCTTCTAGTAGGTTCGGTAAATTCTCATGTAAAAAATGCAAGTATGTCGGCCGGGAAATCTGCTACAGAAAGGGCTTGTACTCTCTGTAAATGGTAAGGATAGAGCTGCTGCTCATGGAGTATTCCACATACGTTAACGTGGTTGGTATTCCCCAATTCGTCTGCTGGACACCTTGTATTTCAGGATTTTCTTCTACCGCTCTTAAAACATTATCCTCTTTTTTAATGTTTGTGCAGTTCTTGGCGCCCCACAATCAATAGAATAAACTGTTAATTTTCCTGTTGCTTCAATCGTCTATGAACGGTTACAAAGGCGTTATTTTTTTGCTTCGTATAAATTTCGATTCGCTTTCTATACATAAAATGAACGCCTGGCAATTTCTCAAGAGAATATTTCACAATAGTAAGCAGAATTAACAACATAACATAACATACCAGTCAAGCAGTTCTCTTGCGAGGCAGGCAAAACAATCCCGCCCTCTTATTTATTTTTCATTTGTAATCTTTCTTCATGGTTTCCCTCTGCATACCTCCCTTGCTTCCGCAACATTCATACATTGTCTCTGACACACCCTTTAATCTTCAAAACTCCTCATTTTCCTTTCTTTTATTCTATGCACAGGTGGTAGGCATGTATACTCCATGCCAGCCGGGGAGGTACCACCACCCTTACCATGGGCTCCTTAATATTGGGTCTCCGATTTTCTGAGCTCAGTAAGGGCTGCCGGTTACCTTTTCCATCATCCTTAATCTATTCTCATCCTTATTCTTCCTTCTCGCCCTCACTGTCTTCCTATCGGATTAAAAGTCCCAAATTAAAAAATAAGATGGCTGTGGTTTCTAGGGTTATAAATTCCGGACGTAAAATCCTGCCCCACTCGGATGTCCAGGAGGGCAGGGCCCAAGCGACCTCGGTCATCGAAAGTATCAACTTTCTGATTCACTACTGCAACATCCGCGGTATCAGGTCTAATCTTAATGCTATTCACCAACATCTTGAACAATTACAACCTGATATATTGTTTCTATCTGAAACACAAGTCTCCTCTGAAAGCTCCGAGTCACCCGACTTGCAATTTCCTCAACACCATCTTCACTCTAACTTTCGATATAAAGGAGGCGTATGTGCGTACATCAAGGACAGAATTGCTTCCAAGAGGGTTTCTTCCTTAGAAAATAAAAATTTTGACGTGATTTGGTTTAAACATTCTGGTCCTAATTTTGTGAAATTCTACTGTTGCATTTATAGGTCTCCTAATGACAGCAACTTTCAAGACTTCTTCGATTACCTTAGTAGGAAAGTTGACTATCTCCTGTCTCAGTTTCCATCTTGCGATATCTCATTTGTAGGCGATTTCAATTTTCATAACTCTAATTGGCTTCAATTTTCATCTACTACAAATCCGCTGGTCATAGTGCAGAAACATTTGCTATTTCATGTGATCTCCACAAATGATTTCTGAACCCACAAGAATCCCTGAAAACCCTAACCATACTCCACATCTTCTAGATCTCTTTCTTACATCAAACCCTCTTGTTTATAAAACTTCCGTTCTTTCGCCTTTAGGTCTTTCCGACCATTGTCTAATAAAAATCATTTCTTCTGTACCTAATTCCACTGTTGTTCGCAAAACCGATAGAACCTTGTGGTGTTTTAAGTCAGCTCGATGGAGTGATTTACGGATTTCTTTGCAACCTTTTCATGGCGTGAATATTGTTTTAAGTCGTCCTCTTCTTCGGACATCGCTCTTTCAGTATCTGAAGTCATCCTCATGGGAATGGAGTTATACATTACGAAAAACAGTACCGTGTAGGTCATTCACGTTCCCAACCCTGGTTCAAAAAGACTTGTTCTGATGCAATATCTTTAAAAATAAATGTTACATTAAATGGAAATCTAATAAATCGGTTGGCAGTCATGTAGAATACGTTGGTGCTAGAAATATCTGCAAAAGTGTCATCACTAAAACTAAAAAGTCGTTCGAACAACGAAAATGCAATGAACTAGCTACATCTCCTTTAGGCAGTCGTAAATTTTGGTCTTTAGCAAAAGCCATTAGTAAAAACTTTCGAACATCTTCATTTCCCCCCCTGACATCTATTGACGGATCGGTAGTTGCTGATTCTGTAGACAAAGCCAACGTTTTTGTGGATTTGTTTGCATCAAACTCGTGTCTCAATGATTCTGGAAAAGATGTTCCCCTAGTCAACTCTTCTTCATACGTTATGAAACCAATTCATTTTCGGTACAAGCTCTTGGAATCGATCATCAGTAGGCTTGATCTCAATAAGGCGACTGGCCCAGACGGTATCCCAGCTATTATCTTAAAGAAATGTTCCCCCGAACTAGTACCAGTCCTATCTAAGCTCTATACGATCTCTATATCTTCTGGGGAATTCCCTTCATCGTGGAAGTTAGCAAATGTTCAACCTATTCCCAAAAAAGGTGATAAGACCGATCCCTCAAATTACAGACCAATTGCCATCACTTCCATTTTGTCTAAAATCATGGAAAAAGCCATCAATCAGCAACTGCTCACGTTCCTTGAAACTAGCAAACTCCTTAGTGACCACCAATATGGGTTTAGGCAAAGTCGTTCAACAGGCGATCTTCTGTCATATGTGACCCAAGTTTGGAACAATACAGTAGGGCAGTTTGGCATAAGTGTTTACTTGCCAAACTCACCTCGTTTGGGTTAAATGATACGCTCATCAACTGGGTTTCTAGTTTCCTTGATGAAAGACGAATACGTGTCGTAGTTGATGGCTTTTTTTCAAAAGAAGTTAGCATTAACGCGGGCGTACCACAGGGATCCGTTATAGCGCCTACACTTTTTCTGCTGTACATAAACGACCTTATTTCTTCAACAACTAACCCCATCCATTACTTTGCTGACGATAGCACTCTTCACTGTAGTTCATCTCAGTCTACTCATAGTGATAATCCACCTTCTATGTCAAATCAAGAAATTAAAGCTGAAATGGCAAATTCAATCAACAAAGACATTCAACGTATTCTCGAATGGGGAAGAAATAATCTAGTTAAATTTAATGCTAACAAAACTCAGTGTTGCCTTATGTCCGCCAAAAAGATCGATCATTTTCTGTTGTAAGCACGAATGGCTCAGTTCTTAAGTTTTCAGACTCTATTACTCTGTTGGGTATGACTGTATCTTCAAATCTCTCATGGGTTAACCATCTTCTGTCAGCTACCAAACCAGCTGCTCGTAAAATAGGTCTTTTCTACAGATCTAAGTAGTACTTTACCTCTCGGCAACTCCTTCTGCTGTATAAGGCCCAAATTCCGCCTCATCTGGAATATAATGCTCACCTCTGGGTTAGTGCTCCCCAATACGCTCTCGATATCGTTGATCGTATTCAAAAGAGAGCGATTAGGCTTATAAATGACCCGTCCTTAACTTCTCACATACAGTCCCTTGAGCATGAAAGGATGGTTTCAGCTCTTTATTTGTATTATCGTTATTACAACGGCTATTGTGCTGCTGAATTATATTCTATGATACCATCTCGGCTATCATTGCGAGAAACACTCGGTTCGCTCATTCACATCATCAGTATGCAGTACAAATCTCCACTTGTCGTACCAAACGGGCGCAATCCACATTTTTCTACACGGCTTCTAAACTCTGGAATGATCTCCCTAGTTCCTGTTTTCCTCTCACTTATGATATGAGAAAATTTAAGGTAGCTGTTCATAGGCATCTATTGGCAATTCATTATCCCTCTATCCATCCTCCTAAGTGTTCCTGAGTGCTTTAGCACGATAGACCTTATTTAGCCTGTTCAGGTCCACAATCATAAAAAAAAATACTCTACTGGATTTAGCCAAGTTTTACGTGGCGTACTAGGCCCGACCTTAACCCTAACTTCACTATATATATATATATATATATATATATATATATATATATATATATATATATATATATATACACATAAGCTTTGTTAATCTTGAGGCTCATTCTTGCTACTACTTTTATACCAATCAATCATCGTCTTTTCTTCGCCACCCTCCTTCATTATACACTCATTCTTCATCTTATTCCTTCTCGTTTTACCGCCCGCGATTCTCAGGAATCTCATGCTCACGGCATTTATTTTGCATTCGTGATTTTTTTGTCATACCCATGTCTCATTTCCATACAGTACCGACGGACAAACACGCCATTATAGATTGCTCATTTCGCAGCCACGCTCAAGCTTACATATTTCATTATCATCTATATACTTCCAATCACTTTCCTTCCACACGTCGTCCAATATCCCCATCCATTGCACCAAGTGTAGTGAACAGTCTACCCAGATATACCATCCATCCACTTCATTTCATCCAATTTCCTCAGGAAGGGTAAATACTCAACTCTCCTTTTCACCCTCCCAAATTGACCATTACAATCTTTGTTTTATTAACATTTATCTCTAGGTCCAGGCTCTCACAGACTATATCAAATTACCTCAGAGCTGTTTGTAACAAGACTGTGCCATCTGCATACACCAGAATTCGTACGTTTACGTCACCAACAACACAACTTGTATCGCTACATGATTGCCCAACACATTTATCCATGTAAACATTGAACAACCACGGTGATACCATACAGCCTTTTCGCACACCTTGTTCAATATTAAAGTGTTCGCTCACACTTCCTCTCACCCTAACAAATGCCCGACTACCATTATATACTGCCCTTATTCAGTTCATTAGACCTATACCTACGCCATATTCATTTAATGTTTCCCACAGCTTCTATTCACTCGGTCATGTGCCTTCTCTAGACCTACAAACATCCAGTGCTTTAGTATTTAAGTTATAAAATCTAAGCGTTTCTTAGCTTTGTCAGTAGTAATACTATCTTTCAAAATTGTGTGAGATGTCACAAAATTGTTTCAACATCTTAAACAATTTTGAAAGATAGTATTACTACTGACGAAGATAACTGTAAGTGTTATCGGAACTTTTGGATTATATTAAATAATTTAAATATAAAAATACACCATAAAAACCCCAAAAAGATAAGTATTTTAAATATGTGTAATTATGATAAAAATTTACATTTTTATACTTAGTTTGTATAGTTTCACGTACTCTATCCACCATTATTCTTCAAAATACTTTACCAGGTACACTGAGCAGAGTTATTCCTCTGTAGTTTTTCCAATCACTCTTGTTCCCCTTACCCTTATACAATGATCACGCTCTTCCAATTACTCGGCACTTTTCCACACTTAAAGCATACATTCAATAATTCACACACGCTTCGTATAACCTATGCACCTCCATATTTTAGAATTTCACCAGGATTTCATCCACGCTTGATCCTTTACCGTTTTTCAACCTTCCTACCGTTTTCTCTCATTTAACTCAACATCCATCTCAGTTTCATTTACCATTCCTTCAACATTCTTTGTATAATATTCTTCTTATTTTCCTCACTACAGTACTGCTTTCCGAAATATTCTTACGTGCATTTCCTCACTTCACAATTGTCCCATACTGTTTCGTTGCTCCTATTCACCACTCCTGCAGCGTTCTGTTTTGGGCCACGCATTGTATTTTTGGCCCATTTCCGCCTTCTCTCCTTCCGCTAATCTGTATACCTCATATAACCGCTTTTGTCTGTCTCATTTTTGCAATCATTGACGTGTACGAGTTTTTTCTTACATACTGCCTTTTTTAACGATTCATTCCACCAAACACATTTTTCTGTCTACCTATAGTCGCTGTTCTAGATATCTACACTCACAATTGACAATACAGCCTTTCAAGCTTATCCACGAACTTTCAACGTCATTGACTTTTATTTGGTCGTTCCACACTGCTTCATTCACAATCAACTAACTCTATACTTGACAGCCTCTGCATATTTCATTTTCGTATCATTATCTACCCTAATTGTGGACGTTTGCACTACGCTTGCTTTCCTTTTCCAGGCCAATTTTTGCCTTAAACACACTCACGACACAATCAAAAAGTGGTTCTATCCACTCTCCGATCCGCGTATTATTTTTGTATCTCTCACCAGGTTTCTATGTCGTTCATCATACACTATCAAGTTAATCGTACTTTTAGATTCAGCTCTTTGTCATGTATACCCATGCACAGTTTTATGCTTAAACCTCATATTAGATACAAACAGGTCTTTCTCCAGGCGTTCACCCTTCTCATTGACTCTTTGGTATCCGAAATTACCCAGGGCGCGTTCAGTATGTTCTCTCTGTATACCCTTCAATTCATTCATATCTCCGAATATCACCATTCTTTCGATTGGCTTACATGCGTTCAACATGTTTTCTACATCATTACAGAAGTTCTCGCACTCCCATATCTTTCTCATTTCCCCAGTGCATAGTATGCAACAAGAAAATTTTTCAACATTCCACTTTAATTCCAACCCACATAACCAGGGAAGATACCAATTCTCTCCGTTTAACGCATGTCTTTCACTCACGATCACTACAATTCCTTTAGCACCATGCATTTCAGTCTCAACTCAACATTCGTAATACCTCGAACATTGCACTTACCAACTCGCCATTCTTTCGTTGCAGTGTCGTAAGCAACGCGGCCTGTCTGTTTGGACCTTGAGCGCCCCTTGTAGCCAGGTCGATCCGAAGCATTAGTATTGTTGTATGTAGTAATTAATTTAGAAGGCAGACAGGTTACTAGCCAAATCGTGCCTCGGACGATGTATCATTCCCTACTAACGGTACCGCTCTACTACCGGGTAGTGCTGGCACTTATTTAACCTACTGCCCCGAAGAGAAAGAAACTAAGTAGGAATAGACACAGAGACAAGAAAGATGTATATGTATATGTATATGTATATGTATATGTATAAGTATATGTATATGTATATATATATATATATATATATATATATATATATATTATATATATATATATATATATATATATATATATATATATATATATATATATATATATATATATGTAATGTAAGTCAATATAAGCAACATTTAAAAAAATATTTTGAAATATATATGGGTGCTCCAAAAAAGTGGCATATCAAAGTTATGTTTTTTTAAATGACACACCCCGTATATTATTGCATTTTCGAATTTTACATACAAAATAAGTAGCACTTTCATAAGGGTTCCCTATACCCTATGTAGGGTTTAAGGAAAATTTAAATATCTCCTAATAAAATTAACTCCAACAAATTTACTCTTTATTGAATAGAACATTCATACTGAAATACTCGGCTTATTTTAAATGGAACGCCCTGTATTTTTTAAACATATCGTTTAGCTTACTTGGTTACCTTTCAACTTCTATAAGGGTTTCCTATACCTAAACCTTCAAATTTTCAACTTATTTAATAATTTTTGGAATTTGTTTGTTCCTGTATTATTTGTAGATTGAAATATCCTCCCAAAATGCCTACTCTCAATGATTTTTGGCTAATATAACACATTTTCAAATTGAAATCATAGTAAATTTAATTTAAACGTTTATAAAGTTATTTCTACACTATGTAGATTAAACTAAAAATCGCAATAGATTTTTTATACACAACAAATTGTCACCTTTCAAAGCTCTGACGATGCTTGGTTCGTCCAAGCGAAACCGATCAGCTTCAACTTTAAAACACTATTGCTCAAAAAATTAAAAAAAATTACAATAAATGTTCTATATGATATGCATCTTCTTGAATATACACGAAGAAGTCTTACACACTTTACTTTTAGAAATAGAGAATATTGGAAACTACAGGCCTTTAACGGATATTTCATTAAAAAGTCAAGAAGAAGAAGCTCTGATTCCAAATCACTTCTTACTGGGACCCCCTTACAACTCAACCGATGCGAATGTTCTTAAAAATTTTATCACCCATGGAAACTTCTTCAGAAAGCAGAGTCGATACATCCCGGACCTTAGTAACAAATTTTGGAGAAGATGGATCAAGGAGTATTTGCCAATCCTTCACACTAGGTCAAAGTGGTATAGTGATCAGAAAAACGTAGAAGTTGGAGATGTCATAATTGTTGTAGACGATTAATCTCCCAGAAATGTATGGATTGAAGGTATCGTCGTAGCACTATTCCCAGGGAAAGACGGTAAAGTTAGAGTTACCGATGTGAAGACGAAAAATGGTATTTATAGACGACCTACATCCAAATTATGTGTGCTTGATGTTAACAAGAAATGAAGATTTCATTTGGGGCTGGAGAATGTTAGTGTTTGGTTCTATTTTGTATATTTTGATTTTGTGACTTATTTTTGTGACTTATTTTTGTTTTAACGCTGTATTTAAAGGATAAGATCATAGCTTGATAAGTAAGATTTTTGGATTGTTATAGTTAGTAACAGTCATAAAAAAAATATAAAAAATAAAATATTTGGCAATATTAGGCGGACAGCCACATTTTGGTCCCTTCGATCCGTTGAAAGAGTTTGTGATTTAATTTTTTCGACATTATGTCCAGTGAAAAGGTGTTGGGGGTCGCTAATAAACGATTTAATATGAGACTGTAAGTACGAGCCCAAACTGAAGGTTGGCAGACAGTCGTAAGGGTCAATGTTACAACTGAAAAACACGATGCTCAAATTGACAATTATGGAAAAAGGTCAGTAATATTAAAAGATACAGTGAGCAAAAAAAAACTTCTTTGGCTGAGAGGCGTAAGTTAGAAATGGAATTAGAAGCAGAAAACCAAATTTTAGAGCTGAAAGATAAGGCGGAAGCAGAGATGTTAAAACGTAAAGAGAAGTTAATTTTAAAGAAGTTAGCTTTAGAAAAAATGAAAAATACACAGTGTTGAAGGTTCTATTGTAACGAGTATAAACGGGTGGTAGAACGGGATTACAGATAAATTGGCCTTTTGCCCCGACTAGTCAGCGTGTTGGGTGTGGGTATGATGTTGCTAAATTTTGCACATCCAGAATAGTAAATCGTACGTAAGTCAAAATGGGGATGAAGACGAAATCAGTCGGTTTTGGGCGCCAGAATGTTTGGTAGTCAAAATAAGGGTCGTCGTGCCAAAATTACGAGTACACAGCGTGTCTAAACATACAAAAACATACGCTTACCTATCCCAATCAATTCCAGGTGTGCTGGACAGCAACTCAGCAAACCCCTGAAATAGGGCTTCAAAATGCACTACACGCTTGTCAAATAAAAGCGTGATAAACACTCAATAAAGTTACGTTACTACACCTCAGTGTAAATAATTAGGCATTAAATAATAATCAAAACAAAACAAAAAACAATCACCTTTGTTGAAGGCACTCTAAATGAATTAATACTCAACTAAAAATCAAACAAACACTAAATATCATCAACGCTATTACTCAATAATAAAAAAACTAACTTCGTTACGTTAAAACTAAATTACCGGTAAACTGGCAATTTGCAAAGAAAACTTTTATGCAACACAAAAGGGTTTCCACAGAATTAAAACACATGTATAAAACCTAACAAAGCTATAATAAAATAATAAAAAAATAATATAAATGTAAACACGATAATGCGTATAAACAAAAAAAATACTTAATGGGCGACAGGATGTCTGATCAGAATGCTGTTAACGCCGTTCTAAATGGTTTAACCTATATATATATATATATATATATATATATATATATTTCGTGGATTATATACCACACTACTAGGGTCAATTCCTTTAATACTAAAATAACTAACAACACTTAAAGCGTAACAACAAATGTCACCGTAATACTACTCAGAGCGCAGTAAGTTTCAGAATCAAGCAAATTTATCCAAAATCCATCTGGAATTTTGAATCACGCTCAAAAAATCTTATCTAATTTAGTTCCACCAATTAAAAAACGGAAGGAAGAAGAAAGAAACAAAACTTCGTTTTCGTCCATAAGGACTGTAATTTCAAAATCTGAAACGTCAGACTTCGAGAAAAACTCATCTCATTTTTCAAGACAAGTGAATTCAGTGATCAAATAAAATTTACAAATGGTTTCATACTTGGGATAATAACGATAAAAAAAATGCATAATCAATCTGAATGGTGAAAATAACTATCCAGAATGATGGTATTTATTATAACAGACAGTAAGGTTACGGTAATTTCTAATGATAATAATTTGGGGGCTTGCATATTACGAAGGCAAATTATTGACAGAAGGCCACCTTTTTTTGACGGCAGTCCTTCTGATTGGCTGCTATTAATTACGGAATATTATAAAACGAATAAACTTTGTAATTATTCTGACAGAAAAAATTTAGCTAGGTTACGTAAATGTTTGAATGGGGAAGCCCGAGAAGCTGTCAAAATGCTACTCATATCTCATTTAAATGGTACTGAAATAATAGAAACATTGCAGAATAATTACGGACGACCAGATTATATCAAAAATACTCCTCTTAAAGATTATAATCCAGAAACAATTGTTAAATTTTCAAATGCCGTATGTAATCTTGTAACGACAATGAAATATGTAGATAACGACACATATCTGAAAAATCCGCTATATTTAGATGAATTTGTACTTCATTTGATAGTTAACCTGAAATTACAATGGTCACGGCATGCAATAAAGATAAAAAATACTTCGTTAATAGATTTTGCGGAGTGGTTAAAGGGAAGTGGAAAAGCCAACAATCTTCTTTGTGCACACGTATTTAAAAAAGATCACTCACAGTCAAAAAAAAAATCTGAAACTGTTCTCACAACAAATTCTAGAGAATATTCTGAAAAAAAACTGCCATTGTTACAACAATAAAAGACATAACTTAGAAACCTGATCAAAATTTCAAGAAATGTCTGTGAACGATCGTTGGACTTATGTAACAACGAACAAATTATGTATTTCTTGTCTTAAACCAAAACAACGAATTCATATTTTAGTCAAAAGAAGTGTGGAGGGAATAATTGCATATTTAAACATAATTCTTTGTTACATAAGGAGGGCATTCGCTGTCTACAAGCAGTTCAGTGAGCATCGTGTTTAACATAGTAAACGTACTTTGTTAAAAGTTTTACGTGCGTACGTTCTGCTACCTGCGTCGTTTTCACGATGGCAGGGAGCCACCCTGAAGAGGAACCCGTACGCTCTTCGGAGCCGTCACGATGAGCAACAGTTCGTCGCGCTACCCGATGATTCTTCGAGATCGAGGAAATCTCGTACGATTACCGGCGCTTCAACGAAGACGTTCAGAAGATTCAGAAGAAGAAGAAGAAGCCCAAGAAATTGAGAAGATCTGCTACTCCCTAGCAGCAATCAGCGATGTTGCAGAAGAAGAACCTCCACCGTCCGACGGGTTCCGGCTCCAGAAGAAGAACCGAAGAAATCTTCTAGAGACCGCCCGACCACGCCCACAACGGTCATCAACTTAGGCCCTTGCTGACACCATGGACCGCCCGGACGTGAAAGCTTCCCTGCCAAGAAGGGTTCCGCCAGTAATCCTTCGCGAGAGGAGAACTGGGTTGCTTTCTCCGTGAACTAGACCACCGAGATCGTCTTCACGCGTGAAGGCAATCGCCGAGGATACAGATCCAGCCTGCCACTGCCAAGGACCGTGACATTATGATATGGATGGCATGACAATCGTACCATACCTATCAAAAGAGGAACGTTTGTTCAATGGTTAAATACCGTAGAAATCTGAGGCTGACGTTACTCTGAGCTGAAAAACATGACGTTAATATCAGCGCTTGTTTCAGGATGAAGAAACAAGGCAGACCGATCCGCTTCTGCTGGTCCAGGTGCCAACGGAAGAGGACCTAAGAAGATCCGGCTTTACGTGGCTCGCCTACGTGTCTCCACTGAAGACTTAGGCGGTCAGGCATCGGGCAGTGTCACGGTGCCAGATTCCGTCACGCACAGCGTTGCTGTAGAGCGGCGGCACGCTGTGTCAAGTGCAGACACCACCACTCCAGTGAGTGCCCAAACTACGGACCGGGCAAGGTGCGTAAACTGTGGTGGTGATCATAGGCCAACTTCAGGGGATGCCCGAGGTATGTCCCTCAGCGTAGGAAGACAGAAGTTCCACCGCAGCAAGAAGTTAGAAGAAACACCACAACAGCGACATGAGACACCGCCAAGCGGCACTCTCTAGTCCGAACCGGCGTTAGTTACGCCAAAGCGAGCAAGCAGCAGCAGATGGCTGAATAGCTGAAGCGGTAAAGCCGCAGACGTGAAAAGCCGTTCCCCGCTTTAGATTCGACGCTGTTCTTGGCCTCCTCGGAGGTTTGGATATGGCGAAGGTCTACCTGTCATCCGAAGTGGCACGGCTTATTTCAAAATGCGACTGACCTGTGGCGTAATCCTACACATGGTCAGGAGGTGTTTCACTTTTGTAAATATCTCCGGAACGGCGATGAGTAGGATGTCGGAATAAGTATAGCTAACCGTATCAATATAATTAACTTTACATATTAACACAATCATCTGCTACTCAATACCTCAAAATCATTAATAACACTAAATTTCAATAAACAAAGCAATAACATTACTAATAATCTTTCTATTCCATACAGGTAACACCGAAGCTGTACAGACCTCGATATCGATCCATTTTGGTGCTGAGGCGTGCTTCAAGGAAGCACCGCACAACACGAATCCACAACATCCACTAGACTAGGAATCAAATATTATTCACTTAAGTAACGTAACCAACTAACATGTTTTTTTTCTTTTTTTGCCTAGATAATAAGATAACATGTTATAGACTTATAAACAATAAAATGTAATTTAAATCAATTAAAACTATGTAATCAACCGGTTGAAGAGGCTACCTCGCCTGAGCAGCCGACTGAAATTGTTAACTCCCATTTATCAACTATTGTAACCATAATTATAATAAACGTGTTTGAATTTGAATTTGAATTTACATAAGGAGGTACAAAATGTACAAGACAGCACTCCTATCCAAGAACCAGTCGAAATTCATCAGATTCGAGGTTAATTTAAGAACCATTCCTGTATATGTAGAAGGTTTTTTTGGTAAAAAAATAATATATGCCTTATTAGATGAAGGATCAACTATTACTTTAATAGATAGTAGTGTAGCTGATAAACTTGGACTGGAGGGACCATGGCAACCTCTTTGCATGCAGTGGACGAATGAACAACAACAGACTGAGAACAGTTCTCGTAAAGTCTCACTTAGAATTAGTGGTAAATTTCCGGCAGCAAAAGTTTTTTAAATTAAAAGATGTTCGAACAATTGAAAATTTAAACCTACCTGTACCTGTACAATCTCTAGATAGGGAATTGTTGGTCAGGCAATGGCCGTATCTTGCGAACATTCCTAAACTAATTTAATAATGTACAACCAAAAATGATAATAGGTACAGGTAATTACGATTTAACAATGCCAAGAAGATTTGTTGAAAGCTCTAGAAACGACCCAAAAGCTACTTTTACCAAATTGGGTTGGGTTATAAATGGGCAAGTGCTAAAAGGTAAAGTAGAGAACTTTAATTTTCGTATCTGTGAAAAAAATTTTGCAGATGACTTATTGTACTCTTTAGTTAAAGAATCTTTTAATCTTAATGAATCATTTTCTGCAAATAGTCACGACAGTACAAAGGAGCCCTCAGTATATCAAATGCAGGTAATGACGTTCTGAGCAACCTGTTACCCATCATTAGCACAGTATGTTAACCCATTATAGGGCAATATGACAGCCACTACAAATTTTATTTGTACACTAAAGTCGTTAAACTTTAAAAAAACATGTAAACTATTTAGTTATATAAATTCCAATAAACAACTTGGATTTTTTTTTCTTGTAATTTGTTTAATAATTAGGAAATTAAAAATTATTGAACTACTCAGTATTTTATTATACGGTCAATTAAACATTAAACATTTGTTAATAAATAATGAATGATAGTGAGTTTTTAGTTTCAAATTTATAATTCTTATTCGACATTGTTTATATTAGTTTATAGTTATGCTTATTTAGTGAAAATATTTACAATTCAAGTGTTCTGATAAAAAGAAACTATCCGTCCTATAAGTATGACACGAACCATTTACGTTATCTATAAAAGTACGATAAACTACTTCGAAGAATTCGTCGATGAAGACGAAGCTGATGATAACATTCTAGGTACAGTAGAAGTAAACGATGTACCAGGTGAATTGATAGTACATTACAATATACCCGAAAATCTTGAGGATGTTGAAATCTGCTAATCTGGCAATGCAAGTCAGCCTGGATCTTCGAATGTCGAAGAACAACGTGTCGGAGTAAGCAGGTCAAAAAAGCGACGTTTGGTTAATGAAAATACAATTCCGTGGAAAAAAATATTACCAACGTATACGAAGCTTCCTCCTGAGGGTTCGGCAGCTACTGAAAATTGAAAAAATTTAAAAAGTCGTTTATAAGCAAAATCTAGTATTAAAATATTTGAAGAATTTTTTACTGATGCTGTAGTTCAACATATTCTGACGGAAACAAATAGATACGCCGGATACAAGAATTATCCTGGTTTTACATTATCTTCTGATGACATCAAAGCGTTCATCGGCATTCTTCCCTTCTGAAAGGCATTACTGGAGCGAAGAAGAAGATCTTGGTAGAAACATTATAAGAAAATGTATGTCGATGAAACAGTATTTAAAAATAAAGCGTTTTATACATATTGCGAATACCGCACATGTAGATAAAGAAGATCGAGGTTTTAAAGTTCAACATGCTCAATGAAGAATTTAGGAAGTATGGTATTTTTGGATGATTTTGGATGAAATGATAATCAAATATTTTGGCCACCACGGACTAAAGCAATTTATAAGGGGGAAGCCGATTCGCTTCGGCTACAAATTTTGGGCTCTTTGCGGAAATAGTGGATACTGTTATAAGTTTGATTTATATACTGGCAAAACCATTGCAAGCAATGATCGCGAACATTTGGCTCTGGGATCAAGAGTAGTACTAAATATGTTAGACTGTGTTTCTAATCCAGCAAGTCATTTTATATATTTTGATCATTTATTTACTAGCCGAGACCTGCTAGTTTATTTACAAAAATTGGGATACAGAGCGACCGGAACTTTGCGAGAGAACAGATTAAGTGTCCCATAAAGGATCCAAAAACCCTTGGAAAAGAAGCTCGTGCAACATTTGATTTTCGATTTGATACAAAAGGAGAAATACTTTTTGTAAAATGGAATAATAACAAATGCGTAGCTACAGCTACTAATTTCGATAATGTTGAATCTCTCTTCCAAGCTAGCAGATGGGATAGAAATGCCAAAGAAATACGTCCGATTCCACAGCCACAAGTATTAAAAAATTATAATTCCTGTATGCGGAGCATGATTGGCTTGTCGGGAAGTATGCTACTAAAATTAGAGCAAAACAATAGTATTGGCCATTATTTACAAGAATAATTGATATGACAGTGGTAAATTCGTGGATCCTTTACAAACAAGTAGTCAATCCAAATAGTACTTTGTTGGAGTTTCGTCGATCTATAGCAGTATCGTATATGAAATTAGGTGAGAATGTTAGACCTTCAACAGGTAGACCACGTTCATCAACGTCGAAAGTATTTAGTGATGTTAGATTTGACGGAAAAGGGCATTTTATGCATAAACGTGAAAAACAGCGACGTTGCCAAGGCGAAAATTGCAAATCAAAACCATTAACATATTGTATAAAACGTAATGTAACGTTATGCCAAAATTGTTTCATAACATACCATAAAAAATAAGTGTATTTTTATATTTACAAATAAATACTTTTTCCAGCGCGTTAACATTTACATTTAAAATTGTTCGTGATCATTTGGTACTATTCAGCGGTAGCGTCCTATTTATAGGATGGCTGGTATCTCAAAAACGGAACGAGATAAGTATTATTTTACTCATTTTAATATTGTTGAACAATTTGCAAAGATAAAATTTTGATTTTTCAAAAAAAATTAAGTTGCCCGTTAACGGGTTAAAAATAAGAATGCTTTAGAATTTAAACAAGAGTTTCCGAAAGCCTCGCATACTATAGTCAACAAACATTACGTTGACGATTATTCAGATAGTTGTGATTCAGAGGATGAAGCATTAAGATTAATTCAAGAAGTTATTTATTTTCACAGTCAAGGCGGTTTTCGTATTTGTAACTGGGCGCCAAATTCTAAAAGAGTACTTTTAACTTTGCCTGTTGAAATGAGACAAGCCAAATTAAATGATTTCAATTCAGATTATAAATTGCCTAGTGAAAGAGTCTTGGGAATACAGTGGAACCCCGAAAGCGATGAATTTAGCTTTACATTAAATTTAAATACAGGGTTTGCAAAAAATTTCAAAGCACTTGTACCAGGGGTGTCAACAGATGTCACCTAAAGCTTTCTTGTTGAAAAAACTCTGAACGTTACAATAATAATATTATGAAACATTCTGTAACTTCTAACAGATCTTAATGGGCCGGAAAGTAAATTTTTCGGATTGATCATATTTCATATAATATAATAGACATCGACTATTTGAATAATAAACATTTTTATTTATATTATATTCGCGGATCGCGAAAAGTTTATTATTGTAATAAACGTTTGCCAATCGCCATTGTTACCACGATACAAAAGATAATTAGTGGATTTTTAATATCTTGATAATACGTCGTAATTTGCTAATGTTTTCAGAATATTTTATTTATATATTTTTATGTAAGGAATTTGGGATTGTTTGTAACTGATATTTGTCTAGGGTTGTAAAACATGTGGCGAGTGGCAGGTGCACACTTAAAAATGCTTTACTAAAGGGGCGTAACGAATCATTGGAATTTCTTATGCGCGCTCTTGATGTAAAAATGTCATTGATCTAATAATTAATTGTGGCGGTACAGACCGCGATCAAAAGATATCTTTGTTACTTGGAAACTCGAGAGAGAAATATAGGGTTTGTTACGAACGAATGCATATTTTTAAAATTAAGATGTCGTGCAATAATTAATATGAAACTGTTCCAACGGAAATTAATGTTTCTTGTTTTTTTTATTAATTTTGAAAAACGGGGGAGGTTTTTCGGAAGTAAATATAGTTAGTTTTGAAATTGAAAGAGAGGGCAGTTACAGTTAGGTGTCAATCGAGCCAGATCGATTTTTGGGTTAATTAAATACCTTCATTGTAAACAGTTTGTTTTTAAAATAATTCTTGCGTGTACATTTTTCTTTTGAGTTCGCCTACACAAAGTTGTCTTTTCTTTCGGGGTTAAACCGCGTATGATTTGTGTCTGTGATCAATTAAGGGAATATTTATTCTAATATACGTATGTATTTTTATATAACTGAAAGCTCGTAGCAAATCATTTACCAGCCTAGATAACATATTAAATATTGTCTTGCGAAGGTATCTTATTCATACGCGGACTCATTAAGCTGAAATCTGCGAATTAGCATTGTTGTTGTTGGTTATATTTCTATTTGTGTTGAGGTGGCTGGTGAATGGGTATATGATAACGCTGGCTATTAATTGTAAAAGTCAATCGCCAGTTGGTACACACTCCCAGGCCAGACCATTAAACACCTCGAATTTTTATTTCTATTGTTTTTATTTGTTGTATAGATGAATGTGTAACCTGAGAGAAGGGAGCACTGTATTTTTCTAACGCACTCAAACTTATGTATTCATAACTTACCCTTGTAAAGCTTTGTTTTAATGGGTTTGTTTAAGTAGAATTATTTGCCTGCAAGCTGATTTCTCTTTGTATCTGCTTTATTGCAATTTGAGTTAAGTATTCTGTGCTTTAGTGGTCACTAAACAATTGGGTACGTGCAAATGCCTTGTCTATTTTCTTTTGTCCTTGCCTTTACCTTATCACCTGTGCAATTTTACTATTGTATTTTATATGTACCGTAATTTGTTTTATTGTTTTATGTGCTTATTAACTTAAAGACCGGGATGATTAATTTTTAAAGGGTCACATGTTTGGTGTTACGATTTTTATTATGATTATTTATGACCCAATTGTACGTGTGACTACATGTGTTTTTTTTATTATTGTGTTTCTGTGTAACTAAACTGCTTTTTATTCATTTTCTCTTAATGTTATAATTTCGTACGCACTTTAACCTGATCTAATGGTGTTTTGTTATATATTTAACCCTCGCATTGTTTTTTTGTGTTATTTGATTTATTTAATGTACTTGCGCAATTACTTATTTACGAATAAAGTGGGTTTTATTGGTGGTTTTTTCCCACAATAGTAGATTAACGGGTTGAACCACCGCTGCGCAACGCTCGTTGATTTTAATTTGAGTAGTTTCATTTTTTTTTACCTGCCCCTCATGATGCAATACTTACCTCACCCAGCCTATCTAGTTTAGATAGTACAACGTACCTACCACTAGACGCCCACTTCGTTTTATCAGATTTGTCAGTCAAGATCAATCATTTAGCGATTGTTTTGTTCTTGAATGTGCATTCTTGCAAATAAGTTCAAATTACGCTTTTCAAGATAGGGTACCTGGGGAACGCTACAATTGGTAAATACATTTGTTATTAAAGATTAGGAAAAATACAAAGGCATCGATTGTTTTATACACAATTTTAATTATAAATTATGTTTATTTATCTGCGGTATGTGTAAAAGTAAATAAAAGTTGTTTGTTAAACGCGCAGACATAAAAAATAATCTAGAAATAATGTTTGTAGATTTTTTCAATTATTTGAAATTGTGCCAGAAGCTACAATCCAAATGAAGTTTTAGCAAATCGAAAAGTTTAGAGTTCGAGGTCCATAGTTAGTTAAATCAACGTAATTACATTATTGAACTTAGAGCATTGTGAAACTGGTGATAAAAATAATACAAAATAATTTCGAACATAAACTTAACCAATACTGTTGTTACGAACAATAATGATAATTGTTGGTGCATAGTTTAAGAACCAAATGGTTCTAAATGAAAATTATTCGTCTTAGTGAAGATTGATGAGCACTGTTTAGTTGATTGAGGTTGTGCATACCCTTTCTCACATACTTTAGTAAAGAACGTAAGGACGTATGTAGAACTAATTAGTTTCTAGAGACATTGTGTGAAACTCGAAATTTAAGTAGTTACTTCTAAATATAATAATTTATCAACACACGCGTTACACGTTAATTAACGTTGAAATCGAGCGTTTTTATTAAAATAATTACCAACTCAAATTTCATTGTCTGTTTCGTGTTATACATCAATTAACCTTTTAAACTCCATTTCACAGAACTTTCCGCACGCATTATAATAAAGTCCATTAAACTTGAATAATTGAAAAAATTAAATGAAAATCTGGATTAAATTACATTTTACCCCACATCAGAACCATGTGCTAAAATGTTAAATCAGTCACAAATATTTTATGGTTTATGATATTTGAACCTATTGAACCTGAAACACATATTTATTAGGCTTTCTGAAGCACTATGTAATAAACCGTCAGTTACCAGAGCTATAAACAACTTTTAGAAAGTTTTCCAGGTGACGATAATAGTTACGGAGTACAAGAAGAACTTGTGACGTACGTAACATGATTTATAGCATTCATTGAGTGTTGTAAAGTTTGTGTAAATATACCGGGTGGCCAATTAGTGCCTGGCTGGGAGATAGCAGCTTTATGTGAGTAGATAGAAAAAACAATTAAATACAAAAGGTATGGGGAAGTATCAGATGCACATTTTAAAAATATTTTTACTTATACAGGGTGGCTTATAAAAGCATGACAACGCAAACTTACATTTTTTTAAATGAGACACCCTATATTATATATTACACCAGTTCACACAAAGACAAAATTTACATCGATTGGGGCTTGTATCTCGATACCTCAGTTTGTTAGAGCCCTACTCTAGCAAAGTAGATGCCGTAGGTTCGAATCCTATTCGAGGTAAACTTTTTATTTGTGTAATTAAAAATTATTATTAATTTTATTAAATACATAAATAAAAAGTTTACCTTGAGTAGCGTTTGAACCTACGACCTGTACTTTGCTAGAGTACCGCACTAACCAATTATGCTATCGCGATATAAGCCCCAATCGAAGTAAATTTTGTCTTTATGTATGTAGAACTGATGTAAATTCTAAGAATAATGAGATTACAATCAAATTACTTATACTAATGGAATGTGAGTCTGCAATATCACAAGGATCCACACATACCAAAGCTACTTGACAAACATTAAATTATTATAATTATCATAATAAAACTTATAATAATTTTTATTTATGTACCCTGTATATTATGCACTTATTGAATAGTCTTTTACAAGAGCTTTAAGAGTTTTTAATGTTATTGTTGTTGGAGAATTTGATCGTTCTTTATAAAATAATAATAAATAACTGAAACGTTTTTACAAAAACTATGGTCTTAATAAAAGCTTAATCAAAACAACTTACCAGACCTTAATACCTAGCTATTATAACAACTGTTCAAAATGTCTCCCATGATTTTCTAAACACGGTTCCTAAAGCACCCTTTAACTTTTCGTAGTATTATCGGTGTAATTGAGACGCCAATTCATGTTTTCACATTTTCCTGGGTTTCATGGTAAATAATTTCCTTTACATATCCCCACAAACAAAAATTGATAGGTTTAAAGTCTAGAAATCGAGCAGGTCAGTCAACCGCACCACTACGTCCTATCCATTTCCCACGAAAACGTTGATTTAACCAGTCCATAACGTTTCTAGCAGAACGAGGAGGAGCACCGTCTTGCTGAAACTACATTTGCTAGACGTTTTTAGATGCGAAAGTCCAAATAGTGCGTTATTACAAAAATTATAATACATATCTACATTTAAGTGATCTTCAATAAAGTATGGACCAATCAGTCTGGCTAGATGTTATTATTAAGAGATGTGGATTATGGCGCAATAATAATGGTAATTGTGTTTGTTTACAGTCCTGTTTTTGTGAAAGGTGACCTCATCACAAAAACGTTAATTTCTTCAAAAGCTGAATATGCTCACTAAGATGATTTTGTATCGACTGGCAAAATACCATAATCTTCATCCAAGAGTTCTTGATGAAGCTGGATGTTGTAAGGATGGAACTTATGTTTTTTGATAATCATTTGAATAGATGTTCGACGGATTTCGAAGTTATTGTTTAATTCACGACTGCTAATATTAGGATTTCCAGCTAGTGCTGTCATGACCCGGAACACATTCTCTTCATTTATTACGGGTTTATTGTTTCATGTTTTTCATATCCAATTCGTTCAAAGCGTTCCAAAAGACTAGCACATAATTCCTGTCTCGGATGTCTTCCTTTATTTGGATATCTTGCCTTATGAATTCTGCTATACTACGTTCGGTGTGAGAGTACAGCGCAGCGCTTTTGGCAAACAGCGCCAACGATGCCATGTCTACGCAAACCTGTGCAAATATGTACGCTTACAAACAAATCCGGCTATTGTAGTATAGTATTGTGATAAAATTGATTTTTCAAAGAAAATTTATAAAAAAAACAACAGCAATTTATAGACATAATAGAATCCTTTGTGACATTAAAAATATGAAAATAAAACATGCAAAAAGGTGGAAAATTACAAAACAAAGGCAGAAATATAATTATAAAGTTTTGTTATTATCGCAATAAAATAGTACAAAACCTATACAAAAGTTGAATACTGCCGAAATAAAATGAGATACAGCCAAAAACGAAGGCAATACAAAATAAAAATTTGATAAACATAGTATAAAATTTATACAATAATTACATTGAAAATAATGGCAAACTTAAATGAAAAAGCAAAAAATTCTACAAGAAAACTAATAATATAAAAATGTCTTAAAATTGGATTTTAGTCGGATTACATAGAGAAAAATATATTAAACACTCAGAAACGTGGAAAATGACGAAAAAAAACATAAAAATATAATTAGGGCAAATGAACATTTATAGTCTGTCTGTATTGTCACCATCACTATCGTCATCGTATACACTGCCTCCCAAATTCGATGCTCACCATTGGGATCTCAGTTATTATTAGAGTTAATGTTGGTTAAATGGGGAAGGTTTTAGAGAATTTTGGTCTCGCATAAGATCCGTCTATAAAATTTTTCTGATGCATTTACTTTTTTAGATATTTGAAAAAATTGAAAATCGCCCATTTGTTTTTCGTTAATAACTCATTAACCAATGATCTGACAGCTTTCTATTTGACATTATTAAGACACGTTTTTACCAAGGAATGTTTTTATCGTAATTACTATAACTATAGGTGGTAGGCATGTATACTCCATGTCAGCCGGGGAGGTACCACCACCCTTACCATGGCTCCTTAATATTGGGTCTTCGATTTTCTGAGCTCGGTAAGGGCTGCCGGTTACCTTTTCCATCATACTTAATCTATTCTCATCCCTATTCTTCCTTCTCGCCCTCACTGTCTTCCTATCGGATTAAAAGTCCCAAATTAAAAAATAAGATGGCTGTGGTTTCTAGGGTTATAAATTCCGGACGTAAAATCCTGCCCCATTCGGATGTCCGGGGGGCAGGGCCCAAGCGACCTCGGTCATCGAAAGTATCAACTTTCTGATTCACTACTGCAACATCCGCGGTATCAGGTCTAATCTTAATGCTATTCACCAACATCTTGAACAATTACAACCTGATGTATTGTTTCTATCTGAAACACAAGTCTCCTCTGAAAGCTCCGAGTCACCCGACTTGCAATTTCCTCAATACCATCTTCACTCTAACTTTCGATATAAAGGAGGCGTATGTGCGTACATCAAGGACAGAATTGCTTGCAAGAGGGTTTCTTCCTTAGAAAATAAAAATTTTGACGTGATTTGGTTTAAACATTCTGGTCCTAATTTTGTGAAATTCTACTGTTGCATTTATACGTCTCCTAATGACAGCAACTTTCAAGACTTCTTCGATTACCTTAGTATGAAAGTTGACTATCTCCTGTCTCAGTTTTCATCTTGCGATATATCATTTGTAGGCGATTTCAATGTTCATAACTCTAATTGGCTTCAATTTTCATCTACTACAAATCCCGCTGGTCATAGTGCAGAAACATTTGCTATTTCATGTGATCTCACACAAATGATTTCCGAACCCACAAGAATCCCTGATAACCCTAACCATACTCCACGTCTTCTAGATCTCTTTCTCACTTCAAACCCTCTTGTTTATAAAACTTCCGTTCTTTCGCCTTTAGGTCTTTCCGACCATTGTCTAATAAAATCATTTCTACTGTACCTAATTCCACTGTTGTTCGCAAAACCGATAGAACCTTGTGGTGTTTTAAGTCAGCTCGATGGAGTGATTTACGGATTTCTTTGCAACCTTTCCATGGAGTGAATATTGTTTTAAGTCGTCCTCTGCTTCGGACATCGCTCTTTCAGTACCTGAAGTCATCCTCATGGGAATGGAGTTATACATTCCGAAAAAACAGTACCGTGTAGGTCATTCACGTTCCCAACCCTGGTTCAATAAGGCTTGTTCTGATGCAATATCTTTAAAAATAAATGTTACATTAAATGGAAATCTAATAAATCGGTTGACAGTCATGTAGAATACGTTGGTGCTAGAAATATCTGCAAAAGTGTCATCACTAAAACTAAAAAGTTGTTCGAACAACGAAAATGCAATGAACTAGCTACATCTCCTTTAGGCAGTCGTAAATTTTGGTCTTTAGCAAAAGCCATTAATAAAAACTTTCGAACATCTTCATTTCCCCCACAGACATCTATTGACGGATCGGTAGTTGCTGATTCTGTAGACAAAGCCAACGTTTTTGTGGATTTGTTTGCATCAAACTCGTGTCTCAATGGTTCTGGAAAAGATGTGCCCCTAGTCAACTCTTCTTCATACGCTATGAAACGAATTCATTTTCGGTACAAGCTCTTGGAATCGATCATCAGTAGGCTTGATCTCAATAAGGCGACTGACCCAGACGGTATCCCAGCTATTGTCTTAAAGAAATGTTCCCCCGAACTAGTACCAGTCCTATCTAAGCTCTATACGATCTCTATATCTTCTGGGGAATTCCCTTCATCATAGAAGTTAGCAAATGTTCAACCTATTCCCAAAAAAGGTGATAAGACCGATCCCTCAAATTACAGACCAATTGCCATCACTTACATTTTGTCTAAAATCATGCAATTGCTCACGTTCCTTGAAACTAATAAGCTCCTTAGTGACCACCAATATGGGTTTAGGCAAAGTCGTTCAACAGGCGATCTTCTTTCATATGTCACCCAAGTTTGGAACAATACAGTAGAGCAGTCCGGTGAAACAGTTGTAGTCGCTTTAGATATCTCAAAGGCATTTGACCAAGTTTGGCATGTGCTTACTTGCCAAACTCACCTCGTTTGGGTTATCTTTGCGAGAAACACTCGGTTCGCTCATTCACATCATCAGTATTCAGTACAAATCTCCACTTGTCGTACCAAACGGACGCAATCCACATTTTTCTACACGGCTTCTAAACTCTGGAATGATCTCCCTAGTTTCTGTTTTCCTCTCACTTATGATATGAGAAAATTTAAGGTAGCTGTTCATAGGCATCTATTGGCAATTCATTATCCCTCTATCCATCCTCCTAAGTGTTCCTGAGTGCTTTAGCACGATAGGCCTTATTTAGCCTGTTCAGGTCCACAATCATAAAAAAAAAAAAAAAAAATTAGAACTGCCCATCGTCTTTTGTTTTTTCCGTAGTGATACTAACTTTTGTTTTTCTTATGGACGCCATTTTGAATTCTTGTTGTTTTTGATAATGCTAAACAAGAGCTTTTCAACCATATATCACATGTCACAATTCATTTACAAGGTGTTTTTGAATTTTCTTACTTCTAGTAAAGAAACTCAAAATTGGTAACGTCGCATTCAATAATTTTTATTACCATTCAAACTCTTGTGTGAGCAAGGATATCAATGACGAATAAAAACGAATTACTCAACTAGTTGAATCGTTTCATTAAAAGTCTATTAAGATCTAAAATGTTTTATAATAAGCTTACCGTATATTGTTCTGTACACTTCTTGATCCCTTTTTCAAGAAGTTATGTAAATAAATTATACTTGTTTATGGTTTAACATTTCCAAAATTGTCAATAACTTATCTAATAGTATAGTTTATATTTTAAATATGTGTGAAATTTAGCAACCCCACTAAATGATTACATAATGAAAATTAGAAATAAATGTTTGTGAAAACTTTCTTTTAGAAATTAATCAAGCTATTGTCAATTAAAAACTGAAAATATTAAGTTGTGGATACTTTCTGCAAATCTAGTAGGCTAAAAACAAAAGTTAATATTGTTATTTATTTTCATATCTGTTTGACAAGTGTAATGTAGCAAAGCATTGTTGTGTTTCTTCCTATAAAAGTATTAATTTAGAATCAAAATGATCCAAAAATTTACTAATAACGAAAAAATAGATATGTTGGAATGTTATTTTAAATCTAACAAAAACGCTAAACTTGCAAGTGATATTATTATAAGTTTTTGTTATGAACGCATAAGTTCAAAGGTAAATAATTTGATTGTAATCTCATTACATTTAGAATCTACATACATAAAGACAAAATTTACATCGATTGGGGATTGAACCTTGATGGCGCAGTTGGTTAGCGCGGTACTCTAGTAAAGTACAGGTCGTAGGTTCAAATCCTACTCGAGGTAAACTTTTTATTTATGTATTTAATAAAATTAATAATAATTTTTAATTGCAAGTGACATGTATATTAAAAAATATCCCGAAAGACAACGGCCGCACAGGACACAGTTTCGAAATAAAAAGAGAGAAAAACCAAAAAAATAATGAAGCAAGAAAAAATATGATTATACAAACATTAGACAACAATCCAGAAATTTCAGTAAGACAAGTAAACGACGAAACTAATATACCTTAATCATCCGTTCACAGAATTATCAAATCAAATAAATATGTTTCACCCGTATAAACCAAAAATTGTACAATTACTAAACCCCACCGATTATCCTAGAAGGCTACAGTTTTGTCGGTGGTATCTTCAAACATGCCAAGAAGATGAAAATTTTCCGACGAAAGTCTTGTGGACAGATGAAACTCATTTTACTAACTGTGGTGTATTTAACCGGCACAACCATCATTATTGGGCGAGAGAAAATCCACATTTAACAGCACCAAGACGATTTCAAATTAGATTTGCTTTTAACGGTTGGTGTGGCATGATAGGTAATTTTTATTATTGTTCTTTGCTTTTAAATTTATTTTTTTTATGAAAATTTAGGTTGCCATCTGATCCATTCATTTTTTATGAAAATTTAAATGGAACTGGATATGCAGAATTGCTCGTAAATCAAATATTTCCTCCAAGAAGACTATTTGAACCTCAACAAATACAACAAATCTGGTTTCAGCAAGATGGGTGTTCTGCTCATAAGACTAGATGGGTCCGTGAATTATTATTTGAACATTTTAATGACTGTGTAATTTCCAGTAATGCTCCTGTTTCTTGGCTAGCGCGGTCACCTGACATTAGCCTTTTAGATTTTTTTCTATGGGGTAATGTTAAAAACCAAGTATATGACTTTGATCCGCGTGATACCCGCGAGATATTAGAACGTAAACAGTTCATGTTCTACGTTCTATTAATAGAAATACCGTTAGGAGAACTTGTAACGCTGTAAAAAAAAAGGCGTGAAAAATGCATAGAACATAACGGTAGGCATTTTTTAAATAATTTTAATAGACCTTAGTTGTATCCTTAAATATTTATTAATTTATTGCCATTCCCACAGTACCTAATTAGACAGTGTAAAGAAGAATATACGGTAAACTTATTATAAAACATTGATGATCTTAGTAGACTTTTAATGAAACAATTCTACTAGTTGAGTAAGCCGTTTTTATTCATTCTTCGTTAATAATAAAAGTCAAATGGTAATAAAAATTAATGAATGCAACGTTGTCAATTTTGAGTTTCTTCACTAGAAGAAAGAAAATTCAAAAACACCCTGTAAATGAATTATTTTTGTGACATGTGACATGGTTGAAAGCTCTTTTTTAGCATTATCAAAACAACAAGAATTCAAAATGGCGTCCATAAGAAAAACAAAAGTTAGTATTACTATGGAAAAAACAAAAGACGATCGGCGATTCTAATTACGATAAAAACATTCCTTGGTAAAAAGTGTGTTAATAATGTCAAATCTAAAAGGTGTCAGATCATTGGTTAATGAGTTATTAACGAAAAACGAAACGGGCGATTTTCAATTTTTTTCAAATATCTAAAAAAGTAAATGCATCAGAAAAATTTTGTAAACGGATTGTATTTGAGACCAAAATTCTCTAAAACTTTCTTCATTTAACCAACATTGTAACTCTAATAATAGCTGAGATCCCACTGGTGAGCATCGAATTTGGGACACAGGGTATAATAAAACAGGTCATTAACTGACATTAACAAATAAACGTAGGGTAGCGTATAGCTAATAAACAATTTTTTTGGTACTCTCCCAAAATAAAAATTATATTTATCAGGTTTTCTTCTGGATAATTCATTTTTCGACAAAAAAAATATTAACACACTTAAACACGTAACACACTTAAGTGACTAAAAGAAAAGTTCCAGAACTGATCCCAACTAAATTGACAAGTAATTTATTTGTTTTTGCTTTCGTTTAGTTTATGTCAAATTCAAAGCCTGCTGAGGCTACATGTCATTCTAGAGGTGAATATTTTGTTTAACCGAAATTAAATATCCTGCAATATGGCGTAGCAGTAAAGACAACTGCTGGAAGAGCAAAAATAAATTAAATAATTTTTAAATTTTAATAAACAAAAAATTAAATCTAAAATATACATGTTTTTCTGTTCTGCATATTTTTTTTATCTGTTATTAATTTAATTTAAGTATAATTAAAATCTCAAAGTTTTGTTTTCATTTGCCTTTTCTTTTTATCCTAAAATTTTATAAATCCTGGCTACGCCCTTGTAGCAATAATACTAATAATATGTGGAAAATTAGAAAATGTTCATAAAAATGACATTAATGAGACGTTATTATTTAAATATCTGGTGTGAAACAACACACGACCTTCCAACCTACAAAATGGAAATTAATTTTTTTGTAAAATTACATAATAATTTTTTTAAGCTATAGTCAAAACTTAAAAAATAAACAATTAAAAAATCTCTACAACTTACAAATTTAGTAAATTTTGGACAAATTTCAAGTTAAAAACTTGTCGCGCATGCGCAGATTATCTGCCCATAGTTTTGTTAATTGTATAAAAGAAATAAAAATTGTTTTGGCTAAAATTTGTCAATTACTTAAACAATTCGTTCACACATGTGTTTTAAATGCTATTTTATTTTACGTATTTCACATCAAAAAAATTACTTTCGAAATATGTCTATGGTTTATACTATCATTATCTTCCAGTTTATTATCACAGTATCCCATACTACTATGCAACTTCCAATACGTCCATAATGAAAATTGGCAACATTGTAAAAACAAAAATTATAATTTATGTCAGATTGACATACACATTTATGCATATGTAGATTGGAAGATAAAAATTAAAAGTTGTTACTTATTATTTATTTAAAATTTTCGAGAAAAATAATTAGCATAATGTTATTACCCTGTATAACATAAAGAAACATGAAGTACAGTTAAGCCTCAGAACTATGGAATTCTAACCATGTAAAGAAAATTCATAAAATACTAATATGTAGATGGAGCTGGTGTCTTGAACTTGACCTATTTTTAACATTGTATTTCGAAAACCATCGAATATAAAATATAAAACTAATCATAAAATGTAAAAATATACAGTGTGATTAAAAAAAAACGCAAAGTTGCGTTGCCTCTTTGTGAGCCCCCTTGTATAAACAAAAATATTTTTAAAATGTGCATTTGATACATCCCCATACCTGTTGTATTTAATTTTTGTCTATCTACTCAAACAAAGCTGTTATTTCCCACTCACGCATTAAGTGGCCGCCTGGTGTATATAAAATCGTTCCGCGTGTTGTCTTGCGTTCTTTCTCCGCCATATTTTATTTTGATAAATTGACGACGTTTCGGTAGAATCGCATCTACCATTTGTAACAACCCTTTCTGAGTTGTATTGAAATATACCTTAATTTAAGGCCTTTCATTCGTTCTGTTGTAAATATAAGAAAACTTAATTTGCATATCTTTTTAAGGGTTTATAATGCATATCTTCGTAAGTGTACATATTTCTTAAAGGTTCATATTCCCATAAATTGTTGTCTGATCATTTTATTCGCGCATTACGTCATCATTGACGTAATCCTGCTCAAATCCTTTCGCACACAACTACATGATCTAACTTCGAAAGCATCCATTTTGCTCACTTCCTGATGCACATTACAGCAGGAAGCTTTGTTGTGGTTTTTCACCTAAATTTTGTGCAAGTGCCATTAATTTGATGGTAAGATATCTTTTAACTCGTAATTTTAAAAATTAAAACATTTGCTTTTTTCAGGCACTTTTTTTACTGCATTTTTATTTTTTACTTTTACTTTTACATTTAATATTACCGCTTTGGATTGCGCAATTAATTTTACTGTTGCGTACGTTTTCATTTTATGATTGCAATTTTGCATTCAAAACTTCAAAATAATGCAATAAATATTGGATTCAAAATTTCAATACGAGATAAGAATTCCTTTAATGGGTTGGTTTACTACGTAAAACATTATTTCAAGATATTGCGCAATAATGGTGCAAGGAAGACATAACCTTGGTTGACCGTTTCGTAAACATTTAGATACCAGAGGTTATTAAAAAATTTGTGTACAAAAATTTTACAAAGGTATTTATGTAATGATTTTTTATAAATTTAAGGATAGTTTTAAGATATATTTTATTTAATCATATCACATTAACTGTTAATAAACATATTTGTATATTTTTATTGTTTTACATTTTGATAAATTTTTATTGTTAACAAACTCGGTTTAGTTGTTCCGAGCAGAATTAAAAATAACTTGGCGTCCGAGATCATTTTATCAGTATTACATTAATATTTTTTATTATTTATGTTCGGTGGAAGTAAGCGAGCAGATTAGTGGTAATTAAGCAAATCGAATGAACCACCCTATGTTAATCTACCGACTGAATCAAAGGTATTATTTGTGGTGAATGGTTAGTACTTCCAGTCAGTTTGACGATTTGTGTTTTTGAGAACTTATTTCTCTATTTACTTACATTAATTTTTTATTATACCATTTACACCACAATTATTATATATTTTCAAGTTACTTTTGTTTCTCGTGATTCGAATTGAACCGTTGTTTTCATTGGTGGTCGGTGGTGTTTGTGTATCATTCACTTTTACTTTTCTTCTTTGTTGATTTTTCCAATTTTCTGGTGATAATTTTCTTTCAAATGCTTTTCCACGTATCCGGTAGCCTTTATGTACCGTCTCTTTTATTTAATTTTCCTGCGCGTTTTTCAATTTCAATTGCTTTCCTTATTATTCGATGTGTTTTGTGTTGTATGTTGGCTATCATTTTTGTGTTTTGAAAATCAATTACAAGTGATGTACTGTTTACATGTGGTGCGAGTGATCATGTGGGTTGGTTCTTTTGCACAGCGTTGCGGTGCTCCTCTCTTCTTACGCTGATATGTCTATTCGTTTGTCTTATGTAGGTTTATGGATAATCGGTGTCTCGTAGACCCCTTGTTCGAATTCTATTCTTGTTTTCGGATTTTGCAAAATATTCCCGATTTTTCTATTGGTGGTAAAAATGATGTTTTTCTTAATATCTTGCTTATCCTGTTAGTGGTGCCTTTTATATATGGTGAACACGCCTTCGATATCGGTTTTTCCTTGTTGTCTTCTGGTTGTGTTGATTTATCGACTCTTTTTATGTTTCCTTCGGTGAAACCATTCTGTAACAGTGCTCATCTGTTGTGCATGTTGTTCACGTCTGCTAGATGTCTGGATCTTGTTTGTATCACCGATTGTGGTTGTACTGGGTGGTGATGAGAGTGTTGATTTAGGTACCTGTCTGTACTTTTTCTATATACAGCATGTCCCAGGTTTTCATTTTTCATCTTGAACACAAGCACGTCTAGGAATCGCAGTTTCTCTTCTTTTTCCATTTCCATGGTGAATTGTATCTTTTGGTGGATGCTGTTTAAGTGTTTTAAAATTTGTTCAGTGAGTCCAAATCACAAAGTGTCGTCGACGTAACGTAGCCATAACTTTGGTTTATCTGTTGCGATTTCCTATGCCAACCCTTCAGCTGGTTGACATTTTTGTTTTATTATGTTTAGTGCATCGTTGTTGCACATTTGTAAATAGCGATGCTACGCCGAAGCTGATCAGTAAATCCTCTAGTTGTACATTGTGTTGCTTATCAAGACTATAATCATCTCTATCAATGGTTATACGATTTCGGATATTAACCAATTCTTCAAGTTTTCATTAAGATGAAGATGATAGCGGCATTTACAAGCACATTCTGTAGCTGCACATTTGGTAGGTACACATTTGGATTTGATTACCTTTACGGAGACATATGTGGGACATCTAAAGTTAGTAGGCTCTATCACCTGCTGATCTAGTCATTTGGCTGGTGGTAGCCAATTATATAACACTAAACTACTGTCGGTTTTAATCTGTGAAAATCGGAGTAGATCGTATATTGCATACTATATAAAACCGAGATATCATATACGATTAACAAGAGCACTCGGATAGGATAGTGAATTCGTAAACTATCACTAGCTAAGGCATGATTTATTATTTTAGGTATGATTGTTTTGCTATAGTTCTTGGCTGGGACCCGAACTTACCCTTTTTATGTTAATTCTTTAAATTATTTACTTAACTGTCAAATTATTTACTCATAGTATCAAGGCTACATCCTAACTTTTATTAATATTTTGGTTGTGAATAAATGAATATTCTTTTGTAAGTTTATTCAGAACTTAAATTTGCATATTATTTACTGGGTGACTTTCCCTAAGTTCTAGAGCCCTATTACTATTAACAGAGCTTATACTTTCCAAAATTAAGCCAAGACTCAAATAAGAAATCTCAAGGTCACTGCAGCGAGTCTCTTCAAGGACATTGTTTTCACCAAGAAACAAACTCAAAGGTCTAAGGTCATCGCCTTAGCTAAAAAACAAACCGTCACGGTCAAACAAAGCCAATGTTAAGTCAAGGTTATCTAAAAATAAAGTAACCTTGAGACTACGAAATGTAGCACCAAATATGTAGAAAGCGTAGAAGAACCCTAATGAATAACCACAGAGTATTGTTTATAAGTTTTATTCAATAGAATCGTACATGTGTACATAGATTTTATCTCGTTTGAGGTCGACTTAGATATTTTCATTTAAATTCTATCGTAGGTTATTATGTAAAATGGAAAATTACAGTGAGGACCAAGGAGCCGCAGCATCCGCTCCCATTTTTGTCCTAAATGTTGAAGATTATCGATCTAACGTCGTTGAGGGTGTAGTAATTGTTGCTTATTCTGGAAGTTCGTTTACTTTTGAAAACCGATATTACTTTTACCGGAAAGATAGTGTTTTAAGAACTGGTGAAGGTGATTACTACAGTATTTTGTTTTTCCGAGGTAGCCTTGAACATTATTTTCAAGGTTATTGCGTAAAATCGCCATATCTCACAAACCAATAGTAGAATATTAACGTGAAAGTGTGCATTCGATAAGGACCCCATATTTAATTAATGTTTCACGTTCTTGTTTGAAATTACCTCTAAAGAGCAGGAGCTCAGAAATGAAGGTGCATATGTGAATTCGATTCGTCTCGAGACCCCACATATTTGACCTTAAAATTGTTTTCAACGTTATGCCTAAGATCGCCATATATCATAAATCGCAGTTGTAGAAATTCTCTACTTACATTTCCAAGCTACGGCTTGTAACCAAATTTACTTTAAAAATTATTATTAATTTTATTAAATACATAAATAAAAAGTTTACCTCGAGTAGGATTTAAACCTTATTCGTCCATAACAAGACTTATAATAATTTTATTGACTGATTACGTTTCTCAGAATTTGATGTCGATCTCCATATTTAGCATTGCCACAATCTTATATTTAGATAGCCGACCTCTAATTGATCTTGGACCTGCTTTTAAGAATTTGATATGGTTCTATACACTTCAGCATACACAAGAATCAGAACAGCGAGTACCACCAACACAGCACATACAAGAACCAATTTAGCCAAGACTTTGCCACGTGTCTAACCATCATATGGAATAAAAAGAATGAGTGAGCTCGGCTAAACTCATGCATACGGTCGGAAGACCGCAGAGCGCTCGGATGCGTGGTTGTATTGGAGGTGTAGCTTAAAGTATGGTTAGATAGGAACCGGATATGAGTAAGCGCCACAGGCTTTAATAAGGAAGTACTCAACTAGTGTTGAAAAGAGAGTAAACCCTGTAAAGCTTGAAACAGGATTTACCAAAAAAAAAAGGAAAAAAATAAGAATGAAAGGAGGAAGTAGAAATGAGTGGACAATTCCCCCGATAAAGTAATTTTTATTGTCGGTATCTTGACAAAAGAATAAAATTATATATATATATATATATATATATATATATATATATATATATATATATATATATAATTAACATTCCACCAAAGCCCACGATGGAAGGCAGTGAACCTCAGCTTGTGCCCACGACAATTATAACTTAAATTTCAATTAAAATAAAAATAAAAGTAAAACTATTATATGCCCCCTTCCGGCTGTTGAAAGATCTTACTATTCGTATTCGGAATTGGCGGATTTAACACATAATCACATTGGGATGTTTAGTAAAAAAAAAATAAAGAATTTAATAAAGGAACGCGCTTGACTTACGCTTCACACTGTATACAATAAATAGGAAAGCTTGTTCGGTCCACAGTAAATAACTACAATAAAAACAAAGTAGTCAAGAAATCTATAGGAAGTAAATTGGCCCGAACAACCTTGTCCACAAGAAAAGTACATAACACATAAAAATTATGAGATAAAAATTACAAATTCATATAAAATTAAATGTTTAATATTTGTAGTAGTTCACGTAATACAGATAATCGTTACACCCGGTATATTGTAATTAAAGTAGGAGTTCAATCGTTGGTTGAATGTAGCCACAGAAGCTAGAATTAACTAGTGAAAATGGAAGCTAAAACTGTTTAGGTGTGGTCTATCTATTTTAATGCTTCAATTAAAGTTTTAATTATGATTAAGTACCAAAATATTCAAAGCTGAATTAGTGAATATATATACCGTTTTAAATAAAAGGAATTTTGTGAAAGTGAACTGCTGGAAGTACCATAAATATATAAATTTAAATAAGAGGTAACAATTTTTGATTATTTGATTACAAAGGTAATAATACCAGTCCATTTATTTTCATTGTAGAAATTCACTAAGAACCTCCTCAGTGTAATTGAAATTTGGAAACACAATCATGTAACCAGGTGATAAAGAAAGAAAAAAAAATCTGACCTTTATTGTTGAAACTTATTACTTATTTGATCTTGCAAATTTCGGGTGCCATTCTAATGATCTAGCAGCCTTAACGTATATGGTCATGGGTGTCAGCAAGGATCTTATGCCTTTCAGCGGTAACCATATATTTTGGATGTAACATAACAGTAAAATGCAGAAAAATAGGTAGTACGGAGATACTAAAAGCAGGTAATACGGAGATGCTAAAAGAAGGTAAATATAAGTACGATGTTTAAGTAATTATGACCGTTCATACCTCTTACAGGTGACAAACGTGCCGATAGTGAACATTCAACGTAATTTTCATTTCTTAGTTTTGCAAAATAAAGATGAACTTCGACAAGCGCCTTCTTTATCAAAAGAATCTACTGAAAATTTTATTAGAAAATAGTGAGGATAATAAATGAAGCACATCTAACCTTTCTATCTGTCAATCTCCAAAAGCTTTGTATTTCGTAACGACATCCAATTGCAAGGGATTTTTTATGTTAACGGTTTTTTCCGTACCTATACGAAGTTTAAGATATCGCTTTGGTCCTTTGTACTTGGACACCCAGTATCAGTATAAACACATGGTGACTATTATGTAGGTATATACAGTTAGCAAATACTTTATTTTAATATAGACATTTCAATTAAGTTATCAGAAAATTAACTAGGAAGTATAATAATACTCAATTAAATCTATTAAAGAAATGAAACACTCTGTATAACGGACGTCTAGGGGACTTAACTTGCAATAATAATTTAAATGGACATATATATGTGTTAAATTCCATTCACCAAAATATCAGAACAATACCACCGTATAATTCTTTTCAGATACATATATTTGGTCTCACCCTGTATATCAGGTGTATGTACAAAAATAATGAAAGTAAAGAAAAGGTTGTAACCAGTAGCACAAAAAAATAACATTTCACTAAGTTTTGCGTTAATATTGGCAAAAATGTCCATTTTATGATATATTGAAAGTATCAAATAGTGATATTGCAGACCCTGTTTATCAAAAACTGTTGAGCTTTGATATCAAAATTTGGTTAAATTCTGACCGAAAGGTATTTTACATTTAAAACGTGCCCCCTCCTTTGACAAAATGACCAACGTTATTAAAAAGAAACGTTTTCCAATTAAGCACGTAACAACTCACTTTAGCATACTACATACTAGAAAGCGACTTTGGGTGTGTCCGTGTCTAAAAAGTTCGGAATTCAAGGATGTTATCTTCAAATAAGCCAAATCAGTTAAGACGTCGTGACTTATTTTTATCCGACAAGTCGTAAACCGTTTCAAGAATTCTCATAATTCTATTTTTAAACATTGTCTCTGAGAATTTGTCGTAGTTCTATTTTTAGAATTCTCTTGTATGTTAACTTCTGTGCGTTGGTGATTCTCAGGAATTTTAACTTCCATTATGGAACTTGGTGTAAGTACGGATCAGTTTGAATACAGTAGAAAGTTGTTTTACAGTTACAGTACATATCCTTTAATAAAATAGGTTTGGTGAATACCTGGAAGACTATCAACTTTACAGAAAAAAGCTTAGATTGTTTTTAAACGTAAATGCATATTAGACAAGTTTTCTTTATGAAGGTTATTTGTATTCTGTACAAATAAGCTACAAAAATACTTCAACCTAATGCAATTTTTGTGAATATATCGACAACTATCAAAAAACTTATTTAAAGATAATTCAATTTTATACAAGTTTTCTTTAAGAAAGTTTTTTGTAGGGTCATAATTAAGCTCTAAAAAAATTACTCCAATAAGAGCTACCTTTTGTGAATATGCAAAAAGCTATCAACTTTGGAGCAAAAAGTTTACTGACATGTTTTTAAAATTCAATTTTAGACAAGTTTCCTTATAAAATTTTTTGTAAACGTAAGAAATAAGGCCTATTTTATACGATCTCTAATGTGCTACATATTCCAACAAATTTAAAAGACGGTTATATGGATCACACCTACATGGTGAAGTATCTTATCGATTTGTCATCTACATTAGGTGTTTTGTTCTCCATTAAGGTATAATCACTTATACTCTATCATTCGAGATAGTGTCGGAGGCAATCCGTAACACTAGACAGAATTTATTTACGTCTCCGGTGCAGGATCGATGTAAATAAGCTTTGTGCTTCCTTAGTTACAGCTGTATTAATGCTAGATTTAACTATGATTATAAGCTGTGCTGTCAGCCGAATACACCTTACAATTACTAGTCGATTGTAGCAAATTAATTGTAATTGTATTATATTGTGAGGTAACCTCTAGTTTACAACGTACTATACTGGCCTGTTCTTTTTCAATTTGTGTACACTGGTGTTTTGTTGTTTCCTTGTTGATTTACTTGTTTTTGTTACTACTACTGCTTTCAATTGACATGCGAGAAAGATAGTAGCTCATCCTTAATCTATAAACACTATTGTAACGATATAAACGGGTGGTTGAACGGGATTACAGATAAAGTTGGCCTTTTTGCCCCGACTAGTCAGCGTATGAGAGTGGGTATGATGTTGATAAATTTTGCACATCCAGAATAGTAAATCGTACGTAAGTCAAAGTAGGGGATGAAGACGTAATCAGATCGGTTTAGGGCGCCAGAATGTTTGGTAGTCAAAGTAAGGGACGTCGTGCCAAAATTACGAGTACATAGCGTGTCCAAACATACAAAAAACATACGCCTACCTACCCGCAATCAATCCCAGGTGTACTGGACAGCAACTCAGCAAACCACCTGAAATAGGGCTTCAAAGTAGCACAGCACGCCTGACAAATAAAAGGATGTTAATCACTCAATAATGTTACGTTACGTTACTACACCTCAGTGTAAATAATTAGGCATTATATAATAATCTCAATAAAACAAAAAAAATCACCTTTGTTGAATGCACTCTAAATGAATTAATAATCAACTAGAAGTCAAATAAAACACTGAATATCATTAACGCTATTACTCAATAAAGAAACTGTCACTTCGTTACGTTAAAACTTAAGCTCCTAAATTACCGGTAAACTTGCAATTTGCAAAAAAAAACTTTTATGTAACACAAAAGGGGTTTTCACAGAATTAAAACAATTTTATAAAACCTAAACAACGCTGTAATAAGATAAGAAAATAATATACATGTATACATACGATAATGCGTATATACGAAAAGATAACAAATTCTTAATTGGCGACGGGAGGTCTGGCCAGAATTCTGCCTAACGCCGTACTAAACTGTTTAACCTAAATATTTCGTGGATTATTTAACCACACTACTTCAGGGTCAATTGCCCTTTAATACTAAGATGAAGGGTGTGAAGGCGAAGCGTCAGAATTATGATTAATTACAATAAATAAACCCAAGCAACAACTTAATTTAAAAGGTACACGACTCCGCTTTCAAACCTTCGTTAACAAAACAAATAATGCGAGGTACACACACAAGAAATCTTGTAAATACTCAATAAAACACAATGTTATACTACCTTACTGTCTAAATTGGCACCTCTTCTGTGTTACAACAATCGAAAATGAACCAGGTGACCGATTACTGCTACTACGGATACAGAATCTCCCTAGTCTGACACAAGATGATGAGTGATAACGTCACAGTACTACTACTCGGGAGCACTGTAAGTTTCAGAATCCCAAATTATTACCAAAAATCCATCTTGGGTTTTTGAATCCCACCACTCACAAAAAAATCTCATTTAATTTAGTTCCACCAATTAAGAAACGGAAGAAGATTTGATACCCCCTACACACAAACTTCGTTTTCAACCGTAAGGACTCGATAATTTTCAAAATTCCAAACGTCAGCAGAATCAACGTGAAAAGTATCTCTGTATTTTCATTTAAGTTCAAGCAGTTAGTCCCACATTCTATCTTTATGACTCAAAACCAACATACTCAATATTAAGCTGAACCACTGCAATCACTCGACTTCTTGTCGCCAGAACGATATCAAATACATTTACATCTACACTCTTTCTTTAAGTTACTTACTTTTACAAAACTTTCTATTAAATTTTAAGGAAATCAAACGAAATAAACATTATTTAAACTTAAATACAACTATTTACAAATAAAACGCTACTCAACATTCAATAACCGGGGAACAATAAGGAAAACAATCTCTCAAACTTTAAATGTATTATTACGAAAAACTCAATAAATTTAGAAACCAATTACCGACGATTTCAAACCTAATTCCTATCATAGTTAATTCCTTAAATTACGGAATAGTAATTCACAAACAAAAAAACTTAAGCTCGAAACACACCATCCTTAAAGGTCGCGACACACGTAAAACAAATTCATCCATACAGCTCAACTCAACAGCAAAAATTTGACGGTAAATCGCTAGAAAATCGTAATCCTATCACACTATACCTATTTCCAAAGTGAACTACGTGTTTAAATTCTATATAGCTTGGATGTTGTATTCAAAATTATTAGGCATGCATTGAACTTGGGGTTTACAAAATCGTTTATTTTACATATTGGAAAAGTAAGCGAGTTCACCAGACACATAAGTAAGTTTTTTTTTAATTTATGGGCCTATTGACGCACTTGATGTGAGCAAACTTAACTTTTTTTACCTTCTCGAAAATAGGTGTGAATAAATAAATACTATTTTTTTTCTTTACTGCTGTATTTATTTGTTACCTACTTTGCTTTTCTTCTCCTCATAGCCATTTTGAATTGTGTGGAGCCCTTTTTGAAAAATTCGTGGAGATCCGATTACACAAAAGAGGCGTAACTAAGATAGGTGCATTTAATGAGTTTATCCCACGCGACCGAGTGCTCTTTTACGTTCGGATCGCTGAGCCGCTGGCAAATCTCTTTCACCGTTATAGCCTACTTGCGTTATAAATCTGGAATGTAAGTACGATAGAAGCTCAAGAAATGCAATTTTTAGTGATATACGGTAGTTTAGAATATCATTTGTGATATAAACGCTATTACCGCTGTGATATCTTAAATCTATTTAAGCTATTAATTCAACCTTTTTTATTTGGCAATGTACGCACTATTACAAAAGAATATTTTATGCCTGTAATTTACTTTCCAGCAGTGGAATGAAATGAATATTTAATTCATCGCTAAAAAATACGTAATAAACACAAAGCAATCCTTATAATTGCGCTTCTATATCAGAGATAAATCTATATTTTTTTAATATTGTTGGGCATATAAAAGTGAATTAAAATTGTATGAAACCAAATTAGAAATTCGGTACGCTCTTATTGCTAAGTGTCAGAATCAGTCACAAATTAGTCCTTCCAATCCAATCGTCAATGAAATACAAAATCTGTAAATCTTATCGCATTAATATTACACAACAAAATGGGGCACCACAGCAATAACCCAAAAGCCTAATATTTAATTGAAATTCATCAAAGAATTTTTTGAATAGAAGCGAAATCCTCTTAACCCTGCTGTAAAATTTCTAAAATAAGTTAGTAAAAACGTTGATGTGTAACCTTTTGTACCTATAAATTCTGAATTACATCTAAAAGACTAATGCATCATTTCATTTATTACAACCCTCAAAATCGCAATGATAACTTTCCAAATGGAATTAGTAAGACTTAAATGGAACTTGCTTCTATGGTTTGAATGTTTGATGTTTATATTTGTAGTTACTTTAACACAGTTACCATTAATAATTTAATCATCTTAAAATATTTGTTACGCTAATGAGTAATGACTTCAGGTTTTAATTTTTTTTGTCAATAATAATTGAATGAAACGAATTTTGATTAAACTATTTAAGATATAATAGAAATTGTAAGAAATGTCTGGAAGGGTTACAAGTTTACATTTCTGATGACAATGGTCTGGAAATCATGTGGGAAATCTTAGAAGACTGCACTTTAAAAAGTTGTAATATTTACCGTGAGTTGCGTTTGAAAAGAGTTGTATTAAATTAGTTATTTAGCTATTTATTCAATACTTAGCATACGGTAACTTAATTTTTACGGCATCACGATTACGTTCTAACCGTATTAATTCACAACATGTCACCCCCTTGAGTGACATTTAAACAGATTGAAAAACGTTAACAATGGACACCCTGTTTAAAACTGTGAGTCCTATAAATATGTTATTTTGATATGGATTCAGTCATGTTCACACCAGCGTTTGGTACCACCCAGTTGGGGACTTTTTGGAAGATAGCTTGGTAGAGTCAAGTAGTTGCGCAATCGAGACCTAAAAGTTACGCTTTCAAAATTTTAACAAAGCATATTTGACCAGATTGCCATGTGAAAGTAGTTTCAACCCAGACCTAGTCATGTGACGAAAACCTGGAAAGTGAAAGTTGTACCGGATGGTTAATGTGAAAGTTGTTTTAATCTTGGTGAAGACGTAAAAGTTGGGAAAAACCCGAAAAGTTCATGTACAATTACATAAGGGGAAAGTTTGTAATCTTTCCGGGTCTCGTATAAATAATTCACCCACTTAATGATTAATACTTATAGCCCAGAGGTATAATTAGCTATGGAAAATAATGGATAACTAGATGATTTTATGTCACTTTTCTCATCGGTAGATTAATAGGTCCTTGTTCAATCACATTTGATTTGCTTATTAACAAAAATAGAATTGCTTAGATATTTTCGCTTTACAAAAAAAGTGTTGCTTCAAACCTGAAAATAAATAATGTAATATCGGACGCCAATTTGTTTTTAAGGAACAGATAAATCTTAAAAACTTATGAAAATAACAAGTAAAAAATAATGACAACAATGATACGATACTTAATTTGATTATAAGGATGATCTCTTAAAAACTAATGTTAATGATTCTTAATTAACTGCCTTAAACTAAAATGTGAATTAAGTAACAATATGAAATACCTAAAGTAATTTCTTTTACATTTTGGATGTAACTGGAACTTCAGCAGATAAGGAAATGCTGCCGATTCATCACTTTAAATTTATTGTGTAATTTTGATGGAAGTTGAAGTAAATTTGGCAATTGAAATCGTACCTCGCAGCCGCAAAAGCTATTGCATCATCTTGCAAAGTCACCGTTAAAATAAAATTAAACCCAAAGCAAAAATAAGTGGTAAGAGTATAAGTAAAATTGCCATATCAATATGGCACTCTTAATAAAAAATTTAAACAAAGCGAAAATGGCTTCTACTTAGTTACTTAGTTCAAGCAATGAATGAAGGACGGTCAAAGTAACCCTGCGCAATGACCGAAAATGACTCGAAGCGCGGAAAGGGATGTGCAGTGAATAATAATTGAAATAATTTATTAAAAGAACTAAATGGACATTTTTACGCCAATAAGGTATCCAAGTAACGGTACATGAAACGCACTTACGTTGCCAATGTGAACGTAAATTTTAAACATACATAAAAAGGTTACAAGTTGATTTTATCTTACTAAATAAGAATTAGGTGTCGATAAGTCGTGTGAACCTTTTAGTAATTTAAGTGTAAAAGTGTGCATTAAGAGTCTAGAGAATCTTGTTTTTTTTTAGTTGTCAGAAAATATCTTACAAATATTTTAGACAGCAAACGTTAAACAGACGTCCGTATCCACAGTTATTTTTCCGAAATGCTCTAAAGCCTATGTTTTTTTTTAATTGCAATTAGTTTGGCTTAACTATGTTAAAATCCTAATGTTATTACTAAAGGATTAATTATGGCAAATAACAAACGTTAAACAGAGCCTGCTGTCCGATAATATATGGCCAGTGTTATTTTTTTTTAATTAAAAGCTATTTGCCCCGAAAAATCAGCGTACGTTATAAGCCCTATCGTTATTACTGCTGCAAGATATAGCTAGCTGATGGGCCCTCGTGGTGTTGGAATCCCTGCCACGGCTGTTGTTTTAAAAGCATGTTTGTTATTCCGTTTAGTGCTGTAAGAACAATGCATCAATGTTTTTATCAAATATCCTACCGTAATAATGTGTTTTTAATCAATACCGAAAGAATTTGGTTTTAAGGAATGCTGTAAGAATTTGATTTACGAATGCTGTTTAACGTTTGTGAACGTTAACCTTGAAATTATGGGCAATGTTCTAAAAAGTTGCGAGAGCCCCACAAAAGTCACGCATGATAGAAAACGGTTCTCAGTAAAATAAACTTTGTGCTTCCTTAGACCACAGTTACTGCTGTATTAATGCTGGAGTTAACTGTGATTATAGCTGTGCTGTCAGCCGAATACACCTTATAAACATACTAATGTCGAGCGTAGCAAATTACAATGGTGACGTAACCTTCGGTTTACAACGTACTGCACTGGCCTGTTCTTTTGTATAACTCAATTTGTGTACATTGTTATTTTGTCGAATTTTCTTGTTTATTTACGTAATTGTCATTTCTATTGCTCTCAATTGAGAGGCGAGAATGATTGTACAGGGTGGCCAACTAAGAATGCGAGGTACTCTATCTGGGAAACTATACATCGTAGAGGCTTGCGGAAAAAAAAGTTATTACTAAAACGGCCAATACAACAACCTGGAAAATATTTTCATGTTTCTGAAATGGCCGCTAGGAGGCGTAACTGCAATCTTGAATCTAAAAAAGTGATGTTTCTGTGAATTCTGCTATATTAACCTAACAAAAAAATAACTGATCTTTGAAGTCGAGGATAATCTGAACTTTTTTTGTTTGGCACTTTTTGACGTATCTATAAAAATAAAGTGGTGGGGGCATTCAAAGGTTTCCTTAAATCACCCCCCGTATCTTCGAAACGGCTAATCCGATTTTAATAAACTTGGGCGCGTTGAAAACAGCTTTTCTTGGGCTACAAATGTTAAAATAATTGTTAGTTTCATATGTCGTCGCTAGAGGGCTTTGTTCGACATTCCAACAGAAACGGTTAATTTTCGCAAAAAAATTAAATGCATTGGTATGACTTTTTTTCATGAACAAGTAGCTAAATGATGCCTAAACAAGCTCGTGAAAACCGCATCTGGATATCTTGTTCCTAACCTAAAATATCGGCCAAAGAAAACGTTATACGAAAATTATTTTTTTTAACTATATTTTTCTGGAATTGTTTCTATTATGTAAGTTGTGGCCCTAAAAAGGACCGATTTAAAGAAGGAAGGTTTTTAATGCCCCCGTAAATGCTCGACCATCACGCTTTATGCATTGCTGAAGCCTCTCATGACTAGACAAAACTGCAGCTTCAATTTCGGCTCTCGGTATGTTACCTATTGCATTACGAATTTGGTTTTTCATATCTTCTCTAGTAGTAGGTTGAGTCCGAAACACGATGTCCTTTAAGCGCCCCCATAAATAAAAATCGAGGCAAGTTAAGTCTGGCGATCGCGGAGGCCATGGAAACAGACTTCCTCTTCCAATCCACCGCTGTTGAAATACTGCATTAATATAATCTCGCACATTAATAGCAAAATACGCTGGGCAACCATCCAACTGCAAAAACAATTTTTGCCTTATTTCCAGAGGCACATCTTCCAACAACAACGGTAATTGATTGGCCAAAAAGTCAAGAAATACATTGCCATTTAGGAGTTGCTCGAAAAAATATGATCAACCGTTGATACCTTATGTAACTCTCTTTTTTACATAAATGAACAATTAGAAAATAAGAAATTCGTCTCTGGTATTTATTTTGATTTATCTAAGGCTTTTGACATAGTAAATTAAGAACTATTATTGCCAAAATTAGAAAAGTATGGAATACGTGGTAATAATATGCAACTTATACGTTCTTATCTGTCTAAAAGAAGTCAAAAAGTGTGTCTAAAGTCATCACAGGGTACTGAAATTTATTCAGAGTCTGCCTCGATATCACAGGGCGTACCGCAAGGGTTCATCCTTGGCCCCCTACTTTTTTTAATTTTCGTTAATGATCTAGCTATGTTGGTTCACCTACATTGTGCCAATATGCTGACACCTCATGTTTACATAGTAAGGATATCTCTCTTGAACTGTCACAAGCAATGACCGATGTTGCAAATAAAATGGTGAGCTGGTGTAAAATAAATAAATTGTTGTTGAATTCTAGCAAAACTGATTTATTAGTATTTAAAAAACCCAAAGACCAATCATTGGTTGTAAAAATTAATAACAAGACCATTCCGCAATAGGAAGTAATTAAATTCTTAGGAGTTAACACAGACTCACATTTACAGTGGTCCGACCAGATAGATTCCATTGCCAAGAAATTAAATTCTGCATGTGCAGCAATCAGATATATAACAGAATAGTTAAATCTACATTCCATAAAAATCTATTATTTTGCATGTATACAAAGTATTATTCAATAGAGCGTACTGTTTTGGTATAATTCGGTACATTCAGTCAGGATATTTAAAGCACAAAAAAAGATTATTCGAGTAATATTAAGCTTGCCGCATAACGCATTTCGCCAATTGTACTTTCTAAGAATTAGGTATCACGACAATATATATATATATATATATATATATATATATACTGTTACAATATTCACAAGCAAAAATATAAAACTTTTTACTAGGAACAATGAAATATATAATGTAATGGTTACGAGAGGCGCTCACGACTTGAGTATACCTGTGCATAAAACAAAAATGTTTGAAAAGGGACTGCATTACAGCTGTATTAGATTATACAATGCATTACCTTTATCTATAAAACAAATATCATCGCCTTCCTGTTTCAAATACAACTTGCGTAAACATTTAATAGGTAAGGCGTACTATTCCATACAAGAATTTATAGCTGATAGAACACCTTAACAAAAAAAAAACGTTCATAAGCAATTATAAAGGTCTATGTTAACTATAAAATGTATAGGCTACTCTGTGTAGATTAAACATGTAAATATTTAAATGTTTTTGAAAGTAATGTGCATCTGTATTAAATTAATTTTTTTAAATGTTTCTTTACTCTGACATAATTATGTAAGTACTAAATGCTACCTACTGTGATATATATAACAATGTGATATATCTACTTATTTATTTGTATTTTTTAACTTATTGTGTAAGTAAAATGACACTGTCTTTGTTATCTTAACACCATGACAATAAAGGATTATTATTATTATTGTAGCTGACGCTTAATCTTATAAACATTATACCTATTGCCTACGTGAACTAGGTGTACAAATTCTACATATTGTTTGTATGTTGTACCCAAAATTATTGGGTATATGTATTGAATTTGGGGTTTACAGAAGTGTTTGTTTTACATATTCCAAAAGTAAACAAATTCACCACAAATATAATTAGCAAGTTAACGTTTTTTTAATTTCATTCATCTCGCAATTGGTTTGCCATTTGGAGTTCCGATTCACATTGAAGCTTTATAATTGGTTTTTACGTGACGCAGAGAATTTTAGCAATAGTGGATTATTTATTATATTACATTTATTAAATTTAATTTGAGATGGGTTTTTGGGTTCAACACAATAATTAGGACTATTTGAGTTGTCAGTATTTAATGCTCTTTGTGCAGTGCATAACATTTGAGAGTTTAGTAAAATATTAAACTGAACAGAACTTTTTATTATATTTTTTTTACGTTACGGACTTATTGACTCACTTGATGTTGGCAAACTATAGTTTTTATTTACCTTATTGATAAAATTATGTGAATAAAGGAATACTTATTTGTTTGCTTTTCTTTCCGTCCTTCCCATTTTGAATTGCGTGAATCCCTTTTTCAAAAATTCTTGAAACCCCAATTAGAAAATTGTTGCTCCAATTAATGATTACCTCCTATGCAACCGAGTGCTCTTCTAGGTTTGGATCGCTGAGCTGCTGGCAAATCTCTCACCTTTCGAACATACTTGCGTTATAAATCTGGCATCAAGCATTTTGAGTACGATATTTTTTTTTTTTTATGATTGTGGACCTGAACAGGCTAAATAAGGCCTATCGTGCTAAATCACTCAGGAACACTTAGGAGGATGGATAGAGGGATAATGAATTGCCAATAGATGCCTATGAACAGCTACCTTAAATTTTCTCATATCATAAGTGAGAGGAAAACAGGAACTAGGGAGATCATTCCAGAGTTTAGAAGCCGTGTAGAAAAATGTGGATTGCGCCCGTTTGGTACGACAAGTGGAGATTTGTACTGCATACTGATGATGTGAATGAGCGAACCGAGTGTTTCTCGCAAAGATAGCCGGAGATGGTATCAAAGAATGTAATTCACCAGCACAATAGCCGTTGTAATAACGATAATACAAAGAAAGAACTGAAACCATCCTTCTATGCTCAAGGGACTGTATGTGAGAAGTTAAGGACGGGTCATTTATAAGCCTAATCGCTCTCTTTTGAATACGATCAACGATATCGAGAGCGTATTGGGAGCACTAACACAAAGGTGAGAATTATATTCCAGATGAGGCCGAATTTGGGCCTTATACAGCAGAAGGAGTTGTCGAGAGGTAAAGCACTGCTTAGATCTGTACAAAAAGCCTATTTTACGAGCAGCTGTTTTGGTAGCTGACAGAAGATAGTCAACCCATGAGAGATTTGAAGATACAGTCATACCCAACAGAGTAATAGAGTCTGAAAACTTAAGAACTGAGCCATTCATACTTACAACAGGAAATGATTGATCTTTTTTGGCGGACATAAGGCAACACTGAGTTTTGTTAGCATTAAATTTAACTAGATTATTGCTTCCCCATTCGAGAATACGTTGAATGTCTTTGTTGATTGAATTTGCCATTTCAGCTTTAATTTCTTGATTTGACATAGAAGGTGGATTATCACTATGAGTAGACTGAAATGAACTACAGTGAAGAGTGCTATCGTCAGCAAAGCAATGGATGGGGTTAGTTGTTGAAGAAATAAGGTCATTTATGTACAGCAGAAAAAGTGTAGGCGCTATAACGGATCCCTGTGGTACGCCCGCGTTAATGCTAACTTCTTTTGAAAAAAAGCCATCAGCTACGACACGTATTCGTCTTTTATCAAGGAAACTAGAAACCCAGTTGATGAGCGTATCATTTAACCCAAACGAGGTGAGTTTGGCAAGTAAACACTTATGCCAAACTTGGTCAAATGCCTTTGAGATATCTAAAGCGACTACAACTGTTTCACCGGACTGCTCTACTGTATTGTTCCAAACTTGGGTCACATATGAAAGAAGATCGCCTGTTAAACGACTTTGCCTAAACCCATATTGGTGGTCACTAAGGAGTTTGTTAGTTTCAAGGAACGTGAGCAGTTGCTGATTGATGGCTTTTTCCATGATTTTAGACAAAATGGAAGTGATGGCAATTGGTCTGTAATTTGAGGGATCGGTCTTATCACCTTTTTTGGGAGTAGGTTGAACATTTGCTAACTTCCATGATGAAGGGAATTCCCCAGAAGAGATAGAGATCGTATAGAGCTTAGATAGGACTGGTACTAGTTCGGGGGAACATTTCTTTAAGACAATAGCTGGGATACCGTCTGGGCCAGTCGCCTTATTGAGATCAAGCCTACTGATGATCGATTCCAAGAGCTTATACCGAAAATGAATTGGTTTCATAACGTATGAAGAAGAGTTGACTAGGGGCACATCTTTTCCAGAATCATTGAGGCACGAGTTTGATGCAAACAAATCCACAAAAACGTTAGCTTTGTCTACAGAATCAGCAACTACCGATCCGTCAATAGATGTCAGGGGGGGAAATGAAGATGTTCGAAAGATATACGCTCAAGAAACGACACTAAATCCTGTTATTACTATACAGTAGTTTGGAGTACAATTTGTGATATAAACGGCATTTCCGCTACATGATATCTTAAGGCATTCATTCAGCCTTCTTTCTTTCCCAATCTACACACTATTACAAAAGAATATTTTACGCTTTTAATTTTCATTCTAGCGGTGGAATGAACTCAATATTTGATTTATCGCTGACAAAGTACGTAATAAACACGAAGAAAACCAAACATTTTTAATTATGCTTGTATAACAGCGATAAATCTACATTTTTTATATTAACAATATTGTTGGGCATACAAAAGTGAATAAAACTTAAATTGTATGAACCCAAATTAAGAATTCGGGACGCTCTTACTGCAAAGTATCAGAATTACTCACAAATTGGCTCTTCCAACCTAATACAATCATTAATGGGCGCAAATTCTATAAAACTTATCTCAGCAAAATGGAGCACCACATCAATAAACCGAAAAGCTAATATTTAATTCAAATGTATCAAAGAATTAATAATAATGTAATCGTCTTAATATATTCGTTATATTAATGAGCATTGAGTTCAGGTTTTGATTTTTTTGTCAATAATGAACTGAATGAAAAGATTTTTGATTAATCTTATACTATTTCAGATTTAATAAAAGGTGTAAGAAATGTCTGAAAGAGTTACAAGTTTAGGTTTCTGAAGGCAATGGTCTGGAAATGATGTGGGGAATCATGGAAGACTGCACTTGGATATTAAAAAGTTCTAATATTTTAACGTGACTTGCGTTTGAACAGAGTTGTGTTAAATTTGTTAGCTACTTTTGATGCACATTTTTGATTACGGTTTTTGATGAATAGATGTAATGTGAAAAGATATAAAAGTATATTTCAAAGTGTGAACTAACAGAAATTGAGAAAAATACGTTAAATGGAGTTGTACCTTCGAGATCTACCACTGCCCTAGCTTTTACGACCAGGTTATTTGTTTAATGATTGTCGCCGTGTGCACATTTATTACAGAACAATTGCACCGTCGATTTATAACGTTAAGGATAAAAAGTAGCACTGTGCTCCAATAAAGTATCCATATTTATATCTTCGCACATATTGTTTTAAAATTAATAACGAGACAAATTTATAGACAAGTGTATAAAAAATTGCCAAACGTGAAGGTTGTCTTATATACAATCCGATATTGTTGTTATTGGTTAATTTAAGAGTTCTATTTCTGTTCGTCACTTATTTGTTTTTATTTGTTAAGTTATACAAAAGTTCATAACTTAAGCGAAGGAAAAAATGAAGAAAAAAAATAATTAGATAGACACTAAATGAAATAAAATAAAACAAAAGAAAAGTAATCTATTCTATAGATAGAAAAACGGTCGATCTAAACACAGTAACAGAATATAGAATTAATCCATTTAAACAACAGCTGTTGCGAATTTTTCCGACATAGCTTAGTGGTTTGAGCCGTAGTTCAAACAATGGTTAATTGTGTTCTTGTATGATACCCCAATCTTCACAAATAACGCCACACATTTCATATAAAAGATCCTATATTAAATAATGCGTATTAAACAAACGCACAATTATGCCCGCAAACAACTGGTGCCGAGTCAAACCGCACCAGACACCAATATAAACATCTAATAATTGTAAACACTAAGGGCGCAAGGAATAGTAAACAATTCCATAATGCCATAGATTAAGAACGTCAAACTCGAATTTATGCAATAACAAGTGTAAGGCTATTTTGACGCATCGTGTATGTGCAGTATTTTGATAACGTGTGTAATGTATTTTGAATGTAAATGAAGTGAGTTTGCACTAAAAAAACACAGAATGTAAGTTGGTGTAAATGATACGCCACTGGAGTTTAATGAAGCATTAGTTATCACATGAAAGAATATTTGAGTGTTGTAGAGAGATTTTTATGTTGAAAGCATTAAATTTGGTTGAAAAATAGTGTTTGGTGACAATTTTTACCGGGACGGCATTGGTAAGAGACTACCAAATTGCTACTGTGTAATAAAATAATTTGGTTTAAAGAAATGGTTGTAAACGTATGAGTGAGTGAGTTTATGATATAGTGATATTGTATTAACGTACAGGAAGGAATATGGATGCATATTTTTGTAATATTGTGCAATAATGAAAATTTGATGCATGTTCAAGAATGAAGTTGTTAGAATGTGAGGTAGTTGCCTAAATTGTGCGGAAATAGGGATCGCCCACATGCAAAATTTTCACAGAAAGTTGAGATATGATCTGAATAGTGTGCAGTGTGAATGTAATTGTAATTAATGATTTTTTCGGAGAGTTTTCAGAGAATATTTAAAAGTAAATTCAAGATGGCTACATTTATTTCGCATCGTTTACGTCTTGTTTCGATTTCAGAACTATGACGCGGCAAGGAAACGCGTGAGATCTCGATTGCGATAGGTAAATTTTGATGTTAGCGCGAATATGTTTTGGTAATATGGCGGGTAGAAGGTATATAAGTGAGTCCAATTGAAGGGATAGGGCGTTCAGGAACAGCTTAAGTAAAGATCGCGCGTTGTTTTTGAAGGGACCATTAGAATGGTTAGTGTGGATTTTATTTGTGAAAATTGTAGTTTCAGCAGCGCATATATAGCGTATGCAATAACCCAAAAGGGGATAAATTATATATAGACATTCAAAAATAAATAGTTTAATTGTGAGTTGAAGAAAATAGTGATTTTCTTCAAGAAATTTAAAAAGGTAGAAAGTAGGTTTGAAAATAACACAGCGAAATATTCAGCTAAGTGTTCAGTAAGCACGTGGTCTAGTAATAAAAAAAAAGCCTGAAGTAACCCTTTAAGTAACCGAATTAAAAGCATGTAAATTTAGTTAAGACGTTGGTGATCATCATTGACATTGAATGATTATGCACAGGTAATCGTTAACAATATAAGTCGTTATATAAAACAACTAATAATTTTAATATGTATGTGGAAACAGACATTGTGCTAACGTTTACGTTGAAGGGCAAACATTAAAGCATTAAAGTGATGTTATGTTAAAGCAGAACCCATGTAAGATACGCGAGTGAACGATAGACACTACGTTCGCGAGAGTTGCAGCCGAATTCACTAACAAATACGACCGTCTACTGTGTTTTGTGCAAAGTGTGTTTGCCAATTTAAAAAGGATTACTGAAAGCAGATCGTATGGACTACACTATACCTACGGATAAGGCATTAATTAACATAAATTGTAAGAATTATTTTTTCTGATTGTTGAGTTAATCATTGTTCATTTTATTAAGTACCAAAGGGTAATCGAACTTTATTGATTAAGAATTTGGGGCAATTTTTAGTATATAACAATTGATTTTCGTGGTGTTTTCTTTAAGCCATGTATTTGTACATATTTACAATTGCAAATTTGTCAATATATATCCAGTATTTAATTTACTTTGTTGTGTATTTGAGTCAGCTGAGATAAAATCTGTATAGATTTACCTAACGGGTTACATCCATTGATAATTGAACTTAATCTTTGTTTAGTTTGAGTGTTATGATCGATTTGAAATTGCGTAATGAGCCAGATCGATTACAAAATTTTATTTTAACTACTTTGAATTGTTTTACAGTCAATCAGGTACAGAACACTACTGACCGAATATTTTTTAAGCATAAATTACAGATTTGAAGTATTGAAATTTAAAACTACTGATGGATGCCTAAACACGATTTTTAAAGAGAAAGTATTAATAAAATATAAAGATATTATTTATGATGAAAGCACTGTCCGTTCTATTTGTAAATTTTTCAGCAACTAATGAATGTTTTGTTGAGATAACAATTATTAAACCGACTTTTTTTTATTCTTTTCTAAATTGGGTATTGTTTATTTAATTCAAAGTTTTATAGCAGTAAGAAATATAAATTTATAGGTATACGAGGGATACTTAAAAAGTATTCAAATTAACGTTTTATGACTTGGAATTTTCATATGAATGGGACGTGTTCAATAAGTTTACGACGACCCGTGTATTTCAAAATTTTCATAAGCTTTTGGATCAATTTATTTTGAAGTGTGAGTGAATTTGAATGGTGAATGGTTTTACTGAGTAGGCTACAATCCTGTCTTCCACAGTCAGATAGGATTAATTTAACATCCCACCTAAGACTATTCATTTTAGCAAAATTTAAGATTGTGGTGGCGTCTAGACACAATTTTTCCTGGACTAAGCTTTGTGAGTTGTAGATTTATGGTGAGTCCCGCCCATTTCCACTGTAGCTGGGTTGGCAAAATGCTTACTTTGGTAAGCCTGCACGACGCCTAGTGCGGTTTGAACGTGTAACACAGGCAAACAATCTAAATTCATGAATACACAAAAACTATCCCGAATTCAGTAATAAGCTATCGGAATTTCACTCATAAACAGAAACTACTAAAAAACAAACGTTCCAGGCGCTCACACTTTATTGCCACAGTTGATGCAAATAAGGTTAACTCCGTTAGAACTTTTAGTCAGCAATAATGGCGTTACTAACCAAAATGTACTTTCTAGAGTATCAAACCCTTAACAATTTTAAATCACATTATTTTAATTCAATGTTTTAGCACATTCAAAGTTTTCAAGTTTTAATTTAAATATTTTAAACAAAATTGAACGCAGTCTTCTCATATTTGATACTTAGCTTATGGTAACTTAATTTTTAAAGCATCATGATTATGTTCTAGCACTATTTAGACAGATTAGCAAACGTCAAAAATGGGCACTACGTAACCCTGGTTTTCTTAAAACTGGGAGTCCTATAATGATAAACATGTTTGTTGTTCAGTATTTTGATCGTATTCACACAAAACCCTGGTGAAACTGGTTACTTCCAGTTAGGGACTTTGGAAACAAATACTGACGATGTAGCTTGGTAGTCAGGTCGCATATTCGAGTTGATGAGTAGGGGACCTAAAAACGCTTTCAACATTTCTTCAACAGCTGAAAATAAGGTCATCACTATTTGCCAGGCAAAAGTCGTTTCGTTAAATTATAAAAGTAACCAGGTAGTAAAATTTGATACCATTAAACAGGCCGATTTGAACAATGTCTTAGAATCATGCATGCAGGCGGACTGAAAAAAAATCTGTTATGTGCAAAGCATACAACAGGATGTTTGTTACGCATATGCCGTATATGTTGCTATTGTAAGAATTTCGCATCAATTTCTTCTTAAAAAAACATATTTAAACAGATGAACCATGTAAAAGTAGTTTTAACCTAAGCGGTCTCGATGAGTCATTATGTGGAGAAAACCCGAAAAGTAAAAGTTGTAGACATGAAGTCAAGTGTAAGTTGCTTTAACCTTGATGAATCACAGTATTACGTAAAGTGAAGACGTAAAAGTTGGGGAAAACCCGAAACCTGAAAGATAATGATTGTATTACGTTAGGCAACTATGGCTCATGCTGGAGAAAACCCAGAAAGTGAAATTTGTTGACAGTATTACGCGTGAGCCATGTTAAAGTTGTGTTAATTTTTAATTACGTAAGGGGAACGTCGTTTTAACCTTAAACAAGAAATTACGTGTCGATGGGTCATGTGAAAGTAATTTTGAACGTGTTTCTATAAAGTAAACATTAAGAATGTGCGAATCGTTTTTTTTTTAATTGTGAGAAATACCTTAAAGATATTTTAAATGGCAAACGCTGATGTTTTTGCAAAACGTTCTAAAGCATATGTTATTTTTTAAAATTTCAATTATTCGCCCTAAACAATAGGCGTACGTTAAAATCTTAATGTTATTACTAAAAGATTGTCAAAAATAACAAATATAAAGCATATCCTCCTGTCCGATGTTATTTTCTAAAAACGTTCTAAGTGGGTTTAAAACTATTGGTAACGCTAGCTAATATTTGAATATGGTATTATTTGAAACTCTCTTTATGACTTCCTAAAATATTTGTTTTAAATCTCAACAGTTTCTACTTAAAAGTGCATGGATAAGCTCATCAAATTTAATTAAATTCAAATTAACTTCAATTATGAAAACTTAAAAGATCTTAGTTTGAAATACATATTTCGTAATGAAAAGAAAACAATTAGCTACTAGATTAAGGAAATTTATTGTTAAAAGTCAGTAGCGTTATGCACTGTAAATGCATCAACAACCCACACTTTACGTTTTGAAAACTAGGTAGCTTGATAATGTTATTGTTTCAAGATGTTCAATTAAAATGATAATGAAAATCAAACCTAAGTTAGCTTCGCAAGATTTTACACTGTAACAGTATAAACAGTAACTGTTAACAATGTATAATTTGAAATTTAAAACAGTGTTTTTATGATTCTGGGACCTGAACAGGCTAAATTTGGCACTCAAGCACTCAGAAACACTTAGGAGGATGGATAGAGGGATAATGAATTGCCAATAGATGCCTATGAACAGCTACCTTAAATTTTCTCATATCATAAGTGAGAGGAAAACAGGAACTAGGAGATCATTCCAGAGTTTAGAAGCCGTGTAGAAAAATGTTGATTGGTCCGTTTGGTACGACAAGTGGAGATTTGTACTGCATACTGATGATGTGAATGAGCGAACCGAGTGTTTCTCGCAAAATAGCCCGAGATGGTATCAAAGAATATAATTCAGCAGCACAAATAGCCGTTGTAATAACGATAATACAAAGAAAGAACTGAAACCATCCTTCTATGCTCAAGGGACTGTATGTGAGAAGTTAAGACGGGTCATTTATAAGCCTAATCGCTCTCTTTTGAATACGATCAACGATATCGAGAGCGTATTGGGGAGCACTAACCCAGAGGTGAGAATTATATTCCAGATGAGGCCGAATTTGGGCCTTATACAGCAGGAGTTGTCGAGAGGTAAAGTACTGCTTAGATCTGTACAAAAGCCTATTTTACGAGCAGCTGTTTTGGTAGCTGACAGAAGATGGTCAACCATGAGAGATTTGAAGATACAGTCATACCCAACAGAGTAATAGAGTCTGAAAACTTAAGAACTGAGCCATTCATACTTACAACAGGAAATGATCGATCTTTTTTGGCGGACATAAGGCAACACTGAGTTTTGTTAGCATTAAATTTAACTAGATTATTGCTTCCCCATTCGAGAATACGTTGAATGTCTTTGTTGATTGAATTTGCCATTTCAGCTTTAATTTCTTGATTTGACATAGAAGGTGGATTATCACTATGAGTAGACTGAGATGAACTACAGTGAAGAGTGCTATCGTCAGCAAAGCAATGGATGGGGTTAGTTGTTGAAGAAATAAGGTCATTTATGTACAGCAGAAAAGTGTAGGCGCTATAACGGATCCCTGTGGTACGCCCGCGTTAATGCTAACTTCTTTTGAAAAAAGCCATCAACTACGACACGTATTCGTCTTTTATCAAGGAAACTAGAAACCCAGTTGATGAGCGTATCATTTAACCCAAACGAGGTGAGTTTGGCAAGTAAACACTTATGCCAAACTTGGTCAAATGCCTTTGAGATATCTAAAGCGACTACAACTGTTTCACCGGACTGCTCTACTGTATTGTTCCAAACTTGGGTCACATATGAAAGAAGATCGCCTGTTGAACGACTTTGCCTAAACCCATATTGGTGGTCACTAAGGAGTTTGTTAGTTTCAAGGAACGTGAGCAGTTGCTGATTGATGGCTTTTTCCATGATTTTAGACAAAATGGAAGTGATGGTTGGTAGTTTGAGGGATCGGTCTTATCGCCTTTTTGGGAATAGGTTGAACATTTGCTAACTTCCATGATGAAGGGAATTCCCAGAAGACATAGAGATCGTATAGAGCTTAGATAGGACTGGTACTAGTTCGGGGAACATTTCTTTAAGACAATAGCTGGGATACCGTCTGGGCCAGTCACCTTATTGAGATCAAGCCTACTGATGATCGATTCCAAGAGCTTGTACCGAAAATGAATTGGTTTCATAGCGTATGAAGAAGAGTTGACTAGGGGCACATCTTTTCCAGAATCATTGAGACAGGAGTTTGATGCAAACAAATCCACAAAAACATTGGCTTTGTCTACAGAAGATGAAGATGTTCCAAAGTTTTTACTAATGGCTTTAGCTAAAGACCAAAATTTACGACTGCCTAAAGGAGATGTAGCTAGTTCATTGCTTTTTAGTTTTAGTGATTTCACTTTTGCAGATATTTCTAGCACCAACGTATTCTACATGACTGTCGATTTATTAGATTTCCATTTAATGTAATATTTATTTTTAAAGATATTGCATCAGTACAGGGAACGTGAATGACCTATACAGTACTGTTTTTTGGGAATGTATAACTCCATACCCATGAGGATGACTTCAGATACTGAAAGAGCGATGTCCGAAGAAGAGGACGACTTAAAACAATATTCACGCCATGGAAAGGTTGCAAAGAAATCCCGTAAATCACTCCATCGAGCTGACTTAAAACACCACAAGGTTCTATCGGTTTTGCGAACAACAGTGGAATTAGGTACAGTAGAAATGATTTCTATTAGACAATGGTCGGAAAGACCTAAAGGCGAAAGAACGGAAGTTTTATAAACAAGAGGGTTTGATGTAAGAAAGAGATCTAGAAGATGTGAGTATGGTTAGGGTTATCAGGGATTCTTGTGGGTTCAGAAATCATTTGTGTGAGATCACATGAAATAGCAAATGTTTCTGCACTATGACCAGCAGGATTTGTAGTAGATGAAAACTGAAGCCAATTAGAGTTATGAACATTGAAATCACCTACAATTGAGATATCGCAAGATGGAAACTGAGACAGGAGATAGTCAACTTTCATACTAAGGTAATCGAAGAAGTCTTGAAAGTTATTGTCATTAGGAGACCTATAAATGCAACAGTAGAATTTCACAAAATTAGGACCAGAATGTTTAAACCAAATCACGTCAAAAATTTTATTTTCTAAGGAAGAAACCCTCTTGCAAGCAATTCTGTCCTTGATGTACGCACATACGCCTCCTTTATATCGAAAGTTAGAGTGAAGATGGTATTGAGGAAATTGCAAGTCGGGTGACTCGGAGCTTTCAGAGGAGACTTGTGTTTCAGATAGAAACAAAATATCAGGTTGTAATTGTTCAAGATGTTGGTGAATAGCATTAAGATTAGACCTGATACCGCGGATGTTGCAGTAGTGAATCAGAAAGTTGATACGTTCGATGACCGAGTTCGCTTGGGCCCTGACTTCCCGGACATCCGAATGAGGCAGGATTTTACGTCCGGCATTTATTATCCTAGAAACCATAGCCATCTTATTTTTAATTTGGGACTTTTAATCCGATAGGAAGACAGTGAGGAATACGCCCAATATGATTGACTCTCAAAAACCCGTTTATCTAAAATTACGTGAATATAAAAGCAGTCGTCAATGGAGTTACACATTCAAACAGATGAGTGGTCATAAGAATGTTTAAATTTAAATCTTACTCTATCCAACATTAGATGTATCCAGAAAATATACGTACACACATAGTTGCCTATTGTATCCTTTTTGGGTAAATGGTTTACACAAACACTATATTCCAAATGTGAGAAATGAGCGCAAAAGCTGAAGGTTGTTAGTTTAATGCTCGGACGAGATAGATAATAGCTTATAAACTTTCTGTTACCTCGTACATACTCCCTTTTCGATACTTTAAACTTGTATCATTCAGTTACTATCGTATATACGCTTCACTAGCATTCAACTACTTACGATATTATTGTTATAGATTCACTTTAGCAATCTTTAAAGCACACGTTTTTCTTTCCCACCATTTCATGCTTTCATCCACAACAAAAACGCCCTAGTTTCTCCCATCCACTCCTAATATAGCCTTCGTTTACGTCATTAAACAAGATTGGCGTAAATTTAAATTCTAGCCAATCAAATAGGTTAAATCAAGCCACTTTTTATTCGCGGAAATGACGCTGCGGTCCCCTCATCTACAAGAAACAAAAACAAAGCATTCCCATGATTTAACTCTCATACCTACAATGATTTTAGTTATAAAGCAATGCTAAAATTGTAACAGCATTAATAAATGCGTTCTAAAACAGTGAATTTCGCCATGGCAGTTTTACGTAAAAAATTCCAAATTTACCTCAAGACGTCATCATGAATTACAAAAATTGACTCTACGGTTATGTTGAAATCATTTTTATGTACGGAAACTCATTTATTAAATTACCCCATGTTCCGTGAACGTGTTCACTCGCTTTAACTTGCAGCGATTTACCCCCTAATTAAATTTTTCATTCAAAAATAATTCTTTAAACGGTCAAACATATAACAGTGGCGTAGAATTATGCATACTTCTAAAGAGTATACTATAAAAATTGTTTCGTATACGCATACTGTCTTACACGAGTTTAAAGTTAAGTTATTTATACGATATGGTGTGAACATAGTGCCTAATGGTTCAAAATATTCTAACATTGTACCCAGGTTGAGTCAACCACGAACATATTCTTACGATTTATCTTGAAATATATCTAAAGGATTCGAATTTTCTATTTAAACGTTACTTCAATCTCTTTAGAACAAGGTAGTTTAGTGGTGCCTGCATCTATGCTGTGATTAATGATTTTTAGGTTGGTATTACTAGACTGATAAAAATAATAGTAGCCCGATGTATTCTCTCTGTATCCAAGAAGAATTGAATAACGTTCTAATAAGGACGCCCATACGTTTGTTATTAAAGTTTAATTGGATAGCTATTGGAATTATTACCAGATTCTACATACAGTTCTGACCCAATAATAACGGTCATCGAATATTCGATACCAGCTGATCTGATTTCATAAAGATAACATCTAAGTGGAATTTGCTTACACATTTTCTTTCACTACTTTTAAATTGCCAAAGTTAACCTCGATATTAAAGTACATTTAGTACTGGCTTTTATATGATTATACCGACTACCTGTACATATAGTTAATGCTTTTGCAATTTAATTTTTATATATTGTTTCAACTTTAAGGTAAGTTTAAATTCATTTTCATTAGCAAATATACCTCAGCAGTTAGCAAAGTAATTAGAGCATTTGCATTGCGTGGTCAGAACATTTATTATTTGTATGAGACTAGTGTAATTGTTGGTAAGCACAAATCTTTTTAATAGTAATAGGGGACCAGAACTTTTTGAAACAAAATCCTAAAAGGAAAGGTAAAAAACAGTACATAGACCGTTGAGCTCAAAAGTATGTGTAGTAGAATAGCTAAAGATTTAGCAATATGAAATCAACGTAAACCGAATGTAGTGTGCAACCATCTGTGATTTCAAGTTAAAAATAAAAAAAATAAATGTGCGCGACACAAAATTTCTACCTTAAAAGGAAAGTTAATATAACAATACAAACAACACTACAATAAAACAAAATCTACATTATTTGTATCGAATATTTAAATAAGACTGTAGTTTAGTCACAGACAGATTTAATGGTACATGAGACACAAACATATTGTCGTATGACTGAGAGCTTTAACAAAACAATGTAGTCAACAGTGTGTGATAATGAAATATAAGTTAAACACATACATACAGATGCAAGTAATATGCAATCCAGTACAGTTCGATGGTAGTAATTCTATGGAATATAAAATCTACACAATTTGACTGGTTAAAAACGGTAACAGACTGATCTTACACATCTAGAAAAGCCTTAATGCCTTGGCGATCGGAAGGTGGAGTTAATATAAGCTTTCGTTAACCTACAATCCAAAAAAACCTCTGCAGAGGAAATCAATAGTCAGATGTATCTCAGTAACATCTGCAGATGATGGAGATAATAGTCGCAATACAATTATTCGGAAGTACTCTTAAACCAGAACCATAGGGTTCTAGTGAAACCTGTAGGTAGAATTTGTTCGTAGAGAAAATCGTCTAACCATTGGTAGAGATGATTATATTGCTCATAAGGTTATTTTCGAACTAAGCTCGTTGAAAAAGAAATGTGAAATACTTTATCCAATAAGACGTGTTTTAAATGATAATTTAACAGTTAATTCGTTATGGTTAATTATTTTAAACGCCCAATTAAGCAATCGTGTTTGCTGGATAAAATGTCCAAAAAGAAAATTTGAGATTGTACTTATATCACTAGTGAGCGTTGTTGTTCATTTGTGTTGTTAATTTTAGCATTGGATTTAATTCAATCTCCATAATTCAGTAAATTTCAATACAGAAAGAAATAAATATATGTATAATCAATTAAGTGAAATAATTAATTATTTGACCCAGTAAGGTAGAAAGTTATAAATGAATTAGGTAATATCTAATATAGATCAAATAAACAACGAACAGGGGGGTAAAGTATGATATCACCTAGGGTGATTTATTATTAGTGTGTCTTTTCTTAGACAGCACATCGCGGTTGCATAAAATGTACATAACGCTTGCAGGTTCAGAATCTGCAAGAGAGGACCCCTGTTAGTTTCCCTATCCTCTCAAGGTGTACTTTATCAGCCGTTTGTCCTGTTAAAGTTCCCGTTAGAGTCCTTAGTAGTAGTTCGGAAGCTCTTTTTGAGCAAGCACTATCTACGAAGGCCTTGCTGTATGTTAATTCTTGTCAATTAATCCAGCAGTTCTTATGCGGTTCCAACATCCATTCTTTGGATAAAGAAATGGTTATTGTTTATTTGCATTTGAATGTAATTAATATTAAGATGAAAAGTTTGAGTTTATTTCAATAAGTTACCTATATATTCAATTTGACCATTTGACATTTGCAAGTGCATTGCTGTGTTAGAAGGGATGAGACACTGTCATAATAATGATGTGCAGTTTTAAAACAGTCGCGTTAAGAAGGCGATCAAGAAGAGTCGCATAAAATAAGCGATCCGAGTTGATAGTTGACGGTCGATTTACATTGTATAGTCACGCGCCCTATAAAGTGTGAAAATTACAAATAAGAATTAATTAGCAGTATAATATAGAAGAAGTAGAAAATTACATTCCTTATTAAAGTAATAAAAAGTGCAAATATTGGCAATTTGGCGATAATAAAAAGATTTCGTAATAGTTTAAAATAGCGTTTTAAGTACGTGTTGAAAGTGTTCCAAGTTGATGTTTTGTTAGCGAGCGATGAATGTACATAAGACAATCGACCCAATTAATAGATCGATATATAAAGTATAACTAAAAACATTGCTAATAAAAGTATGGCTTTCTGTAGTTCGCTTGCAGTTTGTTGTGCACGCCGTTTGTAATTAAAACTGAACAATTAAGTAAAAACTGTATAATGCAATAATTTACAAAAATCAGTAATTTGTGGGGAAGAAGCGTATTCAGCTATAACCAAGGTATAAGAAAATATAAGGAAAACAAAGGAGAACGGTTCCAGAATGCCGGCAAAGTGACATCATCGGAAGAGCAGTATATAACCTAGTGAGGCCTCTTCACCGGTCAAAGGAACGCAAACATTACATCATCAGTTTTTCAAAAAAATACCCTTTTTGTTTGTGTTAATAAATAAAACGTTTTTGTGTTTGATTTTCTCGAAACTTTGCATTTGACTATCACAAATAAAGGAAAAACAATACATTTAATTCTGGTAAAAGATTTTACATGTTAGTTTTAAGAATATTGTTTTATGTTATAGGTTTGATTTTATATATGTTTGTAAACAACGTATTGATGCATTTTCGTTCAGATTTCGAATTTAAAATATAAATATATAAATGCAAGAAGAGATCAACTCAATAGGAATCCAAATAAATAAATCGAAATGAGCATAATTTTGGTCAATGATAAGAGTAATCATTTCTTTAATTTAACTTTGAGCTAGCCGTCGCAACCAAGTAAGATAAGAATTCGTAAACGTAAATCTTAAACTCCATTTAAGCAAACCGAAATTAATTAGCAAGCGAAGTAAAATTTAACTAGTAAGTTGAACCCATTCAGTTTTAATAAACCGTAATAAAAAATAATCATTTCAGTTTCACAATAACAATATCAAATTTTATTCAATAATGTTGAAATTATAAAAAAGTTTAAAAGAACTCAAATCTTATTATTTGGAGCGGGTTAAACAAACAACAGTAATATCCAAAGATATTACGCCCGTTGCAATTTCAGGTTACTGAAAAACGGGTTCTGGTCCGTAAAATGGTTTTAGTTTCCCCTGTCTATCGGGTTCGTCCGTTTATTCGTTTCCTTCGATTCCCGAATGACTGGGAAACCATAGTAGGGTAACGTTGTTATGTCCCACCAGCTCGTTGTAGCACCCACACTAGTTGTAATGACGCCTTATGGATCGATAGAGCTTTTAGGGCTGTTTGGCTGTCTGATAGTACATGATGCGCCTATGTGTATAGTCTTTCTTTTATTTTCCCGCGCCCTTCCAGGATCGCGTATATATCCGTGTGAAATACGGTAGCGTACTTTCCAAGCGAGATTGTGATTTTCTCGCTTGGAGTTCTGCAGTAGACGTCCGTTCCAGCATCTGCCTCGGTTTTTCACCGGTCAGTGTACCAGACCGGGCTTTGATCCCTTGAAGAGTCTGGTTATCAAGTTTTATGGTATCATGTGGTCCGATCCGATTTCAGGTGTGCGTCTCTCTATGCTCTCAACTAACTTTTCGTGTTTCATTTTACTTGCCTTGTTCCGCAAGTTTTGAACCCTGTCTTTTTTCATCAATAATAAATTCAAAGGGAGGAAGGGGCTGCAGAGATTTTATTACGGTGGTAGGGTTTGATTTCATTGCCTCGGTAATTCCTAAACAGGAGAGTCTCTGTACCTCGCATAGTTTTAGTTTTGTTATTTCCTGACTGGTTACCATACCAGTGTCGCGTATGTTATTGCTGGTCTGGCTACTCTAGCGTATACCATACTTTCAATCGTTATGTTTTGTCGCAGGTGCGTCTTACCATAGCGAGTGTGATTTCCGCTTTTCTGATAACTTTATCTTGTGTTGGTTCCAGGTAAACTTGGGGTTGATAACGACTCCCAAGTTTTCCGTCAAGAAGAAGAACACCGAGGTTTTCTATTTTCCTTTTATACGTGAAAGGTGCTATGGTGGTTTTTTGAGGACTGACTTAGCCTTTTATGACCACTTAAATCTTACATTAAGGGCGGTTTGCATGCGATCATCATACAGATGACCAGGTCATTTGTATAAGCTAGAAATATAAATCCTTTGCTACTGAATCCTCTCAGTAGCCTGTTCATGACGAAGTTCCACAAAAGGACCGATAAACCTCATCGTTGTGGACATTTAACGGCCACTCGGGTCGTTAATGTCTCCCCCAGCATTGTTGTATGCACCACTTGATTCCTTAGCATGCAGTTTATCCACCCGCAGTAGGTCGGTCTCCTCTCGACACCGATTTTTTAGGCCCGAGGTAATAGAGTTAAATTCCGTGGTATCAAAGGTTTCTTCTATGTCCAAGAAAAATTTGTGCTGTAAGGTATTCTCAACTTTTCTTATGAGGTGATGAAGTGCTGTCTCTGTTGACAGTCCTGTTTATTGGCAAATTGGTACTGGGGTAGTGGAAGTTACTAATAACTCCTTCCAAATGTGCCTATCGAGCAGTTTTTCCATCACCTTAAGTACGAATGACTAACACCGTAACACGTAAGGGACGTTACAGTTATCGTATACATTAGTTTTACAGTAACTTTTATTTATGAATTTTCGTAAAAAAAATGGTCTGTTTGTCCAAATATTTTGTTCATTATTTCATTATGTATATAAAAATGTAATACGTATCAAAAGTCCTGAAATAAAATCATTTGTATCTAATCTTAATGCAATTTTAAACGAAAACGTATGAGGGAAAAGGAAATGACTAATTTTATATATGGAAATTAATTTGTTAACCTTTAGGTGTACGTATGGGCTTTATTACAACTTAAAATTATCATGCAAATGACTTATTGAAAACGGTATACCACCTCCGATAACATTTAGTAATTTAAACGTTTAGGTAATTTAAATATTTTCTTGCTTAAATAAACGTGTGGTTGTAGTTTAATGACAGTTCATGTCCAAATTACTAAAGCATAAACAACGATTTAATAATTCCAAATAACACGTTTAAATTTACGTGCACAATTTGTAATATAACTACCCTTTCAAAATAAATAAAACCCTTCATCAAAAAATCATTAGTATACCTAACACGTTCATGTGCTACGTGCAAACAGTAATTTATTGAGCTTTTAACTACATTTACTGGCCATCGCTTTCTACGTTCAGTGGCTAGATTGAGCATATAATTTAAAAATTAAAGAAAATGATCTGACCTTTAACTTACAGTGCTAAAATGTTTTATTTGAGAGAGAACGTGATAAAAGATTAATTAATGGAATTTCGTCACGGTAGCTCAAACAGGTGTATCCCTTACATACAAATTATATACTTGTCACGTATCCAGCAACGTATCGTGATAGTTTATCCTTCATACTCTACCCACTTAATATACAAGAGAACTGCAGCTTACAGGCAACTGTATATACCCTGGTGAATTTTGGAGGCTAATAAAGCGCGTGCTTCGAGAACTTTATTGAATGCAATGAATTACTTTACGGTAATTAATTTAAGCGACTAAAAAAAACTGAATGAGTGCATATTCATTCTATTAAACAAAAACCAGCAATGACAAATTCAAAAGGTTAACCCCCATGCTAAACAATACATTTATTAGTATTGTGATTTTAGAACTAATTTATCTTATGTAAAATAGCAATAATTACAAAGTTTTATTGCTCTGATGAGTGGAAGAACGTACAATTAAATTAATTCTGTTAGCCTAATCAATAATTCTCGCTTCAGTCAACTAATTTTAGCTTGCACTCTGTTAAATTTTGCTTTATTAATAATTTCGTCTTAGAAAATATTTCAATACACTAATTAAAATAAGAATTACTCTTTGGGCCTTCAGTGAATACAGTAATGAAATTAATTATAAAGCTATTGAATATCCAAACGAGTTGCATTATTAATATCAACAATATATATATATATATATATATATATATATATATATATATATATATATATATATATATACACACAGGGTGTGGCGCGAAGACCCTGCATTAGACTTATTGGTGAAACTACTGATATTTGAAAATTGAAAATTTGTATTTTAATATTTTTGGCCTAACTGAATTGAGATAACATTGGCAAAACTCAATCCGCCGACCTAGATCTCCATCTAAAAGTTCTTGAACTCCCGTCACGTGATACGCACGTCTTCCGTCAGCCTTAAGAGTTCTCCGTATTGTTTCTCGTGGCATCTGCAATACATTGGATGACCAGCTGCATACAGTCTAGCAGCCTCACTCGCATTCCCTTGGGCAACACCATAATAATAATGAATATCGGCATATTCTTCATTTGAAAACATGACTCAGGAAAGAAAACACGAACACGAACAAGAACAATAATAATAACAAGGACAAGAACGACTCAAAAACTAAATTACAATATCACTACAACAGAAAGAACTTTTATTGAAATCAGCAAAACTGTAATAGCAAACAAATTTTGACAACTAACTTACTAATGTCAAGTCGTTGCTACGGTGATGAAAAGATATCAGTAAAGGAGACGTATTTCTTGCCGTAAATGTACAGATTGTCTGAAAAGTGAGGGACAAATCGTCAATTCTCATCTACTCTACCATATTTTTGAAGGTAATTTTATGCTCTAAAAGTTTTTCCTGAGGTGTATTCCTGTAACAATTCAGTAATTAGTACGTCAACCATAAGTTTTTTTCATATCGTTGTGAAGCTTATGAAAAAAGGAAGTTTTTCCTTTATCGGCCATGTATCAAATCCATCTCTATTGGAAAAATATTCCTCTTGGAAATTTGTCTTGGGATTTGAAAAAAAATGATTTCTGAATTCATTATGTCAATAAAAATGTTGAATGATGAGTTTGTCTCGAATGAATTCAATATTCTTGAAGGCAATTTCATCTTCTACAAATTTCTAATAATGTGTTTTCTTGTAACTCTTCTAGTTTGGAAGATATAGCGTGATTTAAAAAATAAGTCCACGAAGTAGAAAAAATAAAAAAAAAGTTAACGTCTTGGAAACCATCAACAATAGACACACCCTGTATTAACAATTTTTTGTTCCTTTTGGCCAGAGGAATCAGCTGTTTTCGTTTTGGCCATCGAGTTTGGGTCACCCTGTATATATATATTTTTTTTAATAAAATATATTTTGAAACACGCAATTTTTTGGAGTTAAGCCTAATTGCAAAATGATTCCACTAATTTATATTAAATGTTCGAATTGAGCACCGTTAATTATCTGGCAATAGCCAACGCGATTAACAAATGATTTTTGAAGGTTGTCGATGACATCTGCTGTAACGTTTCTAATTTCTTGGCGAATTGGTGCTTTTAAATATTCTAAATTGTCGATCGCGACAAGAAGTAATCTAAAGGATTTAAATCAGGCGATCTGGCCTCTCAATTTTCCCTTTTCTACCTATCCAACGATTTGGAAAAACTTCATCCAAATAAGCGCGAACAGGTAAAGCGCAGTGTGGCTGCGCTCCGTCTCGTTGGGTGTGATATTACGTGAACCAATGAGGATTTTCGGTTGCCCAATAACGACAATTTTCTCTGTTCATATGGCCGTTTAAAGCAATGATGCTTCGTCTGAAAAATTATTCTTTTTACAAAATTGGCGTGACATTTGTTCACAAAATTAATTTCGCCAATTAAGCAAATCCAACACTCTATACACAGTAGATCGCGCCACAGTAATATTATTAGCCGTATCCGTAATGGTGGTATTAGAATTATTTTGCACTGATAACACAATGTTCAACAAATCTTCACTTATCGACTTTTGACCAGATTTTCCCATTTCCCGAACATGTCCAAATTTTCGAAATTTTGCCTCAACTCTGCTTACCATGCTTTTGCTAATGAACGGTCGATCAGGGTGAGTTGTATTAAACAACGCAACCACTACTGATTGATTGCGCGACCTATCTCCGAAACCAAAAATGTACAGGATATTAATTCTTTCATGCTCGCATATTTCACAAAATAACGGTAAACTAATTGCTAGATAAACTCACGATCTCAATGCAGTGGCCTACCAAAAAATACAAGTTGCTAACGTGCAGATAATTAACATAATTGCAACAAAATGTAATTTAACGTTTTCTTACATTGACAATGAAATTTTCTCATTTTTAAAGTTTACGATAATTTTTATTCAATATTTCCTTATTTAACCATCGTCCATATTTACCTTGTCGGACGTAAAATTCTACAATAAAAAATGGGGGTTGATATTTAAAAAAAATGCCGATGACGTCATATCTTTTCTTGACACTCAGCATATTTCACTTTTACGTAAAAGAATTTTAAACTGAAAATAAAAATCGACGGGTCCGAACGTTTTCTTCCTAAATTCCCATTCGAATTTTAAATGAATTTATCAACTACTTTACGAACGCACTGTGTATATATATATATATATATATATATATATATATATATATATATATATATATATATATATACAGTGTGTCAAAAATTGGTCTGTGCAGTAATGCTATCTTGGAAACTATAAGAGATTGAAAGACGGTTAAATGGAGAAAGTTTTAGAGAATTTTGAGCCCACTAAAATGCCATTCTGAAATGAAGGCTATCTCAAATATTTTTCAAAATATTCGAAAAAAACTGAAAATCGACAATTGCTGCTGAATTATATTCTTTGATACCATCTCGGGCTATCTTTGCGAGAAACACTCGGTTCGCTTACCAGTATGCAGTACAAATCTCTAATTGTCGTACCAAACGGGCGCAATGCACATTTTTCTACACGGCTTCTAAACTCTGGAATGATCTCCCTAGTTCCTGATTTCCCTTATGATATGAGAAAATTTAAGGTAGCTGTTCATAGGCATCTATTGGCAATTCATTATCCCTCTATCCATCTTCCTAAGTGTTTTAGTCATAATTTTATGGTTTAAATGAGTAACATTTAACATAATACCCTAATAACTACTATGTGTTTTTTGAATATTTCCCATTATTTTCACTCCTTTGCTTAAGCAATTTATTTATGAATACCAAGTAAACATTTGAGTATTTTTAAGACAAGTTTTGGAAAGGCTTTTTCGATATCGTAATAAATAGTTATCTACGAATAGGTAGCTACTGTTCATAAGAGATTATTTGATGGTGCAATAATTGTTTTAAATACATCAACGCCTACTACCAGAAATTTACAATAATCGAATTCATTATTTAGCTGTAGTTAAGTTTTAAGTGTTTTAATAGGATTTTTCACATTTTTTAAAATATGTTCACTTGAAGTAAATGTATTGTTAGGTGTTTACTTAAATTTAAACTTAATAAAAGTTATTTATCTATCATTGTTTAAGACAAGGTTTGGAAAGGCTTTTTCGATATCGTAATAAATAGTTATCTACGAATAGGTAGCTACTGTTCATAAGAGATTACTTGATGCTTTTGATGAATCGAACGGTCTTATGAATTATGAGTTGAAATAATTGTACATTCGCGGAATAAATTGCTTTGGTAGTTTTTTTTTCAAAAATGTTTCATAAAAAAAAGAAATATTTTAAAATGTCAAGAATGAGGGTCGAAACGTCGAATTTTCATTAAGTGTTATACATCGTTGGATTTAGAATAAAAAAAGGAATCATTTTATACCATTAGCTAATTTCCGCCCCATATGAAAAAATAAAGTTGATGATGGCCTCTAATCGACGAAACGTCGGATTAATTTTTTTCTGTCACCAATTAATACAGGATAAAAAGTGGCAAATGGCAAAATGTAATTTATTTTTTTATATCTGTTCAAATAAGTGTTATAGCTAAAAATAAAATTTGTCGATTTTGTTTTTTTTCGAATATTTTGAAAAATATTTGAAAGAGCCTTAATTTCAGAATGGTATTTTAGTGGGCTCAAAATTCTCTAAAACTTTCTCTCTTATAGTTTCCAAGATAGCAATACTGCACAGACCACTTTTGGACACACTGTATATATATATATATATATATATATATATATATATATATAGCAGATGGTAGGTCAGCTGAATGGAAAACGGTGCATAAAAAACTGAAAAATAAGAAACTGAATCCTCCCGTGGTTGGCATTAATGTCGAAGAAGCATCCTGCGCAATTAAAGCCGCCGTTTCGCGATCGCATCTACATGTGTATAAATTGGATCCGTCTACAAGTGAAACCAATATTTTAAATTATCTTCAACCTATCTTTTCTGACGTTTCTTGTGAAAAGCTGGAGTCGAAGTATCCTGAGTACTACTCGTCTTTTAAGGTGTCCGTTAACTCAACATCTCTTGACAAAATAATGGATCCTCAATTTGGCCTAAAGGTACATGTATCAACCGTTTTTTCTTCCGCAGAACAACGGCTTTGACCACCACTTAACACCTACTTCATCCAGTAATGTGTGTAAAAGGAAGAGTTTGTCTATTTTTCATATAAATATTCAAGCTCTGATTCATAAAGTTAATTTATTAGAAGCCTTTATAAGGGATAAAAACTTTGATATTATTTGTTTAAGTGAACATTGGGTTGCCAACTCTGAACAGTTAGACGGTCTACAAATTGGAGAATGGATAGTGAAATCTTTTTACTGTAGAACTACTAAGTTTCACGGCGGCGTAGCTATCTTGTGTAAATCGAACTTTACATCTGAACCATTACCTTTTATTAATGACTTAAGCATCGAATTACATTGTGAATTGTGTTGTGTACAGATTGATTTTAATATAGCTGTAATATGTGTCTACCGCTCACCTTTAGGCGACTTTGATATTTTCTACGATAATGTTGAGGTAATGCTTGGCAAACTGATTAATTTCAAGATTGTGATCGTGGGAGATTTCAATGTTCATTTTAATAAAGATAAAAAGTCACGCATACTTTGCGATCTATTAAGTACTTATGGATTCATCCAAACTGTTTTCTGTGCTACTCGCGGAGATAACTGTTTGGATAATATTTTTATCAATTTCTCCACCAATAAGTATTTCACAAGTATCAGTGAATCTGGCTTGTCCGATCACTTAGGACAGAATGTAATGTTAAATGATTTTGAAACTCATTGTACAAATACTTGCGTTGCCGTAACCCAACGTCCGCTAACTATGATGGGATTTAACTTATTTTTTAACATGTTGTCAGAGTGCGATTGGGACAGTGTCATTAAACATAATAATGGAAATGATTGCAATGGTCGCTTCTCGAATTTTCTAAATTTTGTGTCTAGTTGTTACTTGTATTGCTTTCCTGAAGTCAAACGGATAAGGAAAGATAGCTTATCTGATAGGGAATGGTTTACTAATAAACTGCGTAAAATAAGAAATAATTTACAATTAATCTGCGAGTTATACGTCATTTACCGCACAGACAATCTTCATAAAATCAGAAAATCTCTTCGTGCAATTTACGCTAAAGAGATTAAACTAGCCAAAATTGCAGCTAATGATAGATTCATTAATAATGCTGGAAATCCGATCAGCGCAATGTGGACGATAATAAATTCTCAAAGAAATTTGCATATCGAACCGCATTGCGACCTATCGGCTAACCAGTTTAATATGTATTTTGCCAATGTCAGAGCTGACATAATGTCTAATCTCCCCAGTTCGGATGCTGATCCTATCAGTCATTGCACATTTAATGTGTCTACTTCTATGACTTTTGAATTTCACACTATTTCACAAATTGAAGTACGTGATGTAATAACTAACTTAAAAAACAGTAATTCGAAAGATATTTACGGGTTTAGTGCTACGTTAATTAAGCGTAATATTAACGTACTTGTTAAACCGCTAACATATTTGATCAACATTATTATTAATTCAGGAGTTTTTCCTGATTCTCTTAAATCAGCATTAGTGTTACCGTACTTCAAAAAAGGGAATCCCAAAAACGAATTAGGTAGTTATAGACCTATCTCTATATTACCGGTGTTTAGTAAAATAGTTGAAAAAATTATCTATAACCAAATAGTTAATTTCTTTGAAACTAATAATCTTTTCTATCGTCAGCAGTACGGTTTTCGGAAGGGAAGGAGTACATCGGATGCAATTATAATGTTTATTAATGATGCATTGGAATGCTTTGAGAGGGGACATCACATGGTTGCTGCCTTTATTGACCTTTCTAAAGCATTCGATTGCGTCTCACACAAAACACTGATTCGTAAGCTAAAATTAGTGTATAATTTTGGGGATAAGAGTGCGGCGTTGATAGCTTCCTACTTGAGGGGAAGATATCAACACGTACTTTGGAACAACGTTTTATTTGGTATTCTTCCCATACAATACGGGGTACCTCAAGGTTCAATTCTTGGCCCAATTCTATTTTTAATTTATATTAATGACTTACCCGAGTCGATTTCTTCTAGCATATCCTGCATCCTTTATGCAGATGATGCAACTCTGATAGCAACTAGCTCTGACATTAATATTGCGTTTTACAATGCTCGGGAGAGTGTTAAGTCTGTTAACGAGTGGTGTATTAATAATAAATTGAAATTGAATGACGCTAAGACAACCTTTGTGCCGTTATCCCTATCGAAAATAAATACTAATATAGTATTTGGTGATGGTACATCACTTCTGGGATGCTTTATCGATAATAAATTAAATTTTGAGTCACACTGTAGTAATGTTTCGAAAAAGATTAACAAATCAATCTTCCTATTAAGAAGACTTCAAAACAACACTTGACAAGAGTTTTACGTACAGCTTACTTTGCTTTAATTCAAAGTACTCTGTCTTATGCAATTTTAGTTTGGGGACACAGTGCTTCATGGCAAAGCATTTTCCGCCTTCAACGGAAAGCTGTTAGAATTATGGCTAATCTTCAATTTAGGGAGGATTGTCGAAAGGCCTTTATTGAATTAAGAATTTTAACTTTTCCCTGTCTATTTATTTTAGAATCTCTCTGTTATGCTAAAAAACACATTACGCAAGCTAAGCACCAATTTGATGTACATAACCACGATACTAGACAAAAGGAAAATGTTCGTTTAGCACTGTGCAGATTAGCTAAAAGTCAAAATGGACCTGTCTATCTATCGCACTCCTTATATAATCGACTTCCTAGTCACACTAAATGTTTACCTTGCTCTGAATTTAAAACTAAAATTAAAGAGTTTTTAATTTTTAATGCATTTTACTCTTTTGATGAATTTTTTGTGAAATGTAAGTTTATACTGTAGGTCTAGTGTACTGTGTTTGTAAGTTATTGTAATAGTATGTGTTATTCTTGTATTAAGTGTTACTAAACCCGACGAGTGTAAGTGTACCAACACGTTCACACAATAAATATTTATTATTATTATTATTATTATTATTATATATATATATATATAAATACATATACATATATATTGAGATACTTACAATGATAAATATCATGGTAATATAAGAAATAAGCTCAGAATAAAAGGTACCTTAAAGATAGAGTCATCGCAAAGGAATTGATTAAACCGCAAGTTGCATAAGTTCAACTTAATATAAAACTAAGTACATATGTAACTATACGGCATGTTGTTAGCTATTTAATTCAAGTTTCACATGTATTACTTTTAATCATGGCTGTACAACAGAATTATTCATGCTAGTAGTTTCCGATCATATTCGGAAGTGTTAGAATATGTATTTGCTTCAATAAAATTCATTCATTTAAATAAGGAAATCCTATTCTGGCAGAATTATCTGCTTCTGTTCAAAAAGTAAAAGAAAATAACATTTTAAACTTAAAATGACATTATAAAATACTTATCTTTTTTGGGGTTTTTAATGGTGTATTTAAATTATACAATCTAAACGTTTCGATAACACTTACAGTTATCTTCGTCAGTAGCAATATTTGTAAAAATTTTTTTTTGGTTTGTTTTGGCTGTAACTGCTAGGTTATTAGCCTTTCGGTACTCTACTTATGCTTCATTCATTTTTATTTTATTCTATATTTGATGGAAAATTCCTATCTCTTTCAGATACTGTAATGCATTGCTAATTTTTTTTTTATCGATTTCAAGGTCTATTTGCATTTTGCTCTTAATTCCTAATTTTGTTCTGGCGTCTTTTAGCTCTCTACAGGATTCAAAAACGTGTTGAATGGTAAGCTTTTCATTACAATACGTACACGTTGGTTGCGGTTTATTGTTTAATAAGTGTGAGTGTGTCAACTTCGTATGGCCAATTTGTATTCTGGTAAGTACTACACTTTCCTTTCTTGTCATTTGGGGATACCTTTTTCTTTCTTTGGGTTTTGGTGTATGTAATCTTAGAAGCCTGTTTTCTGCAGTCCATTCTTTTTTCCATTCTTGCCATACCCGGTTTTTTACTTCTATATCATTTGTTTCGGGTGGATAATCTAACTGAAGCTACTGTAATATGTTTTTTAAATTAGTAACGATTGTACTTTGTTTTGTTGACCTTTTTTCAGTTTCACTAGTAAAAGGTATATGACTTATAAAGTGGTTTGGAAGGTTTCTTATTTTTATTACATATTTTAGTAGCAGCCACATTCTTCTTAATTTTAGTGGTAACATTCCTGATTCTATATGTAAGCTACTTATCGGATTCGTTTGATAAGCTCCAATCGCATATCTTATACACAAGTTTTGTATTACGTCTAGGGGTTTGAGAGTCGGATATGCAGCGGATCCATAAGCTGTAGATCCGTAGTCAAATAGGCTTAAAATTAATGCTTTATAAACCCTTATTAGAATCTCTCTATCTGCGCCCCATTTAGAGTTGGATAGGAACTTGATGATGTTTAACCTTTTTCGGGCTTTAGTTACGATATTTTCTATATGCCCTTTCCATGTTAGTGTGTCGCCGAATGTTACTCCTAAGATTTTATGGTTTCTGACACTTTTGATTTTATTTTCTTTTAGAAGTAGGTTTGGAGGATGATGCGGGTGTCTGAGTTTACAAAAATGCATGCATACCGTTTTTTCCGGGGAGAAACGAAATCCTACATTCTCCGCTTCTTTTAGCACCACGTTAATGGCGGCTTGCATTGTTGCATTATGCGACGTATTTCCTTTAGATGAAGTGTATACGGCTAAATCATCCACATACATACAACGGCCTATTTTGGGAGGCAGTGATCTTGTCAATTCGTTTACTGCAATAATAAACAAGGTTACGCTGATCGGTGACCCTTGGGGTATGCCATTTTCGAGTCGGTGTTTAGAGGATAGATGATTGCCAACTCTTACCTGGAAATGTCTTTGGGTTAAAAAGGATTTTATAAAATTAAACATTTTTCCCCTAATGCCCCAACGATGGATTTTTTCTAGTACCCCATAGCGCCATACTGTGTCATACGCTTTATGAAGATCAAAAAACACTACAGTGCCATGTTCTCTTTGGTTAAATGTTTCTTGTATGGCTGTTGAGAGAAGCATTATGTTATCTCTTGTCGAATATCCTCTTCTGTAACCTGCTTGGTGTTTGTCGATAATTTCGTTGTTTTCTAAGTGCTCTATTAGCCTTTTATTGACCATTCTCTCTAATATTTTGCTCATACAGCTGGTGAGTGATATGGGACGATAGTTAGATGTATTTAGTTTATCCTTGTTGGATTTTAGGATGGGCACTATAATGCATGTTTTCCATGCTAATGGATAGTCTCCTTCTTCCCATATTTTGTTGAACACGTATAGAAGATCTACAATTCCAGTATAAGGCAAATTTTTTAACATCGAATATGAGATTTTGTCAATACCGGGGGAAGTGTCTTTTGCACATCTTAACGCTTGCTTTAATTCCTCCTTTGTAAATTTTGAATTGTAGTCACTTTCTGTTTGTTCAGTAGAATTTAAGCAAATTTCTCTACTATGCATTGTTTCCTTAAATTTTGCTGTATATTGGTTGGAGCTACTAACTTTCTCGAAATATTGTGCTAGTTTTTCGGATACGTCCGTTAGCTCGGTTATAAGATTTCCATTCTCTTCTAGGATGAGTGATGCTTTATTTGAATTTTTCCCGGACACCGATTTGATTTTATTCCAAATTTCCGTGTTCGTTGTTTTGGTATTCATTTCTGTTACGTACTTTTGCCAGGATTTTCTTTTACTGTCTAGTATTAGTCGACGCGCTACTGCTCTAGACTTTTTAAATTTTACTAGATTTTCTATAGTTGGATATTTGCTGAATATTTGAAGGTCCTTTTTTCTATTTTTTATCGCATTTGCAATTTCCACATTCCACCAAGGAACCGCACGTTTCTGTTGGGTTGCCTTGTTTTGTGGTATTGATTTTTCCGCTGCTTCTGTTATGACTGTTGTTATATTATCCACTAAACATTTTGTTTCTTGATTCTTATTTATGGGGGTGATGTTTGCTTTATATTTTACCCAGTCTGCCGGTTTTAACAACCATTTTTTTGTGAGGACACGTTCATTTTTTGTTTTGTCTATAAAAATAGTTAAAGGAAAATGATCGCTTCCATAAAGATCTGGTATTTGATCCCAGGTATAATTAATTGCTACCTGTGATAAGCAAAAGCTTAGATCAATTGCACCAAAGCTGTTTGACTTTGTATTAAAGTGCGTGGGTTTTCCGTTGTTTAGGATTATCATGTCTATTTCATCCAGCAGTGCTTCTATTTCCTTTCCACGAGAGTCTTGCTTTGTAGAACCCCACAGTGGGCTGTGGGCATTAAAATCACCCAGTAAAATGAATGGATGAGGTAACTGGTTTATCAGTTGTTTTATTTCATTCTTTGTCCAATTACCGTCTGGTAGGTAGATGTTACATAGTGTAATAATAGTTATTGTATAGCGTATATTGACTGCAACTGCTTGGATGTTTGTTGTTACATTTAGTGCACTGAATAAACAGCTATTGTGTAAAAAAATGGCGACCCCTCCTTTCGCTCTGCTAGTGTGTGATGCATCCAATCGAACACAGTCATAATTTCTGAGTATATACTCATCGGTGTTTTTGAAATGCGTTTCTTGCAAACTGATCGCTATTGGATCTTCTTTGCTTATGAGGAGTTTAAATTCGTCCGATCGTTTAATACAGCCATTGATATTCCATTACAAGAATTTGAATGCAAAATGTTAAAATTGTATACATAAATAATAAATAAATATAAATACTATATGAGGACGGACAAATAAAATGTATATTGTATAAATAAAGATAAATACTATATGACAACGGACAAATTTACATGTATATTGGAAGACAAACACAAATATGTCACAGATCGATCTAACAATTAAAAATATCACAGTTTAAATATCACTACTTGCTTTGACTAGCACTATCCTTCCTAGTTTTGCTCGTAGGCCGACATACCTTTTTCTTTTCCTTGCGGGTGGCTGGGTTTATAAACTCCGAGATGGGGTTTATGTCCTCGTCACACACAGAGGGTGAGGAGCAACTGGGGCTCGGTTTTCTTTTTTCTCCTCGAAATTCCCCATCCATTCCTTCCACATCTGCAATGATGGACGATGTAGATGGAGCATTGTGTAATGCACTTAATTCCTCTTTTATTATTTTTCTGATTTCTATAACTATTTCAGAATTTTGGAGGGAGTGTGGAATTGGACTCGTATTTTTATTAAGTAAGGTTATTTCTTCTTTAATTATTTTTTTAATTTCTGGAATTATGTTATTCAACGTAGTACCACTATTGGATGCAGCTGTGACTTGAGCGAAGGTTGCCTGACTGGTAACTGCTGATCCCTCCATTTGCTTAGCCTGCGGGTAAGTTACTTTGTTTAAAACCATGATTTCCTTGCTTTTAGATTCTTTTTTAAATTCAGGACACCCTTTCCAGACAGCTAAATGGTCACCCTTGCAATTTGGGCATTGCTTTGGATTTTCACATGTTGTGCCCCCCTGTGAGGCTTTACCACACACGCATATCTTTGGATTTTTGCATACCGGTGTCCAAACAGTTGACAATTATAGCACCTGAGTGGTGCTGGTATGTACGGCCTGACCTTTAGGGGTACATAGCCGCTTTAATTGTCTTGGGTAGAGTGTCTTTCCCAAATGTGATAATGTGGTTTGGAGTATCGATTCACACTCCTTCTCTTTTAACCCTGATTCGCCTTACATCTGTTACGGATTCGTGGCTAAGACCTTCCTTTATTTCCTCCAGCGTAGCATTGTAAAAATTGTTAAAGATGTAAACAATTTTGTCAAAGTTGAAAAATTAAACCATAAACATCAGCCTGCTATTAATACAACAGTTTGAGAAATGTATTATTTTATTTGATGTGATGTTTGGATTTTTGAATGCTTCTATCATTTTCAAATGGAAGTTTGCTTTCGTCGTAGGGAGTGTTCTGGTTTGTCATCTTTAAGGCAGTTTAACAATATTTAATTTTAATGACCTCTAGTTATTCTTTACTAATTTAAATAATTTAAAATTTAATTTTTATAGTTGGCTTTATACGTTTCTCAAACTGTTGTATTAATAGCAGGCTGATGTTTATGTTTTAATTTTTCAACTTTGACAAAATTGTTTACATCTTTAACAATTTTCACAAATATTACTACTGACGAAGATAACTGTGTTATCGAAACGTTTAGATTGTATAATTTAAATACACCATTAAGAACCCCAAAAAAGATAAGTATTTTATTATTTGTTAATTATGTGTTAATGGTGAAAGTTACATTTTCATATTAAAATGACATTATAAATGCAAATTAAGTGCAAGTGTTAAGAAACCAGGTTATGTCAAGTACGAACGGTTTATTTATTTTTATACAATTCCAACTTTATTTTAAAATTATAATTGACTTTATTTTGCAAAATAACCTAACGTAATTGTTTAATACGTTTAATAGTGAACTAATATTTAACTCTATCCCCTGGTATGCTAGTCGAGGCAATTTTATTAAATAGTGAATATAATCAAAGTATAAATTATATCAATAATTTATGGAACCCAAACGTGGATCAAAGAAGTTAAATATTAATCATTCTAATAAATTAATGATACCGCAATGGGGGTAGTAATTAAATATATCACAATATATAAAAATATTAAATGCAAAAATAATAAAAATTCAATTCATCACAATATATATTGTTATAGATATAGTAGATAAATAAAATATAATAATATAAGTTTTAATTGTGTAAATGAAATGTGTACTTTTGATTTTGAAAATGTTTTTACAAAAATTATTAATCTATAGTCATAATTAGCTATCAAATTTAAAAGTCAAACAAATATGACAGACAATCTGTCCTACATAAAACATTAATTTGAAATCATACTTTTTAATACATAAGGTAAGATTTTATATAACTAATTTTTCTTTAAATTTTACAAACGTTTACAGACTAACGATGGTAATATAATTAGGTTTACCGAAACCGGTCTCGTTATAATATGAAAATAAAATGAAGAAGAAATTTGAGATTTTGCTAAATATATATATATATATATATATATATATATATATATATATATATATATATATATATATATATATATGTATATATATATATATATATATATAATCAATGGTTTCTCACGAAATTTTACGAAATTGTTTCATTTTTACAATAAACTTAACTTAAATTTCTTAAGGTGGCTGTCAGTGTTTCACAAATGCGTCTTGTTCATGACAAGAATAGCTCTGTTACTATGTTAGTTGAGTATGACGTCATTGCAGTTGAATTACCGCTGTAATTCATAACGTTCAATGGGATTATCGCTGTAATCCTAACGAAGTTGCATTGCTGTATAGGAGTAAATTAAACATGAGGGAAATATTCATTTAAAGATATTAATATTATTACACCCGCTAGACATAATCACAATAAAAAACTTATGCTTAACGTTGGTACGGCTTTTGTTCCTTTTATAACTGATCTTACAGATAGGATTGAGAAAAACCTAATTAATCATGGCATTAGGACTGTTTTTAAACCTACAAGAAAAATTAAAAAACATTCAAGATCACCTAAAAATATTAAAAACCCATTATCATGTTCCAGAGTGTATAAGTTGTCTTGTTCATGTGGAAAAGTATACATTGGATCCACAAAACGTAGCTTTCATACAAGACGTAAAGGACGTATGAGATTCTGTTGATTAGGTCTACCAGAGAAATCTGTAGTAGCTCAGCATGCTTTAAATAATTTAAATCATGACATTCAATTTGATAATATGGAAATTAACTCATTATTATATTCATTTACAACGTGAAGCTATTGAGATATACAAACATCCTAATAATTTCAATAGACAAGAAGAACGTCTCCGTTTAAATAGATTTTGGCATCTTATAATTAAAAAAAGGCACAATGGTACATATTAATTTTAATTTTAGCTTTTGTGCACGTGTAGGCTTGTAACGTACTACACTGTCCTTGCACTGTAAAATGACAATTACAATTATTAGCAAAAACTACTTGTTTGCTAGGTTTGACTAGATCTTAAATTGATATGTCAAGTTTCTATTTGTGAATGCTTTGATCAATTAAGGTTTTTCACAACCTTCCACTTACATTATAATTTGACTACATTTTGTTAAATTTGCTCTTTGATTATGGCATTTTTCGCTGTTAGCCTTCGACCATTAAAGGGTGTTCTGAATTAGCGTCTTCAAGGCAATTTAACAATATTTAATTTATTAACGATCTGGTTATTGTTTACTAAAATTGTATTCCATAGTTGGTTTTATACGTTTATTAAAACTGTTATTAATAGCAGGCTTATGTTTGCGTTTTCAATTTTCATACTTAAAAAACTTGTTTCAACATCTTAAACATTTCTAAAGCATTTTATTACTATTGAGGACGATAACTGTAAGCCTTATCGAAACGTTTAGATTTGTATAAACATAAATACAAAAATACACAATTAAATACCCAAAAAGCTAAGTATTTTGAATATGTGCAATAATGATGAAGGTTTACATTTTCATACTTAAACTGTTCAATATAGGCACCATTCTGCTCCACACATCTTTGGCACCTTTGACACTACGTAATGTGTTCCCGTTTAATGATCTTAGAACATTCAGCACTCTTTGGTTCAAAATTTTGCTAGTCTCTGGTGGTTCGAAATTGAATATTTCGTCTTTAGTGGCAGCCCTCATATAAAAGTCAAGGGGGGTATGCTCGAATGATGTCCAAGACATTGTACTGATCCATTACTTGAAACAACTCTCTCATTAAAGTTTTCACTTAAAAAATGTTGCACGTCGCAAGTATTATGAGCCGTCCTGCTGATGTTTTGCATGTTTTCAGGACAGGCATTATTTCATTCGTTAGTAGCTCCATACATCTTTTTCCAGTTAAGTTACCATCAAAAATGAAAGGACCTATTAAGTAATCAGATAAAATGAAAAACACTCACAAGTCAATAAATGTCCCTACCAGTCGAACCACACCAGATATTAAAACCAAATCGAACTTGAAATCTTCTTTGATTTACCAAATGTAGACGAATGATGATAGGTACGCCTATTAAACATTCTACAGTTGTTAAACCGTGTTTCATCAGTCCAAAGTATTTTTCTAGGAAAATCAGCACCATCTCACATTTTTTCAGACACCACCCGCTGAATTGTAATCTCCAGTGATGGTCATTATTGCTAAGGCCTTGAACAATTATTACTTTGTATGTTTCATCAACAATAGATTTCGGAATACCAGTTTCTAGGATCAATTGACGGACTTGGATTGTTCGCAACGTTTTGCAAAATAATATTTTCCCGTATATCAGCATTGTTTACCTAGTACTTCGGTATCTTTTATTCTAAGCTTCCAACGTTCACTAAATTTCTAATTATTCTATTAAAAATTGTACGGTCTGGTTGTAATCTTTCCGGAAAATGCTGAGTAAGCATTTTCAGAGTTTCGATTTGCTTTGAAATAAACTTCTAACATATCAACCTTTTCTTAATTTTAAATTTATGTGCCATTGTTAGTACTTATTAATATCAACGCTTAACGGCGATTACTCATCAATGACTAATACACAAGGTTCTGACTCACTCACCAATTCCACTTTTATATGTGAATATTGACAGAGTTCATTAATTATGTCATACGTTTTCTGACAGTCTACCATAGTCAAATTTCTTTTTTGTTAATGGGGCAGTGAAACGGCAAGATTTCAAATCTGGCTGACGGGCGTGGTGGGAGGTTATGAGAGTGGGGGACACTACCTTGAGTGTCTAGACAGGTGGAAATTTCAGTAGCCATGGAGCGTTGATCAAGTGCGCAACGTGCGTTTGCTGTAAAGGCATATTACAAAAACGCGGATAGTTTGGTTGGAGCTCAACGTGCTTTCCGGCGTGAGTTTAAATTACCGCCACGGGCTCCCGTGCCATCAGGGAAAGCTATAAAGCTTTGGGTAAAAAACTTTGAAACTACTGATAGCACAACAAAGAAAAGAGGTGGTAGTGAAAAAACAATCCGGACCTCAGAGAATATTGATCGTGTGCGTGACGCTGTAGGACGAAGTCCGCGAAAATCAGCGAGACGGCACAGCGCAGAACTTGGTCTCAGCACTCGATCAGTGAGACAGATTTTGAAGAATGACTTACACTTCCATCCATACAAGATACAGATAGTGCAAGCCCTAAAACCTCAAGATTATAACAATCGCATACGCTTTTGCCAGGCGATGCTTAATGTTATCGGCAGAAATGGAGAGAGAGTGCACAACTTATGGATGAGTGATGAAGCCCATTTTCACCTAAGTGGCTACGTCAACAAGCAGAACTTCCGATATTCGTGCGCGAATAACCCATGAAAAACTCTTCATGAAAAACCTCTCCATTCTGAAAAAGTAACAGTTTGGTGCGCAATATCATCTCGTGCAATTGTTGGGGCCTATTTCTTTGAAGATGAACATGGTAACACGGTGACGGTAAACTCTGCACGTTATGCTGACATGTTGGTAACTTTTGGTCTACCTGGAATCGATGAGTATGATCCAGATGAAGAGACACTCTTTCAGCAAGATGGTGCAACAAGCCATACTGCTGCTGTATCAATGGATGTGCTTAAATTCGCATTTCCAGGACGTCTTATCAGCAGGAACGGTGATATCCCTTGGCCTGCCCGTTCACCAGACTTGACTGCTCCAGACTTTTTTCTTTGGGGCTATCTTAAGTCCAAAGTTTTCCATGAAAATCCACCCAGAACAAAAGAAGATCTCAAAGAGCGAATTCGGCAAGAAATTAACAACATTCCGTTGCAGATGCTACAGAACGTCATGGGCGAATTCCATCTCAGACTCCGACAATGTGTGGAAAGCTAAGGACGCCATCTTACTGACACCATATTTAAAAAATAATTGTTTTTAAGGTAAATTATTAATTTCCATTCATGTACTTAAGATTCGTGTTAAAATAATTATACTTTTTTAAAAAATATAATGTTGGCGATTATTTCAAATCTTGCCGTTTCATTGCCCCACCCTGTATCTCTCATAGAAATGAAGATTTTTCAAACATGTTATACCTCAATGAAATATAGGGGGTTTCTGTTAACAGCAACGAATTTATCGTAACAAAGTGTATGAATAATGTGAAAGGTCAAAAGCGATTGCACATAGCGTTTTTGACTTGAAGAAAATTGAAATCGGCAAATCTTAGTTTTTTCAAAATATATCAAAGTCAAAGGAAACCAGGTGTGTACGTATGTTCGTGAGTGCGTATGTGACTGTGTGCGTGTAAACGTATGTGTGCGTGTGTGCATGTATGCGTTTGTGCTTGTATACGTGTGTGCGTGTGTGCGTAGCGTGTGTGCGTGTAAGCGTACGTGCGTGTGTGCGTGTAGCTCAAATACAACGCAACAGGGCAAGCATGTTACATGCCTCAGCAGATAGAGGTAATTTTATAAAAAAAAACACTGGAGCTCAACCAAAACGAAGATTGGGTTCGTGGGCATAAGAAGCAATAAGAACTTGAGAAATAAATAATACATATAATTTACATAATAGAAAGGTGCCATGGGAAGATTTGCTCCCAAAACTCGAAATAGGACAAACAATAATTAGATAGAGATATCGCCCATAGTTGAGCTGAAAGAAAAACAATTAAATTAAATTAAGATTCCCGGAGAGCATACATGCAAGCATAACGATAAACTTATAGCTAGAATGGGTTAGGAAGAAGTCAAACGTGGTATGCCCATTCCAAAATGTAATTTATTTTGTTGGTTCTCACTTCCCAAACTCTCATTTGAGAGAATAATGGCTCAATAATTGACAACGAAAAATTATGATTAGAATTTGTAATTCTGTTTCACTTACCCCCTACATATATTAATCGTAAACCTAAATTATGAACCAACTCCCCAACTATATTTCTACCAAAAACGTTAATCCGAACTTTATAAAACAATTTAAGACATGTATTTATCACCCAACTTTTACAAAACAATTTTAAACATATATTTATCAATAATATCCCAACTTTTATCTAGTAATTGAAAATACGTAAATTTTACAAAAAAAAAAAAGGTTGCTTGAAACAAAACCGTTGGAACTTTGTAATGAGCCAGAATTGGGTAAGACAAATTAATTGTTATTTTAATAAAAATTATTAAGATAATGTTTAAATAATAATTCATTTTATTCCAGTTCTTAAAAATGTAAATAATCAGCACTTTTGCGTGAGCACCAGTACCCCCTTTCACGATGTGCAGAAACGTTGCGACATTTCCTACCTAAAACCCCACTCATTCGCAAGGTTTATAAGCGAAATTTTAACTTTTACTTTTAATTCTGTTTGTAGAACGCTTCTCTACAAATACTCTCCTGCCTCTCCGTTTGTAATAATTTATTACACCTGAAATTCTCTATTCGAGAACATAACTGCCTGACCCGCTCTTAAAGCAATTTCAATTGAATTAAATAGAACTTATTGTTCTATAGGATTCTAACACTCCGAAGTATAACCAATTTTTACGAAAATAGTTGTAATACCTAGAAATTTCCGTTAAAAAACCATCCTTAAGAAATTAATTCACGTCAAAGAGGTTTTGCGTATTATACTGGTCTTAGGTGGATTGACTGGTTAACACCGGCGATCACCGGGACTATTATAGGACTTCTTCTAGTTAATGGGGCTAATATAAAGCCACGTCTGGTTGTCCGATCACGCGCTGTAACCTCAGAAACGGGAATTTACAAATCCCATCCTGAACCCCTACATATAGTTCTATATATTCTAAGTTCCGATACAGCTTTGAATAAATAGAATCTCTAAGATTCGTTAATTTAGGCTATTGAGCCCACTGGCTTGGCTATTAACGAGATTATAAACGAACATCCGATATATTCTGAACCCCTGTATATAGTTCTATATATTCAAAGTTCCGTTACAGCTTTGAATAAATAGAATCTCTAGAATTTGTTGATTTAGCTCGAGCTCCTTGCTTGGCTATCAACACTTATAATTTATTCCCCCTGTATATCACGAAAATCCACCTGAATATCAAGTCCAAATTATTACCGGAAAAAACCTGAATTCTGTAAAACATTAAATTTATACAACTAACAGAAAGTAAATTTTACGTTTTACTTCGAAGTAAAAGAATTTCTATTTTACAATAAGAAATAAAATAGATTAAAGACATTTATTTGCGCTTAGCTATAATTATTCTTAGAGAAAATCCATTTCCATATTCGCTAATAAGTAGCCCCATTTAATTAAAGTGTAAGGAATCATCCTCTTTATACAAATAAAACGAAGGTCAACGTTCCATTTTAGTAGTTTGAATGAACTCTTATCAATTTTCAACAACACATTGTTCGAAAATATTCCTGTATCATATGAACCATTACAAACTTTAAATTGCGAATTCCAAACGTTGAAAAACCCCTTGTACATATTTGATTGTATATATTATTTATAATTAATTTAGATTTAGTCTTTCCCTTAGTCCGTGTGTACAAACTCTCAAAATTAAACAAATCAAATACAACCGTTGTCTAACACGAATTTGTATTAACACTAATCGTGTAAATATCAAAATCTCGTGTAAGGCCTGCTTTTCTTTAACCTGTTCCGTATTTCAAAACGTTACTTAAGAAAATATAAGTAATAAAGGACCAGTCCATGATAGAAATTTGAAATACGCTCTAACCTCGAATTAAACAACATTGTCTTAAATTTGTAAAATAATAGATAAAATAAACTTACCTGTCTAAATCACAGTAATCCTCCTGGTTGTTGAAGTGTACACACACCCTTGTATTATTTTCACCTGAACACATATTTGTTTACAAAGAAACAACACCACAATTATTTTATTTTTGAACACTGCATTTAACGCGCTTGTTTACAGGAAATTTCCAAACCGACCACGAGCACAGATACACAGGCCACACCTGTCACTAAACCATTAAACAAAAATCTTAGGATTTACCGCCGACATTTCAACGACACCAGCATTACTCGGTGGGCTGCCCAAATACCAGGCGCTGTACGAAGAGATCCCTTATAAATATTTTTAGAAATTTGTCGTTTATTTTCCATCATTTTGTTTAACTTGAATATTTAATTATTTTACCAGAATATTGTTTTGTTAAGTTATTATAATTCCAGAAGTTTTGTTTTAATCTATGTATTAAACCTGGGTATGAAAATTGTTTAACAGTTATATAACAGTCTAAGAAAAACCCACTTCCCAAATTCCTGACTAGTCGAGGTTAAAAAGAAATCCACGTAGTGGTAATTAGTAAGTGTAACTCATAAAAGAAGCCTGCACAAAATTATGGGCCTTACAACTTATCTTACTCTGCGGCAATATAAAGAGAGAAATTCGGTAAAGTTAGAACTGAAACAAAACCCCTTCCCAAAGCATATACACAAAACATGAACGGATAACTTATACGTAGATAGTGTTTATGTAGGCACCAAAAAGATAAAAAATTTAATTAGAGCCTCTAGATAAAGCGCTCGATAATATAATGCATAATTAGTTACGTGTGCACATTAAAGCGAATTGTCTACAGCGGTGGGGTTTCATTTACACCATTTTAAATAAATAACCATTCGAAATCACCCCAATTATGAAATATTAGTGACCAATAACAAAGCTATTACAAATTAACAGCAAAAATCCCCAGCACATTTAATATATTCAATACACATGTATTGCTAAGCAGCCAAATTAGTTTTACGCAAAAATCCCAAACGGGATCAGTATATTCAACCTAAAAGGTTTATTTCAGATCCACCCAGTATAAAATGATTTCATAGGTACAGTAATGCATCATTACATTTATGCCATTTGAACAATCAATACGCAATCGTTGAATCTATTGGTACTAAAAACGTGGGTAAGATAAACTCTTGCTTAATTATCCAACCACTAATAGTTGAATGCAAGTTCCCATTTTAAACAATTCTAAGGTATATCAATTTATTATATTTAGGTATCAAATCACTAATTTAGATAAATTAATTTAGGAGTAGATTTTATAAAACAGAAAAATTTAGTTTACAGAATCACCAATACAGCTTAGCAACGTTAGACACTCCAAAAGTACAATTCAAGTAGGTAGACCAACCAACAAAAAATGCTCCGAAGCTATTCAGAACTCCGTCTACTATTAATTGGAGGCAGTACAGTCATCGCCTTAAGCCATAATTAATTAAACACAATGTGAAGATTCCGACGGCAAGTACCTGGTGTTCTAATTTACATCATATGATTAAATCAATGTTAACCTACGTTCGTAAGCTTCTTAACTGGAATTTAGATTGAGATAAACCCAGTGGCGGCGCGTGATGTAATACTTTGGGGGTGCACAACTTTAGACGAAAAGAGAGAGCCGCTAGTAAACCACCGGAGGCAAAAAAATTAGAGCCGCTAGTAAACCACCGGAGGCAAAAATGTTTTTAGGAGCCACGCCCAATGATACTTATTTTGGACTATAAGATCGTAGAAATTAAAGGAATTTATTAAGAAATTAGAAATTAAGTAACTTACCTGGCCGAGTACCTCGGTCTGCCAAACAATTGTTTTTATAGATAACTGTATCATAGTTTTTATATTTCACAAACACGTTTTGTATTGAAAATGAAGTCTTCTGTCCTTTTTTGACCAAATTCATTAAAATTTGGAGTTTCTTGAATCATTAATTTCTCAATTGATAACATTGCGAGGGCAGTTTGTCTATCCTGGCCCATTGTACTTCTAAGGAAAGTTTTCATACACTTTACTATGCAGAACCAACATTCCGCTTCTGCGGTTGTCATGGGCATCGTAACAATTGCTTGTAGCTCTGAAAATGTTTCTGAGAAATCTGCAAATTATTTTCAAATAAAAATTTAATTAAGTGGACTGCTCTCAAACTTCTTTAAAATCTGTTCTTCGGTATATTATTCCCAATTCTGTCTTTAATTTGTTTTTATCTAGAAATGGAAAGTTTCGAATTGCTGAATTTAAATGTAGTCGTAGGAAAATTTGATGAATATGTTTCAAAATTTTCCACCGAAAATAAGTGTGCCATTTCCAAATGGCCTGTGAACGAAAACCTTCTTTTTATTTCTGCAATTATGGTGTCACATACTTCCTTAGCTTGCACAGAATTTGTCTCATCTGTCTTCCTTCCTTTCCTAGCTTGCCTTTCATCAATATCTGCTAACTCGGTTTCTCTAATAGTATGTATGTTATTTTTTTCTTTTTGAATAATTTTTTCAAACTCAGTAATGAATCGTTTTATGGTAACCGTGTGTTCCATACACTATATAAGTACATCTCTGTTTTCATTACAGTGTTAACGGTTCTAATTTTAAAGTTCCCTTTGTAGCGGATGCTCTAGGAACCCTATTTCCGACCACTTCATCTAATATGGCAACTCTTTGTGGAGAAATTGAAAAAAAATTGATATCACTCAAATCGGAAAAAAATATACGAACATTTGTATTTATGCTTGTTGTGTGAGACATTGTTAAATTCAATTAATGCGCATAACAATGAATATAATGGGCATATTTAAATTTATCTTTAATAAGTGTTTGTGTACCACCACGTGCGCCACGTATGACACTTGCTCTGTCATAACTTTGGGAAATTAACTGATTATAATTGTTTAAAACATAATTTAAAGCTTCTTCTATGTAGCCAGCTAAGAAAACAGCATCGTGTTCGTTTGGTTTTATAAAAGCCCAAAATCGTTCAACGGGAGTGCCACTTACTAAAGTATAACGGTTGTAAGGTTGCGTTGACGCACCCTGTATGTAAGATGTTATAATGACGTGTATTACGTGTTTTGAGTACCGGTGTATTGAGTTTGAACGAAAAAAAATTTTTTTTTTGTGTATATGCATAATGTATGTGGGTGGGTGATACGGCACTGGAAATTTAGGAGAAATATCATTCAGTATGCAGATACATGTATTTGAATATTATAGAGACATTGGTGTTGGAATAAATAGATTCTGATGAATGTAAATGTGAAGAGAAATTTGTCGATGGGACGATAATGGTTGCTACTGTTGACTACTTAATAAGAAATGGAATGTTGGAGGATATAGGAGTAATCTTTGCCAGAAGATGTGAGTGTAGAATGTTTTAGAAAATATGTAGAGAAAGATTTGGTATGTTTAATTGTTAATTATAGAAGGTTCTCGTAATGTTGTGCAATCAGTTTTGAGAATACGTGTAAGTATATGGGATTTGAGACCTTAGACTGTACTTATTTTTGCAAATGTTGTGGAAGGAGGGCGAGCGCATGTGAGAGATAAACGTTGAAAGTTGTGTAATGGTCCAGAGTGGGCACTAGATGAATGTGATGACGAGAAATGGCTTCTCCATGAAGTAATTGTAAAATTTGCAGGTAAAAACAAACATGGCGATATATAATAGTTATAAGCGTGTTTGTACAGAGGGTAGCATCTGTCGGCACTAAGAAAGTTTGAGTGAATACCATTGGTGAATATAGCGAGGAAGTCGGACATGTTTAAAGATGGATGGCTTAATGTATAAATAGGAAAGTCAGAGATTGACGTTGCTTTTGGCTTTTTGGCTTGTTGCTTTTGGCTTTTGGTGAGAGCTCGGTGAGACACGCGCGCGAGGTGAAGTGTGAAATCAGAATGGGTTGAGTTGGAGTTATATTTGTGAATAATATTGAACGCAGTCATTGTTCAAACAACTGCGTAACCCGAAAGGGGATGAATCGTATAAGACATTCATAAATAAAACAATTAATAAAATTGAGATTGAAGATAAAATCAGTTTATTTTTCTTCAAGAAAAAGTGCGTATGCAGATTTAAAAAAAAAGGTAACAGTTGTTACGTTATAGTGTTGAGTGCGGCGCGCGAGCTTGTAATGATCTTTAGTTAAAATTATTTATGGGACCACCTTTAAGTGAATGAAATTTTCGTAGTAAATTGAGCCAATGTTAAAGTAATTTTATATGACATTAAAAGTTTATTTGTGTTAAAGAAGGGCTTAATTGTCCTAAAGGTTGCGAGAAACTTTAACAGGCAACCAAATGTGTACAGATTATTACGGTTTATTGGAGTAATAACCTCGTATAGTTGGACTAATCGCGGCAGAAAAATTTATGAGGCCTCTAAATATACCAGGGTTTAATGAATCTTTTCGTTCATCGTGTCCACGGAGAGCTAGTTCAATAGCACCACAAAATTTAATACATTTTATAATTTTAGATAAGACATACCTATTATTCTTTACTTGCTCATTATGTTTTTCTATGCTTAATCGGTATGCACTCTTTAATTGTTGCCGAATATTTTGTTTACCTAATAAATTAAATCCTAATTTAGCAGATAGATGTGACTTGATGCTTTTTAATTTTTTCGGATAAATGTACTAAGTCTTTAACGCCGGATTTTGTTCATTCTGATGCTTCATCACTTCCAAGTAACAAACACGGAAAACAGTACAGACTGTTCTAACACCACACCCGCACAACCAGTGAGTTTTTTCGTAAGTTTCTATTTTAAAAGTTGGTTTATAATCACAATTATTGAATTATAATTACATTCGTAATTAACAAATTTGGTTTTGGATGACTGACACTCTTGATTTTTATTTTTTCTTCCAAATTAAAAAAAATTTAATTGTCTTTAATATTGCACGCTAATGCTATCAGAGTTCGAGAATCCCGCCATAATTCGTGAACATAATCCGAATCGATAACAAAGTGCACTGATTTCAGGTGTACAGGAGCCAGCTTAAAACGTGGAACGTTTCTGGACTATCGCGGGGAACAAAGAACACGAAGGACAAAGGTTTCACCAATTAGACTTAATATTTACATGACCAGTGAACGAAGCAAACAGGCGACGCGGTGGATTCGATGAGCAGGCGCGCTTGGATATTATCATGACATCAACGTCTAGCGATAAGTTTTGTTTATTAGTAATTGCTAGGTTTAAGCATTGCCACCAGATAAGATCTTTGACGAATTCTTTCTGGAATTAATATTTTATACATAGAATGATAAAATTTAAATGTTTTTTTTAAAGAAAAGATATTAAATTTGGGAGTGCACGTGCACATGTGCACTCATTAAGAAATCGCCACTGGATGGACCCTATATAAATAAGATCGCAGTAATCACGATAAGACCAAAATTTCAGTATAAATACAATCCATTTATAACCCTCGCAGGTGATGTAGAAAATATAAAGTACTCTCCGACCCAGTCGTAAAGTATTGAGCAATTTCCATTAGTACATTTGTAGCATTAATATGAAATCAGTGTGTATCGCCCTTAATGGATCTTATTCCAAAATATCGCTAATCACAATTTGAACTGTTCGACCACAATAAACATTACCAATTGGTCATTATCTTGATCCAACACTTACGCCGAAGAAATAAGTAAATTAAATAGAGATATATACGAAATATCACAAATGTTTACCTTGACTAATCACGTTTGTACAAAATCCAGCTTAGCTGTAGAAAGGCATTAAAGAATAGTATTAAAAATCGTAGGACCTTTCCCGAGATTGAATGGGTGATTTACTGCCTTACTGAGTAAAAGACGTATGCTTTATCCAAAAGTTTGCGGCTTAGTAAAGCTAGTCGTGTTTATATGCTACAACTTACTTCCTATTGAAGCGCAAAATGTAACTTCTAAGACGCAAAAGGCGCATAATCAGCGCCTAATTACACATAAATTTAAATCACATTAATCAAAAGATCCGACTATCTTCATACACTTGTAAATAGCTATGTAGATCACTGACAGACAACACAGACAACGTAATGGTTATTGTGCACCTTTGAAATAATATACTGTGCATACGATTCAATGTTTATTATAGATAGTTTCAAAAAAATTTTATTTTAATTTAGAGAATTTTTTGGTGTGATTAGTTCGGCTAATAAATATGGAATATTAATAAAAAAGTTTTACGTTTCACCTAAAGGTTGCATTACTTTTACATTATTTTTGATAATATTTTTGACCTACATTCTCTTAAACGTAACACTCTGTATATTAATAGACTAATAGATTCTACGTTAAATTTTAACTTAGCTTTGTACAACATACTTAATGTTACGAAGGCGTCACGTAAAAACTGATTTTCGCTCCTGGGAATACTCATCATAGTTGATCGTCACACTGTTTGGGTATGTTTAGAATTAAAGTGAATCCGAGGGGGTGGGGAAGTCACGGCAATAGTACGAACGCAAGATCAAGAAAGCGGCTCAGGTAAATATGAGAATGGGATCATATCATAAAGGATAAAATTGAGTTAGCCAAGACTACTTCTAATAGCTAGAGCAAACGACAAATACGAAGACACCTGCGCAGAAACCGAATATTGCATTAAAAAGAAATTGAATAATGATATGAGTGAGAAGTAGATATTATGTTCCGTCCACAAAATGTAGTGTTGTTTATTGTTTTCTAACTTCATTTTTCGTGCACGTTTTTATCAATTGTAAACAGCTTTTTCAAAACTCCTTCCGTTTCAGCACCTTTTATTTACAAGTAAGTTGTATTTGTAATCCACAGTAATATGTATTAATATAATATATTGATTTAGTTCGTTGTTTATAATGGGTGATGCGAGTACATCGTCTGATAGTACATCAAACATTCCAGCAAAGAAGCGGTGTGTCTTATCGCAAGATGCCCGCGAAATTATTTGGAATGTTTATCAGTTTCATAAAAATATGAATGAAGGAATGTCATTATTGTACGATTAACATCTGTCAGTTTTTTCACGATTACATTTCTTTACAGTTAACGTTCTTGATATCGTTGTGAAAGCAACTGGAGTGCAATTCAACGTGCTGAAATAGAATCGTTCAAGACTTCTAATAAAAGAATGAAAACCGCACCAAGTTCGTCCGTCAATAATTGTGGGGAACAAGTCATTCGACGCACTGTACACAATTTTCATGTCACGGAGAAACGACGACCAACCGTCAATGCTATCTATAAAATTATTAAAAATCACGAATCCATTGGTTTCTCTGGGTAGGAAACGTCTTTAAGAAGATTATTAAATAAAATAGGTTTTAAATGGACGAAAACCGTTGACAATCGTGAATGTTTAATGGAACGACAAGATATACGATCTTTACGTTGTGCTTATATACGAGCAATAACAAAGTATCGAAGAGTCATTGTGTGATCGTACGTGATGAATCCCAAACAAAAGTAGAGCTGTATTATTTAATAAAATGTACACGGAACATTCAATTGATGCTATATTTGCGAAACATGGTCACTCTGTATGTCGACTACCTCCGTACCACCCGGAGCTAAATCCAATAGAAAAAATATGGGCCATTGTAAAAGCTTGGGTGACATCGAGAAACACAACTTTAAATTAGCCGATGTTGAAAAACTAACTCGTGAGAAGTGTTCGATGAATTTGGAGAGCCACTGGCAAGAAGTGTGCCGTCATGTTAAAGCAATTGAAGAGGAATACATTAATAAAGAGCATATTATGGATGTCGTTTGTGAGGAATTGATTATACGTAGGAGTAGAGACTCGTCGGATGAATCTGATTTTATATCAGATTATGATAACGAAGAAATAAGTGTCGAGTAATTATGTAATATTTTATTGTATTTATATTGTTAATTTCACATTGCACATGTGTTGTTCATGTTCTTAGATATGTTTCTAAGGCATTTTAACTTCTTAAGCACTTTTTAAACACTTAGTCTATGATCTACCAACATAATGTCTCCGTACCATAACCCTTTTTATAGTTCGCAGAATTTTTATGCATTGTACCAATTATTATACATGTTCTACACATTAGGATTATTGTACTTCATGTAATCAATATCTGTTATGTGTTTAATTGCTTAATTATATTGATTTATACGTGAAATTTCTTATTTATCTTTAACACACTAATATGTATCGTGTTGACCTTTTTAACATGCTACTGCAATAGCTCAATGCTTTTATGAATACAACATCACTGTGCAAATCCCATAAAACCTGTTTTGTTGTATAAAAACCATCTGTTTATATTCGTATACTATATTTTCCTCTTACCAAATTATATAACTTCTTCAACTTTATTTGAACTTGCACACTATCTAATATTTGAATTTGATAAAACTCTACCCCCTCTATTACACCTATTTATAACCATCGCAGTATAAAACTGTTTAGACACGAATTATTTACACTTAGAACTGTGGTTAATAATTAAAATGCGAATTACATTTCCGAGTAAATTTATGAACAAGTAACATAACCGTATATTTAACTTTTCACAATTAATGTTTAAATTGTCCTAATTATAAAATATAAACATCATAATTAAGAGATTATTAACTAAAAAATGTACAAAACTTTTCTTCTTAAAAAAACTAATATTTTCCGGTTGAATAGTACACGGTCACGTGATTTTTTTTCGCGCAGCTTGGTGTCTTCGTATTTGGCGTTTAGTCTAGTAAATTGTGAACACCATCTTATCAAGCGCCACGGATTTTGTAAAAGTTTCCAGAAGATCCGAAAAGAGACACACGTAGTAAGTTTAAATTATTTATAAAAATATCATCCGGGGTCGTATTTTATGAATACATGTTGTCAGCAACTGAAACCCATAAATCTAACTTTTTTAGGTGATTTTTTCAGGTGAGTTTTCTGTAGGATTCAGTGGTATTGTTATATCATACCTGCCTTCTTTGGAAAAACGTTCATTTTGTGTCTTTCGAAGGCTGAACTAGGTTTCAAGTTGCCATAAATCCACCACTTTGAATACAAAGTCTACGTACACTACATTATCATAGACCTAAGCTAAAGACATCAATTGTAAAGGTAAAGCATTTCGTTTTCAATGAAACGCAGACTAGTTATCCATCGTTGCTCATAACATTTAATAATCACTTACTGGTATAACCTGTAGGTATAGAATTTTAGAAGCTTTTACTTAACGATGGTTACCATCTCGAAAACTACTCTTATGTCTAAAACTTTATAATAATTAGACATTTATAAGTGTTAATAGTACCAGAAATTCTTAGATTCTCTATCTGTTAATGTGCATTTATCATATATTTTATCCATGTTTAAATTTATGCTTAGTGTTTAAAACTATATAAGATCTACACGCGTGGAGAAGACTGAAAGTACTTTTAATTAATTAATGGAATTAAATGACGCTCGACCTTGCCACTTGACAATTTGCACCTTCACTGAGTAAACAGAAGCCTAATTACATGTTATAAACTACATTTGTTGGCACTAGATGGGGAAATAACCCTTCTACATTTATATTTGACAAAACATTTTTAAAATTATCAGAATGATATTTCAATAATAAAAAGCCAAGTTTGTAAAAAATTATCAACTACTTCTTTATAAGTTTAACGTAACAAAAAAGGATGAACAATAAATCCTACAAATCCAAAAAGAACAAACACAATGAATCAATACTGAAACTGAAAATTTTAGAACTTTGTAATTAAAATAACAAGATAAAACTTTAACAGTGCAATGCACAAAAGTTTGTTATTCTAAGAACGCACAGATCAGTACAAAACTTTTAAGTACAAACACTTGTTTACTTTTAACTTTATTTTCTCATAGATATTTATACTTACTCATTCAACAATATAAAGTATATATTCAGAAATAATTTTTTTTTAATGAATACACTATACACTTACAAAGTTAACGTTTTGAAAGCCATACAACAATTGAACGTTTTCTATTCAGTGAGAAAAGCGTAAATACGTAAACATCATCATATTTCATACCAGATATGAAAGTAAATTGTGTCAAGAATTGTATTCAAAAATGAAAAATTCTTATAAGAAAAAAAAATCGTACTTTCATAAAATGAATGTTTTTAGTTACAATATGTACGCTACTTCGCATTACTTATTCGAATTTACACCCTACTCTAAATATAAAAAGATCAAAGTTAGTCACAATCCGTGTTAGAGTAAAGAAGAAACTTTCCTTGGAGCGTGCTCAGCGTTAATCCTATTAGAGGTAGTAGATAGGTAGATAGCAGTAACAGTCGTTCTTTTTTATTTTAAAAGTATTGGTCTACGTAACACTGTTGCAACACAATATTCAAGTTTGTATTTCACATGATCTTAATTTTTAGTGTGAAGTATCTGATAGTGCTCGTCTTCGAAAATCCAATTTTAAGTTAATATTAAAATTCATATGTAGGTTTCATGCCATCCTATATTATCTTTTTAGTGACAGATACATTCTTTTTTCACAGCAGAAAAAAGGGATTATACTTTGAATAAGTGTGGCAGATTTTTTATTTGTTATAAATGACATGCTCGGTGACTGTGAAGTTAAATAGATACTGTGTTAATAAATTAACGTTTCAGTAAATATTAACTAATGAATAATGTATTCTGTTATAAATTAACTGTAAATATCTTACATAGTACCTTAAAATGAATAAACAGATTAAAAGAATACGTACAGAGACATTTCCTCAAGTGACAGATAATAACACCTCTCAGATGCAGGTGCATGGGAAATTGATAGCCATAAACGAGCAAAACAACAGTGAAGTTGTGCCTTCAAAGAAGCCGTTGCAAAAAATTTCGGCTGATACTCGTCTACCTCTATGGTCTTGGGAATTCTGGAGATTTGTATACCTATTACAACAACGCAGAACGCTGCAGCCCATTGATTAAAAATAAACTCAGAAAATGGCAAATATAGATATCATTGAGACAAGGTACATAAACAACAAACACTTTGGATTAGAATAATAAATCGTCCAAAACAACAAAACGAACAAAATATGGAAAAGGAATAAGGTCGGCTGAAAGAAAAGATTATTAAGTCAAATACAAGAAAACTTGCTTTGATTAAAGTCATGAAAATGCTATAAAGATTAAATTATAAGTAATCAATAATGTTTCAAGAATTCAATAAATAATAACAAAGAAATCAGTAATGAGAGCGGTATCTTTGTCTCCATCCGTTCATAAAACACATATCTAAATGGAAAGAAAACACGATTTGATAAAGCTTAGTTATAAATTAAACAAAATGTACACACGTATGGAACAATTTCAATGCCAAAATAGGAGATCAGTATATACAGGGTGTCCCACTATATTTTCCCCTATTTAAAGGGCTTATAACTTTTAAACGAATAAAGTTAGACACTTGCGGTTTTCACTGAAATGCTTCACAATGATACAAGTTTTGATTGGACTCATTTAAATTTTTTCTTCACTTCCGGTTAGCCAAAAAACAAAATGGTGGTTTTTAGAATTTTTTTTCTTGACTTTTTCAACGTAATACCCTGTATATTTTGTGATAGCGCGAAATCCATTTCTTTTAGCTATCCGTCGGTATAAAGTTTTTAAAAATGTTATAGATTCAAAAGTGCGACGTATGTTGGCTTTTAGATCTTCTAAATTTTGGGGTGCAGGATTATAAGCCAGAGACTTAACATAACCCGATATAAAAAATCTGGTACCGTCAAATCTGGCGAATTTGGAGCCCATTCAATTGGACCTCACCTGCCGATCCAATTATTACCAAATTTATTGGACACAGAGAAATTAGGGAATAATGGGCAGGGGATCCATCTTATGGGAAATAAATTTCAGGTCTATTTGGGGATAAAAAAATAACTCTAACATGTCCGTATAGTTAGCACCGTTTACTGCTTTTTCAGCAAAAAATAATGACCCATAAATTTCGTTTTTACTTACACCAAACACATTCAGTGCTTGTAAGATTCTATGCAATTTAGGTCGACTTATATCAAAATGTGACGCGAATTTTCTGATTCATGACTTAGGAGATCTGGTTTGTACAATAGATTTAGTTTCAGCGAAATAAAGGACAATATTTGCCTTTTCTATATCGGAAAACATCATTTCAATGGCAAAATATCTGGTTATAGATCTCAACCACAATAATTGATTTATGACAAAAATATTCCTTACTACCTACTAAAACATTACTGATAAATAATTGTTGACTACCGATTTTGCAGGCCTTTACTTTAAAATTGATTGCTCAGTTAATTTTGTATCGATTTTTAAAAACATTATACCGACGGATAGCTGAAATAAATGGATTTCGCCTAAAAATATACAGGGTGTTACATTAAAAAGTCAACAAAAACAATTTAAAAACCACCATTTTGTTTTTTGGCTAGCCGGAAGTGAAGAAAAAATTTAGATGAGTCCAATCAAAACTTGTATCATTGTGAAGAATTTCAGTGAAAACCGTAGATGTCTAACTTTATTCGTTTAAAAGTTATCAGCCCTTGATATAAGCGAAAATATAGTAAAAACGTTAGCGCAAAGATTAAGAAATAAAAAAGTCTTAATATAAAAAAAGGTAACGAAAACAAAACAGATTGTTGAACAGGGATTTAAAAGTTAGCAGATTTAGATATTCAAAAACCAAATCAAAAGATAGTAGTTTTAGTAAACAGAACAAACTCGTAACAAGATCACCTACCTAACAACGAGAACAACGAAAACAACGAGAACAGCGAGAACGAGAACAACGAGAACAATGAGAACAACGGAAACAACGAGAACGAAAACAACGAATCCAACGAGAACAGAACGAGAACAACGAGAACCACTAGTATAACAGGAACAGCTACAACAACGAGAACAACAACGTAAACAACGAGAACGAGAACAATGAGAACAACGAGAACGGCTAGAACATCGAGAACAACAACGAGGTGGAAGGTGTGATAAAACATGTCCTAACAAGGCAATTAGAAGTAGACATAATTGTTAATACATAGACAAAAACTACGAGAACAGTGAACGCAACGAGAATAACGAGAACAACGAGAGGAACGAAAATAATGAGAACAACGAGAACAACGATAACAACGAGAACAACGGGGACAACGAGAACAACAGAACAACGAGAACAACTAAAACAACGAGAACGAGAACAACGAGAACAACGATAACAACGAGAACCAGAGCAACGAGAACAACGATAACAACGAGAACGAGAACCACGAGAACAACAATAACAACCAGAACGAGAACAACGAGAACATCTAGAACAACGAAAACAACGAGGTGGAAGGTGATAAAACATGTCTTAAACAAGGCAATTAGAAGTAGACATAATTGTTAATACAATGACAAAAACAACGAGAACAATGAACGCAACGAGAATAACGAGAACAACGAGAGTAACGAATACAATAAGAACAACGAGAACAACGAGAACAACTAGAACAACGAGAACAACGACGACAACGAGAACAACGACGACAACGAGAACAACGAGACCGAGAACAACGAGAACGAGAACAGCGAAAACAATGAGAACAACGAGAACAACAAGAACGAGAACGAGAACGAGAACAACGAGAAGAACGAAAACAACGAAAACATCGAGAACAACGAGAACAACGATAACAACGCGAATAACAAGAACAAATAGAAAGAGAACAACGTGAATCTGGCAGGTGTTCGTATCGAAAACGATGAAGTGATGCTACTGCTTAGTAGAGATTGCGGAGGTCTGCTTGTGAAACGCCCACTAACAAGATATGGTCTGCACGTTAGAGGAGTGTAATACTCCAAAACACATTGATCATAAAACTATAACAGTACACGGTTCAAGCACTTCATGTGGTGCACCTTAATTGTCCGATGGTAGCGTTATTTCTATTTCTACCGCGATAGTAACTAGAATTATTATTACTTTTGGAAAAGCTCAGCGACCGAACAACCATAAGGTGAAGATGTCTTTTTGCGTTGGTATGCACGTACCCTTTAAGTCAATTAATAAAAGCACGCTGGTAAAATATGCCTATCGTAGTTTCAATGTCAAAATTCGAAATGGACTTCAGCGAACGGTTTAATCAAACTTTAAATACTCAACGAAGTCAAGCGACAAGGTCGCCTGAGTGGCTTCGTTAGTCTACCTTTCAGGAAGTTATTCCCTAGTACACAGTAGACAGCTGAATTCGATTACAGCAACCGTGGGTGGCGTACGGTATGGATATTAGGCTAAGTAGTCAGATAGCTTATTTATTGATTCTTGTCACAATGTTTGACGTCAAATAAAAATCTTTTTAGCGTAAACTTAAACTTGCTATGTATGTCTTTGAAGCGGTAGAACCATAAGTGAGACAAATGGTTATTCACACACGCTAAGTTTAACGCAGGTGTAGTTAGCGATGATCTAATTGTTGTTCGTGGTTCGATATAGAAAAGCGGTTATCTTCCTTCTCCTGGCGCCTACACGTAAATATAACTCAAAATTGCTACGTGTCTCCATCTGAAGTAGTAAAGTTAATAATGGTCGACCGCCGATAGATCTGGTCTGCGAACATAGCTTCTGCTACCCGGGTAATAATTGCTACTTAGATTAGTAGCGATAGAGAAATATCCGAAAAAAATCATTTTATCATATTATAAGCAGAAAAAGTGTGTTTCGTCTTAGGGTGGGGGTCTACGTAGACCTTATTAGTAAATGTTTGCTTATTATGAACGACATCAAGCTTTTTTGAAGACGATGAGTAATGTCTGGCGTAAATATATATTTTTACGAGCAGTTAGCCAAATGTTCCAATTCCTGATGCCTAGGTTCTACTTTTTCTGTACGTGTCGTATCAGAAAACAAATTCTTTCTGTAGTAAAAAAACTTAGTTATTCGTCATTTCATTATTAGATTTTTCGATTTATCTACAGAACAAAACGTGTATTTTGCATCTGAGTTATGGATAAAAAAATTGGCATTTGGTGTTTCGTAAGGAGTGGGGAATACATGCTCAAGCAAGAGCTGTAATGATATAAAGTACAAGTATATATATATATATATATATATATATATATATATATATACCGGGTGTTTAAAAAAGTTGCGGCAATATTAAAGGGGGTGATTGCCCAGGTCATTTTATGCAATAAAGTTCCTATAAACATAGGTTCCCAAACGCTTCGTTACCGATCTACAGCGTGATGAAGTTTAATTTAAAAAAACTGTCAAAATTAGATTTTTCCAAAACGACTTGAGATATCATAATGAAATTTTACGCGTGTCAATAGCTGTGGGAGACGCATACTTCGCAATACAACACGATGTTTCAGTCGTACCATTGGCGCGCGTATTGGCACGTCACAGGTTATTTTTCAAGAAAAAAGTAGGATACCGCTGATTTCTCTAAAAATAAAAAATGTTTTTCAATTCTTTGTTCAATTGTGAAGAAAAAAGCTCTCTTGACTTTTTATCGTACGACGTACCGGTTTTTGAGTAAACAAAACATTTTAGTGCATGTCCATTTATTACAGAAAAAAAGTTTTAAAAATCAAGGATTTCATTCAAGGGCAAAAACAAATATTTCACCAAACCAAAAAATTTTACCAACCAAAAATTACAAAAACTGTTCAAAGTGACCACCTCGAGCTCGGATGCAGGAATCCAATCTACTCCTCATTGACTGGCGAACTCACTCAAAAACACCAGGATCTATTTTAATTGAGTTGCATCCAGCAATGATTCGATTTCTTAAGTCTTCTACGTTTTCCAATGAAGTAGCGTACACCAAGGACTTCAAATGGCCCCACAGGAAAAAATCAAGGGGATTTAAGTCCGGGAATCGTGCAGGCCATAAGTGAGGTCCACCCCGGTCAATCCAACGATTTCCGTATGCTTGTGTTAAGAAATCACGAGCTACTTGACTAAAGTGGGCTGGTGCGCCATCGTGCATATACCACATTGCATCTCTAATTGCTAATGGTACGTCCTCCAGAAATCCAGGGAGCGTGTTTTCCAAAAAGTTGCGATACACCTCTCCGGTAAGTCTCCCGGGCAGAAATACCGGTCCAATTAGGCAGTCACCCACAATCCCAATCCAAACGTTCAAAGAAAACTGATGTTGAAAACGATCTTCAACAATTTCATTTGGATTTTCTTCACACCATACATGGTTATTACGAAAATTACGTATTGCATTTCTTGAAAAACTCGCTTCATCGGTGAACAGAATCAACATCAGGAGTTGAGGGATTTGAACCATTTTGTGCAAAAGCCATTGACAGAATGCAATGAGAGGAGGAAAATCAGCAGGAAGAAGTGCTTGAACGCGTTGTATATGGAATGGATACAACAAATTTTCCTTAAGAATGTGCCAAATAGTCCCATTACTTACATCCAAAGCGTCAGAAATTTTTCGAGTAGAAGTACCTCGATCTTCTTCAATCATGTCCAGCACATCCTCTTCTAGCTCTACCGTTCTTGCTGTCCTTGGCCTTCCTGCTCCTCCATTTCGTCTTAATGTGCCTGTTTCATAAAGACGCCGATGAATACATTCGAAAGTTTTTCTATCAGGAGCAATACGGCCCGGAAATCTTTCAGTATACAACTGCCTAGCTTCTAATGCATTCCCATCAGCAAGTCCATAAATGTAGTGCATGTCGGTTATCTCGGCATTCGTATAGCGATTCATGATAAGGAACTTCAACAAATTCGACACATACAAAATTATTAATCACTCATTCAATATGTCGGCGATATGTCAGTGAATAATACAGGAATGTTTAAAAATATTTGTGTACGCATGATAAATGGACATGCACTAAAATGTTTTTTTTTACTCAAAAACGGTACGTTGTACGATAAAAAGTCAAGAGAGCTTTTTTCTTCATAATTGAACAAAGAATTCAAAAATATTTTCTATTTTTAGAGAAATCAGCGGCATCCTACTTTTTTCTTGAAAAATAGCCTGTGACCTGCCAATACGCGCGCCAATGGTACGACTGAAACATCGTGTTGTATTGCAAAGTATGCGTCTCCCACAGCTATTGACACGCGTAATATTTCATTATGATATCTCAAGCCGTTTTGGAAAAATCTAATTTTGACTGTTTTTTTAAATTAAACTTCAACACGCTGTAGATCGGTAACGAACCGTTTGCGGACCTATGTTTATAAGAACTTTATTGTATAAACTGACCTGGGCTATCACCCCCTTTAATATCGCCGCATCTTTTTAAACACTGTTATATATATATATATATATATATATATATATATATATATATACTATATATATATATATATATATATTATATATATATATAATATATAGTTAATAATTACGCGATAGTTGCATATGTTAAGTATTAATCCAAAGTGTTCAAAGATGCCGTTTGTAAATTTAGGAATGCCATAGGCGAAAAGTTAGGTGCAATGTGGGCGTTAAAGCATAAGTTTCTAGCACCTCAAAGCTTGTAGAAATACTTAACATCCCGAGCTCTTGAATGTGATAGTGACGAGGAGAGCAACGCTTGGCGTCGGTATAGTGCTTAGAGGGGTGTGTTAACGACTGATCGTATCGTTTATTAGTGAAACGAGAGTAACGGCTAAGAAATTTGTCCTTTTTCGTACAGAATTGTGGACAATAACTGTTCAAAAGGTGTTACGTAGTGTCCACTTTGACGTTCACCGATCTGTCAAGATACCGCTAAAGCAGAATATTTCAAAAAGACTATTGAAGAGATAAAGTCTTGATTTAAGTGCTTTCCGATTCGTTCGATTAATTTTCCGCTTTAAGGTAACTAAGTGTTGCCTCGAATCTTAAATTTTCAGACTCTATTACAATGTTGAAAATGACTATATTCAAATCTATCATGGGTTAACCATCTTCTGTCAGCTACCTAAGCAGCTGATGGTAAAATAAGCTTTCTGTACAGATCTAAGCAGCACTTTACCTCCAGACAACTTTCTGCTGTACATCTACAATATAATTATCACCTATGGGTTGATGCTCCCCAATATGCTCTTTATATCGCTGATAGTACTCAAAAAAGAGCGATTAGGCTTATAAGTGACCCGTCCTTAACTTACGACATACAGCCCCTTGAGAGTAGAAGAATCGTGTTAGTTCTTTCTTTGCATTCACGGTATTGCGATGGCTATTGCGAGGCCGAATTACATTCTTTGATACCATCTACGGCCACCTTTGCTAGGAATACTCGGTTCGCTAATTCACATCATCAATATGCAGTACAAATCTCAACTTGTCATACCAAACTGGGACAATCCACCTTCTTCTACACGGCTTTTAAACTCTGAAATGATCTCCCTAGTCCCTGTTTCCTTCTCACTTATGACATGTAAAAATTTAAGGTAGCCGTTCATAGGCATTTATTGGCAATTCAATATACCCCTATCCATCCTCCTAAGCGTTCTTGAGTGCTTTAGCACGGTATACCAAACGTAGTCTGTTCACGACCATAATTATTTAAAAAAAGTGGATTGAAATAAATGTGCCGTGTACGGTATTTTGCATTTAAAAAGCTTGCGCTGGATTTTTGTCATTGTACCCACAAGCTGTTTAAACACAGACAACAAATTGGTTAATTTACTTCACGTTTCTAAGAATATTCGTTCGTTGGTTCGTGTTTGAAGAACGAATTGAAGTTCAACTAGTATTTTCCAATCAACTAACGAAGGGGTCAATTGTACGAGAATTACATATTGTCAGTGTGAGCTGGGAAAAGAACAGTTAGACTAAAAATCTGGGCAAATTTAATGTAATTAATTTTCTGTCTTTTTTGTAATTTTAATAAAAGTTGTATAACTGTATTTAGATGAGCGGATGAACACGCTTTTTGTTGCATAGTACAGTAAAACGCCCTTCAGGTTAGCGGATACAATTACCGAAGCGTATTCACCTTGTCTTTGATGATCTTCAAGCTCTTGTATGTTATTATTGTTTTTATTGTGCACTGATTTTGAAGTTTATCGACTTTAAGTTTTCTACGTGTTCAATTGGGATAATTAAAATTATTTGATTTTGGAATTTTGAACTGGCAAGCTTCAACCAATTAACGCCATGTTTATTGAAATTTTAAGTAAGAAAGACTATGTACCGCTTTCTTTCGGAAGTGAATTTATTTGTTTTTGACTTAAAATAATTGTACACATTATTCATTGAATATTTTTGTTGTTATAATGTATAATGATAATGAACTTTAGGCGTACTGTTTCATTATTGGATGTAACATTACATGTGATTTTCCCCCAATCTCTCAGCAATATCGTTATTTATGGTTCACATAAATTAGTAGGTAACAACAGCTCTGATTATTTTCTTGTTGTTAATGGTTTAATAGTATTTTTTTCAAATTATACGGCCCACCAGTGAGGACGATTTTTTATTGTTGTTTATGATTTTGCCGAAAGACTTTAACGTTGATTAATTGTTTTTTTATTTAGATTAATTTTTATGAATATAGATTTCCATTCATAAAGTTTGATTTACCTAACAAACCCTAGGATAGGTAAGCAAGTTTTTGTTTGCTTTGAACATTGGAGTATTAGCGTTTATTTGTGTGCTAATTAATCCCTTACTTTCGATTTTAAATAAACTGGCGCCCCTTTGATTTATGACTTTTACTATTTTGACTTATGACCACACAAATCAACACCATACCCATCCTCGACCACTGAGCTATCGGTATTCGTCACTTATCTGTTCACCAATCGTACTGCTATTTTCACCTGTTGTAAAAAACATGTTCAAGCAGCACCCTTTACAAATTCTGTGTTAATTTATCAATAACATACATTATTAAGATATAAAATGCTTTTTTTTAATAATAAAAATTTACTAGATTTTTATAGTCAACTTTTATTTTCTAATGTGGTTAACATAGGCTGCAATAATAAAAGTTTTAAAAAATGAATCTACCGTCTAATTTTTTATATCTCTCAAATTGAAACCTTAAGTATTATAGTTTTATAATAATCTAATAAAACTGTAAATGTTTTTATTTCTAAGACGTAAACAGTATAAATAAATACATTAGGCAATCTAAATTGTTAGCGAACGAAAAAATCGATATGTGAAATTTTCTATTAATTATGTAACACATGAAAAATCTGAAACACTGAAACTGTGGCAGGATCTTTATCAAACAAAATACACCCACGTATCACACAAAATTAAAAAACACCAAACGCGTTTCAATAGCTACGTTATTATCATCAGCGGTTGGCCTAGTCGATCGCTGATGATGATAGCGTAGCTATTGAAAAGCGTTCGGTGTTTTTTAATTTTGTGTGGTACGTGGGTGTATTTTGTTTGTTATGTAACACATCAATATTTGTCTCACGCTATCGGCCAAAATGTCGCCCCCAAATTTTGGCGCCCTATACAAATATCCGGGTTGCCCGCCCCTAGAGCGGGCGCGGCAAGGGATGCAAGAAAACGGCTTTTAATAAATTCGTTTAAAGACTATCACCAATCAGTAGCAAATTCAAAATGGTATAAATTAAACATAATAACTTAAACTAGTGAAATTGATTGAAAAAGTTGCTTTTAAATAAACTGTAAGAGTTAATTCATAGAATTGACATTTTATGATGGTTGGTTGGTAGATACTTTTCCTAATTAATTTTTACAATTTCATCCGATTTCCATAACATACAAAATATGCAAATGCATGAACAAAAATAGAGCAAATTACTAAATTGCGAAATCTAAGTGAGGGGTTAATGTGAATTGGTAACCCTCGCAACGCTTTCAATTGTTGCTTTTAATTTTAAGTTAATGAGTTTTGTTTTGTCGGTGGAAAAGAGGGTTATAAAAGCTGGATAAAATATTTGGCAACATTTTGTAAAAAACAAACATTTAATATTTTTGCACACACTTTCAAATTACAATTAGTTTGTATATTTAGAATAATTCAATTAGAGCTGATGTTTGTAGATTATTTAATTAAATACTAATGTTTAGATAATTGTCTACAATGTACAAAATACATTCCGCCTTCAAACAATATTAAATTAATTATTATTTTCTTGACAAAACGGAAAAGACAAGATATCAGCTATGGAGTTGTACCTACGTCAGACATTTCTATTATAAGGGAACGTGCTCTTCTCGTGTAAATCTCGACACAACTTCGCTAAATGAAAAATAAGTAATTTCAATTACTAACTAGACTAGATGTCTTGTTTAATCTCTTTACGTTAACGAAAAACACATTAGTTTGTGGTGGTTTTTCACTTTGTTTATTGAGTCATTTTGTTAGTAGTCAAGTGCAATTTACTCATTTACACTCAGATTAAGATTCTGGACTATAATTAGAGGTTAACTGTGTAGATTTCTTAGGTAACGATTACATTATATCATACCTGACGACTTGTTACCTGACGAATCAATACTAATCTGTATTGCTTTAAAAATAAATTCAGTGTAATATAAAACAACAAAAAAATACCGTGTTTCCGTTAGTAAGTAATTGCCCAAATTATAAAATTCCGAAATAAACACGAACGTGTTTTTTACGTAAGTCGATTAAACATAACTAATTTTTTTTATGATAATACTCTGCAGTGTTGCCGTATCTCAAAGTCATGCGGTGTTAACAGATCAATAAAAGTGTTCACTGACCTTCAAGGTTAAGACCATACTCTTGATTCATATCTGGACTAATATTCGTTTCTTAGTTAAAGAGGGTTCTTACCTCGTTTACTCTACGTCTTGTATCTCCGTTAAAGTTCCCTAGCTAAGATGGGGGTTTGGATCTCGACTAACATGAACGTTAAGATAAAGGGGTTCTCGTCTTCGATAAGTATGTCCTCACTAAAAGGGTTGGTTCATATCTCGGGTGTACTGGAACATATCTTGGCTAAGTTGAAGATGTGTTTCTTAGCTAGAAGAGGTTCTTAACTCGCATGACTCTACTAAAACAAAAGGAGTTCTTATCTCAACGAAGTGCGTCTTTGCTAAAAGAATTAAAATAATTGTTTAAGATTTGTTTCTTAGCTAAATGGTTTGCTTCCTAGATAAGACGTGGTCAGGTTCAAAACTCGGCTTAGAGGACTACTTCAGAACTCGGTTAAGTGCGTTCCGCTAAAGTTAGTTCATATACAACCTGAGGGTTTGATTCCTTGCTAAAGTAAGTGCTTATCTCAAATAAATGTTGGTTCATATCTGGGCTCAGGTGAGGGTGTGGGGTGTCAGCTGAAGTCGAGTGGTTCTTATCTCAGTGCAATTCTGCTAAAAAGGAGTGTTCTTATCTCGGACAAGTGTAACTCCACTATAAAAAGTCTGGTCCTAGTTGAGAGCGAGTTTCTCAGCTAAAGAAAGTTCTAACTGTGTGACTTGCATAATTCATTGATTGCTAATAGGTCTCAGCCAACCAACAAACCCACGATTTAAAAATATAACTAATTGGAGGCTAAATGTGTGGTGTGGCATTATAGATGGCAAAATTATCGGTCCTTATTTTTGTGACCATGCGCTAACTGGTATTCTCTTCTTAGAGTTTTTAATAAATGAGTTGCTAGTCCTGTTAGAAGATGTGAGATTGGACATCAGGCGAATCATGTACCTACAATCGGACAAGCAATACTATATTAACGAATATTTTCAAGAACGCAGGGAAGAAACGCCTATTTCCTTGGCCGGCTAGGTTGTCTATTTCAAATCTGCTCATGGCACGTAAATGTATTCACTTGTAAAGTTATTTTATATTTAATTAACCTTCGTTACGGTAAATGTCTATTTAGTTTATAACGTCATTATAATTCTTAACTCGCGTGCGTCTCGGTAGTGTTTAAATAAATAAAACCACCAGCACATGTCAAAAAAACTTGCGCAATCGGCTATTCAAACACGCAAAATTACAGACAAGCATCGTGCTTAAGCGTCAAAATTTTCCACTCTACCACGATTTTACCTCATCAGCATATTTATGTCAACCCCCACGTCTTCAACTCTTTCTAATACTTTTTAAGCAAGAAATTCAAAACAGTCTATTGAAAATTTAAATTCAAGGTAATGAGAACCCGAAAATTGTTAATAGTGGTTCGTTCTCCACGTACTTCAATCAAAAATCAAGAAATTTAAACTACAAATATTTAGCTTTTTATAGTGTCCATCACTGTCTGTACATTAGCAATTAATATCATTTATTATGTAATATTATTAATCACTAAAACACTGACAAAGCAACCTATCATTAGTGTTACAATTGGGCTTCACGTAAATTCATAAAATTCGTCAAATTGTCCTTTAACTCTATAAAAATTCCATTACAGTATGAATGCACTTATTTAATAAATTACTCAACGTACTATTAAAACACTAAGAGAACAAGCCAAAAGTTTTATATGAGAATTTCACACGCTACCCAAAATATTCAGTAGCAGGGGTGTACAAAATCTTTCTAGTTTCTATTTAAAAATTCCTTAAACGATCACACATTCTTACTATAGTTCAAGTAACATCATAAATGGCATTATACGGTATGTTTCATTATCAGTAACGTACCATTCAAACGGTTCACACAAAAAAATTATTACGTACAAATACTCAAAAAGGTACAATAAGTACAATAGGTATAATACACCAACCCAATAACTTAAAATATTCTAACAGACTAGTGTTGTAAAAAAACATTTATTTGAAAAAAAAATGTATAATTACACATTGCATCATTAATTTCACACTAAAGGTTTGTGATCTGATTTTTTACTGGTTGAAAATGAAAGCTTTATAGATTCTCCTCTCGCCTACCAGTTTTCAGAACTAAATATGAGTGATATATATATATATATATATATATATATATATATATATATATATATATATATATATATATATAGAGAGAGAGAGAGAGAGAGAGAGAGAGAGAGAGATGGTTAGAAATAGGCATAATAAAGGGGCTAGAGTTTATCGAGCTTAAATTGTATATAGTATGCAAGTTTAAATAAAATTGAAGAATTATACAGTTCGTTATGAGAAAAAAATAGTATAAGAAAAACATGGTTTTGATGCAACAAAACAGGTTTTGAGGGGTATGCACAAGGTTGTTATATTCATAAAAGCAATGAGCTATACCAGTAGCACGTGAGAAAGGTCAACACGATTCATATTAGTGTGTACGATTAGTTTCGTTCAACATATTTAAGTAATTTCACATTTTAATCAATTTATTTAAGCAATTTAAACACGTGACAGATATTGATCACATGAAGTACGATAATTCTAATGTGTAGAATATGTATAGCATTAGGTACAATACATAAACTCTCCGAACTATAAAAAGGGTTATGATACGAACACAGTATATTAGTAATTCACAGACAAAGCGTTTAAAAAGTGCATAAGAAGTGATAGTGACTTATAAACTTAGCTAAGAACATGAACAACATTTGTGCAATGTAATATTTAATATATAATTACAATTTGTATACAAAAATTTTCAAAAATGTGTCAACAATATGGAAATGTGAAAAGACAAAATTACGAACTATGGAATATAAATAAACAGTGATTGTGTTAGAGACAAATAAGGACATATTAGATAAACATTTCAAATGACATAGACATTTAAAACGCAAGTTAAAAGTAGATTATACAAAGTTAGGTTAAGTACTATATTTAAGAATTTTACAAATTGATAGTTTTTATAGGATAGCATAAGTTCAGAATAAATTATAAAAGCATATAACAGTAGGTTTCCCTCATTTTCACAAAATAGTAAATATGTAATCTAAACATAAAATTAGAAAATTTAGGTTAAAATACCTAAAATTAAGGTATGAAAGTGCAAATTTTGTTAAAAGTAGGTAAAAGGGTTTGAAATAGGCGTATTCTTATATAGTTTTTTTATGTAGAATTTGAATATGTAATAAGTTTAATTGTAAAATATAAAATGTGTTAGATATTAGTGAATTTAGGTTTTAGTTTGTCAAAATGTAAATTTTTGAAGCGAAGTAGGGCATGTGAGGTGTCTTTTGATGCAGAAAGTTGCCCTGATTTCAAATGTGTATTTAAAAAACAAATCCGATTTGACTTGAAAAAGTTATGGCATAATTTATGTTTTAGTTAATTTAACAATTTTGTTTAGACCAATCAGATGCTAGGATCTTTTGTGTTTAATGTAGAAAAAAAATTGAAAATTTGGTATCAATGAGAAAAGTATAAAAGGAATTGCTCCTGATTTCTCTCTCTCTCTCTCTCTCTCTCTCTCTTGCTTTCTCTTGATTTTGTAATTTTTTGTGACTAACAAGTCATAGTGCTAGTAGTGTTTTTGTCAACATGTAAATTAAAAGATTATATAAAGTTAGGTTAAGTACTATATTTAAGAATTTTACAAATTGATAGTTTTTATAGGATAGGATAAGTTCAGAATAAATTATAAAAGCATATAATAGTAGGTTTCCCTCATTTTCACAAATACATTAATAGTAAATATGTAATCTAAACATAAAATTAAAAAAGTTAGGTTAAAATACCTAAAATTAAGGTATGAAAGTGGAAATTTTGATAAAACTAGGTAAAAGGGGCTGAAATAGGTGTATTCTTATATAGTTTTTTATGTAGAATTTGAATATGTAATTAGTTTAATTGTAAAATATAAAATTTGTTAGATATTAGTGAATTTAGGTTTTAGTTTGTCAAAATGTAAATCTTTGGAGCGAAGTAGGGCATGTGAGGTGTCTTTTTATGCAGAAAGTTGCCCTTATTTCAAATTTGTATTTCAAAAACAAATCCGATTTGACTTGAAAAAGTTATGGCATAATTTATGTTTTAGTTAATTTAACAATTTTGTTTAGACCAATCAGATGCTAGGATCTTTTGTGTGTAATGTAGAAAAAAAATTGAAAATTTGGTATCCATGAGAAAAGTATAAAAGGAATTGCTCCTGATTTCTCTCTCTCTCTCTCTATCTTGCTTTCTCTTGATTTTATAATTTTTTGTGACTAACAAGTCATAGTGCTAGTAGTGTTTTTGTCAACATGTAAGTTAAAAGATTATATAAAGTTAGGTTAAGTACTATATTTAAGAATTTTACAAATTGATAGTTTTCATAGGATAGGATAAGTTCAGAATAAATTATAAAAGCATATAAGTTATGGCATAATTTATGTTTTAGTTAATTTAAAAATTTTGATTAGACCAATCAGATGCTAGGATCTATTGTATGTAATGTAGAAAAAAAATTGAAAATTTGGTATCCATGAGAAAAGTATAAAAGGAATTGCTCCTGATTTCTCTCTCTCGTGCTTTCTCTTGATTTTGTAATTTTTTGTGACTAACAAGTCATAGTGCTTGTAGTGTTTTTGTCAACATGTAAGTTAAAATTTTCGTTAACATTATCGGATTTAAAACGCGATCAACGTAGAGTTGAGATTTCAGGAACAATTGTTTTAACCTATAACAAAATTTAAAACTAAGGTTACCGATTATAATTGTCAATAATATTGTAATTGTTTCATTTCGAAATCGTGTTTAAACATCGGGTGATGTTCATTTTTTTGTCAATAAAATCCTTCAGTTATATTGGATGTCATGTTTATTTTTTTGAAAGTCAGATTATAAAATAAATTTAACTTCATAACGGCATCTAAAATAAACGTGCAAGTTAATATAAAATTTTATATAAGAATGTTAAATCCGAAAAATTATTAAATATTTAAACCAACATTTAAATATACAAATAAAATGAAAGTGCTTGTCTGAAAGTATATGAGCATATTATATAAGTACATCGTATTTATCACGAGGAAGAGTTATCACCAGTTAATGGATTTGGATGAAGTTATAGAATATAAGCAACACCAATTTCAACAGCAAGGCAGTATCATCGATACATGGAAAGAAGTCTACGTCCAATGTCAATATGGAATAAGCCAAATGTGACCATTCTTTGAAAATTGCAAAAACACATGTGAGTTAAATTTTTCTATCGTAACCCAAATATTGCATTGTTTATTCTTTTGATGTCCTGTATTTATGTTATTTGTTTGATTGTGTATAAATGTTTGTGCGACAACATGTATCAATATCCGAAAAGTGAATCAACAGGTGTAATTATAAAAATAATAATTTTATTTTGAAATAAATCAAAATTGTACTCACTAATTTTAGATCCTTGGTGAAGTTTTTGACAGGCTGCATTTAATTACGTTAGCATGCGTAATTTGTCCACATTCCAACGAAGTCTGTTTCACATTGAAATCATTAATTACATTTTACAATTTAATTATTGACATGAATACTTCCATGTGTGAAATGAAATTTCTTTTGATTTCACGAAAAAGATTTTAATTTAATAATATCAATTAAAATGTTAAAAAAGTTATTTTAATTTCAAAATAATTAAAACCCTATCCTCAAGGAGATACTGAGTTAGTTCGGAGCATTTTAAAATTTATATTCCGTATATATTAGAATCCTATCCCCTAATATTAAAATTTAAGCCATTAAATAATTTTCACGATATTTAACCATCACAATATATATATATATATATATATATATATATATATATATATATATATATATGATTCTATTTATCACTTTTATTGGATACCATATGAAAATAAGATGCGACAATTGCGCTCACTTCCATGTGTCATCACTACTTTGGCATTTTGGGCGTGGTTTCTACAAAATACATGGATTACTGAGTCCTTAATTTTGTGGCGAATATTCACGTTCAGTTTGGGCACATCACACCATCAATTTTTTGTTCCACGTTTTCTTAGATTAGACCCATAACTGCTAAAGTTGGCTATGAAACTTACTGGGTAATTTTTTCCTTATATAGCCTACTCTAGACTGATCTTCATCGCCTGAATTAATATTAGAAAGTAGTGTTCAATTTAATGATTGGTTGTAAACGTCTCCATGGATACATTCATTATAAAAATTTTAAACAATACCTTAATAAAGGTAACATTTGATATACGTCCATTTGCACTTTTAATTTAATTTGAATTGCGACTTGGGATAAAACTTTGTATGTATCACGTGTTTAAAAAGTTTTATGATAATAATAATAATAATAACAATTTCCATATTACCAATTACAAGTCCAAATTTAAAAGAAACTTCTAGATCTGCATTAGCACGATAACTTTTCAACTTTAAAAACCGAAATAAAACAATAATTAGAAATTCTTCTGATTTTAACGACGGCACTTGTACTTTACAAACTTCTGATGTTTCGACGCATTTTGTACAAAAACAAATTACTCTTTTACCAAAGCTTCGACGTGAATTGTTGGGTAAAAAACAAAGTTATATCTCGCAAATTTAGTAACAGTCGCTTTAAACAATAAATAACAATTACGTATACACATAAGACAGCGGCTTTCGGTCATTATTTATGTTATATCCTTTTCTGTATAACTTTGTTCTTCATCAATTCAAATAATTAATGGTGTACAATGAATTACCGTTATTGCAATTTAAGCTGTAGCTCATTTTTAATCAATTATAAATCATTTGGTGTACCAAAATCAGCCTGAATTACTCTAATAAGAATTATGGAAATGAATGAATAACAATTGTGTACGTTAATTAAGCTAAATAATGACATTTACAAGAATGTTTACAAAATGCTTTTGTATTCGTGGAAGATTAATTAGATGCATTCTATCATAGCAAACTAGGGGAAATGTATTTCGTTTTAATTTCAGAATGTTTCACTACTTAAATAATATATATATATATATATATATATATATATATATATATATATATATATATATGTATATGTATATATATATATATATATACAGGGTGATCAACTTTTGTGACAAAGTCCGTTATGTCTGTTATTATAGGAGATACCAAAAAAAGTTATTTACAAAAATAAGAGGCAGCAGTAAGCTTCACATTTTAAAATTAGTTACAAATATACAGGGTCTTCCATAACACTGTACCGCATTAAAGATATGTTTTTTAAATGAAACACCCTGTATTTTATTTTAAATTTAAAATGCGCTTCACTTCCTCGTTACAAGAATACAAAGTTGTTGTGTTATACAGGGTATTTAAAAAGTTATGACTAAATTTCAAGTTCCACATACATAAAGACAAAATTTACATCGATTGGAGCTTGTATCTCGATAGCTCAGTTGGTTAGAGTGCTACTCTAGCAAAGTAGACGTCTTAGGTTCAAATCCTACTCGAGGTAAACTCTGTATTTATGTATTTAATAAAATTAATAATAATTCTTAAAGGATAAGGTAAACACTAATCTGTAATCGTTACTGCAAATTTGTGTATGTATGACACGTTTTGACTGCTTTACCGCAGTCTTAAAGTCAGTACACCTTAACAAGGGTGCACTATTGCATTACGTTTTGTTTGTTAGTTAAAAGTAATTTTTTTTGTATTAGAAAAAAATATAATTTACACACGCACGCACGCACTATCGTATTTAAACTTATTAAAAGTTATTCCCTGACAATTATATTAAATACTTCCGTATATAATCAACAAGAACCCGGTACGTCTGTAGTTTGTCCATTAAAATATCATAAACCGTAGTAAGTTACATTTTATATTACAAATATAACACGTAAAGGAATACACCTATTCAGTCTGAAAGCAAAACCATATATGAGAATAGTCATGCGCACCAATGTCACTTTAAATTATTGATTATTTTGAAACTGACCTTGTCACAAACGCAAGCGCGATCGTTGCCCTGTCCTCGACTCATGTAATACTGAGAATATTGAACAACGACACCCGATAGCAGTCATAGCTCCCGTTTACAGGGCAGGCCTAAGCGTTCGTAATAAATTATATAAAATCATCATTGTTATGATTTTTTGTCATAATTCGAGTGCCCAATAGACATAAGTGTAATATTAATTCCAAATTTCCACAGAAACGTCTTCGGATCCAGTAAGCCGACCACCTGCAGTCCAAGGGCGTCCAACCAGACTGGGCGGGCCAAGGAAAGTTTATTTATATTATATCAGTGTACCTATTTTAGTTTCTTCTTCACTTTATCGCAGTCTTAAGTGAGATATTTAGCGCTGTAAGAAATAGGTAATATACGTTTAAACCATTATACTAGAACCATTTAGTGTGAACCGTGTTTAGCCCAAAACTACCTATCCTAGCGAACCCAACCCTTTCTTGTTAGTACAAGACCCGACTGACTTAGACCGTTTAGGAGATATAAAAAAAATATTTAAAAAGGTCAAATTTTGATTTATCTCTGGTTTTATGATAATAGCTTATAGGACAAATCTCCATTATTTTCACGTGCTCTATCGATTCCTGAAGTTATCAAGAGTAAACCTGAATCAGCCTGTATATGCATATAAAAAACAAATGCAGCATATAATAAATCATAAAATTCAAAGGTTGTCACTTTCAACAAAAGAATTAATGGTTCCTTAATTCCAATTTCCAATAACAAGTTCAGCAAAATAAATAAATTACAATCCATAGCGCTGTTTGGAACGAGTGCCAAAATTTACAAAGCAGTACGCTATAATAAATACGCCAACAGCCAATAGCTCAGAGGCTCAAAAATTATACAGCACTCGGTTGCGTGGAAGATAATTAATTAATTGTACCTCGATGCTTATAGCCAGCCTTTTTACTTTCTTATGCGCCATGTATGATAAGCAAACTATTGTTTTCGTGAAAAATCGATCTCGAGTTATCAACGGATTTACACGTTTTCGGCATTTTCAAAACCATCAAGACCATTTTCAACTTGGTTTGTGGCTGTGCGTACATGCGAATGTGCGTGTGCGTGCGCGCGTGCCCGTGCGCGTGCCCTTGCGTGTGCGAGTGCGTGTGCGTGTGCGTGATTGTGTGTGTGTGTGCGCGTGTGTGTGTGCGTGCGTGCGTGTATGCGTGCGTGTGTGTGCGTGTATGTGTGCTTGTGTGTGTGTGTGTGTGTGTGTGTGTGTGTGTGTGTGGCGCGCGCTGATGCATGTGCGTGTTTGCTGATTTTTTAAATATTCTTGCCAAGAACTTTGTTCCTTAGTTCGTTATTAAAAATTTTGTTAGTTCACATTAGATAGATATTTGTTATCTTGGTTTAAAGGACCTACTAAACCGAAATAAGCTGTCTCAAATGTGCACGATACGTTGTTATCGTCAATGGTTTAGAAGCAGTTGTTACCGCGATAGAAGGGTTAACGGTGTTTGATGTATTTTATTATATAATACGTCGTAATTTGCTAATGTTTTCGGAATATTTTATTTTACGTAAGAAATGTGGGAATTTACGTAATTGATATATGAGTAAAGGTTGAACAGAAAAAGGAAACATATATTAGGCGTTCTGGGAAAACTGGCGTGACGAATTGTTGAAAATTTCTATACGCGCGCTCTTGATGTAAAAATGTCATTGATTTAATAATTAATTACGGCTAAACATAGCGCAAATCCAAAGGGGTCTTTGTTTAGTATGTTGAAACTCGAGACCTAAATGTAGGGCTTATTACGGACGAATGCATATTTTTAAAATTAAGATGGCGTTCAATAATTAATATGAAACTGTTTCAACGTAATAGTTGTTTTTTTTAGTACTTTTGAAAAACGGGAGTTGATTTTCGGGGGTAAAGAGTTTTAGGTTGAAATCACAGAAAAAGGGAGTTACAGTTAGAGCGTCGATCGAGCCAGATCGAGTTGGTTAATGAAATACCTTCATTGTAAACAAATTTTCTTCAAAATATTTCTTGCGAGTGCATTTACTTTTAAATCAGCCAATGCTAATTTGTCTTTTCTATTGGGCGTTAGTTTTAATGCGTTTTCCAAATTATAAATAACAGTCACCCTTTTTGAAATTAAACCGCGTATGTTAACGATTTGTGTCTATGATCAATTAAAGGTATAAGTAGGTATTTTTATATAAATTAAGGCTGGCAGAAAATAATTCTACAAGCCTATGTAACGTATTAAAAATCGAGTATTGCCTTACAAAGATATCTCATTCGCACACGGGCTCATTAAGCTGAAATTTGCTAAAATAAGACAGTACTCTTGTATTTGTGTGAATGAGCATTGTTGTTTGTTGTTTATATTTATATTTGTGTAGAGGTAGGCGTGGGGTACAGGATACTGCTCGGTTATTAATTGTAATGTGCAAGTGCCGAGTATGTACATACTCCCGAGTCCAGATGACCATTAAACTCCTCGAATTTTATTTTTATTGTTTTTATTGTCGTATAGATGAATTTGTAACCTGTGAAAAGGGCGCTGTATTTTTCTAACGCACTCCAACTTATACATCGGTCACGATGTTATGATCTATTTATAACTTACCCTTGCAAGGCTTTGTATTAATGAGTTTTTTGTGTCAGTTTGTTTAAGTAGAACTGTTTGCCTGCGACCTAATTTCTCTTTATATGTAATTTATTATAATTTTACGTATGTATTTTGTGCTTTAGTAGTCACTAAACAATTGTGTTAGTGTAAATTCCTTGTCTGTGCAATTTTACTGTTATTGTATTTTATATGTACCGTAATTTGTCTTATTGTTTTAAGTGTTTATTTACTTAAAGAGCGGCATGATTGGTTTTAAAGGGCGGCATGTTTGGTTTTACGATTTTTATTCTGATTATTTATGACAATTGTGGGTGTGACTACCTGTTTTTTTTTATTGTGTTTATGTGTAACTAAACTGCTTTTTATATATTTTTTTCTTAATGTTATAATTTTGTACGCACTTCAACCTGATTTAATGGTGTTTTGTTATATATTTAACCCTTTCATTGTTTTTTTTATTTATTAATGTACTCGTGCAATTATTTATGAATAAAGTGGGTTTTATTGGTGGTTTTTTCCCACAATAGTGTATTAAGGGGCTGAACCACCATTGCGCAAAGCTCGTTAATTTTAATTTGAGTAGTTTCTTTGTTTACCTGCCTCACATGATGCAACACTTAACTTCGTCCAGTCTATCTCAGTCAAATAGCACAACGTACCTACCAGTAGACGGCCAATTATTGCCAGGAAAGTTAAAGTAAGGCAAGCAATTAATTTGAATAATAGTAACATTATTGGCAGTAAAGTCAAGATAAATTACTTATCGATTGTTTTGTTCTTGAAACTGCATTCTTGCAAATAAGTTCAAATCGCACTTTTCAAGATAGGGTACCTGGGGGACCCTACAACTTATTAATGAATTTTTTATGATATCACTTTATAAATTATCCATTTCATTTATACCTACAGGTCCACCTGTTGGCTTTACATGAAACATGAAAAATGATTGTCTCGTTCCTTTGCAGTCTATTCCTTTCGCGTTACTTATGGTACATACTGTAATATTACATATTCCTTTTAATTGGTAAGAGTATCCTAAGTGTGCTAATACTTTCATTTTTAATTTGTAATTCGTTACATATTTATTGCATCCGTTGGAAAATATTACCTAAGTCGTCATCTCATAAACAATGCTGCCTTATATAAATCGTTTGTGCCCTCATACAAAACGTTGCCGAATTGTTGGATTTTAATTCACTTTGTCATGCATATTAATCGTCTTCGAGTGATCAAGCCATTAGTTCCATTCATTTACCTTCGATTCTGAAGTTGTAAGTTGTTGCTTAAATTGACTTCTAATTGTTACAAAAATATTTTGGGGTATTAATTATTTACAGTCTACCTTAATTAGTGATAAGCATCTGTCGATACATTCTGATTGCCTTTTATATAATTTACAGATAAAATCGTGTATTTTATGTGATCCGTATAAATATCAAATTTTGCACCGTATAAATATGGCCTAAAGTGTTTTATTAACCAAACAATTGCTAAAAAATTATCACATAATTGCTGTCCGCTTTACTTAATTATAAATAAAATAATGTAATAAAATTATATATTCTATGGGTTAATAATAATTGCTTTAATGTACCAAATGCTTATCCACATTCAAATTTCGTGTTAATTTATTTTAAGGGTCTGTTTTTAGCATATTTTTGAATAAACTTTCCGTAGCAGCTAATAAATGCAATAAATCGTTCCGTTTTATTCGCGCTCGATTATTATGGATCATTTTTAATTATATTACTTTTATCGCGATTCGGTAAAATACCGTTTTCTGTTATAAGATGAACCAAATATAAACTTAGAATTTTTTACAAATCCGCATTTTTATTGGTTTAATTTTAAATTTATTTTTTTTACTCGTTCATGAAAGCAGTGCATTTTCTACTTAAAGGTTCTGTATGTAAAAAATATACTGCACCACGTTTTTCGTTAAACTAACTGCTTATTTTAGATCCTTACAGTTTCGCGACAATTGTTCTAATTTCGGCATTTTTTAACGCGTTGCAAATAAAATTTATGGCTGTTTTTCGTTCACCTTTTTTAACGTTAAAATTAAATTATGGTTTCGTTGTGTTTGAGCTACAGTAATGTTTGTCAGTAAATTTTCTATACTTTCACCAAATTTTTCAATGAATTATTAAGTCGCTTTACATTATGTAATTCACTTGTTACAAATACTGCGTTTTTGTCGAAATGACAGGTAATTAAATCCTCTACATTTTCGTACGATTTATCCAATCTTATTTTGGTGTTTTCAGATAAGTTAATTTTAAAAAAATTTGAATATAATTTAATTAAAACAATTAGTAGTTTTGTAATTTCTTCGTTTCCAGTCATATACAGTAATAAACTACTTGTAATTTGAAATTAGAAGTTTCCCCCATTTCAAGTGATTGTTCTATACTTTCCTACTTTTCTACGTGCTTCACAAAAAATTTTTTGTCAATAAAATTATATCTCCTACCTTTCTAATTAATTCTACCTCGAGCGATTTTTTACATTATCATAAAAATCTAACTTCTTGCCATTCCAAAAATAAACTAAACTTCCCTAATTCTTCTAATTTTTTAAGATTATAATGACTATTTTTTCTCCTATCTTGATTATCTTTTTTTAAGTTACTTAATACTCTAAATTCTTGTAACAATTATTACAAAACACAAAAAAATCAACAATTTTTCATTCAAATTTCTAGTGTTCGTTATATATCTGTTTAACAGCCTACATGCTCTACACTTTTCCCCAAATTCTACCGTCATTTGTTCCATTAAATTTGATTATTTTAACGCACTATTTTTTTAGCGTTAGATTAGTTTTTAATATTAATTAACACCTTTGTAATTTAACCTACATGTGCTAAAAATAAAATGTGTGTAACTAAGCCTCCTTTCTTCTCACACGTCTCACATTGAATTAATCTAATTAACATCAAACAACCAACTGAATCCTATTACAACTGCTTTACAACATTTTTCTCCTCTCTAGCTTCAACATGTACTATTTGAATCTTGATTTTACGCTATTACTACAATGATACGAGACACATTCATAAAATTATTAACCCTAACTTAATTAACATCACCGTTTTACCACATCGGGCGTGCCAGTGTGCATGCAGGCGAGGGCGCGTACGTTAGCGTCCACGATAATTCCAAAACGATAAGACGTACGTACTTAAAATATGGTATTTTAGCTTGTTTTTATTTCTCCTGGAGGTGATTAGATTTTGAGAGAAATTCAGCCGATGAGAGGGGAAAGGGTTAATTAGACGCTGTTTTTTTGTTTTTCTTAAATACTTTTAAAACTACAGCATATTTCAAAAACAAAAGTAACAACATTTTAAAATTATAAATCATGTTCTATGCAATTTTTTTATAAGACGAGTAATTTGATAAATTCCTGAGGTAGAATTTAAGTGTATAAGTCTATCTGACGTACATTTTTTACAACGTTGCCTATTTTCATTATGAACGTATTACAAAGTGGTTGCATAATTATCCTGAATTAATTAATTTTTACTCTGTAGCTTGGAAGGTCGTGTATTGTTCCACACTAGATATTTTTTTTGAGCCTTTGTGAAAAAAAAGTTAACAAAAAAGAACGATGTAATAAATGTAATTAATTTAAAAACTATTATTGTTTGAATAGAACTACGGTTCAGATAAATTGTTTAAAATGCGAAAATACCGAAATCAAGTTTGACTTGTAAAGAAATAATTCACATAAATGTCACTGCGACCGACTTTATTATAGTGGAATACGTTTTATTATTAAATAACATATGTTATGTATGACAAATACCTTTATAACATATATTCCCATCTATTATTTAACTTTCAAAAAGTTCTTCACAATAAAAATACAATGTAAACGGTGTGTTTTCATTATGTTAGAAAACAAATTATAACTCAGGTTGTTTGTATCCAATTTAAGTGTACATTTAGTACAGCACAATTGCATAAAAAGTTTATATGAACTAATTAATACCAATACCAATTGAAAATAACCAAACGGCATCAATTAAGAAATCTCTAATTGTGTAAGGGTGGACAAAATATAATAAACAACTTGTAACAACCTTTTTTTTGTGGTTGTATTAAAAAGTACATTAATTTAAGAATCGTTCATCTATTTGGCATAATATTAGAAAAGTTTTTAATTATTAAAATGTAGAATTGAGAATGGCAATTTAATTGGCATTTCCTAGAACAAATCTTTTGGGTGTAATATTACATAAATAGTTTTAGTTCCCTTTCTTAAAAAATTGGATTTATATTATTGTATTCGCGCAAGCGTGAGGACCTTTAGGGGAATACACTTGAGTTATTCTGAAAGCTTTTTTTGTAATTCACTTAATGCTGAATGTTAACAGCAATAAGCATGATTTTTACTTAATTTTTTATATTTTGGTGCCATCAGAATTTTGGTGGTAAGTTATTTTTTTTCTCATTATATTTAAAACTAAAGCCTTTGCTTTTTTTTAGGCACTTTCTTTTTTTTTATGTACTTACTTTTTAAGTACTTACTTTTTAAGTACGCACCTTTTTAATCACTTAATTTGTATACTTAATAATCTTTAATGGCACATATAAGTCAATATTTTACTGTACTATTATTTTAAATGGCAAGTTTTACTTGAGTTACCTTTACAACGCAAGTTCTACATTCTTTTACAAATAAATTTGGCGAATTAAACTTCAAGGAAATTCCATATTTTAAGGATAACTAAGCAAGACATTGACCTCACCATATGAACCATTCTGCTTCATAGTACCTGTCACAGTGTACGTACAGAACCGTTAAAAGGTAAAGTTTTTTTATAATTTAGTATAGTTTATGACTTCTGAATTTTTTTTCGTTTTCAAACATATATTAAATAAACTTATGTATAACTTGTTATTTTATTTTCATTTGTGTTAATTTGTTTATAGTATTCAATAACTAGGTTTTGTTGTTCCTAGATAGATATATAAAAAAAAGACAACATGGCGCTCGAGAATTTATCATTTTTTCATAATTTTTAGATAACATTTGTTTTGAATTAAGGATAAGTGAAAATAATCAAGCTGATGAAAAGCATGCAGTATTTCAGGTGCGTTAATTGAACCCTCCCATCTTAATCAACCGATGAGCCGACGGCAGTAGCGAAAATCATTTGGTAATTATTTTTATTAATTAAAATTATTTGATCAATTTATTACATCATCGCTTTTGTTTTAACATTATAAGTTGGCCCAGTTTTAGTGTTTATATACTGTTTTAATATTACAAACTTTAAAATTTGATTAACGCCAGATATGAAATTATCGTATCAACAGAAATTGCTATGACTCAACTGATTGTTTAGTTTTTTTGGGCAAAATAGCTGTGTGAAGATAATGTATACTTTAAATAATTTGGCGCTCTGACAAGAAATAAGATACGGAAGTGTGTGATAATTAGGCGCCAATTATTTATGTAGATACTAAATGTTGGGTAGTCCAGAAAGGTGATGCAAATATTACATTCACATGGATAACCTCGTACAACCGCAAATATCTACGGTTGTCCATTCCACAGTTAAATGCCAATTACCCACTGTTTTGCACCCATCAAATCAAATTTTGCGCCCATGCAGGAGATGATTTATAGAAAAAATTATGTCGACCCGATTCGATGTTTTTTTTCTGTGTGCTAATTAAAAAGACAATTAGTGAAAACGTCATTTTGCGCCATTCAAATTAAATTTTGCGTACACGTGAGAGACGAGTTACAACAAAAATTATATCGATACGACTAATTTCACCCAGCCCGAAATATCTTCGTCAATATATGTTTTCTCATGTATAGTAACTAGCAGACAATTAGTTAAAATGCCAATTATTGACTGTTTTGCGCCGTTCAAATTCAATTTTGCGCTCATGTAGGAGATGAGTTACAGCAAAAATTATATCAACACGACTATTCATCCAGCCCAAAATATCTTCATTAATGAATGTTTTTTCTTGTAAAGTAATTACAATTAGTTAAAATGCCAATCATTCATTGTTTTGCGCCGTTCAAATTCAATTGTGCGCCCATGTAGAAAACGAGTTAAAGCAAAAATTCTGTCGACACCACCAAATTCACCCAGTCCGAAATATCTTCATAAATAAATGCTTTTCCCTGTAATTACAATTAATTAATACGCTAATTATTTACTGTTTTGCGCCATTCAAATTAAATTTTGCGCCCATGAAAGAAAAGAGTAAGAGCAAAAATTATAGGGACACGACTAACTCCATCCAACACGAAATATCTTCATCGATATAGGTTATTACAAAACTTATATCGATACGGCTAACTTTACAAAGTCACAAACATTTTCATAAAGTTTCTTATGCACGAATGCATATTTAATGTAAAACTTGACACAAAAACTGCATAAAAATTTTTTTATGTAGTAATTAGACGCCAATTATGCGTCGTTGAAATTAAATATAGCGCTAGTATAATAAATAAGTTATAGCAAAGCTACATTGGCGCGGTTAACTTCACAGAACCGCAAAAATCTGGATAAATATTGCAAGTAGTATTTAGAAGTCAATTATTCATCGCTTTGCGCCGTTGCATAATGCTCAGATTTTCGCTGCTTCATGAAGTTAACCGTATTAATACAAAGTTTTAAATAACTTATTTTTTATAGGAGCGCAAAATTTGTTTTAAACGGCGCATAATTGGCGCTATACACTATAAAAAAATTATTGTTTTCGGCTTCGCGATGTTAGCCGAGTAAAGTTAACAACCTTGTAATTTTTCAATAACTTATTTGCTATAGGGGTACAAAATAAGTTAAAAAAGTTACAAATATTAAAAAATGACCAGGGAGGCGCAAAAAGTTGCATAAATAATCATGTAATGTGCAGAAATTAGATGCCAATTCATGCTCCTCCCAAAGAAATAATTTATTGCAAAAAGGGCATCGAGACGGTTAACTTTATGGAGCCGCCAACACTTATGCGCCCTATACAAAACAAATTATTTACAACGACACGGAAGATATTTCGGCGGGAATTATGTGACGTTAACATTTAATTTTGCGCCTATACAAAACAAATTACTGCAGGACTTATATTAACACAGTTAACTCCATCGTGGAAATGTAATTAAATTAAATAAGGTCGTCAACAGGACTAAATCATCGAACATAAAAGATGGATAACGCCCTTTTAGCATAAAAGAAACTCAATAATTATCTTTAACAATCGTCTATTGCATCAAAATAAAATAGTCCAAGTGCAAGATTATGCTCCAAACACATAGACTGGGACACATTTAGAGCAATACTTGATCAAGAACTTATTCCTGCTGTCAAAATTAAAACTCCGCTCGAATTATAAGAAGCCACACAGTACCTTACACTACCTTAGTACAGAATGCTGATTGGAAATCAACACTTACTAAATTTCCCCCACCACATGACCTTCCACGCGTGACCTTGAAAAATATCTAAGTCAAAGTGGCCCAGAATCACCCTAGCATACTACTCAGAAATATGCCAGAAATCAACAACATTCCTCGTCATCTACGCAACCTAATTGTGGAAAAGCGCAAGACTAGAAAACAGTGGCAACGAACTAGGGTCAGAACGGACAAAACCATCTACAACAGACTTACGCATCAATTACATAAGGCTTTAGAAGATGCATGCAACGAAACTTTCAAACATTATATTACTCAGCTTTGCTCAGATGATCACCATATATGGAAAGCCACCAAAAAATTCAAACTGAACATTTAGCAAACGTTTTCGTTACACCTCCAGATCCAGTAAATAGTGACGCTATGCAAATTGAAGAGTTCCTTCATGTACCTTGTCGATTGTCGCCTCCACTTAAAGCCTTCTCACCGGCCGAAGTTCGAAAACAGATTCAGACTACAAAAACTCGAAAGGCCCCTGGATACGACTCGTAGTAGGAGAAATTCTACAAAACTTATCAAGCAAATGTCCTATCCAATGGAAGCATGCGCAAGTAATCATATTTGCTAAGCCTGGAAAACAACCCACACAACCTCTATCTTATAGACCCATAAGTCTTTTGCATTTAATCTTTGAAAAATATCTCCTCAAAAGAATTCAAATCACCCTAGATCTAGACACCACAATTTCGATTACTAGAACACCACTCGATAGTGCACCAATGTCAAAGAATTGTTACCATGATCACAGGGAACTTAGAAACCAGGCGTATTTTTGGACATCAAACAGGCTTTCGACAAAGTCTGGCATAACGGTTTGCTCTACAAACTCAAGATACTCTTCCCGAGCCACTTATACCTTGTACTCAAATCAGTGAAAGGACGTTCCAAGTAAAAATTAATGATACAGTATCGAATCACCACAATATCACCGCAGGTGTAACATAGGAAAACGTCTTGGGGCCACTTCTCTACCCACCTTATACTTCTGACATACCTGCCACACAGCACATCGTCGTAGAAACATTTGCTGACGATACGGCGTTGTTATCCATACGTGGCTCTGCAGGAACAGTTGCATCAAATTTACAAAGTCACCTTAATCTGTTAGAAGATTGGTTTAAACGCTGGAGGATTACAGTAAATAGAGATCAGTCGGCCCAAGTAACTTTCACCAATAAACGTATTCAGTGTCTACAATTAACAATTTATAATACCTCAAAACCAATTAAATCCGAAGTGAAATATCTTGGTCTACACCTCGACCAAAAATTAATTTGGCCCACACATAAAAACCAAAAGAGACCCATTAAACCTGAAACACCGAGAAATGGACTGGCTCCTTGGGCGGTAGTCCAATATCCAATAATATCCAATAAGGTTTTGCTACCTAAGGTCATCTTGAAACCTGTCTGGACATATGGCATCCAGGCTATGGGGATGCGCAAAAGTGTCTCATACAAAGATTCTGCAACGTTTCCAAGCGCAGACTTTACGTATCACAACTAACGCGCCTTGGTATGTCAGAAATGATACCAGTTAATAAATCAACTTACCACCCCATTCACAGTTAGAAGGTTAAAACGATAGTGACCGAATGACTTAGCTAGATATATTACTCTATAAGTGCTTTCAGCACTGACTGAACCCTTTCATGTCTTAAGTCTTAAGTACTAACGGTATAGCTTTCACGTAAGTGTAAATCCAGAATACAAACATTTAATCTATCATTCACAAAAGTGGCCGATCGGAGTAATCATTAAAGATTATAGGTTTTTTCGTTCCCCAAGTAATGAGTAGTAAGAAGGTAATACGACAAATAACGATTAATATCGAATGTATCTCAGTAATTTATTTAAATATGAAATCGTTGGGTAACAAGTTTGAAGAATTAGATCATTCCATAAAACAGCAATTCTAAAATAAAGAAAAGTTTTTGTGATTAGAGTAATTCCTTTAACTTAACATACGCAATTTGGGAAAGTACCAGATTAGAAAACTATACTATAACTATACTACATAGTGTGTTTTTCTATATTAGACACTGGATTATCAGATCATAAGGCTGTAACGTTTTCTTTCAACATAAACTCTACTAAGTTTATTAATAATAATGAGAAACTTTTTATTCGTTCAATAACGGACCGGTGTGAAAAGAGCGGCCAGTTCTATCAGCCAGTTTTTCCGATGACTACCGAAGTCACAGTAAAGTATGAATGAATTAATTTGTAGCCCACGCATAGTATCAAGATGACAATTTCAGATTACATTACTATCTAATTAATGATGAAAGTAAAATAATAATATGTGATGGAGCTGCCGTCTCAGGGGGTGAAAGTTCAGATCAACCCTTAATACTCGATCTCGAAAACCGTGCATAGTATCAAGTTGACATTTTTAGATTATATTACTATCTAGTTAATAATGAAGGTAGAAAAATAATGTGATAGAGGTGCCTTCTAAGGGGGTTACAGTTAAGGTCAATCCTTAATCCTCGATTTTGAAAACCGTACCTAGTATTAAGTTGACATTTTTAGATTATATTACTATCTAATTAATAATGAAGGTAAAAAACTAATATACTCAGTGACATGGAAATTGCAACACCAAGAAGGGGTAAGAAAAGAAGAACAAATGAGGTGCAGGACCGCCAACTTCAACTTATGGCAACAAGAGACCGATTCTCAAGTATCAAATCAATTTCCGATCAATGCTTAGCTAACGAATACCAAGATGATATTTGAACGTAAACACGGGGTGTACTGTCAAAATTGATTTTCAGATTTTAACGTCGGTATTCCACAAGTATCAGTATTAGGCCCCCTATTGTTTATTATTTTTGTTAACGATTTGCCTAAAAGTGATATATGTTCAAAATGCAGATGACACAACCATACTCACTTCTGATAACTATTCCGAAATTACATCGAATAAAATGTTTGCCTCACAAAAACAAGCAGAGCAGTGGTTTTCAACTAATAAATTAAGTATAAACTGTAATAAATGTGAGCAATTGCTATTTAGTTCAAAATCTGCCAAAGAATCTAGTCAAACCGTAAAACTTCTAGATGCCCATGTCGATATTTTTTAACTGCCAAGTTAGCTAAAAACGTTTTCCTGTTAAGGAACATACAAAAAATAGTCAACATAAACACTTTAAAAGTGATTTATTTTTATTTTTCTCAAAGCATCTTTTCGTATGCAATACTAGCGTGGGGACATAGTTGTCATTTGAATAGAGTATTTTCTGTGCAATTATGTTTAATTTAAATTACAGAGAAAACGTAAAATAATTATTTATTAAAAACATTATTTTAACTGTATCGTTTATGTACAGGGTCGTTCCTCCAAATTGTATACAGCAGTATGCAAAATTTCTGGTTGAATTGCACGAATTTGCTCCCTCATATTGTCCTTTAATTCCTCGAGCGTTGTTGGACGTGTACTAAACACCAAATCTTTTAAATAACCCCACAACCAGTAATCCGCTGGGTTAATATCAGGCGACCTTGGAGGCCATAAATTTGCACAATGTCTGCAATATTCGGAGGTGCTCCATCATGCATAAACATCATGTTTTCGTGCTCATTTTGAAACTGTGGAATTGCATAATCCCTTAACATTTGCAGGTATCGTTCACCAGTAATAGTTAAAGATACGGATTCCCCATTCTGTATCTCCTCCAAAAGGTATGGGCCAATGATGAAATTAGCTGTGAAACCGCACCAAACGGTGACTTTGTTGTCACGAAGACCTTGCTGAACGATTTCATGTTGATTTTCTGTTGACCATATTGGATAGTTTTGAGTAATCACTCTACTCATTTGTCCATAAAATACGGGATAACTATTCAGGTTCAATTTCCATCTGAGCCAGTGTTTGTAAAGAAAAATCGTACCTAAGAGACAATTCTACTTCCTTTAATTCAAACAGCAGTTGCAGCTTGTAGGGATACATTTTTAGGATTTTTCGTAAAATTTTCACACTGCTGATTCCTAGCGGATTAGTATTGGCTACGTTTTGAATTTCCTAAAGAACTTCTGCAACTTGGACATCACTCATCCTTGGTCTTCCTGATCTGGGAAGGTCAGCTACAGACCTTGTTCTTTCAAATTTGCTAATCAAATTACGGTACGCCTTCATTTGGCACGGCCCTACTCTTAAACCAATTTTTGTACGAAATCCAGCAGTGTAATTTTTACCGCATTCATAATAACATTGCACTAAACCAATTCTTGTTTGCAGATTCATGTTCAAATCGTTACAATTTACGTTTATGCGAGTTATACTTTCAGAACACTTCTCTAAATTACGATACTTTTTTTTGACACTTGTATCAATAGTTGTCACAACAATTCTTTTGTTTTCCATACATACACTAAAATACCCTATGTAAGCAACTAGATTCCATTTACTTTTTGTTATTAATTTGGTTTGTTAAAAATATACAGGGTTATTAAAAAGTATGGAGACGGCGATTTATTGTCGTTAATATTCATTTTAGGAAAAATTTTTCAATACCAAAGTTGTTTATGTGTTTGTATCTACATTTGGGAATACTTGAATTTTTGTTATCTGCAATTGTTTCTGAATTACGCCGTTCCGCGTGATTTTTTTAAATGGAAACATATTACTTTTATCTCTTCAATAGAGCATTTTTTCTCTTTAAAACAGTACTAAAGAAATTTTTTTTTAAATTTATTTTAATAACACTTTTTTCAAGAATACGCCGATTCAAATATTTACATCAAGTAAGCATATCTGAGACAAAAAAAAGTTATGAATCAAAATCTTATCACTAAAAACAAATTAATAACTAAGTAATTTAAAGTAAGTGTTCAAATTGTCCATCATTTGTCATTTGACAATGACAAATCTAATGGGCTTAAATGAGGCGAACGGGCTGTGGCCACACAATCTTCCGTCGTCTCCCAATCCATCTGTTTGGAAAAACGTTATCCAGATATTGGCAAACGTTTAAATCATAATGCGGTGGGACGCCATCTTGCAGGAATCAGATGCTGCCATTGAGAAGGTGTTCGTTGTTTTCATGTGGATAGAGCACAGTACAAACAGGTATAATTTGATTCGTTAATAACTGCAAGTATAGAGCCAAAGTTAAATTCCCATCGATGAAAAGGGGACCAATAATATAACCCCATAGAATGCCAACCCAAACGTTAATCTTTTGGGGATACTGCGTATGGTGCTCCAACAACCAATGGGGATTTTCCGATGATCAGTATCTGCAGTTATGTCTATTTACTTCACCGCTAAGGCAAAACGTAGCTTCGTCAGAGAAAAGAATATTGTTAACAAATTATTCGTTATTATTGCAAAAATTTAATATCTCTTCACAAAATTGTAGTCTTCTATCAAAATCATCTTCTGTTTACTCGTGTACAGTGTGTCCCATTTTCGATAATATTTCGGGATATCTCACTTACGAGTAAAGATACAGAGTTGCGGTTTTCACAATGCCATGTTACCTTTTTGTGAGAATAACGCTGGTATAAACAAAACTTTCATAGCCCGCTACATTTCTGAGATACAGAGCAAATCGGAAAATATTGCATTTTGGGACCTTCCTTGTATCTCCGTTATCCTTTAATGTATGGCAAAGGTAAAAATTGGTTTTTATACAGTTTTTTACGGAGAATCCAGTGGCGTAGTAGTATTTTTGCTGTAAGCTGTCAATTTTTAGCTATAAATAAAACTTATGGTTTTTTTAACAGAACACCCTGTATATTTTTCTTGCGTTTGATTGGAAATTTTCTACGCTTTACAAAAATATATAATACATGATGTGTATTTTAAATAATAAACCTAAAATCTATGATTTCACAAAATCTGCGTAATAACATAGTATGTATTGTATAGCATTAGAATTAGTAGGCCGAGTTTATTGCAACAAGTGAATGATCATTTTCTAAGCGCTTGTCAAGACCTGTCAGTTGTAAAATGTATATTCTCTGCGTGATATTGTATTCGTTACAATGGTTGAAAATGAAAATTATCAACATTTTGAAAAATATGACATGTTAGTCTATTTTATAGAGAGTAATGAAAACTCCCGTGAGGCTTCCCAACTTCATTTCAACAGGTTTGTTTGAATACTTATTTATATTTTGACGTATGTGGGTTTATTTTTGATTTAAATATCATTTGGATTTATAGATATCCAGAAAGAAGGCAACCTTGCCTTTTAATGTTTTCTCGAATAAAAAAAAATTTGGTAGAACATGGATCATTTACCCAACCCCGACCAAAAAAGTATAATAAGGAAAATCGCGATACGGATGAAGTCAACGTTTTAGCATGTATAGAGGCAACGCCTTCACAATCATGCAGAGTTCTAGAGCAGGAGATTGACGTTTCCAAGACCCGGGTTCAAAGAATATTGACCAAATATAAATTTAAGCCATACAAGATTAAAATTGTTCATCATTTGCATCCTGGGGATGCAGAACATCGTATATTGTTTTGCAACTAGTATTTGGAACAAATTCGTATTGGCAATAACTTCGCTAGATTTATAATATGGTCCGACGAGGCTTACTTTTCGAATGCAGGTATTTTCAACAGGTATAATACTAGGAATTGGTCACAAGAAAATCATCATGTTCTATTCGGAAGAGAGCCACAGGGTCGATTTGAATTTAGCGTAGCTTGTTTTATTTTGGGGCAACAAATAGAATACAGAATTTATGAAGGCAGTTTTACAGGAACAGATATCTTGAAATTTTGCAAGATGTTATCCTTATGTTACTAGACAATGTTCCTTTAGTTCATCTTAACAAGATACATTTCCAGCAAGATGGCGCGCCCGCACATAATGCTGTAATTAGAAGGCCTGCACGGTCACCTGACCTATCTATGCTAGACTTTTTCTTATGGGGCTACTTGCAGAATAAGGTTTATAGTATCCGTAGTCGGACAATAGATGAACTACTTAATGCCACCAATGCGGCATATCAAAACTTGTAAAGACGTTCCATAATTATTTTAAATGCTTTAAAAAGAATAACCACTGTATGCCAACATTGCGTTCGGGAAAATGGCAGTTCTTTTAAGGAGAAAATCTATTAAGGGGTTACTATCGAGTTAATATTATGTCAAGTTTTTCAGTTTTATTCTGCCTTAAAATTGATTTAGCTTTTTTAAGATTTCCATGTTTGTAATATCGGAATATAATTATCTCACCACTTAGTAATTCTAATGCTATATAATACACACTATGTTATTACGCAGATTTTGTGAAATCATAGATTTTAGGTTTATTATTTAAAATACACATAATGTATTATATATTTTAAGTTTTATTTATAGCTAAAAATTGACAGCATGCAGCAAAAATACGACTACGCCACTGGATTCTACGTAAAAAACTGTATAAGAATCAAATTTTACCTTTCCATACATTAAAGGATAACGGAGATACAAGGGGGGTCCCAAAATGCAATATTTTCAATTTCGTCCTGTATCTCAGAAATGTACCAGACTATGAAAGTTTTGTTTATAACAGCGTTCTTCTCAGAAAAAAGTAGCACGGTATTGTGAAAACCGCAACTCTGTATCTTTACTCGTAAGTGAGATACCCCGAAATATCATCGAAAATGGGACACACTGTATAAGGTGTACCTTATAAGGTTTATACTTTTCACTTTTCAAAATTGAAACGATCGATGACTGTGAAATAATGAAATTGGCCGCTAACCGATTGGTTAATAAATGAGGATCTTCAAATAGAGCCAATAACACCTCCAGTTTTATCATCACTTGTCGCATTTCTAGGTCTACCACTCCTTAGCAAATCTTTAACGCAACCAGTTTGTTGAAAGCGTTTTAATGTTTTACCAACAACGGATGTAGAAATTGGATTTCTATCTGGATGCGTATTATTAAATAAATTACAAATGTCTTGTAGACTTCTGCGTCTATCTCCGTAATCCAGCATCATAAGTATTTCAATTCTTTCATGTTCACTTAACCTCGCCATTGCTAATATCAACAGTAACAAATTATTAATTTGACGTAAACAATAACCTCCGATAAAGTTTGCTACGGCGTTAACTGCAGAATATACTCACGCAGGCTAGCAGCTGGTTGATTGTATTGAGCAATTTGGGTGTGGCCGCCAGATGTGCGGTAACTAAATAAATTTGGGTGAGAGATTAGGAATACGGAGTTAGGGCGCCACAAGTTTTCTTTAAGACCCTAAATTTGAAAAAACGAAAAAAATACTATTGTGAAGATAGCTGGTACGTATATTTAAATAAAATTATAAATAGAAATTTGTGTACATAGTAAGATAAATTTTGAATTTGTGAGAAGTTTCCTTTTAATTTTTAGTAAACAATCAGAATTAGTTGCCAGTGGAAGTGATTTGAAAAGTGGAAAGAAAAAAAATAACAGGCAGACAGGGTCGGTAGCAACCAAGCAAAGCGTTACAAAAAAAATTATGAGTAAGGTGAAATAAAATTAGTTTTCACATACAAAAAATGGTTAACACAATATTATGGAATCGATTCAATATATACTGCGTACCTAAATAAAAAAAATCAGTTAATTGTAAATTAAACAGCAAACAAGATTCAATGTATGACTGCGTAGCTCCTTCCTGCAATCTGAATAAAACAAAGGAAAGAAAAAGTTGATTTCCGGCAATTGAATTCCGAATGTACTATCTTAAATTAATTACAAGAAAATTGCTACGGTACTGAAGGTACATTAAACACAATAAAAATAAGCGTAATTAAAAAAAATGCGGTACAAGAGTCACAAAATACAAGTTACCTCGCTCGCATTTGTTTTCGTCTTCGATACACCTACTTGATGTAAATACTTGAATCGGCGTTTTCTTGAAAAAAATGTTATTAAAATATATTAAAAAAAAATTTTCTTTAGTGCTCTTTTGAAGAGAAAAAATGTTCTATCGAATAGTGAGATAAAAGTAAAATGTTTTTATTTAAAAAAATTAAAAATTAAAAAATTCAAGAATTCCCAGGTGTAGATAAAAATTGCATAAACAACTTTTGCATTGAACAATTTTTCCTAAAATGAAGATTAACGACTATAAATCGCCGTCCCCATACTTTTTAATAACCCTGTATAATATGTTAAAATATATCCCTTACTTTATGATAACCCCATATTTTAAATACTCCTACACTTATTTATTGCGCTCAAATGAAGGCCATTTACCAATGTCCACATAAATGATTGAACAAATGCAAAACGACTGCCCCCGTAAACTACTAGTAAACATCTTTATATACTCAATTTCACCGCCCTAAAATACAATAAGAATATTTCCTTTAAGCTAAAGTCTTACGTCTATTTATTGTTTTATGTGTAATATCTGACTTTACTTTTAGTTTGCACTAATCTGGAGCATATAAAATAATATTTGTAGCTTCTACACAGCATGTACAGTTATTTCCAGATAAACAATATCAATAATAATGAGGCAGGAGGTACACTCAAATCCAGTAAAATCGCAAGAGATTGGAAAGATACTCGAGAAATACCCGAAAACTGTCTTGAAAGATCAGGAAAGTCTTGTAAAAGCTCTTTGGATCGAAGGCGAGCTTTAAATGATGATTTAAAGCACTCGATTAAATCGTAATATTTGAGAAGAGAGGTTTAGTAACTTTTCGTATTTCAATCCCCTTTTTGTGCAAGTAACATTTTTCTACAACCGCATGAATAGCGATTACATAATTTTACCATGTAAAGAAATTTTTTCTATGAAAAATTCTCCTACGAAAATGGTGTTACAGCATCAAGAGAAATTTTTCTAAAATGTATTCACGTAGAACAAAATGGCAATTTGAAGAAGAAACACATCTTAAAAAAAGGTCTTCAACAAATTTTCTTATCAAATATCAATATTGCCAAAATAAAATTTTATATATATATATATATATATACTTAAATAAAAAAAATTTAGTAAGACGTAATTATTTAATGGTAGCACCATCTAGCGATAATTCAGCAAAGTAACAGATACCTTTAAGTAAACTAATAAGAACTAATAAGAAACCATGAACATCACATAGATGGCACTAGTAAATTCATTTAGAACTTTTATGAAGTGAATGGTAAATACTGTAGATACAGAGAAATTTAACCAATTATGGTTCGAAAAGTGAATGGTAAATACAGCAGGTATGGTAAATTTAGGCAATTATGGTAGTGATATTATTAATATTAATAACAAACAAAGATAATAATAATCTAATCAATAGTTTTTGAAATGATCCTTTAGTTGAAATAGGCGCGAAAATAACGTTTAGGGTTGCTATAGTATTGAATTTCTACGAAAAATACAACTCTTTTAAACCCATACCAGATGTGATTGTTAAAACGTGTCAAATTGGAAAGTAAACTTAAAGCGTCAATACCATCCTTTTGTCTAAGGATTGAACTCAAACAGGTAAACATTTTTGCAATAACAATGAATCATAGAGAACTAATAAAATAACTTATTGTAGCCCAGGACAGCGTGTAGTATAAAACACTCATAAATACATAACTGTAACTTTAGGAAAATACTAGATGTGATTCATCCTTGTAATGAACACCTTTCTATAACAAAACCAAACGTAAGCATTGTCATAGGAACTGTTTTATTAGCTTAAATGATAAAAATAAATAACTAGATCGAATCCGTAATCCAAAGTATAACAAAAATGCTAATAAATAGATAAATAAACAAATGACTGGCTCTAATTTGTAATCAGAATTATAAATGAAAGTAATTAAATAATTTTCTTTTCGAGAATAAATAACAGCAAGTCGCGTTATCTAATTCTAAATAAAAGTAGGAAATTACTGAACAAAAATTTTGAACGGTTCGAATAATAGTAATAACCAATAATAATAATCTAAACAGTAGAAGTTTGTAACGTGTAAAATGCTTGCTTAAAGACAAAAGGCGAGTAAATAATATTTATAATTGTTATTGCATCGAACTTGTACCAAAAAATGGTTCCTCTAAAATCCCATGCCGGATGATTGTTGAAACTCATAAAGTCGTACTGACACAAATATAAAAACTACAAAGGATGTGCAGGGCAAATCCATAGTAAGTGGTAAGTTTTTGAACATTTCTTTTCTTTAATAAAATACTTAACTTTTTTGGGTTTTTTAAATGGTGTATTTTAAATATACAATCTAAACGTTTCGATAACACTTAGTTTTCTTCGTCAGTAGTAATATTTGTTAAAAATTGTTAAAGATGTTGTAAACGATTTTGTCAAAGTTGAAAAATTAAAACATAAACATCAGCCTGATATTAATACAACAGTTTGAGAAACGTATAAAGCCAACTATAAAATTAAATTTTAGTAAAGAATAACTAGGTCATTAAAAATTAAATATTGTTAAACTGCCTTAAAGATGACAAATGAAAACACTCTCTACGGCGAAAGCTAACAATGAAATTTGTTAAACAAAAAACACATTTAAGAAAATTTAATCGAGTTATGATGTAACTGTAAAGTTGTGAAAAACAATTTGAAAATGATAGAAGCATTCACATATCCAAACATCGCATCAAATAAAATAACCCAGTTAAATCTAACAAAGAGATCTTTATCAAAAATTGGAAGTGTTATTAACAATGAAAAGTACAAAGCAGAATGTTTTTTGTAATTTTTAATTTTAACTTCATTTTAACTACTTATGTTAAATTATAGTGCTGTGGTAATTTAACATATAATTGGTAAAGCATTTGCTTCAAGGTCTAGGAAAAACACAACAAAAAACCTATTTAAACGGAGATTTTCTTCTAGTTTATTAAAATTATTAGGGTGTTTATATATTTCATTTCAATAGCTTCACGTTGCAAACGAACATAATAATGAGTTTGTCTTGACAATATTCCCATATTGTCAAATTGAATGTCACGATTTAGATTATTCAGGACATGGTCAGCCACAGCAGACCTCTCTGGTTGACCCAATCTACAAAATCTCTTATGTTTTTTGCGTCTTGTATCAAAGCTACGTTTTGTGGTTCCGATGTATACTTTTCCACATGAACAAGATAACTTATACACTCCGGAAGATGACAAAGGGTTTGACGCATCTTTAGGTGATCTTAAATGTTCTTTAATTTTTCTTGTAGGTTTAAAAATAGTCCTAATGTCATATTTAATTAGGATTTTTTTCAATTCTATTTGTAACATTAGCTATAAAAGGAAGAAAAGCAGTACCAACATTAAGAACTGGTTTTTCTTTAAGGTTACGCCTAGAAGGTGTAATAACATTATTAATATCTGTAAGTGATTATCCATTATCTTGTAAAGGTTTTCTTAAATATTTATATTCATCCTTCAAGAATTCAGGGTCACAAATTCGTTTTGCTCGATCTACTAAAGATTTAATTACACTAATTTTTTGACGTGGATGGTGGTTGGATAATTTATGAAGGTATCTATCAGTGTGTGTCGACTTTCTGTAAACCTTAAAAGATAGTGAATTATTATTTTTAGATATTAATATGTCAAGAAATGGTAAACTTCCATTAGTTCCTTTTTCCATGGTAAATTGATGTATACCATTTATAAAAACCATTGTTAGCTTTCGCCGTAGATAGTGTTCTGATTTGACATCTTTAAGGCAGTTTATTCTTTACTAAAATTTAATTTTATAGTTGGTTTTATACGTTCCTCAAACTGTTGTATTAATAGCAGGCTGATGTTTATGTTTTAATTTGTTAACTTTGACAAAATTGTTTACATCTTTAACAAGTATTACTACTGACGAAGATAACTGTAAGTGTTATCGAATCGTTTAGATTGCATAATATAAAATACACCATTAAAAAACCCAAAAAAGATAAGTACTTTATTATGAGTGTTAATGGTGAAAGTTTACATTTTCATATTTCTTTTCTTTATTTTCAAATTTGAAGGTTGAATCAACTTTTATTTTGGTAGTATATGTGATTTTAAGTTTAATTATAACATTGTGTTGCATATTGTCTTATAGTATATTTTTCCTTGACTGCAAATTCAAAATTTAAGGTAACCTTTACCTTCGTTACTATGTTTGATCTTAATTCTAATTAATTAATTCTAAAAGTAAACAGTTAATGTCGGGAGAGCCAACAGGGTCATTATCGTTATTTATTGTTACCCTGCAATTGATTAAAAGAAACTTAAGAGGATGGAAACGTAAGTTGTCACGGTTCGCGACAATAATAAAACAGGTTTAATAAATAAATATTAAATTAAATAACAAAGAAATAACTATAACTCGGAAAGCTAAATTAAAAATAGTTGAAGCATTAGGTCGCAAATAAATAACAGCAAGTCCAGTGAGTGGCGCGGAGCCAGGAATCGCGTAGGGAGCAATCTGGTTGAAACGTAATGTGATTAAAGGGTATGTAAGTGAAAAGTGTATATGTATAAATGTACATTTAGAAATTCATACAGTACGTGTACGATCTATTATTTATAGCTTTCTGACTGTGTATATTTCCACTTCTTCCTTCCTTACATGTCGAGGTTGTACACAAATAACTGTCCGGTAGTAGGACGATACCGTTAGTAGGGAATGTTACATCGCCCGGGGCACGATTTGGCCAGTAACCGGTCTCCTCGCTATGGTATTACTCAAGAGAACAATACAATTGCCTCGGATCGACCTGGCTACAAGGGGCGGTCAAGGTCGAAACAGACAGGCCCCGTTGCTGACGACTGCAAGGAATGAATGGCGAGTCGGTACGTGGAATGTTAGAGGTATGCATGGTAAAGAATTTGAAATTGCGAATGTAATGTACGACAGACACCTTGCTATTCAATATGTATCGGAGACAAAACGCAAAGGAAAGAATGCTGTGGAGATGGAGGATGGCAGCCTAGCACTATGGTCAGGAGTTGAGACTGAAGTGCATGGCACAAAAGGAGTTGGGGTGATCGTAAATGAAAGAGCGAAAAGATGTGTTACATAGTACGAATTGATATCTCCCTGGGTAATATGGGTTAGAATGAAAGTGGAGTTTCGAAGAATTTTCCTTATTGTATGCTATGCACCGGTGAATGGAGAAAGAGACCAGGAGCGCGAGAACTTCTGGAATGAAGTAGAGAACGTGTTGAACGTATGTAAGCCAAACGAAAGAGTGATGAAAGTGGGGGATATGAACGGATGGGTGGGTGTACAGAGAGAACATACCGAACGCGTTCTAGGAAAGTTCGAACACCAAAGAGTCAATGAGAATGGTGAACGCCTGGTGAACATTTGTGTGGAGAGAAACCTGTTTGTATCCAATACGTGATTTAAACATAAAAATGTGCATATGTACACATGGGAAAAAAGTGAATCTAAAAGTATGACAGACTTGATAGTGTATGATGAACGGGCTAGAAAGACACAAAAGTAATGCGCGGATCGGAGTATGGATCGGACCACTTTTTGCTTATATCTAGAGTGTGTTTAGAGCAAAAGTGGATCTGCAGAAGGAAAGCAAACGTAGTGCGGACGTCCAGAATTAGGGTAGACAAACTAGTGGATAATGGTGTGAGAATAAAATACGCAGATGCTGTGAGTAAAGAGTTGAATGTGAATGAAACAGTGCGGAACGAACAAATAAAAGACAGCGACGTTGGAAGTGCATGGGTAAGTTTGAAAAACTGTGTTATCAATTGTGCCGCGCGGATATGTAAAAGAGCGACAGTAGGTACACAAAAAAAATGTGCTTGGTGGAATGAGTCAGTATGTAAGAAAAAAGATGTGTAGTCGGACATGTGGTAGGGTGAGAGGAGATATGAGTGAATACTTTAATATTGAGCAAGGAGTGAGATGTCACCGTGGCTGTTCAATGTATACATGGATAAATGTGTTAGACAAGCATGTACCGATACAAATAGTGTAATAGTTGTAGACGTAAATGTACGACTTCTGGTGTATGCAGATGACACAGTATTATTAAGTGACAGTGCAGATGAGCTACAAACCGCTCTGAGGAAGTTTGATACAGTCCGTAAGAGCATGGACCTAAAAGTAAACGTGAACAAAACTAAGATTGTGGTGTTCAATCGGGAAGGTGGAAAGGAGAGTAGAGTATTTACTCTGCAAGATGAAATTGTGGAGCAAGTGGACGAGCTGGTATATCTGGGTAGAATGTTTACTGCAGATGATATAATGGAGGGCGAAATTGGACGAAGGATCAATGCTGGAAGGAAAGTGATTGGAAGTATGTGGTCGATAATGAGAAACGAAAGCATGAGCCTAGCTACCAAACGAGCAATCTATAATGGCGTGTTTGTCCCGTCAGTACTGTATGGAAGTGAGACATGGGTATGTCAAAAAAAGCACGAAAGACAATGAAATGCCGTGGGTAAGAGATTCCTGAGAAGCGCATGTGGTAAAACGAGAAGGGACAAGATATAGAATAAATTCATAATGACGGAGTGTGGCGAGGATAAGACGATGATGGATAGATATAAACGTAGTATATTACGTTAGTTTGGTCACATTGAAAGAAAGAACAACGCAAGATTAACGAAGCAAATATATGTAGGTGAGGATAGAGGTAAGGCTGTGTCTGGTAGGCCGCGTAAAACTTGGTTGAATGTAGTAGAACGCATGATAAAGGAAGACAATGTATGAATATTGCGGAAGCTATGGAGGTATGCGGAGATAGGAAACCATGGAGAAAGATTGTGAATGAAAAATAAATAAAGAGGCGGGGATTGTTTTGCCTACCCCACAAGGGAATGGCGTGAAGGTTAAGTTAAGTATGATAGTGAAATGAGTAACGAGTAAACATTAAGTAACAATAGTAAAATATTCAATTCAAAGGTAATGTTTTAAACCAGCAACTATTGAAAACTACACAGTCGGTACAAAAAGAGCAGATATCGATTTCTGCACTTTGCAAGAAGTGTTTGTAGTTTTTTGTTGTATATGTTCTTGTGCCATAGCCAATTTTGTTCATTAACACTTTCTAGTTGTTAAATAATATTTTTCAATTTTTTCAATAACTATTCGGCTTTCCATTCATTTTGAAAAATTCAATGTAATGAGTCATAAAACATTATCCAAAGCGGAGTGATACGATTTCAACATACAAATCAAATTTATTTCCATGGTTTAACATATTAGTAATTACTAAACAAGCGCGGGCTTGATGATGAAGCTATTTTGCTTTGCTTCGTTATTTTCGCACTAATCTCGATCCGTCTATACGGGACATTCAGACAGGTTCACTTTATTCAATAAAAGATCGATCCCGTTTTAATTTATAACTATTTCTACACACCGCCAATGCAATGGTGCCAATAATTATATTGGCATTCCATTCAGGGATGCTTCCCGCTTATAAAACTTTTTTCTTGAGAATTTCTGAGTGATCTATACCTTGAGTAGTTCAATTTCACGTGTCGTTGTTTGCACAGTTACGCATGAGCGACCAGTTAAAATACTACCAGTGCTTATAGGTCTCCCCCTTATTGCCTTTATCTTAGGCGACTACACAAGCAAGTATTAAATCGTTCAATATTGGAAGAGAAAAAGACAAAACCTAAATACTTGGGTTAATTGAAACAATACTTACATAAATTAGTTTTGGTAATGCTTCTATGGTTATTCATGTTTAGTTGATTTTAACTGGACTTGATTTCATTTTTTATTAACAATCCAGGATCCGTAGCTACGCCCATTCAATTAAGTGCTATCCTTAAGTTTCTCAGTGTTGAGGTGAGGCTTGTCAGTTTAAACAACCGGCCTCTTTTGGGTGACACATAGTTGCGAATGCGTTTAATTGATAATTGCTTAATAATATACTAATTTGAGTAAGTAATCGCCCTACTTTAGGCGTCAGTTGAAGCCTATAAGCTTTTTTAATTATTTATTCAACAATATGTAGTTAAGAACCCTCTGTTCAATTGTTCGATTAATCTCTTTGGATACAAGGTTTTATAACAATTGTTGGGTGCCGCGGCATGAGACTCTTTTTGCTCAGGGGTTTGAGGGGTGAATGTAATACAGCAATTAATAAAGTAATGAATTTATATGCGTCAAGCTAAAATGGATTCTTCTAACATTTGAAACAAACGTCTGTACCTTTTGTAAAGATTACGCACATAAAAAAGCAATATAGATTAATATAGTTGCAACATCCTTTCATTGATTGGTCAAATGAATGAACATACACCCATCACCATATACGTAGCAGATAACGTTTCAGATAAGTTTTTGATAAATTTCAGCCAATTTGCACCTTATTTCAAACTAGCCCATCTCCACTGTAGTTAGTCGGCATCTGCATCTTCCTTACTTTATAAGCACTGCACGACACCAGCGCGATTTGATCACGTAACATTTATGTTATTTAGAAAATAAAAAAATCCTTTCAAATAAAATATCCTATTTTAAAATAGCAAGGGCGTGACAACATTTGAAGGGGTAGACCAAAAAGTGTCATTGTATATGTAATGAAAAACTTAGTTACAGCAACTAAACAAGCACAGTAGAAATCCCTGGTTGTATTTTAAATAGTGCACCACAAAAATCTGCCTCTCATCAAGACAAATCACTGTCTAGAAATCTGAAATGAACTATAGATATTTTAATATGTTCTACCAACATATGTATCAGAAGTAATCCATGATACACCACTTTTGTCACATTTTCGTTAATAGTGTTTTCAGAAAAGTGATGGATTACTCATTTAAAGCTGCAGTACAAAACTCTGATAAAAGTGATACTGATATTATACATATCTAGTCATTCAAAACTAAATTTATAAAAAGTGCAGAATATGTGAACGTCACGTCAATGACGTAAAAGATAATAGTCAAGCTCGCTACTTTTTCAGTTTTATATTTTATATTTTACGCTTTTAGAAGTAGTAAATCGAATCTCCCTTCCTTTTATAGAGAAAAACGCGTTAAAAGTGCATGATACAAATAAAAAAATAGCGTTAATTACAGTTAAATCTTTGGAATCCGTAACAAAACCTGCTCTAAAATCAATGTTCTTTTACTAGAAAGAAAAGCCCAAATGAGCAGTTTTTATTGCGGAAGTTCTGAACTATCTTTTCAATCCAAAGTTTATCGGCACTAGTATAGCTTGTTGAGCTTGCATTTCAAATACAGCGTTTTGGATATTCCCGGACAATTTAAGTTCGACGTATTGTGTAGGTTTTGAAAGCTAATCAATACGTATTTATTTATATTCAGCACGTTAAAAGTAATTTGAGAATTTTACGCAAAAATTTTATTAGTTTTCCTGAATACACATCTGAAAGTGTTGCAGCAGCTGAATCGATTGCAAATTTCATGAAATTACTGTGATTCTCTGTACGATGTTGGAGTATAATTTCTATTCAAGCAAAGGACGCTTGATTGCTTTTCTTTATATAATTTCAATATTGCTGACATATCTTTTAAAAGGATTTTTCAAGTGAAATAAAAAAATTAAGGTGCGACTAGATTCATTTTTTGTCACTTCAAAGTGACCCTTGACAATTCCTTTATTTCACTGCCTCTCTTTCTCTCCTAATGTTTACCTCAATTTGTATTTTTCTCTTCTCATTTTATTTTTAGCTTTCTCGCAAACATCCACCTTCGGTTAGTGCATTATTTCTATACAGCCAATGCAATGGTGACACTAACTACATTGCCATTTCATTTGAAGATGCTTTTCGTTTATACATATATATATATATATATATATATATATATATATATATATATATATATATATATATATATATATATATATATACACAGGGTGGTTGTCTACTGCGTGGACGTTAACTATTAGAGATATCAAAACAATTTTGGTGTGGTAATACACAATCATTGGATCTACATTCTAAAAATATTTAGGTATATACAGGGTGATAGACAAAAATATGCCAACCCAAACCTGTTCTTTTAAACGGAACACCCTGTATATATTTATGCATTTTTGGATTCAATGTTACATTTAAAATAAAAGTATAGAAATTTGTATCTGTATCGCTAACCGTTCTGCAGATATCGTCACTTTAGTACCAATATAGAGTTAAATTTGGAACTACGATGCGAGCGTTGTCACCACGATTTTGTAAATCTGTTTATACCACCGACTATTAATAAAAGTCTACTAACAAACAAACTGTTTTTCCATTTCGGTCTAGGTGTGTACTTAGTTCTCTGGTACTAATTTGCTGATTTGCTACAGCATGTAAACATTTTTTTGAAAGTGCACTCGACTAAACTCTTGCGTACGGTCGTTTGACCGCAGAGCACTTGGATGCGTGGGGTTTTGGAGGGTTGCTACAAGGTTGTTGACGTGGTTAGATAGCCACTAAAGGATAGGCGCCACAGGTTTTAGTCAGGAAAGGGAGAAAAGGAAAGAAAAAGGAAAAAGAGGAGTAGAGTAGGGGCAGGCCCTGTAAAACCTGAAACAGGTAGTGCTCCAAAAAAAAAAGGAAACAATTTTAAAAGAGAGACAAGATTTTACCCGAACAACCAAGACAGCTAATCAGTAGCTAAGAGCCAGCATTCCAGTAGGAATAGGTACGGAGGTGATCGGTAGTGGATTCCAATTTGCTAGTTATGTATATAAATAAAGAATAGCTGGTTATTTCGCCGGTATCAAGGCGCTCTTTTTAGATGTTTAGAGCCGATAGCGATGATTTCGTTTCAACAGACCTATGTTATAAATTTAATTAATCGTGCGAAAGTGCCCGAGGATATGAAGATTGAAAATTTCAATAAGATCCGCTTGTAAAGCGTCAGTAAGGTTTTATACCAAAAACCATTACCTTATATGAAAAATTTTCCAAAGAAACGATGCTTAAACATCTTATAAACGGAAGGAAAAATTTTTCTTGAAGATCAATCTCCCCATCGGAAAATGGCGTGTTAAGTAAAAGAAAGATCAGGAACAACGCCCTAACAAAAGCAATATTGCAAACCTGTCCAAACTATTCAAACTAGATAAGAATGTTAAAACCAAATTTTTGATAAATAAATTTTACAGATATCCCATTGTTGTCTTTTAAAAACAAGGTTCCTTTTCAAACTTTATTAAATGACCCTAAATCTTCGAGATGGCGCAACTTATATCTATAAAGGAATAAAAAGATGTGTACGTTAAATAAATTAGTTTAACTGTAGAGGTGCGAAAAATAATTTTTTAGGTACGAAATTAAAACATTCCACCAACGAATAAGGAAATATTAATATTTAGATGTAACTAATTAGTTCATTAGTTCATTCCTTAAATAAAGTAACGGAAGTTATCGAAAATACACGTTATTCACGATAAACACGTAACAGATTTTCTATAAGAGTTGTCACATCTTGAAACTTAATTTCTTCATTTGGGCTTGTTTATGCGCTCTTGGGATAACACACACTTCCAGAATTTATAAATCTCTCAGCTACATTCATAAACGATTCTTTCCGAGACAGTCTTTTCTCTGTGTATCGTTCACAGTATAAACGACTAGTCAGCAAAGCATTTCTTTGAGCTTCGCCGTAAATAAAGATCATATGGACCATTTCTTCTTTGGAAAAAATCATTTTATACAAAAATTGATAAAACGACAATCCAAAAACACACAAACTAATGGAACAATATTTTAACGTCAAAACAATAGATGCAATTGTTCCTCTTTATTACTAGCGGCTAGCCTACCTGATTTGTTTTGTTGAATTTGAAAGTAAATTTGTATTTTAGAATATTTTTACGTAAAATCGTCAATATCTCAAGAAGGGCATGTCTTATGGCTACGAAACCTATAATCAATTAGTATCTACTTTTCACGGAGAATCGAAATGTGAAAAAAATATACAAGGTGTTGCATTTGAAAAAATTACCCTGTACATACCTAAATATTTTTAGAATGTAGGTCCAATGATCGTGTATTACCACACCAAAATTGGTTTTGATATCTCGAATAGTTAAGGAGCAATCCTCCGTCCACGCAGTACACACCATACTATATATATATATATATATATATATATATATATATATATATATATATATATATATATACATAGAGGGTGTCCGGAAAAATGTGGGAAATCTTTCGGATTCAAATAGAAGACGAAAAAATAACATGACAAGTTCCTATACATATTTTTCCTCCAGACCCTCCCTACGGAGATGTGAGCCCCTAAAGGACGCCGCTGGAAATAAGTTTTTCTTGAATAACTTTTAAAGTGCTTGACATAATTTAATAAAAATTCAGTATAATGGCCACTAGTAAGGGACTCTTGAAATAGTATCCTTGAAACATATTTAGCTTGTTTAGTTTACCAGGGATGGACTAAGTTGAACACCTTAACACCTAAATTTTTAACACCCTGTATGACAAAGATCTAAAAAAAATATTTTTGGGTAGCTTGAACCTTCACCTAAAAAAAGGTATACTTGTTTGATATCGATAAAATGAACTATTTTCAAGAAAAAGACTAAAAAAACGAATTAATGTTTCATAATAAATTATTTAAAAAAATTAAGCCAGTCTTTTTTTCGAATTTTTACGAGAAAACACTCTTTTAATAATACATTAGCAAAACCAAATTAAACATACTAATTATTTAAAAAATGTTGCAAACTGAAGTGAGTTTATTGACCCACGAGGTATAATTTTACTTCTTGTTCATTTTATTTATCTTCACTCAAAAAAAAAAAACATATGTCAAACATTCCTATGATACGAAATAAATAAATAACCTGCATTTTAGAACTTGACATTTATCACATCGCTGATACATTGATCGACATTAATTTACGTTAAATTTACTGATTTTTTGATTTTGTGGTGATTTGAAACTTATTCGAAATATGGAATTCACTTTTATTGAATATGCAGATATGCATCTCATGTATGGTCTTGCCTCTTGCAATGCTTTGGAAGCAAGAAGATTATATCACGAGAAATTTGCTAATCGTACTATTCCAAATCAGAAGACATTTCAACGAGTTGATCAACGTCTAAGAGAGAATGGTGAGTGATTTCGGTTACTAAGGTAATAATATTGACTTTCTTTATAACTTTAGGAATGTTTAAGAAAAAAAGTAATGATGCTGGTCTGACAAGAACAGGTCGTACGGTGGAATTAGAGGAAAATATTTTGAATGCTGTAGATGGCACTCCTTCAACGAGCACTCGCAAATTAGCCGCACAATTTGATAAGCCGAAAACAATCATTCATGAAGTTCTTCCAGAACAGCTGTTATACCAATATCATTTGCAAAAAGTTCATGAATTGGTTCCTGAAGATTTTCCTCGTAGAATGCAGTTCGCAAACAGGCTATTGGATCAGTAACGAAATAATGAAAACTTCGTTAGCACTATTCTTTTTGCAGATGAAGCAGCTTTTACCAAAAATTGTATCACGAATTGACACAACTCACACGTATGGGCTGATGAAAATCCTCATGCAACTATTTTTTCGCATCATCAACATCAGTTTCCATCAATTAATAGCTGGGCAAGAGTCACTGACAATTTTTTAATTGGACCATTTGTATTGCCGGCGCGATTGGATGGACAACTTTATTTGGAGTTCCTCCAGAACGCTTTTCAAGACTTAATAGAGAATTTACCTCTTGAAACCCGCCGAAACATGTACTTTGTGCACGATGGGGCACCACCTCATTTTAGCATTGCTGTGCGGGAACACTTAAATAACGTCTATACAAACCGTTGGATAGGTAGAGGTGGACCTATCGCCTGGCCTCCTAGATCTCCTCAAAATCTTGGTGTATTCCAGTCCGGTTGATACTAGGGAGGAGCTTCTACAGATAATCACGTTTCATTGTGATGTGCTAAGAAACAGTGTGGGGTTATTGTGGCGGGTACAGCAGTCCTCAATTCGTCGTGCATGTTGAACCCACTTATGAAGTTTTGAATTAAATGAAAATGAAACATAAATTCGTTTATTATTTTTTTTCTCGAAAACAGTTAATATTATCGATATTAAACAAGTATGCCTTTTTTTAGAGAAAGGTGCAAACTACCCAAAAATATTTTTTTAGATCTTTATCATACAGGGTTTTAAAATTTTAAGCGTTAAGATGTACAACTAAAGTCCATCCCTTGTAAACTAAACAAGCTAAATATGTTTCAAGGATACTATTTTAAGAGGCCCTTACTAGTGGACATCATACTCAAATTTTGTTAAATTATGTCAAGTATTTTAAAAGTTATATATATATATATATATATATATATATATATATATATATATATGTCCCGGGATTGGGTTGACAATAGAGCAAAATAAAAAATATTTTTATTTAAAAAAACAGTATATGGGATTTTAGTCTACTTGTATAGAAATTATATTAAGAAAAAATAATGGACACTTGCCGAATTTCACCCAGATTTAAATAATTTGGTTTCCCCGCAATTTTATGTACATTACGTTAAAACGAACACGTTAAAATTTTGTATTTAGTTTTACAAAAAAATGGCAAAGGAATACAAATTTGTGCTTGATTTATAACGAACAAATCTGCAATCAAGTCTTCAATATTAATACAGTGTGTTCATAAAATAAAAACAAAGGAAAAAAGATTTATTAATTTTACGAAAGAATTACAAAGGAATAAAAATTTCTGCTTGATGTATAACGAACAAATGTGTAATCAAATTTTCAATAAATACAGTGTGTCCTTAAATCGAAAAAAAAAAAAATAAATCAGCAACATTTTTAATTATTCGATTAACCCACCACCCCTCTCAGTACACAATTCAATTCTAAGTCGTAGCTCCTTATAACTGTTGCAGCTTTCTTAAATTGTTAAAGATGCAATAGCATCTCTTATCCGATTTTTTAACATTTACATATTATTACGTAAGTGTACCTTGTAAACAATTTGTTTTAAACGCCCCCACAAATAAAAATCTAAAACTGTCAAGTCAGGACTCTTTGGGGGCCATAAAACGACAATTTCTGCCAATCTAGTTGTCTCCAAATTTGTGATTTAGCCAGTCAACAACAATAATGGGCCGGACAGCCATCATGTTGAAAATAAATTGAGCAACGATAATGAAGAGGTAAATTACTTAAACCATCGCGGAGAAAATTTCTCAACACATGCAGGTATGTGTGCTGATTAAGGTTATCATTAAAAAAATATGGGCCTATTATTCCATGGTAAGAAACAACACACTGTGTAAGGTTATTGTAATGCACCGTGTATGTGTACTATTTTGATAACGTATGTAACGTGTTTTGAATGTAGCTGAAGTAAGTTTGTATGAAAAGATTGGTGTAATTGATACGGCACTGGAATTTAGTGAGGCACTGCTTATCGTGTGAAGGAATATTTGAATCCTGTAGAAAGATTTTTGTGTTGAAAACATTAAATTTGGTTGAGAAATAATGTTTTGAGTGAGTGAGTGAGTTATGATATATTGATATTTTGTTAACGTGCAAGTAAGGAGTATGGATGCATATTTTTATTTGTAGAAATTTTTGTAATATGGTACAATAAGTAAATTAATGCATGTTCAAGAATGAAGTTAATAGAATGTGAGGGAGTTTGTTAGATTTTGCAGAAATAAGATTCGCCCACATGTGAGATTCGCATAGAAAGTTGATGGATAATCTGATTAATCTACAGTGTGGATGTAATTGCAATTGATGATTTCTTCGGAAAGTTTTTAGTGAATTTACAAAGTAATTCAAGATGGCCATGTTTATTTAGCATCGTTAGCGTTATCTTCCACGTTGGAACCTTCGACGCGGCAAAGAGACGCACGAAATAATCAGTTGCGATAGGTGAATTTTGATATTAGCGCGAATTTATTTTGACGTATTGACAATATGGCGGTCAGAAGGGATATAAACGAGTGTCAAATTTGAGAAGTTGTTGGTTAGCTAGTTGATTAGAGGTTTTCAGTGAGTCGCGCGCGCGTTGCACAACCATTAGAATTGGTAGTGTTGGAGTTTATTTGTGGAAATTATAGTTTAGCAGAGCACGTATAGCGACTATATTAACCGATAAGGGGATAAATCCTACAGACATTCACAAATAAATAATTTAAAATATATTCTGAGTTGAAGGAAAACATTAGTGATTTTCTTCAAGAAATAAAAAGTGCTTAGGCAGATTAGAAGTTAACACAGAAAATATTTTGTTATTGGTGTTCAATTGTGGGACGAGTGACCTAATATTATTATAAAGAGAACCGAAGGTAACCATTTATGCTACTGAAACAAAAGTTTGTAAAATTTAGTTAAGATACTGGTGATCATCATTAACATTGAATGTGTACAATCGTTAGCAATACCAAATTGATTGTATAAGAGCAAATAAGAACTTTAGTGTGGATATGGAAGTAACCATTTTTCATAGTGGTAAACATTTTGAAGACCAAACATCACAGTATAAGGTGATGTTAGGCTAAAGACACTGCGTTAGTGAGTACTACAGCAGATTGCGTAGGGCGAATATAGGCTACTTCTGGTGTTTTGTACATAGTGAATCTAAAGATTTAAAAAAAAAAGGATTAATTACCGAAAGCAGAACATATGGACTACAACTACCGCACCGAAAAAGGATTAATTAATGTAATACGTAAGAATTAGATTTAAATTTTATCGAGCTAAAACAAGTACGATTATCTTTTAAGTACATTTTTTTTGTTATTGTTATTTTGTTGTTTTTAGTTTTATGTGTTTTATGTGTTGGTGGTTTTTTTTAAACCCACGCCGTTGTATATAATTTAGATGCGAATTTGTCAATATATCCACTGTTTAATTTATTTTGTCGTTTACTTGTGTCAATTGTGTTCCTAACTGGTTACACCTTCTAATAAGTGAAATTAGTCTTTGCATATTTCCGAATTTAAGGATCCATTGGAAATTGCGTAATGAGCCAGATCGATCACAAAATTTCATTGTAGCTTTTAAATATTAATGCAGAACACTACTAACAAAGTACTTATTTTTTTCTTATTCAGCATAAATTACAGTTTTGAAGTATTAAAGTTTAAACCTATTAATGAGTGTTTAAATACGATTTTAAAGATAAAGTAGTAATAAAATATAACGATTTTATTGATGATACAAGCACTAACCGCTCTATATTTGAACTATTCAGCAATCAACAAACATTTTGTTGGGATAACAATTTATTATTAAACCGATTTCGTTTATGCTATTTAGAATTTTCTAAATTGGGACTATTTATTTAATTCAAATTTTTATGATAGTTAGAAATATAAATTTACAGGTATACGAGGGATACTTAAAAAGTATCCCAGGTAATGCCTTACGATTTGGGAATTTTCATTTGTACAGGGTGCGTTCAATAAGTTTACGACGACTCGTGTATTTTAGAATCTTTCTTAAGCATTTGGATCAATTTATTTTAAAGTGTGATTGAATTTGAATGGTGAATGGTTTTACTGAGAAGGCTGCAATCCTGTCTTCAACAGTCAGATAGGATTAATTTATCATCCCGCCTAGAGACAATTTTTCCCGGACTGAGCTTTATGAGTTGTAGATTTATGGTAAGTGTAAGGTGTTTGAAACTACTTTTAAACCATTTTACTCCTTATACCGACCACGCCCATTTATAATGTAGCTGGCTTGGTAACCCGCTTATTTCGGTAAGCATACGCGACGCCTAGTGCGGTTTGGACGTGTAACAACTACACGTTTACTTTAACCAATTATTGACGCTTATTCGCAATTCTAAAATTAAGATTATCTTGCGACGAAACCTTCCCGTTGGAAGGAAAGATTGCTTCATGGGAAAACACAACATTACGATGAAAACTTCTGTTCCTCATAATCTCATTTCCCATCCATAAACAAAAATAGAGACGTTTTGCATCATCTCCTGGCTCCAAAGTATGATTAAAGATAGGTTTATAACATCGTATCACAGATTCAAAGTATTTTGAAGGAACACAGGATACATGTTCTGTGTTCCTTCAAAATCCTTTGAATCTGTGATTTGCTAAAACCTAGTTGAAGTGACGTCTTGGTTGATCTTCTACTGAATCCAACACCAACACACTAGCAGCATCTTCTTTATCATGGACTATCTTCTTTTTCTTTAAATTGATTACGGAACTAGTTTCTGAAATTTTTTTTACCAACTTCTTTACACCCATACGGGAAACTGTAACACCAGGAAACTTGTCGTTAAATCCTTCTATTATATAGGGGTAACTTTTATTACCCCTTAACAACAACCAATCTCACTCCTTACAATTTTATCTGAGATTAAATCATTATTTGACCGTTTTCAGCCATAGCGTAATGAGTAGCCAGCTTAAAAGTTTATAAAATGTTGGAATTACGTTTTCGTTTTAACGTAATGTATGTAAAATTGCGGGTGAAACCAACTTACTCAAATCTGGGTGAAATTTGGCATGTATCCATTATTTTGAATTCTTTAAATTTTTTCTTAATAACATTTTTTGATATCTCTTACATAAAGGGCAGATTACCTAACAATATTTTACATATCTAGTTACCATAGGCGCATCCTAAACATGAATACATTTTTAATTCGGTAGAAACTAATTTCTATACAAGCAGACCAAAACCCCATATACTGTTTTTGAAATAAAAATATTTCTTGCTATTTTGCCCTCTTGTAAACACAATCCGGGGACATACTGTATATATACAGGGTGAATCTTACCTAATCCGCCAAAATTAAAGGAGCACTAGAACTCATCATTATAAGCAAAAAAGTTCATACGTACATGGGTCCGGAAATGCTTCGTTTCCGAGATACAGGGTGTCAAAGTTGAAAAAAGAAATCGCGATTTCTTCAATATTTTTTGACTGTTTCGAAATAATTTCATGAAATTTCGTATACGGGTTTTTTTTTGGGACAGTTGTTTGAACAGTTGTTATCAAAAGAACATGTTTACTTTTAATATTAATTTCTTTTCTTGTTTTTTAATATTGGATATTTTAGTGCTCCTTACAAGTTTTAAATAAATAAACATTGTGAGTTTTAAATGTTTTTCTCAGAAACGGTTGCTCCTAGCGACATCACTAAAATATACCTTTTTTTAGCAGAAAAGATAGTAGAATCGATTTTTCTAGTCCAAAATAGTATACAGTGTAGCACAAAAAAATTGCAACGATTTAAAGGGGTCGAAATGGTTGCCGCTGGCGCCCTCTAGAGACCACAACTAAATGGACCACAAATTTGAATATTTCATTTCAAAAATCCATCGTATACGAAATTTCATGAAATTATTTCGAAACAGTCGAAAGATAATTGAGGAAAACGCGATTTCTTTTTTCAACTTTGACACCCTGTATCTCGGAAACGAAGCATTTCCGGACCCATGTACATATGAACTTTTTTGCTTATAATGATGAGTTCTAGTACTTCTTTAATTTTGGCGGATTAGATAAGATTCACCCTGTATATATATATATATATATATATATATATATATATATATATATATATATATATACAGTGTGGGTGAATTTGTCTCAGAATTTTCTTTTGAATATTAATATATTAGATGAGGATTTAAACAAATGTTAAATATTATTTTTACTGCTTTCGTCATCATTACTGTAAAGGACTTTAACAAACATAATATTACATGTTTTCATCGGGGAATTGCTTTGTAAGAGTTACTATCATTGTGCTTAATGTTATGGATCTTGTAATGTGGATAATAGATTTTACGTACTTAGTGGTCTACCAATCGGTTTATAGATAAAGTTGTTAATGGGAAAGCTAAAGGTTTAATTAAGCGATGTGGTTATGTTATTGGAACAAAAGGTTTTTTGTTATTTCGATTCTACTCATCAGGGTTTAGGTTACACACGTGTGGTTTAAAGTACATGTTTCTTGTGAGAAATATCCAGTTTACATTTCAGTAGGGAAGATTTTGGTGGTGGTGGTGGTGGTTAGAGAAGACGTGATCTAGTGGAGTTTTTGTTTTGGTTCTTTTCAGTTAGTCAGTAAAAGTTAGTTCTCAAAGTGCTTGGGGTTAGTGATGTAGGAGACACTGCGAGCAAAATATACACCGGTGATTAATTGAAGATATCTTGAGAAGGTGGCCTTTCACTGCTTGTGTATTATAAATAGAATTCCATCGCCCTTCAGAGATCTATGTATTGGTGTTTCCTGGATTATCAGTAACATTCTCGTTTCATTGAAAAGGGAAAGTGTTTGTCTATTTCTTGGATTAGTTTTACGTTTTAAGCGGATTGATATATGTGCCGTGTTTGGTAGTTTGCTTTTAGAAGATCTCGCGCCGAACTGTTCATTTGTGGTTATAAAGTAAAAGAGTTAATTAGTAATACCTGACGGGACTAAAAATTTTTGTTCACTGCGGAGGTTCGTTTTTGAAGAGAGAGAGAGGAATGAAGATTCAACTGGTTGTTTATGATTTTGACAAAAGTTTTTAGTATTGCTTACTTGATTATATTTTACGCTATTTTTTTTATTAAGATTAAGAATTTTTAATACAAAAATTCTTTGAAAAGCAAAGTAAAATTTGAGTAATTAAGATTGACCTCTACAATTGGTCCCGCAGCAGCACGCTTGCGTTATTGTTTTCTCAATTGCGTGCGAATATTGTGAGACTTTTATAGTTAATACCAGCCTAGGAGCACTTTTGCTCACTAATTTGGTTAATGCTACAAAAGGTAAGCAAGTTTTTGTTTATCTTGAACATTGCTGTGGAGTACTAACGTATATTTGTGTGCTAATTATACCAATATTTTCGATTTTAAACAAACTGGCGCCCTTTAATACATGACTTTCCCCGTTTTGATTTATAACATTCACCCTACACGCAAATCAACATCCCCCCCCCTTCCACTAAGCTATGGGCACGGCAGTATGTACATCGTAGTCATTTTCACCCGTTTGTATAAAATTGTGGCTATCTATAGTATTTGAACTCCTACGCCCACGCGTAATTGTGTAAATAGTTACTCTCAGGAAATCCACAATATACATGGTTTTCGTAATATATATATATATATATATATATATATATATATATATATATATATATATATATATATATATATATAGTTATTTTCTCTATAGCAACTTACGATGCCCTTGGTATTATTAGTCACCAACTTCAGTTGATTGTATTCTGATGTCAGGTTATTAAAGTGATGTACATCACATTATGGTTTAACCGCTTGCCTTACTAATTTTTTTCAGATTTTCTGTCCAAAAAATAATTTTTTTTTTATTACCGCATCTGACACGTCTTATAAGGGAAAAAGCAACGTTATGTCTCTTTTCACTGTTTTTTTTTCTTTTCGTTCTTTTCTTCAGCCGAATATAACATGTCAGTACTAAACCGAGATAACTCGTCATTTTTAATAAAAATAATGAACACAAAGAGTTATATAAGGAATATTTTTATTGGCAGTGACAAAAAAGTTATTTTGAGTGGCATGATTTGAAACATGGCACAACACATAAACCTACATCACACAATTTACAGAAATAGCGGCTCTCTTTCCTCACAGGTTTTCCGGAGTTATCTCGTTTTCGAGAACACATAACACATCTCCGAGTTGGGCATTCTTTTCTTGGCGTCGGAGGAACATAATCTGGATAATCCGCAGTTGATGAACGAAGAGGATTATCAGACGTACTTGGTCGACCTGGGTTTGAAAGAAACACGTTTGAGTGGTACTTTTCAGTCATTTCTTTCACAAGATCTAATCTGTATTGCAAGGGTGTTTTTTTACCATCTATTTTCTTATAAAGTATATAAGAGTTCCAAAGCGCTAATTCCAAGAGGTGAAAGAAAATTTTTTTATAATACTTTTTTCCACGTTTTCTGGTAACTGGATAATCGGACAACTGTTGGTCAACCTTATCCACGCCGCCCATTGTGTGATTGTAATCGAACACTACGATTGGCTTAGTTTTCTCCTTTCCATGTTTTGTATACGTCTTCATCTCGGCGTTGTGTAATATAGACAATACCGTTACATCCTTCTTATCTTTCCAGAGTATGATACAAACTTTTCCCCTCTGAAAAGTCACCATTTCTCCAAATTTTAATTTTCGGTTTTTGAAAGCGAGAGGGATCTCCTTCCGGTTAGTTTTCATTGTACCGTACGTGTCAGTCCGTTTGGAAAGTAGTATATCCGCCAACTGTGGAGAAGTATAAAAATTGTCTGTAGTAAGGCAATATCCCTTATCAAAAAGCGGCTTCATCAGCGATAATACAACTTACGAACCCATAGGTAACGATTCATATTCTCGGTCAAAAGGTGTACCTTTTCCAGTGTAAATAATGAATGACCACACATATCCAGATTTTGAATCACACAGCATGTAGGATTTAATCCCAAATCGGGCTCTTTTTAGCGGTATATATTGAATCCAACCGAGTCTACCTTCGTACAAAAGAAGACTTTCATCAATTGTGATATCTCTTTCTGGAGTATAAAGAGACGAAAATTTTCTGGACAAATCCGATACTATCGGCCATATTTTATTTAGCTCCGGATTCGGGTGACCGGTTGGATCATAATCTGCATTATTCGAAAAATGTAGATACTGTTTTATAGCTATAAACCTTTTACAAGGCATCGTCTTAGCAAAAAAAGGCGTAGCAATTATTGGATTTTTAGACCAATATTGTTGGAGATCAGGCTTCTTGACAACACTCTGTAAAATGTTGATTGCCAAAAAAATGCGCATTTCATTTCTTGTTACATCCCACCATTGATTTTTGGGATTTGTACCCATCCTGCACTGTCCAGCGTATATATTACTTTCAGCTACGATAATACCCACTAAATTATCATCAAAAAACAAATTGAAAAAAGGCAACACAGTATCCAATGCTCCTTGGGGGTTTATATCTGGCGAAAGTCCAGGCGTACCTATAAATGAAATTACAAATTTTTGAATATCACTGAGTAACATTTGTATGAATTATTTACCAATAAAAGGGAATCGAGGGGGTGGTGGACCATGTGGCAATGTTGTAACAAGTTCATACCATTGCGTAATGGCACATCGTCGCTATCTGAGTTATCAAACTCACTTTGTGAGGTATCACTTCTCGATTCTTCAATATGATCCTCACTTGAATCAAATGTATTATCATCCTCAGCCATATTCACAAACACAAAACGAAACAAGAAAGAAACCAAATTGACAAACACTCCGCACAATTCGACGATCAAACAGGAACTGACAATGCAACGGCAACGTACCACGCGGCATAGGACTGTGCCTATGCAAGTGCAGAAAACATGGATATATTTTAAGTTTAGTCATAAAACCGATATAATGCGGGTTAAAAGTGTTAAGAATATCAAAAATTATCTCTGACGAGATAACTCGGGTTAGTACTAATGTACTGAGAATATCAAGCCGAGTTATTTCGGGTTAGTAAGACAAGCGGTTAATTGCGTTTTAGACTTTTTTTCGGTCGTAATCAATAAAATTCCTATTGCGAAGTTTTTTAAGAATTACCACTCTATTAATAATAACGTAGTTTATTAATAAAATGCCTTGGGAATGAATTTTTTAGTAAAATTTGTCTGAGTGTCTTAGAACCATTTTGTTGGTAATTAGTGTGAGATAAAGCGATCCTTCGGTACAGATAGAACAAAATAGATGAGGGGCTATTATTTTTTAATAATTATAATGAACTTTAATTAGTGACTCACGTTAGGTAGGTGTTTCTTCATTTATATTTATAGTTATGCAAGCATAAGTGTTCATTCTATTTTTAGTACCTTGATAATAGAATAAATTAATTAGTTTCTAACTAGACAAAAGCATGCTTTGGAAAACAAATAAAAGTAATTAATGCGTATTACACAATCACGTTTGTTATTTGAAATATTAGTTTAGTGTGTAATAATGGAACATTTTTTCTTTTATGTTTATTAATGAAGAAAAGTTCATGGTTCATTTCACCCAACCAAAATTCTTTCGTTCCGGAGCGTATATATTTAGAAAAGTGTCCCCAAAGGAGGAAGCTAAATAAAAAGAGTTTTAACAAACTAATAATGCCAAGGGCATCAAAAGTTTCTATAGAGACAATAATATTAATTATATATATATATATATATATATTTTTTTTTGCGAACACCATGCATATGTCCAGAGAGTAACTGTTTACACAATTACGCGTGGGCGTAGCAGTTATAATCCTATAGATAGCCCCAATTTTATACTTGTAGGTAACGGGCCGCGAAAATTTTATTATTGTAATAAACGTTTGTCAAATCGCCATTGTTACCACGAGAGAAAAGATAATTAGTGGATTTTTAATATCTTGATAATACGTCGTAATTTCCCTAATGTTTTCAAAATATTTTATTTAGAAATTTTATGTAAGGAATGTAGGATTGTTTATAACTAATATGTATGTAAATACATGTTAGGGGGTGAGTGGCAGGTGCACGCTTAAAAATGTTTTACTGAAGGGGCGTAACGAATCATTGGAATTTCTTATGCACACTCTTGATAGGAAAAAATGTCACTAGCTTAACAAGTAATTGTGTCGGTACAGACCGCGATCAAAAGATATCTTTGTTTGTTACTTGAAACTTCGAGAGAAATGTAGGGGGTTACGGACGAATGAATATTTTTAAAATTAAGATGTCGTGCAATAATTAATATGAAACTGTTCCAACGGACATTAATGTTTCTTGTTTTTTATTACTTTCGAAAAACGGGGGTGGTTTTACGGGAGTAGATATAGTTAGTTTTGAAATCGAAGGGGGGGCAGTTACAGTTAGAGTGTCAATCGAGCCAGATTGATTTTTGGGTTAATTAAATATCTTCATTGTAAACAGTTTGTCTTTAAAAATATTTCGTGCGTGTACACTTTCTTTTGAATTAGCCAACATTAATTTGTCTTTTCTCTCGAGTGTTACTTGTAATGTGTGTTTCAAATAATCTATAAATAACAGTCACTCTTTTTGAAGTTAAACCGCGTAGGTTAACGATTTGTGTCTGTGATCAATTAAGGGAATATTTATTCTAGTGTAAGTATGTATTTTTATATAACTGAAAGCTCGCAGCAAATTATTTTTACCAGCCTAGATAACGTATTAAATACCAAACATTGTCTTGCAAAGGTATCTCATTCGTAGGCGGGCTCATTAAGCTGCAATCTACTAAAATAAAAAGACGGCACAGGGCCCTGTCACTCTGGTATTTGTGCGAATTAGCATTGTTGGTTGTTGGTTATATTTATAATTGTGTAGAGGTGGCTGATGAATGGGTATAGGATATCGATGGTTACTAATTGTAAAAGGCAATTGCCAGTATGTACACACTCCCAAGCCAGACCGTTAAACACCTTGAATTTTTATTTCTATTGTTTTTATTTCTTGTATAGATGAATGTGTAATCGGAGAAGGGAGCACGGTATTTTTCTAACGCGCTCAAACTTATATATCGGTCACGATGTTAGTGATCTATTTATAACTTGCCCTTGTAAGGCTTTGTTTTAATGAATTCTTTTGTCAGTTTGCTTAAGTAGAATTATTTGCCTGCAAGCTGATTTATCTTTGTATCTGCTTTATTGTAATTTGATTTAAGTATTCTGTATTTTAGTGGTCACTAAACAATTGGGTACGTGCAAATTCCTTGTCTATTTTCTTTTGTCTATGTAACGAACCGCAAGTCATTACTTCAAAATTTTTTTAATTAATTAATTATTTAACAATCAGCCCTCGTAAAAGAAATGATGTAAGCTTTCTTAGTATTCGAACACCTGCAAAACTTAATCTAATATTTCTTAGTATTCCGTGTTACTCAGTACCTAACTTAATATTTCTCATTATTTCGTTTGATTGCACAACAATAATTAATTTGTTTCCACTCCAACGTAGATTTCATAAAACATCGAAAGTTTTATACGTCAGAGTAATCTCCGCCAATTACAAATAGGATTCCCCCAAACAGAAGCCACCACCGCCTACCGAGGGTCCTCTATAAAAACCGCGCCGCGCACCTTAAAATAAGAATAATATATCTATCTATAGATCTCTATCTATCGGTATTTAAAAACGCGCCACGTGAACGCATCCCGCCGCCGAGAATTATTTAGTTGGTTTCACCAGCTCCTGTATTAGTTAGTCCGTTTGACTAACTCCGATTCCAGAACACCTGCACGTGACGGTTGCGTTAAAGTAAATCGCCGCAGACCTAGTGATAGCCACCGCGAGCTTAGCTCCCTGTATTTGCGAACGCGCACCGCGAACCTTTTGTAAATAGCTATCCTCGATCTTTGTGATTAACGACACGTAAGTCTGTAGACTAATTCAGTACTCACAAACACCAGCACACACCAACCCCCAGACCGCTACGGGCAAAAGCCACGAGGTAGTCGGGAATACAAACACATACCAACCCCCAGACCGCTATGGGCAAAGCCACGAGGTAGTCGGGAGATCACAAGCGCAAACACACACCAACCCCCAGACAGCCACGGGCAAAAGTCACGAGGTAGTCGGGAGTCTACACACGCTAAACCGACCGAAACCCCCAGAGAGCGACGGGCTAGGCCCCGGAGCAGTCGGGAGTAAAAACACACGCACCAAAAACACCCAGACAGCCACGGGCAAAGCAACGAGGTAGTCGGGAGATCACACCCACCACGCTAACATATACCTGACGACGAGAGCTAAGTAGGACTGTATAGACCTGCAGCTTTCGTCATTTACTCTCACTTACATTCTAAACACCTGAATTCACTAGCTCGCTGGCAAAGACCGAAGTTCCTATAATCACAAACGAATTAAACGTAGAGTATCCGTCAAAGACCTGTAGTAGAAGAAAACCGTCCATCGATAACCCCGCGCTTAGTAAACGAATTTCAAGAAAGCAATCAATTAATTGTTTTCCACCAGCTTATTCCGCAAGTATAAACCGCCTTTAATAAATACGTGTTTTGTACGTATACAAGTAGGTAACGTTCGTTGGTATCTACATGAGATTTCCTTCGTTTGCATAAAGGAAATCACCACCATAAAATTACATCCCCGAAAATAACGTGCAGATATTAATTATACAACCAAACTTGTATAATCCGCCTAGTCTAAATTTAAGGCAAAGGTAAACCTCTGAAGAAGTCATATTTTCGAACATAATACATCGCGAAAGTAAATTACTTCACGAAGCATACGCGCCTGTCCGTCTTCCAAAAATGACTAAAGGTAAAGAGCCGCACGCAATTAGACCGGTACAACCGTCATGCGTACTATCATGAACTCGGGATATCGATTTTCACTAGTGACCTAGATTCGCGCAACCCTCGTTTTGAATAACCAGTAGTTTGTTTATAAATTCTTTTCTTTTATAGACAGGGCCATATTCAGCATAAATAATTAATTAAACACCACGTTATTAATCATTTAAATAGTACGGTCATTATTGAGTGTAACTAGGGTGCATTAAAATCTATTTTCCAGAAGCGACTTCGACAAGAATAAGCTGTCGCATTGAGCGAGTGAAAGGAAGGACGCCCCCGACGCCGCCGTCTCAATCAGGACGTCCAGTTGTTTGTTATTGTTACGTTTAGGTAAGTTGATTTAGAATAAGTGTGAATATATATTAGATTTGTAAATATAGGAAAATATATTTTTTTAAACCATTTTATTTTAATTATTTTATGTGGACAGTGTAGAGCTAAAGATTAAAGATACCGACGAACCCACACCCCTCTTTAGTTTAGAATATAAAGACCGATTGCAGTTTAGCCGCGGCAAATATAAAAATTGTAAGAAAGGACGTTACATCCTCACCTTTACCTTATCACTTGTGCAATTTTACTGTTGTTGTATTTTATATGTACCGTAGTTCGTTTTATTGTTTTATGTGCGGATTTATTTAAAGACCAGCATGATTGGTTTTTAAAGGGCCACATGTTTGGTGTTACGATTTTTATTATGATTTTTATTTTAATTATTTATGACTCAATTGTACGTGTGACGACATGCGTTTTTTTTTATTATTGTGTTTCTGTGTAACCGAACTGCTTTTTATTCAGTTTCTCTTAATGTTATAATTTCGTACGTACTTTAACCTGATTTAATTTTTAATTTAACCCTTTCATTGTTTTTTTTGTGTTATTTGATTTATGAATGTACTTGTGCAATTACTTATTTATGAATAATGTGGGTTTTATTGGTGGTTCTTTCCCACATTAGTAGATTAACGGGCTGAACCACCGCTGCGTTGATTTTAATTTGAGTAGTTTCAGTTTTTTTACCTGCTCCTCATGATGCAACACTTAAAGTACCTCATCCAGCCTATCTAACTTAGATAGCACAACGTACCTAACACTAGACGACCACTTTGTTTGATCAGATTTGAGGTTTGCGGGTAAATAAATTCTAATGTTTTAATTATTGCCCGGAAAGTCAAAGTAAGGCAGGCAATTAATTTGAGTAATAGTGACTTTATTGTCAATCAAGCCAAGATAAATTATTTAGCGATTGTTTGGTTCTTGAATTTGCATAATTGCAAATAAGTTCAACTTACGATTTTCAAGATAGGGTACATGGGGGACGCTACATACTTATACCACTGAGTGTGTGTGCGTATGTAAGGTGCGTGTTTTTGTGTAATATATGCGCATACCTATGACATATGGATGTAATGCAAGAATTGATAACATACAATGAATTACGTTTTATTCTGTAGAAGAATTTCTTGAAAATGTATTTTAGTTTTAATAGAATTATTTCTTTAGACTAGTCTTATATCTGTACAAGATCGTTTCGATGAGTAATATGTGTCAAATTAAAATGGATTCCTCTAACGTACCAATGAAACAAAAATACTTAACCTAATTGAACCGTTTATAAACCTTTATAGCTTTGGTAAAAATCGTGCATATAAAAAGGCAACGTACATTAATTTACTTGCAATACTGTTTCATTAATCGCTCAAATGAATAGTAATGAAAGTCTATATAATAAACCTAAAGTTGGTGAAGGTTTTTTGTTTTATTTTTGTGATTTTCGCATTAGTCTCAGTCCGTCAATACTGGACATTCAGATAAGTTCACTTTATTCAATAAAAGATCGACACCCTTTTTAATCAATAACAAATGAAAAGGTAACGCTAGAGAGCAAATAGAAACAAAATATGTAAAATTATCAAACTATCCTGCTTATACAAAAGGTCTATCTAAATCTTCTCCAAAATTAATTTGAAAACAGTGACTACTCTAGTTAATAGTTTGCAAACTCTTTTACGCAATCCAAAATGTTAATCGGATAAGCTGTATAGGTCGCGAATTTATAAAGTTAATTGTAAAAATTGTGAACAAATATATGTAAAGCAAATTCAACGACCTACCAAGATTCGCTTTAAAAAATATTTAGTTCATATCAACCATTGGGATAAGTCTGTCGTAGCCTTACATACAGGGAGTCCCAATAGTGCGGTAAAGCTCTTTTATAGCGTTATTATAATGGGTACGAAAAAATTATAAAAGTACAATTGTTAAGCATCTGAAGGTGCACAATCTAAAACTATTTATAAATATACAGGGTACTCTATAACTTCAAACCTATCCAAACATACCTTTTTTTTAAATGGAATCACATATTTTTTATTTTATATTTGAACTCGGCTCGTTTTTACAAATCTCCGGTTTTTTTGAGATATTTTCCTTTTAATAACAAAATCCAGTTTTTTAATTTAATTTTTTATTATGAGTTACACGAACTTTTTTACGATCTGTTGTGGTGAAAATCAATAAATTGTTCTTTTTATCTTTCCTTATTTTACTTTAAAATACTTAATTTAAAATTATAAGGATGTAAATAGTATAAATACTTTTATTTAAAAAAACTAAAATGGATTGCGATTTCATCATAATTTGAATCATTTGTTAATAAGTGCTCTTTTTGTTATGTGTGGATTTAGTAATAATAAACACATTATAAAAATAAATTTAATTTAAATACAACTAGTACTAACAGAAACTCATTAACAAATAATATCAAAAAATAAAAAATCCAAATGAAAATGTTGCAGTCTTTCTTCAATAGATCGTTGCACGTATTGAAGCATATAAACATTAACAGTTTGAAACACGTCTCGTATTCTTTGCTTCATGTCTTGCTGCGTTGTCGGTGGAATTTTATACACTTCATTTTTTCGTATCTATTATAATAATGCACTACAGGGACACCCTGTATGTTTGTTAAAAATGATGTAGTAAAGTGTCTTTAATCAAACATGTCTAGTATGAACTTGATTGCTATGAAAGTTTGAGATCTTCAAAAACAAACAAATTCTACTGAATAATGACGATTAAGGACCTTTAGGCTACTCAGAACTCATTAAACTTTCATTACTTTAACTTTCACCATATAAGTATGGAAGCGTTACTCGCTGGTGGTATAACGGTAGCGGCATTTAAAGTGGCCACCTTGGAATATCTCAAAAACTAAAGCCCGGGGGAAAAAAATGTTTCAAATGGAAAATTTAAGTCAACGAGGGGCTGATCCAATGGTCATATCCTTTTAAAATGATCATCACGTTTTCAAGGTTATGTCAAGGTCAACTTCACTTTTTCAAATGCAAACATATTTTTTTTACAGATTCTGAATCTACAGCTCAAAAACTTTTATTTGAAACGTTTTTTTTCCGTCGCTTAGTTTGTATTATATCAATTTTATTAATAAAAATTTCAATTGAACGGAAAACCAATAAATGTATTAACAATAATAAAACATGAGAATTGAAGTATAATTACAAACAAATCAGCCTAGCATGTGTTCAAAATGCTGGTCATGTTGCTGAGTACATAGTTCAATACGCCTAATAAATGAATTAAGACATCGCAGAAAAATGTCGGGCGGAATTCCAAGCCATTGGGGAAACGAAGAAGCGGACGAACTCGCTAGATGCACTAAAACCATTTACGGACCAGAACGTATTCTCGGAGTAAATCGAAATGCTGCCCGCAGATAAATCAAAGACTAGATGTCGGAGCAGCATAAGAATTACTGGATTAATAGACCAGGATTAACACACGGAAAGGTCTTTATATAGTTCTATGGTTAAGTAAACAGAATCTTAGAACTCTAACGGGAGTGTACTGGCCTGATGGACTACAAATACTTTCTTACGTTTGTTCGCGGATAATAGCCTAAATGGAAGGGTGGGCGCGAGTTCTTTTAGTTTGGGCTCATCGATTGCTACCAATTGCTTACCAATAAATAAAACAAGGTTTGACAAATATATTGTCCTATAATTTTTATTATGCTAAATATATACACTTATAGTAAGTTTCCAACAATAAACAACAAAAAATATATATTCTAACCAAAACAAACAGATTTGTTTTGAAAATAAACAAAATAAATTAAATGGAAGCTTTTGATCTTTGGTGCTTCAGGCGACTTTCCAGGCACGGCACTCCAGCCGGTCCAGCAGGTAAAATAATGGATTTTAAACAAGAATAAGCTAATTCCAATCAGAAGTTATAGAATTCTTACAGTTACCTGTCTCGTTGAAATATTTTTCAAGAAACCGCTGCCAAATTATCTGCCATAATGTTTTCTCATATATATATATATATATATATATATATATATATATATATATATATATAAATAACTTCAAAGCCTACAATACCTAAATTTGAGTTATATCGGTTTTTAAACACGATAATTCCCCATTTTTGATTCGCCATTTTGAATTTTTTTATTTTGACAAATGATTTATTCTTAGCTTTTTTTATTTTTATTTTCAAAAAAAATGTGCATCCTAAAAACGGTGCGCTATTGGCGGCAGTTTTTAAAACTTTTTTATTTAGATAATATTTTACAAATAAACAATCATTAGCCCACAATACCTGAATTGTAGTCATATCGGATTTTAAATACGATAATCCCCCATTTTTGAATTTTTTAATTTTGAAAAATGATTTATTCTTAAGGATGTTAAAAACCTCCAATGCCCAACTTCTAAAAAAATCGGTTGATATATTAAAAAATGCACAATTTTGCACCCTAAAAACGGTGCGCCACTGGTTTTTTTTTAAATTTGAAATTATATAAAAAAGTATTAGTTTGTTATTTTAATTATGTAACTTTTTAAAATTTAAAGTAATGTTTTAGTTTTCTGATCCCCTAAAAATGCCCAGCCTCTGGTTGGATTTTGCTCATTAACGAACTTGACCTAGATTTTATGGTAAATTTTTGTACCAAATTTCATATCGGTAGCTTTAATGGTTCAAAAGATATCCCGCACACACAGACTCTAATTTTTTTTTCTAAAAATGGCTTTTTTGTCGATAACTTTAATGATTCAAAGATATCGCGCACACACACACAGACACACAATCAGACACGAAATTGTTTTTTCTAAAAATATGTTTTTCGTTTTGTTTAGGCCGCAAAACCTCGACATATGTAAAAAAAGGTGTTTGAAAATTAAAACCGATTACATAGTTTTCTCTTTATACGTACGTATATGAGAAAGCAATATAATATATAAGTGGTCAATATTACCTGGACTATCTGAGTTTGAACGAAAATCAATAATTTTAAAATTGAATAACGTATTTTACTAACGTGACTTTTTCGAAACAGCAGCTGTTTTAATTAGTGTTTTACAACTAATTAATAGAAATTTTAATGTGTTCTGGTTAGCTTTTGGTAACTAGCGGAAATTAGAATGAGAGGGTTTTTTTCTTTCTTTCAGGTTATGATATACGACTGATGTGCTGGTGGAAACAGGTGGCTACTAATTTTAAAAGGGGAAATTTGATGGTGGATATTCTCGTATGGAATATTTTTATACAAGAATGATGTATTCTTTTACCGGGATCATGCGTCATTAGCGGCGGCTTTAGGTAAGAATGGTGTTGGCGGTGGATGAGAGAAATACTACATGAGCAATAACCTGCAGATTCTATATTGAAGAACCTGAAACCGTTACGCACATTTTGTGCAACTGCGATGCGCTATTTAAGAAAAGACAGCACATTTTCGGATATCCACAAACGGAACTGAAAGTTTCAGAGCACTTCCAATGAGACTTGTGTGATACGTTACAGGGACTCAACATTGGAGACTGGGAGTGAGATCAGCTAGAAAGAACACAATAAGTCTGAATGGCTGCAGTGTCCTCGGAACAATAAAAATAGACGAGCTATGGTAGGAAAGAAGGAAACACACCATGCTGGCCAGTAATACTTACTCGTGTCAAACTCAAACCCATGTGTTCTCTTGAGTCATCGATAAATACTGCCACAGTAAGCACCATATTATCATCTACTTTTATATTTTTTTCTATAGCTAAATCAGAGATGCAAATTTATATTGAAATCAATCACAATAATGGATTGATGCCGTACATACACTTCAGAATCTACGTAATATACTGATATTCAAAACACTCTTTATAGTGTGGATACATAAATGAAATGAAATGTTATTAATTCGTACCCATGTATTGATCATGAATTTTTTATAGGTAATAATCTTTTAAATCTACAACTAAGGTTAACAATATTTTATTTTGATTTTAGCTTGATGAATATATGATATTCAAAATAATCTTCGTTTACGTTCTTTACAATATTACGTCAACATTACGTACTACACAAACATTCTCGATTGAAAAGGTGTTCAAACGATATTTTTATTTTATTCACTTTGTTACTTTTAAAAACAGGTTTTATCTTTCTCTTATGAATGTTACCCTTGCTAATGTTTATTATTCATTTGCATAAAATTGTTTTAAACTGTTGTTATTATCATTGGTAGTACACATAATTAGTTACTACTCACGTTGATGGGTTGATTATATATTTATATAAATCTTTGTATATGTGCATATTAGTTGTATTGGCTTTAATAAAGGTTATTATTAATTATTATTATATAATTATTATTATTATTATTATTATTATTATTATTATTATTATTATTATTATTATTATTATTATTATTATTATTATTATTATTATTATTATTATTATTATTATTATTATTATTATTATTATTATTATTATTATTATTATTATTATTATTATTATTATTATTATTATTATTATTATATATATTGATTTATACTCCTCAATAAATTTTTAGTTTATAATTATATTTATAATTTATATTATTATTGGCTAAAAATCTAAATATTAAAAAAATACATTTTCGGTAGAACATTATTGGAGAACATGAGACTCAACAAAGGGGATAGGGATCAAAATTTAGAAGAAACTTTACTTTTAATATTATAAAATAAATGATTATTACTTTGAATTATATTGATTTTTTTTTTAATACAATAATCACAGTTAATATGATTAAAGCACATTGAGTTAATGTCCTATTAGTTTTATCGTATCTAAATTGATCAAGTAAATTGAATTATAATTTTTAATTCGCATTAATACCTGTGTTACACCCTGTACATAACAAAATTCTTCTAAAAGTATACGTGGGCATGCGCTGTGAATACGCAAACAGGTGATTGAATACAACAAAAAGTGAAATTTGACATACAAGTAAGGATAACTACGTTTGAATAAAAAAACAATATTAATATAAACTATTTAAATTTTTAGAGCAAATAATATTCCCTTTGGAACATGCATACCTGTTGTTGCACATCATGATTATTACAAAGGATAGAAATTATGAACATAAATGAAGTATCAAAGTCAACAATAAAGTACTCACATAAAATGTCCTCCTTTTGTGGGTTACTACTGCTGAAGTTGATTGAAGACAACAGCTCCTGCGAACTGCAATTCTGCTCCTCGAACATCCAAATTTTCTTTTAAATATACAGCTTATTCACTTAGGTAAGTTTCACTATTGTTATTAGAATACTGACGAATCTTTATTTTTAGGCTCATCACTTCTTAAATTAATTTCAAAACAAGTTTTGAAAAGCATGGATCGTTGAAGGTTGTTATAAATTAAACACACTTTTGATAAACAAGGTGTATAATGATAAAAACACGAAGACAATACAATTAAATATCCATACCAACATAAACAATATAAATTTAAAATCAAACAAATATTTTTGCGGAAATATTTTTATAACTTATCGAAAACCTCCGATTTGAAATTTAAAAAGGTAAACTAACCTTAATTTAATTATTTCCCCACAAAAGACTATCACTTGTTTCGTTAACACTTCCGATACTAAATCGCACTTTGTTATTTTACCAAAGTGACGTTAATTTGTTTTAAAAAAATTATTTTCAAAAAAAATTTGTCAACACCTTACTTTGGCAAGTTGTTGAAACAGAGGAAAATTAAGAGAGTTTGTGAACCTAAAGCACTTGTATTTATATGATTTTGGTTGACGACCAAATCTTCGAATGTTTTCTATAGTTACTAAGAATATTCCCTGAATTCTGATTGGCTATTGTAATTTTTACATTACGATATTTCTTAAAAACCCTATAACTTTCGCCCCCTTTAACATTTCTTGAAACTAAAAACATTTCCATAATCTACATAATTTTCTCTATAATTTGACCCCAAACACGGACTAATTCCTACACTTAATAACTACGTTAATTTTTACACTTATTTATTGAATTTACGCTAATTCTATGAATTTTCCAGGCCTGGAAATGACCTCTACATGAATAGGGGATGCTACTAAACCCAAATATTCATCTTAAACATGCCTACGGCCAATTTGAGAGGAAAATTATTTAAATTCTACCAAGACTCTTAAAAACTAAAATTAACAAAATGGATATAAATATAATGAATTGTAACATGAAATTGAGGCTACCTCACTATTTTTGCCTCTACTAATTTATTTTACATAAATTGTCTCAATTTAAAATACTTTTTACAAAAATTTTTATGCGAGGAATAAACATAACCTCATATTGTTTATATAATTTTAATGTAAAATTTCACACTTTTAACCACAATAACTGTTAGTATAAGTGTTTAAACTTAATGTTCAAGTCACAAATTAATTTATTTTACCACTTTCGTAGGTTCATAAGTTCTTCTATGACTAGTGTCGGAATGTTGTCACTCACTAGTTTAAGGTCATAAAATTGTTGATTAAACACAATAATCCCAGAGCTGCTGCTTGATTTATGTTTTATAGTTACTCACTAATGTGCTTAATCTGTTTTTTCATAATTTTTGCACTAATATGTATTTAACGCACTAATACGAATGTTTTCAAGAATCTTGGCTGCGTACATGTGAATTGCGACATTGATACCAACCTAAATCTAGTTTTAACATTATTTTTGTCAATTACAACTTGTATCACATGTCGTCAGGGAATATTGTTTAAAATAAACTTACTAAACTAAATAAAAACTTGAATTAACTCAAAACGATAACAAACATATCCTATACTTCAATGTACTGTGCTGTCGATTACTTATTTTAACATTATTAAAATTATATTAAGAAATATTTAAATTTTACAAACATCTCAATGTTTATTAATCATTCTAGAATTATTTAATGAAATGTACCATTTCGTACCAACTAAAGAAATACTTTACTATGCAACTTACATAGCTACATGCATGTAATTTGAATCATCTATATATATATATATATATATATATATATATATATATATATATATATATATATATAAAACATACACTACTGCGCTAGTGCTTGTAATTTTGACGTAAAAGGATATTTCTCAACGCTTTTAACAATTTCAAACTGCACTACTTAACTTGAAATACTTCTAAATTAGTTATAATTTACTAGAAATATAATTATGCGTTTGTATTATTAATATTTGGAATTATGGCTGAGGTTATATTCCCGAGAAAACATCCATCACCGGTAGCACAAACACGATAAAAACTAAAAATTTCTGAATGTGCATTACTACGCCAACGCAGTATGGACGCCATTTTCATCATAATGTAGGGTTTACATATAATATTGGCGTAACCATGCACATTGTACACACACATACCCACACACGCACGCACGCACCCCCCACACGCTGTATCTGGGAAACTATCCATCGTAGAGGCTTGCGCAAAAAAAATGATTACTAAAACAGCCAATACAAAAACCTGGAAAATATTTTCAAGTTTCTGAAATGGCCGCTAGGGAGCGTAACTGCAATATTAAATAAAGTGATGTTTCTGTGAATTCTGCTATAATAACCTAATAAAAAAAACTGATCTTTAAAGTCGAGGATAATCTGAACTTTTTTTGTTTAGCACTTTTTGACGTATCTATAAAAATAAAGTGGTGGGGGGTGTTCAAAGGTTTCCTTAAATAACCCCCTGTATCTTCGAAACGGCTAAGCCAATTTTAACCAACTTGGGCGCGTTGAAATGAGCTATTCTTGGGCTACAAATATTATAATATTTGAAGTTTTGTTAGTTTCACATGGTTAATTTTCGCAAAAAAATTAAATGCATTGGTATGACTTTTTTTCATGAACAAGTAGCTAAATGATGCCTAAACAAGCTGGCGAAAACCGCATCTCGATATCTTGTTGCTAACCTAAAATATCGGCCAAAGAAAACTTTATACGAAAATCCCTTAAATTTTTATTTTTTTTTAACTATATTTTTCTGGAATTGTTTTTATTATGTAAGTTGTGGCCCTAAAAAGGACCGATTTAAAGGAGGAAGATTTTTAATGCCCCCGTAAATGCTCGAAATGCGGACCATCACTCTGCGCATTGCTGATGCCTCTTATGGTTAGACGAAACTGCAGCTTCAATTTCGGCTCTGAATAGGTTACCTAGAAATTGCGATTTTAAATGTAAAATCATCCTTTTTGAAATTACTACGGGCAAGTAAGCAATGCTAAAAGTTATACGAAAGGCCTATTTTTTGTTTGTTTAAATGCATATTCACTATGGATATATACTAAAAATACAATTAATAGAAGCAGGCAATGGAAACAGATACCTAAAACAAACATACATATTCCTCAAATTGTGAATAGTTGTCAATCCTTTCGCGTTACTTTGAGCAATCTTTGTGCTTTCAAAATGCGTTTTACAAATAATGAAGCTGTTGATATACTTGTGGTTTATTTTGAATGTATTCAGAATGCCGCAGTAGCTAAGAGTTTACGCGACTCGATATCCAAATCGGCGTCCTTGCAATGTAAGAGTTTTTCCCCGATTAGTGGCAAGCTTACGAGCCAATGGTGGTTTTCGGCCTATGTTTCAACGCCAAAGAATTGGAAGAACACTAGAAAATATTAACCGTGTACTGGTCTATATTGAAGGAAAACCTCATGTTAGCACAAGAGCATTATCCACTGAGTTGGGAAACGGTTCAAAATATTTTGAAGTACCATAGGTAAGCTCTAATGGCCATCCAAATATATAGGTATTCGTTTAAACTTTTTTTAATTACTTTAAGAATGCACCCATATCATGTCGTTTTGCATCAGGCCTTGAAAGAGGAAGATTTTGATCGAAGGTTAGACTATTGCCATTGGATGTTAGGTATGATACGCGAAAATAGAGAATTTTTATTTCAAATTCTTTGGACCGATCAAGCCACCTTCAGTAGTGACGGAAGAGTCAATCTGCACAATTTGCATTATTGGTCTGCAGAAAATTCCCATTGGTTGCGTGAAGTTCAGCGCCAAGGACGTTGGAGTTTAAATGTATGCTGTGGCATAGTGTGAGGTAGAATTATTGTGTGTGGCAGTGTGCGCGTGTGCGCGTGCGTGCGTGAGTGAGTGAGTGAGTGAGTGAGTGACCGAAGCAAACATGATAGCTGAGAGGGCGGAACTAGCGCTGTCGTCTTTTTCCGAGTACATTCAGGTATATCAAAATAGGGAAATATCAAAACTTTAGTCCATACCGTGAAATTAGCAGCTTGTATTTGACATTTTTAGCGTAATGCATTAGGGAATTGAGAGCTATTTTCAGTGTTTTCTATTATTATTCGGTTATTTTCTTTAATAGTATTGTTTAATTAGTCTTTCTTAAGATTCATTGTTTACAAAAACGTTTAACATAAGGAAGTACAGTATAAACACAAAGTAACCCTTAAATGTAAACGATTTAGATTAAGTAACGTCCTACTCTCTGCAAGAAAACCAAGCAGAATGGATTTATTCAGTTTCGAAGTACATGCAGTGTTAACAAGGGTAAATAATCTGTACGTAGTCTGTATTAACTGAAAATGTGGTTGATATACGAGTGTGCATAGAACGTATTTCTACAAAAATTACGGCAATTATAACAAACAGGTACAAACTTTTAATTATTATTTTTACTGTGACAATAATTAATTATTTTATGCATTTTAGGCTTGTTATAAAATGTGTTTAAAAGCACTTAAACAAAAGTTACATTATCGTCCATACAAAATAACTATAATGCCTGATTATGAGACACACATGAACTTACACCAGTGGTTTAATAACAATTTGAGGAATGACGAAATGCTAGATATGTAATTTTTTAGTGATGAAGCGTGGTTTTATCTAACGGGTTACATAATGTCATAAAATACAATGTACGGTTTGGTCTTATGAGGCTCCTGGTGATTTAGTACAAGCTCCATTACATCCTAGGTCCAGTATTTTTAAAAACTGCAATTAAAGCTGTTATTCAAAACATTAATCAAGACCAGTTAAAAAATGTGTAACAATATGAAAAAACGAATAGATGCTGGTTTAAATAATAATGGAGGTCATAATTTAGAATTAAAAATCCCAAATTAAAAAATGTTTAATCCATTATACTGTAACTGTTAAATAAATGTAACTTTTATTATAATACAATTTTAAATTTCTGGAAGTAAAGTTTGATTTCATAGGCAGTGGAAAGTATTTTATTCTGCACATAAATTAATGCTTTCACGGTAGATGAAATGAATCCATTAAATTTAATAAACGTTATTACAAAATAAGTATCTATATAAAACAATGCATAACATGTTATTACAAAATAAGAAATTCAAAAATTATATGTTATTAAAAAATTTTAAAAACTGCATACAGTGCAACCTTAATATAACGAACCTCAATTTAACGAATTTCTCGATTTAACAAATTTTTCGTAATCCCCTTGATTTGTCCATAAGACTCAATGTAAATAATACCTTTACATTACGAATTTTTTTACGAACAACCTCTTTATAACGAATTTTCAAACTATCAAAAAAGTGTAAATACCTCTAATTAACGAATTTTGTCAACTCAAAACCTCTATATAACGTTCCCACCAATTTGACCTTCGCGTCAAAACCTGTCGCGACAAGTTTCGACACGTTTCTTAGTAACACAATTGAAATCGTTTGATGGAAAGTACTGCTCGTCACTATTGTTACATTACACAGTTGCAATGGCTCAGAAACGTAAAAGGTGTTCCTTATCAGTCGAGGAAAAGCGAAACATTATTAATTATGTTGACAAAAATCCTACGACGAAAAAAATAGACATAGCTAATAAGTTCGGGTTCCTGCAAGTACATTGGCTACAATTTTAAAATTCAAAGATAAGTTTTCGGGAGAAAGTGGTTTGCCTGTAAACAGTAGAAGATTAAAATCATGCGAGCACAAAGACGTAGAGGAATGTGTGTTGAAGTGGTTAAAACAATGCCGAGACAAAAAAGTCGCTATCAGGCCCTATCCTTCAGGAAAAGGCTCAACAGTTTGCAGTAGAACTGGGACATGGAGAGTTCCGTGCTAGCAACGGTGGTTCAAAATTTCAAAAACGAAACGAGATTGTTTTTCGAAAAATTTGTGGTGAAAATGGTAGTGTTGATAAAAAAGTATGTGATGAGTGGAAACACGAACTGGCAGAGCTGACCGTCGGATACGATCCCGAAGACATCTTCAACGCCGACGAAACTGGACTTTTCTATCAATGTTTACCTGACAAAACCTTATCATTCAAACGCGATAAATGTAATGGTGGAAAAAACAGCAAACTTCGCTTAACAGTGCTGCTGCGAACAAATTGTACCGGAACCTACAAACTGAAGCCACTCGTCATCGGAAAATATAAAAAGCCGCGATGTTTTAAAAATGTCAATAATCTGCCAACAGATTACACGTCAAACCTTAAGGCTTGGATGACCAGTGATGCTTTTAGCAATTGGCTTAAAAATCTGGATGAAGAGATGAAGAAAAAAAACAAGAAAATTCTTATGTTCATCGATAATTGTACTGTACACGGAGAAATTCCTAACTTGAGAAATATAAAAATAAAGTACTTGCCTCCGAATACCACTTCGGAACTACAACCACTGGACCAAGGCATCATTCAAAGCTTCAAAATGCATTACAGAAAGGAAGTTGTCAGAGGATTTCTTGCTGATGTTGAACGCGAAACGCCAACTGCAATTGATGTTTTACAAGCCATGTGGATGATCGTCAAAGCTTGGAATCTAGTCACTGAAAGGACCATTGCAAACTGCTTCAAGAAGAGTGGGTTTAAAGTAACATGCGAAGATGAGGAAGACGATTTACCACTCGCAGAACTTGCTAGGACCTGCCAAAGAATTCAAGAAGAATTGCACTTTCAAGGGACTGAGTTCGAAGACTTCGTTACCTTTGATAACGATTTAGCCGTCTGTGGAGAACTAAGTGATGCTGACATTGTCACATCTGTGTTGCCGGTTACTAATGTAGAAGCGGATGAAGACGAGGAAGAAGGGGGTGAAATTGATGAACCTGACTTTACAATAAAAGATGCTCATAATGCTTTAAATATAATAAAATCTGTATTTCTCAGAAAGGTAGGTTTGAGCGACGATGTAGTCAAATCCATCACGAAATTGGATGGCGATTTGGATGTGATAACTCTTACCGGTGGTAAACAGACAACAATTCATGACTTTTTCTAATCAAGATGAAAAAAATTAAGATTAAGCTACCATAACAACATTGATGATTTTTTATTAATGTATTTGCATGTACTGCATTTAATTTTGATTATTAATCTAAGGGAAAAAATATATAATACATAATATAATATGTAATATGTATAATACATAATAATAAAACTATTTTTTTACCTCTTTATAACAAATTTTAGACCAACCTTACCTCAATATAACAAACCTCAGTTTAACGAATTACTTGATATAACGAATATTTACGAGTAACCGTCAGATTTGTTATATCGAGGTTGCACTGTAATACGTTTGTGTCGGATCTCGACCCACAAATAGAAAAAAAAATATGTTACTACAAAATGCAAAGCAAAGATTATAAATTTAAAGTTTTATTCCCTGTCCGAAACTTCTTTGTTAGAGTTTGTGTCATCGTCAGATAGCCCAGTATTAATTGTGATAATCACTTTTCAACTTCTTGATCCATCAATCCGTCTCAATGCCACATTTCTTCGGCTATATGATCGACGTGTATGCAATGTTTTTCCCAATCTGATTGGCTTATTTCGGCAAAGGCTGTTCGCACTAAATTTTCTATTTGAAGGCCACTTTGATCGATTGCCACCTTGTGTTTTGCCATACTCCATATCAACTCGATGGGGTTTAAGTCGCAATGATAGGGTAGTAGTAAGCGTACTACAGTGTGGCCATGGTTCTTCAACAATTATCGCTTAGCTTGATTGTGTGCCCTAACAAATGTTATTTATTCAGCCTTACGCTTTTCACTGGTAGTGGAAACCCCATTGCTTTCAAGCCAATCTCGAATATATTACTTTCGTGCAGTTTGGGTTGGGGGTTTATTGATTTGCACACTATGGTATGGCGCATTATCCATTACAACAATACCATTAGGTGGAAAATTTGGAATTAATTGTTTTTCTACCCACTGCATAAAATTATGATGGTTCATATCACGGTAATCTCCTGATTTGCTTTTGGATTTAAATATTAACAAACGATTATTCACAAATCCGTAGGCACCAACCTGGGTGTACAATAATGTATCGTTGACCTGATCTATCGGTTCGGTATACTGCATGCTGGTCTTCAGATTGCCAACACTTGCTGATACCATATGAAGGATGGATATAGGTTTCATCCAAAAAAGTTACCGGTTTCTTGTTTTTCCCCAGAGCATTATTCTCTCGCAGCGTGCGTAAGTAGCGAGAACGCCAAGCAACGATATTGTAGGGTTCCATCAATAATTTTCTTTTATTGTGGGATTTTTTAAATTTAAATCCTACATTTAGTAAGTGCTTTGGAAGCGTATCTTCCCCATCAGCATAATTTACTTTGTCCTTCATTTTATCAACCATATTGTTGGAACTTTCTTGTCGACGGTGTAAACTTCTTGAACTGTCCTTCTTAAAATGCCTAAGTCACGATCATCAAAAACTATTTAGTTTGATCCTACGCTTCGTTTCTTTTTAGAATGTGATTTTATTTAACTGATTCTCATACAATTGCTTTCCTTTCTAATTCTCATTATGGTTGGTAACGATTTACCGACAGCAGCAGCAGCTAGTTCGCTGGCCTTATCCAAAGGAAAACTCCATTCACCAGCAGCTTTCTGTCTATCAAATAATTCAATCAGATTACTAATAATGTTTCGTGCTTCGGAATGAATACTTTTCTTCGATTTAGGTTCCATATTTCTAACCTAAAAGACAATTTATTAAAAGTAAGATGTTAGCTAAAATATTTATACAAACCTATTTTTACAAACACAACTAGCAATATTGCTTTAAAAATAGCAGATTTTACTAACGAGTAACGTAGAATAAGGAAGAAATTAACACACAACTACCAACAATACTGTCAAGTATAAATTTGATTTGTGAATGTACTAAAATAAATGTTTTTGTGTGATTGGTTAAAAATCTTGCCGCTTCAAATATTTCAAATAAAATTCTTTTAGTTCACATATTTTCCGACTATCTTGTTTGCATCGATGCGCTGTATATGATATTTCTTACGGGTTCTCCTTGACTCCTTCTCGTGTTGATCCAGTGTAGTTCTGGATGGAACTGCACTGGTGACATTTCGGCAAAATCCAATTTGCCATTATCAAGCCTCCAGCAATTCCGTCTAGTCTTGAACTGAATGGTACACAATATCGTGATATGGTCTCCATCCATATAGTCTGTTTTTTTGGAAAATTCGGAAAATTAAAAAAATCTAATAATAGTAAGGTGGTATATGAGTTGAATGAAAATCTTTTTAATGACATTTCTGTCTTTAATTATTATTACTATAAAAATTCTTTTTGTTAAATAATTTTCAGAACACTAATTATTCTGCGCTAATTTACTGTAGTTCCGTTAAATGAGTTCTATGCGCGCAACGTTCAAAGTTCGTTATGGTAATGCTCTACATCAGTTTGTTTTTATAAATGAGACATGCTTCTATTCCATCCCATCACTAGCGAGTTAGGTGAACCTTAGTAAAGTACACACTCTTTTAATTAAAATAAGAGAATATAAAGAATGATAAGATAAATAATTATTGATAAATATTTCAATGCTAAAATGTATAACCACATTTTACTAGAGCATCATAACGGTGTTTGACGAAACGTAGATAAAAATACCCTCAAATTTACATTTCCTTTCGAAACGATATTAGGCATTCATACAAGACATGGTAATTTTATGCGGACATTTTGCGTTCAAATATGTAAACTATCTGTTGACTGTAATGCGTTTCCAGCTGCGCATTCTGCCCGGATATTACTTCTTTTAAATTGTTTATAGTGGCATATATTGCATGGAAGTGTTTACTATTATTGAAACAGTTAACATTAGAATTCAAACAGAACAGAACATTTAACCTTAAAACTGACACGAAATATGCAACCAAACGAAATTAAATGTGAGCTGCGTTATCTTTGTCTACACATGTATTGTAACTATAAGGGAAAAACTGATAAACACGAAACGTGGTTTTCAGTAACGTTAAGCACTTCAGTTAGATATCGTATTTATTACTATATGCTGAGGTAGAACGTAAACGGACTCTTGAAATTGAAGAATAGAGTGCGATGTGGTGTAGACGAAAGATTAAAATTAATTAGAAGTGGAAAAAAGGATCAATATGTAAATGCACAATTTTTAGCAATCATTTTTTTTACTGGAATTAATCACAAACCATTCATAATTGTTACTTATCTCATTTTTAGAAAAAAATCACTCCTTAAAGGATACTATTTAATGCCCTCTTAATTTAGTTTATAGATAACACAACCTATCTTAAAATAACAACAGATTTTGTGAACAGTATTCTTCATTGTTCAGGCGATCAATTTAATTAATTGTGCAAAAGTACTTTCAAAAACAAAACGCTCTAAAATACGACATGTAATCGTTTGTAAAAAAAACTAATTTGACATATTAATAATGTAATGTATTGTTACTTATTCACACTGAATACCTGTGAATAACATGTCAATGCAAAGAACAAATCTTTGAAATATTACACTTGCTCGATTTTTTATCTACACCGATTCTAATGATACGTGAACCAATAAAGCGGGATTTACACACGCAGGTTGGCGCGAAGGCGAACTGCACAGGTATGCTCGCAGGTAAGTACGATCCGAAAACGTGAAACGTACTTACCTGCGAGCATACCTGTGCAGGTTCGCCTTCGCCCCAACCTGCATGTGAGCTCAGTCGCCTTTTGGTAAAAGCTTCAGTTTGCAAGTAGCACACCATGAGTAGTGACACAATGGATTGGTGTATTATTGGCGCTGCCGTTGCTTACATTGTAACACAGGAGAAGGGAAGAAAACGCAGAAGAGTATGGATGAAATCATGGTTATCCAATGGCAAGTACTCACATCTTCATTTAATAAATGAATTACGTTTGGAACCTGACGATTATCGCAATTTTTTGCGAGGATAGTTACCAGAAATTATTAGACCTAGTTGCTCCTTTTATTCGACGAGAAAACACCGTAATGAGGAAAGCTATCAGTTCACATGAAAAACTTCTTGTACGTTACGATATCTCGCAACTGGGAGAAGCATCGCAGATATGAAATACTCCGCTAATCTCTCTGAAGCGTCCATTTCTCTTTTGCTTTTGCTATTGTGGACAGCGATTATAATTTTATATTGGCAAATGTGGGAACTAATGGAAGAGTATCAGATGGAGGAGTTATTGAAAACACAAAATTTTATGAAAAACTTGTAAACAGCCAGTTAAGTTTACCTCCACCATGTGCTGTTTCTCAAAATGGACAAACGTTACCTTTTGTATTTGTTGGAGACGAAGCGTTTTCCTTGCGTCCGGATTTTCTGAAACCGTAAAATATAAAGGAACTGACGTACGAGAAGAAAATATTTAATTATAGGCTTTCTAGAGCGAGAAATGTTGTGGAAAATTGTTTTTCATACTGAAATAAATTTGAAACTTAGCACCATTGATAGAGTTGTGCTAACATGCTGTATATTACACAATTTTCTACGACAACAAAACAAGAAACATGGGCTGGACATACCTCTTAGTGACTGCATTTCCAAGGAAACCGATGTGTTTGGAAATTTACAGCGAGGTCATAATCGCCATCCAGGTGAATATGCAAAAGAAGTACGGGATCTTTTCTTAAAGTATTTTAATGAAGAAGGACAATTGGTTTGGCAACAAGAACGCATAACAACTTAAGATGTTCTTTATTATTACATATACACTGGTGAATATAAAAAATGTAGCAACCTAAATTAGATGGTCACTCTTTGTATCGCTAAGAAAAAATAAATACATTGTTCTAAATGAAACTAACTAACCATTATTTTAAATAATAGTAGAATATAAACAAAAAAAACCTATGGCGATAAATGCAGGGTGCTTCATTGTTGACACGTATTTCTTCGATATCTCGCATGATCAATGAGATATCTGAAAAATCATAAGAATTTTTCAGGTGCTTCATTGATCAAACGATATATTGAAGAAATACGCACCAATAAATCATTCTGTATACACCTTATGGGGTAGTTAATTCTTCGTATAACGTTCGTACCGACTGGGCAACTTCATCAGGACGATTGTACTGACTGGCAGGATAGGTACTATTAGTGCTATTGGTATAAGTAGAGCTCTGCAAAATCAACGTATACCTAACGTTTATACACCAAAAAGTATAAATATATTAGGAATATTATTTTTACCTGAATTGGTGATACGTGAGACAGATCTGTAAAATTACGTGGCGTTTCAACATGTGAAAATCTGGTCAGATTCCTTAATTGAGCCTCGAACAACGCTTCGTTAATTACTTTCTCACAATAGATGGTCATTTCCGGACTCAATTTCCTTAACTTTGCTGATATATTTTTGCCGATAATATCATACTCGTCATCTTCCTTTTTGTCCTGTTGTAATTTTGCACTGATAAGTCCTAACACTTCATCTGCTTGTGTGCTTTTCTTTCTTTTTGAAGGAGAGGAAGACGTGGTACTTATAGAAGCTGAAGGCGTGGGTGGGGACAAAACATCTTCTGGTATTGAAGATATTGTGGACTCTAGGTCATTATCGTTTCCTTCTGTAATGTTCTAAAATTATTATTAAATATTGTTCAAGTGTCGACATCAATGTACTTATTTTCTTACCTGACTTAACAAATCGGTTAAGTTGATGTCATCATTACCTTCTGAGGTTCGTGGTATTTCTTGGTCTTTTAAAAACAGCAGTGCGTCAAAGTACCATAGAATAGGGGTGTACACATTTTCAGTGCTAGTACCTAGTACCCGATCGGCTAGAAGCAATCACTTTTTTAAACTCCTTTCGAAAGCAACTTCGTAGCGAATTAATCTTTTTGACTACATCGTCTTTGTCAGCAGTTTCATTTATTTCTCTTAATTTTTCAATAAGCAATTTATAAGCTGCTTGTCACAGTATTCTTTCGCTTTTATTTTCCACAGGCATGGGTGGTTTCTGTATATATTAATAAATTCACTCAGAATACGTTGTTTATCTTGTTAGACATTTTGATTTTCGAAATAAGTGGGTGCGTTTGCCAACAACACATTCACGAATGACAGGCAAGCGAAAACTGAGACTCAGCATGAATCAGTTATTTACACGCAGGTACTTGCCTTCGAGTTGGCGCGAAAAATCAAGACGATTCAGAAATTTCAAGCCGCGCCTGAGACCTGAACGCGCCTCGTTTACGACCTGAACGTCAGTTTGCCCTTTAGACGCACACACTTACCTTCGTGTCTTTGCACGTTCAGTTCCGCCTTCGCGTCAACCTGCGTGTATAAATCCCGCTTAACACTCGACGTCATTTTTCTACATAAAGTGGAAATTATACAATAATTTGTTCAAATGCAACGTATTTTAACAAATAAAATCGACTAAATGGACCAATGATGTTTATTGACATGACTTCACGAAAATATATACCAATATGACGGAGGTGATACCCTTTCTTTTCTTGAAATGCAATCTCCACACCTATACCTAGTGTATTGAGAATTGTTAGCAGCCATTTTTTGACAATTTGGAAAATTTTAAAATATTAATCACTACAGATATTTTTAGGTCATAAATAAGAGAAATTTTGAAATGATTTAAATTTTGTTTCAATTACTAACGAAAGTATCTCATTACAGTATTTCAGCTTAAAGTTTAATTTAGTTAACTTAACTTAACCTTTACGCCATTCCCTTGCGGGGTAAGCAAAACAATCCCTGCCTCTTATTTATTTTTCAGTCACAATATTTCTCCATGCTTTCCTATCTCTGCATACCTCCCTAGCTTCCACAAGGTTCATACGTTGTCTCTGACATGCCCTTTTATTTTTAAAACTCTTATCTTTCTTTCATTTATCATACAGTCTACTACATTCAGCAAAGTTTTACGCGGCCTTACCTCTAACCTCACCCACACATATTTGCTTCGTCAATCTTGCGTTGTTCATTTTCTCAATGTGACCAAACCAACGTAATGTACTACTTTTATATCTATCCATCATCGACTTTTCCTCGCCACACTCCTTCATTATGCAATCATTCTTTATCTTGTCCCTTTTCGTTTTACCACATGCGCTTGTCAGGAATCTCACACCAACGGCATTTATTTTTCTTTCGTGGTTTTTTGACATACCCATGTCTCACTTCCATACAGTACTGACGGGACAAACACGCCATTATAGATTGCTCGTTTCGAAGCTAGGCTCATACTTTCGTTTCTCATTATCGTCCACATACTTCCCACCACTTACCTTCCAGCATTGACCCTTCGTCCAATCTCGCCCTTGCAAAGTAAACACTCTCCTCTCCTTTCCACCTTCCCGATTGAACACCCCAATCTTAGTTTTATTCACGTTTACCTCTAGGTCCATGCTCTCACAGACTGTATCAAACTTCCTCAGCAGCAGTTTGAAGCTCATCCGCATCATCACTTAATAAGACTGTGTCATCTGCATACTCTAGAAGTCGTATATTTACGACCCAACCATTACACCGTTTGTATCGGTACATGCTTGCCTAACACATTTATCCACAGTCTTGTCGCACTTCTTGCTCAATATTAAAGTATTCATTCACTCACATATCCTCTCACCCTGACACATGCCCAGCTACCGTTGCATATTATTCTTATTCCATTTATTAGACCTTTATTTACGCCATATTCATTTAATCAGTATTTCCCACAGCTTCTCTCTATTCACTCTGTCGTATGCTTTCTCCAGATCTACAAACGCACAGTACAACTTCCTTTTACACTTAAACACTTGTCGCTCTCCTGCCGAAGATCAATGATTTGATCGACATATCCTCTCCCTGGCATAAAGCCACCCTGCACATCCCAAACCTTAGTTTGTGTAGTTTGTCGTACTCTATCAATCAGTATTCTTCCAAACAGTTTACTTGGCATGCTGAGCAAACTTATTCCTCTGTAGTTCTTGCAATCACTCTTGTTCCCCTTACCCTTATACAGTGGTACAATGATCGCACTCTTCCAATCCCTCGGCACATTTCCACATTTAAGGCATACATTGAACAATTAACACGATCTTCGTATAACCTTTGCACCTCCATACTTTAGTATTTTACTACTGATTTCATCTACGCCTGCTCCTTTTCCGTTTTTCAACCTTCCTACCGTTTTCTCTACCTCATTTATCGCAATATCCTTCTCAGTTTCATTCACCACTCCTACATTCTTCTTATTTAACTCTTCAGTCTTATTTTCCTCACTACTGTACAGTTTTCCGAAATATTCTTGCCAGCATTTCCTCACTTCATAACCGTCCCATACTATTTCGTTGCTCATATTCATCACTCCTGCAGCGTTCTGTTTTGGCCCACGTTTTGTATTTTTGACCAATTTCCAGTTTTTTGTTTCCTTCAAAATCATTCTGCATTTTCTCTCCTTCCACAGTATCACTTCCTCTGTACGTATTCTCACTGCTTCCTTCGCTTCTTTGTTTTTTAATCTGTACATCGCTTTTTCTCAGTCTCATTTTTTGCTTCATTCCTTATATGTCGGGGCAGTAGACAATAAAAAATTTGGAGCAGATGGTTTAGAACGTTACCTGAGTTGGTGGGCGGCCAGACAGGAGACGTGCCAAATATTATCCGGAACTTCTGAAATATAATTGTATAGACAGGTAATTTATAAAATTAATCAATATAAAGCCTGTATTCAATTTTTAATATGTGGATGCACGAGATTTATCCAGAACTTTCGGATTCAAGCACATCACATGGCACGAATTTTAAAGAAAAATTCAATAGAAAAATAGAACCAGAAAGTGCTCAAAAATACCTAACAATCAATGATAAATTTTGACCTAGGGATCAAGCTATTGAAATGAAATTCAAAATTGATATAACCAATGACATGTATTATGGAAAATATGACTTAAAATAAAGATTTTTTAAAAAGTTTACTATTTATTTATGAATATATTGAAATTTTAATGCTAAATAAAAATAGACCGTTACATAGTATGCAACACCGCGCATAGACGTGCAAAGAACAAAGTATGAATATAATTGTCCTATTCCAATTAATCTAGTCCAATCGAGTCTTGTCACTTTATAGCATTTGTGGAGACACATAACTCATACAATGAACTCGACAGAAATACGAATGTAACCAAACCTCTAGAATTAACTGCTTTTGCCGTTGATGTCAAACAGTTTGGCAATCCCTCCTTTAAAATTTATAATGAGCAAATGTAGGGACGTGTTCGCGAAAAAATTCGAGTTTAATGTTTTTCGACTTTCGGCGAAAGATTGAGAAGAATGATAACGAGCGTAATCAGATAAAAAGTGAGGTACCTCACCCTTCAAAACGTAGGCGTGACTCCCAAACCCGGTACTTGCTACACACCACTATGTGCTGTTCATTAACTTCTACAGCTTTAAACGTATCCATACGTGTATAATTCAACAAGATTAATATAATTTTATGAACTAATTTCTTTCATAATTTAATTTTGTGTGTAATTTAAGATTGTTTAGTTTTATATTTTTATTCTCACATTGTTACATTTACCAATTGATCCGTTTTACAGTTTTACTGTTTAGATGTTACTTTTCGGTTTTCCTTGATCAAACTTTTCCTGACAGCAATAAAAGTATTGAACTATCTTTGCACAAAGCTTATGCATTGTACGATTTACACTTTAACGATGCAATGTTCTTCTCATTCTGTCCTATTTCAAGCGACACGAAATATTGAGATTAAATTTAAAATTATACTTTTTACATTGGACACATTGGAACACTACGCCTAAACGTATAGGATCAATCGTATCGTTTACTCCTATAAGATGTAAACAGAAAATTAACACGATACTTATCCATTGTCTGCAATGAACCATAGAATTCTCAAATTCAAACTACAACCCTAAAACATTTTGCTTAAGTGGCTCGGATGAGAGGCAACCATTCCCACAGGATCGACAAGTCACTTATTAACTTAATGGCTTTCTATAACAATCAGGAATGTAGTAGTAGAGTAGTTTCGTGTATACGTAACCTGTCCACATTCTCAACGCAATTTCTTACGTAAGTTAAATTATCTGGGGAAATTACTTTAATTCAAATCGTATTAAAACTTAGTTCACTCAATTACGATAGATCTTTTACTTACATATCTTATTGCTAACAATTTTCTGTTATATCTTCAACGTAAATACTTCCCTAGTTTCACAAATGTAAAAGTACATCTAATATCGATTCTAATTTAGAAAAAAGCGTTATAAATTTCTTGCAAAAAATTCTACAGTAGCAATAAACCTAAATCTGAACTTCGTTATGCCGACTCAACAGGAAAGGTTTATGTAACCAAACCAAACCCAAAGATGAAGTTATATTTAGCATTAATTAATTTGAATTTGACGTATAGGTACTTTCTTTTATGAGTATCAGGATTTAACTCAATAATTATAATCCAATTATTACTTAGATATAGGCGATAGTGCAGAGCAATAATTCTGTTACGAAGTAATTTTAGTTCGAGTTGTGTTCAATTTGTAACTTCAAGGGGTTTTGTATTAAACGGTTCATTACTCTAACCATTTTGTTGTTTTATTGTCGATGATAAAAGTCTAGTTCTCCACATAACTATCTCATGTTTTATCGTACACAAGATACTAAATTATTACCCCTGCAATATAAATGTAAGTGTACTAACCAATCAGCATTAAGTGCATAATATTTATAGAACATTTACCAGAACTAGTTTATAATGAAATGAATACACGCTACTATCGAATACAAGTCCCAATTCGTGCAAGCTTTGTCTTTATGTATGTAGAATAGGTGTAATTGCTATATATAATGAGATCACAGTAAACTTATTTATACTAATGGAATATGAGCCCGAAATTTCACACACCAAAGCAACGCGACTGATAAATAAATAAGTCGACTGTGATCTCATTATATATAGAAATTACACCTATTCTACAGCTTGCATCGATTGGGGCTTCTATCTGGATAGCTCAGTTGGTAGAGCGGTCCTCTAGCAAAGTATATGTCGTAGGTTCAAATCCTACTCGAAGTAAACTTTTTCTTTATGTATTTAAAAATTTTTTAACTACATAATTTACGTATGAGCTTCTTATTCGTTCATTAAAAGCAAAATAACTTATAGTTTACCATTAGGATTGGTAATAACCAATAAAAGTTTCAATATCAATCACGTTGCACTGGCAGTTGTGAAACCTAGCGAATTGCGGGCTCACATCCCGTTAGTATAAATAAGTTAACTGTGATCTCATTATATATATATATATATATATATATATATATATATATATATATATATATATATATCAGGGTGTCCAGTTTAAGATGAAATGCATGGGGATATTGGAAACCGTTAGAGATACGAAGATGGTTAAATGGAGAAAAAGTTGCGTCATTATATGCCCAAGAAGTAACCATGGTTACATGTCAAAATTCCTTCCATTTACTAACACAGGGTGATAACTGAAAATATGCGTTTTCTAAAATCGCTATATCTTGTTTCTTGCAAGAGATACATCCACGATTTTGCAGGATGGGGTAACAGGTAGCGAGGATTTCAAAAATGATTTTGAAAAATCTAGGCCTACTAGATTTTGAGATAATGCACGCAACTTTCGATTTTCTTATGGACGCCATATTGGATTTTGCATTTTGAATTCTTCATAAAAATGCTTTTCAACCATATATCATATGTTTATAATCTGCCAATGAGAAAGTGTCAAATTACACAATTAAATTTATATCAAAGCAACCTTGACATATTATGTATTTTAATTAAATGAAAATTAATGTACAAATTAAACTAACTATTGAGAACAATATTATTGATTATTAACATAAATCATAATAATAAAAGTGACAAAAAACAAAAAAAAATAAATTTTAATATTATACTGAATTTTACTATTAATTAATCAAATGCTCGAATAAACCTCCATTCTCTTGCAATAATTGAATAGATGGTTGATTGGCAAAGGCCTAGTTTGATATAAATTTAATTGTGTAATTTGACACTTTCTCATTGGCAGATTATAAACATCTGATACATGGTTGAAAAGCATTTTTTATGAAGAATTCAAAAATGCGAACTCTTGTGATGCAGTGCTAACTCGATGAAGATGGTGTTTGCAGGAGAATGAAGGTTTATTCGAGCATTTGATTAATTAATAGTAAAATTCAGTATAATATTAAATTTTATTTTTGTTGTTTTTGTCACTTTTATTATTATGATTTATGTTAATAATCAATAATATTGTTCTCAATAGTTAGTTTAATTTGTAGATTAATTTTCATTTAATTAAAATACATAATATGTCAAGGTTGCTTTGATATAAATTTAATTGTGTAATTTGACACTTTCTCATTGGCAGATTATAAACATATGATAATGGTTGAAAAGCATTTTTATGAAGAATTCAAAATGCAAAAATCCAATATGGCGTCCATAAGAAAAGCGAAAGTTGCGTGCATTATCTCAAAATCTAGTAGGCCTAGATTTTTTCAAAATCATTTTGAAATTCTCGCTACCTGTTACCCCTCCTGCAAAAATCGTGGATGTATCTCTTGCAAGAAACAAGATATAGCGATTTTAGAAAACGCATATTTTCAGTTATCACCCTGTGTCTAGTAAATGGAAGGGACTTTTGACATGTAACCATGGTTACTTCTTGGGCATATAATGACGCAACTTTTTCTCCATTTAACCATCTTCGTATCTCTAACGGTTTCCAATATCCCATGCATTTCATCTTAAACTGACACCCTTGATATATATATATATATATATATATATATATATATATATATATATATATCACAGTTGGTAGAGTGGTACTCTAGCAAAGTAAATCCCACTCGCGGTACTTTTTCTTTATGTATTTAAAAAATTTTATTACATAATTTACTTATGAACTTCTTATTCCTTCATTAAAACAAAATAACTTGTGATGATACCATCCATCACAAGTTCACGTTCACCATGGAGGTGGAAAAGGATAAGAAACTGCCATTCCTAGATGTACTGGTGTATAAAAAGGATAATGGAACGTTGGGACACACTGTATACCGGAAGAACAAATTCCTGAATTCCAAATCGCACCATCACCCAGCACAAATACAACTACACTGATAACAAGATCGAAACGGCTAACAGACGAGGACAACCTGCACAAACGTTAACATCAGAACGGTGTTGCTACAGAATGGATTCTCCAAAACAAATATGTTGAGAGTAGAAAAACCAACACCACGAAAAGATGGCGCTACAAACGTACCAGTAGCCAAATCCTGTCTACCATGTGTACAAGGCACGATAGACAGAATTGGAAATATCTTATGCATCAATGTGAGAAGAGGACCTCAATTCAGTTCGAATTACCAGGAGTAGAACAAGGAGACTTGAAAGTGGCAGATGAGATTCTGCCAAAACGTCGTCAGTTCAACATCGGTTCTTTTAAGTACAGTGGGGGAGAAGCTACGCGAGTCCGAACTCGGAAGAACACGTTCCCAACCCCGGTTCAATAAGGCTTGTGCTGAAACATAAATCTTATATTAAATGGAAATCTAATAAAACGGTCGAGAGTCATTCAGAATACGTTGGTGCTACAAATATCTGCAAAAGTCTTATCACTAAAGCTAAAAAAATGTTTGAACAACGAAAATGCAATGAACTAGCTCCTTTGGGTAGTCGTAAATTTTTGTCTTTAGCTAAAGCCATTAGTAAAAACCCTGGTACATCTTCATTTGGATCTGAGTTGCTGATTCTGTAGACTAAGCAAATGTGTTTGTGGATTTATTTGGCTCAAACTCGTCTCTCAATGATTCTGGAAAAGATGTGCGCCCAGTCAACTCTACTTCATATACTATGAAAGCGATTCATTTTCGGTACAAGTTCCTGAAATCGAGTATCAGTAGGCTTGATCTCAATAAGGCGACTGGCCGAGACAGTATCCCAGCTATTGTCTTAAAGAAATGGCGCCTCGAATTAGTATCAATCCTACTTAAGCTCTATTCGATCTCTATGTCTTCTGGGGATTTCCTTCCTCATGGAAGTTAGCAAGTGTTCAACCTATTCCCAAAAAAGACGAAAAGACCGATCCTTCGAACTACCGACCAATTAAATTTTGTCTAAAATCATGGAAAAAGCCATCAGTCAGCAACTTCTCTCGTTCCTTGAAACTAATAAACTCCTTAGTGACCACCAATATGGGTTTAGGCACAGCCCTTGAACAGGTGATCTTTGATATGTGACCCAAGTTTGAAATAATACATTAGAACAATTCGGTGAAACAATTGTAGTCGCTTTAGACATCTCAAAGGAATTTTGACCAAGTTTGGCATGTGTTTACTTGCCAAACTCACCTTGTTTGGGTTAAATGAGTTTCTAGTTTCCTTGATAAAAGACGAATACGTAACGTAGTTGATGGCTGTTTTTCAAAAGAAGTTAGCATCAACGCGGGCTTGCCACAGGGATCAGTTATAGCGCCTACACTTTTGCTGCTATACATAAATGACCTCATTTCTTCAACAACTAATCTGATCCATTGCTTTGCTGACGACAGCACTCTTCATTGTAGTCTACTCATAATGGTTTATGTTTCAATACATTAAAGCTGAAATGGCAAATTCATTCAACAAAGACATTCAATGTATTCTCGGATGGGGAAGCAATGGTCTAGTTAAATTTAATACTAACAAAACTCAGTGTTGCCTTGTATCCGCCAAAAAAAGATCGATCATTTCCTATTGTAAATACGAATGACTCAAATCTTAAGTTTTCAGACTCTACCACTCTGTTGGGAATAATTTTATCTTCAAATCTATCATGGGTTTACCACCTTCTGTCAGCTACCACAATATCTCCTCATAAAATAGGCTTTTTGTAAAGATCTAAGCAGTATTTTACCTCCCGACATCTCTTTCTGCTGTATAAGGCCGAAAATCGACCTCATCTAAAATATAATTCTCACCTCTGGGTTGGTGCTCCCCAATACACTCTCGATATCGTTGATCGTATTCAAAAAGGAGCGATTAGGTCGTTCTTCACTTCTGACATACTGTTCCTTCAGAATAGAAGAAGCCTTTCAGTTCTTTCTTTGTATTATCGGTATTACAATGGCTATTGCGCTGCTGAATTTCATTCTTTGATACCATCTCGGGCTACCTTTGCTAGGAATACTCGGTTCGCTCATTCACATCAATAGTATGCAGTGCAAATCTCCACTTGTCGTACAAAATTGGCGCAATCCACATTCTTCGATACGCCTGTTCTCCTCTCACTTATGATATGAAAATTTAAGGTAGCTGTTCATAGGCATCTCTTGGCAATTCAATGCCATTCTATCCATCCTCCTAAGTGTTTTTGAGGAGTGTTCCTTTAGCACGATAGGACAAATTTAGCCTGTTCAGGTACACAATTATCTATATATATATATATATATATATATATATATATATATATATATATATATATATATATATATTTGTGTGTATGTGCGCCCGCGCGCGCGTGTGTGTGTTGGTTTTCAGGTTTCCGCGAATGCTGGATATGAAGTTGGCGTTCTTCCGGGTTCAGTCTCGCGTAGATTCTCCTCCACGGTTCCTAAAAGAGCCGGTCTTGAACTGACGACCATTTTTAAGTCTTCGTGGTTTGCTCTTGATAACTCGAACTGAACTGAACTGTTCCGATATCATGTCACATCTAATGATTATTTTCATAAAAAAATGATAACGCAACGGTTTTTGGATCATAAGTGGTTTTGTAATTTTTTCAAAGTAACATTAGAAATGCCGCTATCAATCGATTTATAATCTCGTAACTTTTTTAACAACTGTAGATCGTTATTAGGAGCACATTCTGCACGAGGGGGAATGAACCATACTTCTGCGTATACTAATACAATAAAAAAAAACAGAAGTCGTGAAAAGTATTATTTTCTTTTGTTAACAAGTGGGAACTGCTACTAAACATAAAATAAATATTCATGCTATAAATGGCTTTAGACATGCATCCAGCATGATGGACAGCACCCGGTAGGATATTTGAAGCCACATGACGGACCATAGCCCAAAAATATCTGAATTAATTGTAAAAACTCTTTATAGCCATCTTTAGGCTGAACAATTTCCAATTGCACGATATGCATCCTTTTAAGGTAAAGGTTTCATTTAGTTTATTCTAACAATTAATGTACTCATCGGGATTTGAAAACAATAGTTATTTGTATTATAAGTAAAGAAAAGTATTGTTTTTTTTCACGAATCGCGATTTTTCTAATCAAGGCGTAGGCGAGATTAGAAACGCGATGAGTAAAGAAGAACCTTCTTTTCCTTCAGAATAATACACAAAATTTTTTCGGACACTAAATGGAAATGGATTACATTTTCTAAGAAATTATTAAAAAAAAACATGATAAACGCGAGAATCAAATTGTTGTTTCCAGCACTGCAGTAACTAAACAAAAATAGGTAAACAAAAATAGATAAACAAACATTTTGTCAAGTGTTATCGCGTGAAAATGGAAATAAATAATGAAAATCATCCTGAAATATCGGCATTAGCGCTTGAAGCTGTTGCTAATCACGATATAAATATGAGATCTACAATATTTGCAATTCTTGGAGGACTTCAAAGAATGTAAGGGATATCGACGAAATTTTTTCATGAAAAGGTTAGTTTTCCTGAACACATTTATTTTAAGTTTTATCTTTATATTTGATTACAGGCTGAAAGACTGAAATCTCCCACGCGGTGGTCGACATATTCCATATTAAAAATTACGTTGAGAGTGAAAGAAACGTCGATATATCGAATTATGGAAAGTTACAGTTATATTTAAAGCGCCAACGTGAGGGATATGAAGTAAAAAAAAATTCTGTCGCGCCTGACGACACTTTTCATATGGTTAAAGTGGCGTTAATTTTCGGTCTGTATGGGGCATGTCGTAGTGAGGAGCTAAGAAAGTTAAATGTGAAAGATATCGAGGATACCGGCTCTATTTTGGTTGTCACCTTCCATGACACTAAGACAAGGAAGAAGCGTATATTCACCTTTATGACGGAAATGAGAGAATTTAATGAGATTGGGTTATGCAGGAGATATGTAAGCTTGCGTCCAAAACATATCAATCACTCAAGATTGTTCATATTTTACATGAACAATAAATGTACAGTGCAACCTGTGGGGACCCACAGTTTCTACAAGATGCCGAAGAAATGTGACTTCGAAAATGATTTTTAATCAGTCATTATTGTCAAACAGTTGACGCCAGAATGTAGCGATTCATCATTTTCTACGTCATCAGGAGGTTTTATCAAAATCGTCACTCTCATTTAAAGATTTACAATTAAAACATTGTACAAGCATAAGTTTTCTAACGTTAATAGTTGTACGTTTAATATTTATTCCAATAAATAATTAATAATTCTTTATAAAGAAATGGTTACTATAAAGAAATGGTTGTAATAAGGAAATATGGTCCATTTCCATTGAGTGTCCGAAAAGTAATTTTTCTTTATTTAATAGTATCAAATTTATAAAATCGCTAGTTCTTTAGTGATAAAGGTGCATCATATCCGCTCAGATTATGAAATACAATAGAAACTATTGTCTATCTTTATAGTTAAGATTACATTCTTTAATTTATTCGGTAAAATATGTTTGGGCTATTATGACACTTAGCATTTTTTAAACTTTAATTTCAATTGGAGTTAAAATTTTTATAGGAACAATGTTATGAAATAATCGTTTGTGGAGTAACTTGCAATTAAATCATTTACATCCTGTGAGTAAAATGGCAAGATTAGTAAACATTTAATTTTATCTTTAAATACTACGAATATGTTATAATTGATTGTATTTTTATAATCATCTTCACGCTCAATATGCTGCAAATCGAGCAGAAAGACTTAAGTATAAGATACATCAAGTTATATTATTAACATTAAAATATCTAGGTACGTCATTTACAATAGTGATCTACATGTATGAAAAGAATGTAATACTTATAACTGTTATGCTTTACAAGGATGATTTATAAAATTTCAATTATCAAAATATCGATGTAAAAGAGAAAATCTTTAAAAGCATAAAATCCACCTTGATCAAACTTAGTAAACTAGAATTTTATGGACTATTCTAAATTACTCAGTATGAAAAATGAATAAAATTTTCTACAAATTGAAATCCAATGAAAGAATTAATGGTTTAATACACTCAAATTTATCTTCTTCGACCAATTAGTAATTTACAATGTGATAAATGAAAATTTCAATATTGTATACTTTGATTTAAAGGAATTTCATAATTAAATCAATAGATTCCCTTCGACTTTGCAATTGTAATTAGATTAGGTAAATGAATATGCACAAGCTGTTCTAGAATCATGAGAATAAGTAATCTAAAGGGATTAGCACTAGTTCAATTAGGGTCGTTGAAGTCTCTAAGGACGTTGTTAAGTTAAAGGATTTCTAGCACACGTAGCTGCACTTCTGAATATTACTAAAACGTTAATAATTGAAAACTGAAAATCTATCGGTTCAGATCCAAAAAAACAAGTGAAAGCCACCCTGAAAATAAATGTATTATTGGAAAAGCTTTTTATATACTCAGTAAGTTATTTATCACCTTAAGGCGTTAAAGGATGATATAAAAATCATGTCAAGGTGCTGTTAGCAAATTAACCAAAAAGCGTATTCTATGTAGGGGAACGAGAAAACATTGAAAAAGGGCGATAATGAAACAACTTCTTTTTTCTTGTTAAAAGCGTAAGTTCTCGATGAATTTTGGCTTTTAGCAAATTATTTACCTCATTTCACACGAATATTTTATAAAATTAGTTTGAAACATCGGCTCTCCTTTTTCATTAATTTACATTAAAAATTTTTGTGGATATTAAGCGAAACTTTTTAAAAACATCATTTTGCGTAAAAAAAATTCTTAAAACACTTACCGGAAAGGAAAAGATCTTGTAAGGCCTGAACTGCTTGGCAAAGTATCGCCCACGTTTCCGTTTCCGTTAATCCAGTTGGTCGTGCCGAAAGAAAATCAGCTAGACTAACGCCAGGTTTCACACTATTTCCACTAATTAAGTCGGGCCGCGGCATACTGTAACAAAATCTTGAGTTTATTAGCTGCGCATTACAAATGTTTCTTTTATTAAGAATTATTTTCATTTTAGGAGTTGATAAATTTCATCTTCTTAATTAGGTACAGAAGAAGGTAATAGAATTATTCTATCCATCTGTTCATTAATTAAATTGTGAATACACGAGAAAATTGTAAATTATAAATGCTTAGAATTTTCTATAAATGACTTTTTGGAAAGTGGATGTTGTTTAAGAGTGTAAGACAATTACATATGGATTTAAAATCACTTTAGCAGTTTACTTGTTCATTGAAGAAATGTTGAGACAGGGAGGAATACTTCTCTCACTACGGATCTATAAGATTTATTTTATTATGGAATAAGAGAAAAGGTTCTTCATTCGTGGCAGTTATTAAAGAAGTATTAAGTTTAAGCGCAAAGGTAAGCGTTATATTAATGACGGATGAATTACATGAAGTATTTGTTAGTAACATGTATAAGGGTTTTAAAATGTTGAATATGACCCCACATATTATATTTATTGATTAACTTAAGCTATGCTCTATGCAAGAATATTGTTTTATTGTTTTAAACATCTAAAACTTTCTGAAATACATAGTTTATAATAAAACTAAGTAATCTCGTAAATATTGTTTCATTTCAGTGAGAATATGATTAATACTTATCAAATTTCATTTTAAACCGTAAACTCAGTTTTGGTGTTAAAAATGAAACCCATTTTAAGGTATTGTATTTTTAATGACTAACACAGCATAGCGTTATTGTAGTAACAAGTGACAAATCTATATAGTACAACAATTACTGTGGTATTGAAATTATTATTAGAATTGATATAAATATATGAGGATAAATATGATATTGAGAGAAATTTGTGAAATGACTTAATTTCATAAAGTAATCAATATTTTAAACAGCGCTAATTATATTATATTATATTTAAATTTCGCTGCCACCGAAAAGTGGTTATATTTTTTAATTCGTATGATGGGTCGTTTAAAACATTAATGGCATCGGGTATTTATGATTTCCTGACGTTAGCTCGTAGTTTTAAACACATCTACGTTGGTGAAAACAATAGTAGTGATATACTAATATTTTTGAAAGTTTCGCGGTCAAATTTTTCGTAAAAATACGGTTTCCTTTACACACCTAACTCAACCTATTACGGTCTTGGTTACTATACGTGATTTTTGCGTTTTGAGAGTTGTATGTACCGGTTGATAGGCAACACACTCTACCTGTGGCAGATTTGTTAGTAATCTACTTCTGGTTATAAAAGCTGGACATGGCAACACCACATACAACATTCGAGATCTTACACCGACTTTCAAATTTTTTCTTCTTAAATATGAATGCTCCAATTGGCCGAAAAGGAAATTTTAAAAGGTAGTGCGATTCATTTGGGTGACGTCATTTTGTCTAGTTAGCGTTTACGAAAACAACACGTTAGAAATTTTTCTGTAATTTTACAAACTTAAAGTTGTAAGTTACATTTCAGTCTAAGCTGGCTTTAATTTAAAACGTTAACTTAATATTATACTAGAATCTATTCTATTCGATTCCTTCGTTTTGTACGGATACGTTTTCTTAAAATCTACATGATTTTCGTCTTTTCGACGGTAAGTCTCCATATTTTTGTTACAGCCTTCAGGTTACTGCTTATATATTTAAAGTTTCCACCACTACGGCTGGACTCGTAACTAATACTTTGATTCTTTTAGGTTTTTGTGTTTTCTTTTGTGTATCCGACCCTTCACCTGTACGTGAATACCTTTCGAAACTGAGACTCATGGGTATGCTGACAGTATATTTCCTCACCATGAACGGTCAAACGAGAAACGGTGGCTTACGACAACTCTACACCTAAGCTAGTTCAAGGGATTTCATCGTTCTGGACTCAATCGTTACCTAAAACACCGAAGTTAAATCACGAAGACTTTTGGGTACTCCCGATACAACCAAATTACTGTTGAATTCTATTCTGTTTATTACGTGACCGAGCCTTGGAAAAATAAATAATCAGCCACAACCGTAATTGAAGCGTGTACTTCTCAATTTTTACGGAAGTTGGGGATTTTTCTTCTGCTACTCACGGGTGCTCCTTAGTTAACCTCTTTCAGGTCAACGTTTCTACTCTTTATTTTAACTGTACCTTGGTCCTTTTCTTGGGTTGAAAGCTATAAAGAGCAAACTATGTGGTGCCCTTTTTGAATTTTTATTGTAGTTCTACGCCAACCACACGTCCACGCATCCAAGTGCTTTCCAACACGACTCAGCTACCAGTCATCTTAACAGGGGTCACGGCACACCTACTTTGGGCATCAGTACGTTTGTGCACGTGGCAAACCTAGTTGATAATAATAACAATCTTAATGAAGTGGATTTAAAATAATTTTGACTGAATCCTGACACGCCACGAATTGCGCATTATTTCAATTCATTAAACAAAAAAACGGGCCCGCCGACCGAACTAAATTTAAGACAAGTAAATAATTACTATATTTGGTTAACGTTATAACAGAAATGTACAGCTTGCGTTTTCGTTATAGAGAACTACCTAAATAAGCGAAACGTAATACTAGTTACTTCATTGCATAATGCCAATTAGGATAAGAATAATGAAACTAATTAGTGACCTTAGAATAAGTAAATAATAGATATAAAATTAAGGCATAATTGTAGTATCAAAAGCTTTATTTTAGACAGTGAGACAGCTCTCAAAACCCTTTTAGTAAATATACAGTCCATCTTTCAATAACTATCAACGCACCTAAAAAGTATATATATATATATATATATATATATATATATATATATATATATATCCAATATACAGTGTTAGATTTGTATGTAGTGTTTAGAGCAAAAATAAAACCTAGGTAGCCGTTCAGAACAATTGTTGGAGAACATATGGAGTTGTGATTGGCCGTGACCCTACAGTTTCTGTTTGTTAGATAAACACTCCTGCCAAAAATTCGAAAGCGTGGCTATTGAAGTAAAAATTACGTCTCCAAACTACCTGTTTTATTGTGAGTGAAATCTTAAAATCCTTTTCGCACATGTCTGAGTGTACGGGAAAAATATCGTAAAGAGGCATACGTTTTTTAATTCGACAAAAACTACTATTTTGTAGGTAGATTGAACGTGGAGAGCTGCAGATCAACATCACAGAAGAAGTTCCTGTTTGATAGATTTTGAAGACCGAATTAGTTGATCATATCTCATTACACACCTATTACCTCGCATCCATCATCATCGTCGTCGTCGTCAGTAACCTAAAAGCTACAGATGGGAGTAACGCGTCTGGAAACATCAGATTTGGGTTTTACATTTTAAATTACTGTTAAACGATAGGCCACACAGAATATCTTAACCTAAAACCTACAGATCGGAAGTATTTTGACGCACTATGTAGTCTTGTGTTAACGTGTGGAACGTATTTTGGATGTAAATGAAGTGATTTTGCACGAGAAATTTGTGTGTGTGTGTGTGTGTGTGTGTGCAGGATGCAAATTAGTGTAAATGCTACGCCACTGGAATTTTAATAAAGCATTATGCGTCATATAAAAAACTATTTACATGTTGTATAAAGATTTTCAGGTTGAAAGTATTAAACTTGATTGAAAATTAATATTTTGGTAAAACTAAAATTAAGATAATGTAAAGGCTACCGAATTGCTGTTTACTAAAGGATTCGGTTTAAAAATTGTTATAAACAATTTCATTGGTGATATGTTGATGTCGTGTTAAAGTATAAGAAAAAAATATGTATGTATGAATATGTTTGCTTGTGTAAATGTCGTAACATTGCGTAATAAACATTGAATGCGTGCTCAAGGGTAAATGATGTTTAATATCTAAAGGAGAAATGGCCCATATGGGAAATTTTCATAAAAAGTTGAATATAGATCTGGATAGTATAGGGAGTGAATATGAAAGTGAATGAGGGTTTTCCCGAAGTGTTATATGTTTGTAAATAAATTCAAAATGGTTACGTTTTTTTCGTTTCGTTTGCGTTAGTTCCATCAGAGCCTGGCGAGAAGAGCAATGGAAGCTCGTTTGTGATAGGTTGATTGTGGTTTTAGCGAAAAAATTTGATGACGTTTAGCAAGATGGATGTCCGAAGGTATTTAAAGGAGAGCTTGCTAAGGTATAAGAGAGTTGCTCAGCATTAGAGCAAGAACAAAGAGGAATCTAACCGTAAAACGGTCAGTGCTGGTTTTTTTTATTTGTAAACAATTAGTGCTGCAGTACGTATTAGTTGATTATAAAAACCCATATTAGGTATGAAGTATTTCAACATTTACGAATAAAAGGACTTATTGTGAAGTGAAAGTAAATGCTACTGAGGTTAAACCATATATAAAGTAAACAACAAACATCAAGTTAGAAGTGTTCAGTATTGAAGCGCGTGCGATCTAACAACGAAATCTAAAGTAACAACCCTTTAAGTAATAAAATAAAAGTGTGTTGGTTAAGTTAAACGATAGTGAACATTACTGTCATTGACCATAGTACTTGTGGGATTGCTTAAAGTACTGAATCGATTATATAAAAAACACTTAAGAATCTTAATGTTTAAGTGTAAGTAAATATTTCCTGTGGCAAATATGTAATTTGAAGAGCATATAGCAAATCAAACTGCCCAATTTGTGTATACGCTTAAGGTGTAAACCAACTCGGACGTTTAAGCAGCGAGCAGTGCGACGGAAGAGTTAAACGTTTAAAGGCGGGCTGAGTGGATACATAAAGGATTACTTGAAGTAAACCACCTCCAATGGACATCACATTATACAGGACAAAGGATTACGAAATTTAATTTTAAGAATAATTTTAGTTTTTTCATGAGTTTGATTATCTTTAGAGGTTTTATTGTTTGTGGTTAATGTCATTCAAGCATAAAGGATAATCAAACCTGATTTTACGTGTTTTGATTATAAGATTTAGGGAACTTGAATTCATGAGAATTAATTTTTTTTTTGTGGTGCTTCTCGACACAATATTTGTAAATATTTATTTTATTTTTGCAAATCGGTTAATACATCCATTAATTAACTTACTCTTGTTTATTTGTCTAAATGTGATACAATTTCATTGCTACATTATGTAAAATTACATACAGGGTTACACTTACAAAGGAATCAATCTTTAGATATTTGGGTTTAATGATCGATCTGAAATTGTTTATTTTGACAGATCGATGACAAAATTTAATTATTTGGAATTCTCTGCAGTCAATAAATACAAAACACTGCTAACAAGATATTTATTATTTAAGTTTCAGATTTGAGTTATTACAATTCACACATATTAGCGAATGTTTAAATACCATTTTAAAGAGAAAGTATTCAAGTAATATTTTTCTAAATTGGGTAATATTTATTTATTTCAGAATTTTTATGAAAGTTGTCAATTTAATTTAACACCTCGCCTAAGACTATTTATTTTAGAAAAATTTAAGATTGTGGTGGTGTCTAGACACAATTTTTCCTGGACTGAGCGTTGTTATTTGGTGATTTATGGTAAGTGTAATGTGTTTGAAGTTACCTTTTAATCATTTTACGCCTTATATCAATAGGTGGTAGGCATGTATACTCCATGCCAGCCGGGGAGGTACCACCACCCTTACCATGGGCTCCTTAATATTGGGTCTCCGATTTTCTGAGCTCGGTAAGGGCTGCCGGTTACCTCTTCCATCATCCACAATCTATTCTCGTCCTTATTCTTCCTTCTCGCCCTCATTGTCTTCCTATCGGATTAAAAGTCCCAAATGGGCTGTGGTTTCTAGGGTTATAAATTCCGGACGTAAAATTCTGCCCCATTCGGATGTCCGGGAGGGCAGGGCCCAAGCGACCTCGGTCATCGATAGTATCAACTTTCTGATTCACTACTGCAACATCCGCGGTATCAGGTCTAATCTTAATGCTATTCACCAACATCTTGAACAATTACAACCTGATATATTGTTTCTATCTGAAAGCTCCGAGTCACCCGACTTGCAATTTCCTCAATACCATCTTCACTCTAACTTTCGATATAAAGGAGGCGTATGTGCGTACATCAAGGACAGAATTGCTTGCAAGAGGGTATCTTCCTTAGAAAATAAAAATTTTGACGTGATTTGGTTTAAACATTCTGGTCCTAATTTTATATATAATTCTACTGTTGCATTTATAGGTCTCCTAATGACAGCAACTTTCAAGACTTCTTCGATTACCTTAGTATGAAGGTTGACTATCTCCTGTCTCAGTTTCCATCTTGCGATATCTCATTTGTAGGCGATTTCAATGTTCATAACTCTAATTGGCTTCCATTTTCATCTACTACAAATCCCGCTGGTCATAGTGCAGAAACATTTGCTATTTAATGTGATCTCACACAAATGATTTCTGAACCCACAAGAATCCCTGATAACCCTAACCATACTCAACATCTTCTAGATCTCTTTCTTACATCAAACCCTCTTGTTTATAAAACTTCCGTTCTTTCGCCTTTAGGTCTTTCCGACCATTGTCTAATAAAAATCATTTGTACTGTACCTAATTCCACTGTTGTTCGCAAAACCGATAGAACCTTGTGGTGTTTTAAGTCAGCTCGATGGAGTGATTTACGGGATTTATTTGCAACCTTTCCATGGCGTGAATATTGTTTTAAGTCGCCTTCTTCTTCGGAAATCGCTCTTTCAGTATCTGAAGTCATCCTCATGGGAATGGAGTTGTACATTCCGAAAAACAGTACCGTGTAGGTCATTCACGTTCCCAACCCTGGTTCAATAAGGCTTGTTCTGATCAATATCTTTAAAAAATAAATGTTACATTAAATGGAAATCTAATAAATCGGTTGACAGTCATGTAGAATACGTTGGTGCTAGAAATATCTGCAAAAGTGTCATCACTAAAACTAAAAAGTTGTTCGAACAACGAAAATGCAATGAACTAGCTACATCTCCTTTAGGCAGTCGTAAATTTTGGTCTTTAGCAAAAGCCATTAGTAAAAACTTTCGAACATCTTCATTTCCCCCCCTGACATCTATTGACGGATCGGTAGTTGCTGATTCTGTAGACAAAGCCAACGTTTTTGTGGATTTGTTTGCATCAAACTCGTGTCTCAATGATTCTGGAAAAGATGTGCCCCTAGTCAACCGTTCTTCATACGTTATGAAACCAATTCATTTTCGGTACAAGCTCTTGGAATCGATCATCAGTAGGCTTGATCTCAATAAGGCGACTGGCCCAGACGGTATCCCAGCTATTGTCTTAAAGAAATGTTCCCCCGAACTAGTACCAGTCCTATCAATATGGGTTTAGGCAAAGTCGTTCAACAGGCGATCTTCTTTCATATGTGACCCAAGTTTGGAACAACACAGTAGAGCAGTCCGGTGAAACAGTTGTAGTCGCTTTAGATATCTCAAAGGTATTTGACCAAGTTTGGCATAAGTGTTTACTTGCCAAACTCACCTCGTTTGGGTTAAATGATACGCTCATGAACTGGGTTTCTAGTTTCCTTGATAAAAGACGAATACGTGTCGTAGTTGATGACTTTTTTTCAAAAGAAGTTAGCATTAACGCGGGCGTACCACAGGGATCCGTTATAGCGCCCACACTTTTTCTGCTGTACATAAACGACCTTATTTCTTCAACAACTAACCCCATCCATTGCTTTGCTGACGATAGCACTCTTCACTGTAGTTGATCTCAGTCTACTCATAGTGATAATCCACCTTCTATGTCAAATCAAGAAATTAAAGCTGAAATGGCAAATTCAATCAACAAAGACATTCAACGTATTCTCGAATGGGGAAGCAATAATCTAGTTAAATTTAATGCTAACAAAACTCAGTGTTTCCTTATGTCCGCCAAAAAAGATCGACCATTTCCTGTTAAGTATGAATGGCTCAGTTCTTAAGTTTTCAGACTCTATTACTCTGTTGGGTATGATTGTATCTTCAAATCTCTCATGGGTTGACCATCTTCTGTCAGCTACCAAAACAGCTGCTCGTAAAATAGGCTTTTTGTACAAATCTAAGCAGTACTTTACCTCTCGACAACTCCTTCTGCTGTATAAGGCCCAAATTCGGCCTCATCTGGAATATAATTCTCACCTTTGGGTTAGTGCTCCCCAATACGCTCTCGATATCGTTGATCGTATTCAAAAGAGAGCGATTAGGCTTATAAATGACCCGTCCTTAACTTCTCACATACAGTCCCTTGAGCATAGAAGGATGGTTTCAGTTCGTTTTTTGTATTATCGTTATTACAACGGCTATTGTGCTGGTGAATTACATTCTTTGATACCATCTCCGGCTGTCTTTGCGAGAAACACTCGGTTCGCTCATTCACATCATCAGTATGCAGTACAAATCTCCACTTGTCGTACCAAACGGGCGCAATTCACATTTTTCTACACGGCTTCTAAACTCTGGAATGATCTCCCTAGTTCCTGTTTTCCTCTCACTTATGATATGAGAAAATTTAAGGTAGCTGTTCATAGGCATCTATTGGCAATTCATTATCCCTCTATCCATCCTCCTAAGTGTTCCTGAGTGCTTTAGCACGATAGGCCTTATTTAGCCTGTTCAGGTCCACAATCATAAAAAAAAAATATATCGACCTCGCCCATTTCCATTGTAGTTGGCTTGGCAACCCGCTTACCTCGGTAAGCTTGTACGATACCTAGTGCAGTTTGATCGTGTAACAAGTTGCTCATTTGGAAACATCAGAATTAGTTTTTTCAGTTCAAAATACCGTTAACCCGTATGTCATACTCAATATCTCAACCTAAAATCATTAGACCGAAAATTACACTCTTTTTTTAATTCAAAACACTGTTAAAAGATATGTCATACTTGATATCATCTATCCTGCATCCTCTACGCTTCATCGTCTATATTCCATCCTTTAGCGTCTATGTTCTACAAGAAACAGTGACCAGAAGCTATCACCAGTAGTTCAAGAAGGTATGTGAAGCGCCGAAGAAGTTACCAATGCACACCTATCAAACCCATGCTAGCAGACGTTGAAGTCGAGGATACAAGATGACGGGTCCAAGATAGATAACGAATACAAGATGGCCGCCGGAAACAAGATGGCTACCAAAATAAGATGGGTGACAAAAACATGATGACCGCCAGAAACAAAATAACCATCGAAACCAAATGGCTGGTCCAAGATGGGCAGCGAAAACAAGAATACTGTGCTAGGTGGACCCATAGCTAATGGAATTCACCGAAAGCCTGAAAGATCGCTTTAATGTAAATTAACTCGTGCGATCAAAACCTTGCTATCTTGAAGTATAAATAAGGAATTGAGTTCAACGTGTATAAACATAATCACATATTTCGTATTAATGAAAATCGTAAAATAAAGAAAAAATTTTTACAACGTAACTATCTACAAGTCTTCAAAACATTATCTTTCAAATAACAAAACAGAAAGATTTCCCCTACGATTTACATCTTCTACTTGGATGTTTAATTAACTGCGAAGGTGACATGACAGGAAAAAAGAGTTTGGTGGTCAGGTTGTTATGTTGGACCGGTAGTTATAAATGGGTAACAATCGGGTTCTGAAAGTAGCCTGGATTGCATGCTAGGTTTCGGTGGTGAGTGGGTGTCTAGGAGAGCGATATAGTTGTGGTTAAATCAATGATCCGACCATGGCAGCCGAAGGAAACGGTAGATGTTTCAGAATTGCTGCTCAAAAGTAACTGTTGTGGAAATATTCAAAATACAACATCGAGTCTTAGAAAGGAAGGTGAAACTTGAGAATGAGAATCAAAAATTAGTGGAGTTTGTTGGTGAGATTGGTGAAGTGTTAATGGAGTGAATTGTACTTGCCAAAATCATGAAGCCACGTAAGCCATCGAAGTGTTCCGAAGTCGCCAGGGTGTTAAGCTTGAAAGGAAAGTCAGAGGAGGTAGATGTTATGCGCAGAGGAGAAAACAGTGTATGTGGTGACATTAGAGCTTTTTATTTGAATCCCTACATATAGTTCACTTAAAAGTGTGCAATACACAATAAGCCAAGACCTCTATTTTTATGATCCAATACAAACAGAAATTATTCATGTGATAAATTGGTCGCCTGTGAGGTGTATATAAGTCACGCGACTATATTTCCATCGGCATCTAAGGTATGCAAATAAAATGACATAAGATTTGCAATGGGAGGCCAACTGACATGATTGGCATGCATAATTTTATACCGTACAGCATTAGCAACGACTATTGTGGAACGTAATAATACATTAGATACACCGATTAAATTAAATTAGTTCCCCATAATGTTCATTACGAAGTCGTGTTGTATATTTAATGTAGATTCAAATTACACGATTACAAAAAATTCCTAATTACATCTCACTTCTGTCTATTTTCGCTTATCGATATTAGATGCTTACACAATGATGATTGTGTAGGGAACAGCAAAGGTATTTTTATCGTGCAGCTTTAATCAAATAGCTTACGCACACAGCCATAATATTCACCATTTGGGGCAAAATTCTATAGATTGTAAATATTTATACCACAATACTTGTCTAAAACCAGAAATAAAGTTTTCTTTACATTCAAGGTGTATGAATTAACCATTGTATCAACACGAGACCATCTCAAGAGATTACACAAGCGAACACTTACGTGTAGGGTAAATTTGTACAATGAAATTTACCCAAAATAGTAAACAACACAAGTGTTTGTTTCCAAAGCTCACTATTTTAGAACTGATGCAAATAAAATGTTACACGTGCGACATAAAACGCAAAGTACAAGAACATTTATCGGAAATGTAAGACTTTTACGTAGAAGATGTTTTCGCTTGGAATTTACACCGTTTAGAGCTTTTCAATATTTTACAAGTAAAAAATTGTGGCTGACAAGAAAAAGCGTTTAAATGGAATTCATGAAGTAAAATTATATGTTATTTGATTACGTTAAACGTGAAGAAAAAATTCAATAAAATGTGAAAAAACTGCGACAATTTTACATGCATTAGCGATCGAAAGAGAAATAGAGAACATAAGAAAATCAAATCAATGTTCATGAAGTTTAGATTTCGATACTGTGATAAATGTGAACGTGCCGCAAAAAGTTTTGTGAACTAAAATTTGCAAAATTAGGTAATCGGTTTAAAATTCTGTTTGATTAATTTTGTTTCGAGTTTTAATCTTTTCTATTTAGTGCTTTATTTGACAAATCTGGTTTAGGATCGAATATCAGCAATTGAAATGTCATGCGAAAATTCACATCCAATGTGCAATTTGTTGCTGATAAAAAGGCACAAAGAATAGTAATAAAACGTTCCATAAAATATTTTACAATATGGCGAAATTAAATATTAGGGTACGTTTATGGTGGAGCTGCGATAAATGATGAGAGCAGCGTAAAATTCATTCATATGCAGTTTATAGTGGAGCTTCGACAATAGCCACGATCTCTGCTTTGTAGGTGACGTTTCATTTATTATCTTGAATCAAACCAGTTAATTAAAAATACTTCTTTAAAAATGAGTGATTCTGAAGAAATACTTTCAATTTCAAATGTTGTAAAGAGTGTAAAGTATTATATTGTTGAAACCGCAAATAAAAAGCAAAAATTCTCTGCACACCCTATAAATACGCAAAGGTACATGTTTGGAGAATTTCATCATCTTTACAAACAATTAAGGCAACACCCAGCAAAATTTATGGAAGATATGAGAATGAGAATAGATACCTTTGATTACATACTTTCGCACATCTCTGATGACCAATTTTATCCAAAAAGCGGCTAATGATTATTAATCAGGTAAGTAAATGTAGTCATATTTTATTAAAAAAAATCTATTACATAGGTGCGATTGTGGTTGAGATAAATCTAAATGTGTTCTGCATCATTATAAAAATTTCTTGCTGTGACGTAACCACTGGATGTAGAGCCGTAATTAAAGATCATGTTGTTTTCAATTACACGAGTGTTTTCACTCGATTTGACGAATTCTGAGTTAATTTCATTATCCTCATTCTGTATTCTAGCTTATCGTAAGCTCAAAATGTTCTTACAAGTGATAGAAAGCTTTTAAAAAAATTCAAATCTTCATTTTTATTCCTTTTTTTGTTCTAAAAACTCCAGTTTTTGCTTTTCTACCTGTAGTAAAGCCTAGCCGATATCTTCTTTTGTTAAACACTCTTTGGGATAGTTTGTAGCAGAAGTTGAAGCTCGGGATGAAGATGCCGTAACGCTAGACAGTGCTGATTCCAAATGTTCGCGGTACCCTAGTGTGTGACGTGTGTAAGCGGGAAGCGGAGGAAAAGGAAACCGTCTAGCTTAATGTCGGTTCGGGCGGGGTTGAGGAAAAAGAGATGTTAATGCCGGCGCCAGAAGCCGCTCCCTTCGAAACGTCAATTTATTAATTGAAGTAAAATGCATTTTATTATAAATAATATCACTCGTGGAAACTTAAATAACAATATACAGGATGAGTCAATAATCACTCCCAGCTCCCGGATATGTGTTCTACAATTAAAAATATGACAAAAATGAAGAGTACTAAAATCCCGAAAGCGAAGCCGTTTTCAGGTAAAATTGAAATAAAAAATTAACATTTTTAAATTTTTTGCTTATTCTTAACAAATCTAAATACAAAAAAAAAGGAATATTAGAAAAACAAAAATTATCTGAGTCGAGCTAAGCGAAACAAAAATAAACATCTAATCCCTTAAAAAATCTTCAAAATTGTTACCATTTTCATTAATATGTATGTAACCTACGAGTGAAGTTCCTGGCAACAGAAGTGAAAGTGTCATGATTTATTTCTGCTACTGCTTCGTGAATCCGGACAATAACGTCATCCACTCCGGCAGGCACAGTAAAATAGCCCTTTTATTTTATGTATCCCCACAGCCAAAAATCTATTGGATTTAAGTCGGGAGACCGGGCTGGCCACGCTATTGGTCCACCCCAATCCATTTATTAGGAAAACGGCGATTCAAAATATCTTGCACTTGTAATGTAGCGTGTGCAGGCGCTCCATCATGTTGAAAAAACATTGTTGCACGTTGTTGTAAAGGAACATCCTCAAACAAACCTGGCAAAGTGTTCTCCAGAAAATTACTGTAATTTTCACCATTCAGTCTTCTTGGTAGAAAATATGGACCGATGAATCGTTTTCTCAACATACCTATCCAAACATTTACAGACCAGCGCCTTTGCTGATTTCGCCGACGTACAACATGCGGATTCTCATAGTGCTAATAAAGAAGGTTGTGATAATTTAAGATTCCTTCTTGGTTGAAATGAAACATTATGGAAAAAGTCGGAATGGCTATGAATTTCGTGTAATGTCCATGTACAAAAATTTACTCTAAATAGGTTATCTCCTGGGTGTAACATTTGAATCTGGTGTAGATGGTATGAATACAAGTTGTATCTTCGAAGACATTGTAATGCTCTTACTTTTAGGTGCAATTTATATATGTATAAGTATTGCGCCCTTCTGGTTTAGTAACCCAGCGGGTTTTACTTTGCCTCGCTTTGCTCAATCGGTTTATTTTATAAACGGTGTGGTTCGTAGTGATTATTGGATGGGCTTAACACTGTAACCTTAAATAAAATTCGTAAAGCCTTTTAACAGGTATATTAAATAAATATTTACAATAAAGAAAATAAGAACGTATTCAACAAAACATGTACATGCGAACTCTTGTCCAGGTCCTGGTGTCACTGGGTGCGTAATCGCTTGTGAACAAAAATAGTCTTTTAACTTAATCCTTACCTAAAAGATACAGTTTAGGATACGGTCCTGTATGTACGTAGCGAGTGTTGTTCGATGCAGTGGTTGCTCGAAGCAGCGCATTGAACCCGATTCGTTTGAGAAAATCGATATCGTGTTTGTATGCCAGTAACTCTGAAGCGCTGCAAGGATGTTCTACTTGGAAGTAATATACGCGAAATGCTCGTATACGACCTCGATGTATTGGACAATCTTTCTTTAATTATTACCGGTTTAATGTAGGCAATTAGATTATTTATCTAACTAAATGAATTACTCTATACTACTTACTCTATACTAAGGTTAATTATTGATAATTAAACTAACGAAATACTTAATATTACTTTAAGTGGTTTACGTAAAGATCGAATAATCTACGTACTCTTTAATTTATTTACAAACGTTCTCGCACCAGGTATTTACGAGTTATTTATATACAAATTTATACTACAGGTTATGGAGGTATTCTCTACTAATCAAAGACACCATATGTGGTTATTACGTGTTATCTGTATGCAGTAAGTGTGTGAGTTTCGAGCGTCTCAGTAATTTCAGAAAACGAAGGCGACGGCCTGTCTTTACTGTATACTAAGAGAAAGGTCGTAGTCTTTACAGCCCTGTAACAACCCTTCACCCTCAAGTGGTGACGAGATACGTCGGATCTACCTGCGTGCCTCTAGGTGTTTGTGTGCTTTGTAAAACTCCTGGTGCTTAGCAAGTATTTACGGTCGAGATACGTCATCTATGCGTGCCTCTAGGTGTTTGTGTGCTTTGTAAAACTCCTGGTGCTTAGCCCGGAAGTATTTACGGTCTGCAGTGTTTGAATGTGAATTGTCAGAATGTATAACTTTACCACTTACGTGTCTTTCAATCGCGGTATTGAGCTTTAGGTTGCCCGATCGCGAAGGACTCTTCGTCGGTGAACAACAGGTCGGTGTTTACTCTAAGCAGACGGAACGGCGGCTACTGGTTTCTGGAACGGTCAACGGTGGCGGCTGCTGGATATCGGCTTAACAATCTACTTCGATTCTTCCTCATTATGCGCGTCGCGAGTTTATAAAGTATCGGTGGGCGGCTTCGCGGCTACCGTGCAATACCGTTACATGATTGGTTAAAATCGTTCTGACGTGCAGAAACTTACGGTTTTAGTAATACACGTCAGCAGTGATGAATAAATTATTTGTTGTGCAATATCGCGTAAACTTATGAAATTTTACATACAGGATGGTCCGTGCCTAATTTATTCTAAAACATATAAGTATAAGATGCTGGTTCTTTACAACATCTATGAACAGATGATTGGGTGTAGCGTCTATTTCTTAACAACCAACGTATACTGGTAGTAGGATTATTGTCAATATCCTGCAATAACTGTTACTCCTGTTGCCATGTAAGTTTTCTAGGTCGGCCGGCATGCAAAGAACGTTTTGGAGCGATACATCTTGTCTCCACAACACATGTTTCTACATTTTGGATTGTTTTGTGATCTGAATGACGTCGGTTCGGAAATCGTTCTCTATATAAACGCTCGGCAGCACGGGCGTTATCATTGCAAGCGCCTCAAGCTTTTATCATATCGACGTATTCTCGGTTAGTATACTCTGGCATCTTGAATTTAAAGATACTTACGAGGCTTCCAATACTCACTAAATGGTACAAGTCAAATAAACATAAGAACGTCAGAGTCAAGTAAATTCATGGCAACTACATTTTTTTGTCTGGCACCAAATTACTCAAACACAAGTTCTTTAAATAAAAAAGAAAATGGTAAGTTTTGGAGCGTTTATTACGAATATAGTGAAATTTCGTTTCGGTTACTCGACCCAGACGGTTCTTCGTTTTCAATATTTCAAGCTACTTTTTTAATTCGAATTTATAGAAATTAAATGAAAAATTAATAAATGCTAATTCTTCATTTCAGTTTTACGCGAAAATGGCTTCGCTTTCGAGATTTTAGTATTCTTCATTTTTGTCTTATTTTTAATTGTAGAACACATATCCGAGAGCAGAGTGATTATTAACTCTCATATATATATATATATATATATATATATATATATATATATATATATATATATTATATATATATATATATATATATATATATATATATATAGTGTATTTTAAAATCACCGACAAACGAAAACTGGAGATTCTATGATTCAAAATAAGACAAAAATTATCATAAACGCTTTCCCGAAAATGCTTCCTAACCGAGATACAGGTGATTAAAAAATAATTTTTTTAAGATTCCTCAAAAACCACAAAAGATATTACACTGAGATTTGGTACACCTAAATGTCTAATTAAGTACAATTAATCAGGTGAGTTTGAGTCAACTGGCTCCATCTAGTGGCGAAGAATATGTTAAGTTAATGACTTTAAGTAAAAAAAAAACGCACGTCCCTGCTTTTTTTGAAGAAATATTTTTAGTTAAATTCAACATTTAATTTTGCAAATAAAATCATACTTAGTATTTTTTAGATTCGGCACCCGTTTTTGAAATATTTCGCATTAACATAAACGACTACATTATTCAGTAATAACCAAATTAAATAAATCAGAGATTGCTTTGCATTTGACAGTTACGTATCTTATGTTTGCTAAAATAGTTGCATTTACGCGTGTTTTTTAATTCATTGTTTGTGTCTAATTACTGTAAAAAAATGAATTACTCCGAACGAGAACTGGTCGATATGCATTTATGTTATGGTAATACTAATTGCAATGCTCGTGCAGCTGCTCGACTTTATGAACAAAGATTTCCAAATATAAGACATCCATATCATACTACGTTTAGAATCGTTCATCGTAACATGTTAGAGTATGGAAGTTTAAAAGGAAAGATAAATTCCGGACGAAATGCTCGTGTACCAGTTGAAATTGAGGAACAAATTTTAGATAGAGTTTATGAAAATTCATCAATAAGTACGCGTGAGTTAGGTTTAGAATTTGGTGTGTCGCATAGAAGGTCTTGCAAAGTTTTACGAGAACAAAATTTACATCCCTTTCACCTACAAAAAGTGCATGCATCATTGCCTGCTGACCATCCTCGTCGAATAAATTTTTGCGAATGGTTTTTAAATAAAAATTCTGAGGATGTACAATTTGTTAGAAACTTATTGACCACTGATGAGTGTATTTGTTCCATAAATGGAATAATAAACTTGCATAATTCCCACAAATGGTTAGATGAAAATCAGCATCCAACTGTAGCTCACCAACATAGATTTTGCGAAAATATTTGGATAGGTATACTAGACGATCACCAAATCGGACCTATCCGTTTTCCTCAAAGACTTACTGGCGAATTCTATTTAAATTTTTTGAGAGAAGATTTGCCAGAATTGTTTGACGACGTACCCTTAGGTGTTAGAATGAACATGTATTTCATGCTTGATGGTGCACCACCACATTCTACACGAAACGTCAGAGAATTTTTAAATGCAGGGTTTCCTAGACGCTGGATTGGCCGGCACGATCGCCAGATCTTAAAACCTATTGGATTTTTTTTGTGTGGAGGCATCTGAAAACTCGTCTATTCTGTTCAAATTGATAATCGAGAGCAACTTTGGAATCGCATACAGATGGCATGCGATGAGATTAGGGCTATGCCACAAATTTTTCAGCGTGTTAGGTTTCATTTGCTAAGAACAATACAAGCTTGCATTCAAAAGAAAGGAGGACATTTTGAACGATATGTATAAAAATAATTATTATTTTGTTTTTGATTCCTTCAATATCTCTTTAATAATGTACGTAATAGTTAACTGCGTTATTTTTTTGTAAAATAAAACAAATTTTGATTTTTATTGAATAATGTGGTCGTTTATGTTAATGCAAAATATTTCAAAAACGGGGTGCCGAATTGAAAAAATACTAAGTATGATTTTATTTGCAGAATCAAAAAAATATTTCTTCAAAAAAACCAGGGGCGTGCGTTTTTTTTACTTAAACTGATTAACTTAAAATATTCTACGCCACTGGATGGAGTCAGTTGACTCAAACTCACCTGATTAATTGTATTTAATTAGACATTTAGGTGTACCAAATCTCAGTGTAATATCTTTTGTAGTTTTTAAGGAATCTTAAAAAAACCTTAAAAAAAGTATTTTTAATCAACCTGTATCTCGGTTAGGAAGCATTTTCGGAAAAGCGTTTATGATCATTTTTGTCTTATTTTGAAACATAGAATCTCCAGTTTTCGTTTGTCGGTGATTTTAAAATACACCCTGTATATGTACATATATGTATATATATAAAGTGCAGTCTCTGGAATCTGTATTTGAATATAAAAAATAGACCATGCATGGTTGGTTCTAAAAAGTTCCTATTAGTAGTAATGCAAAATACATTTGCTTGGCTTGATGAAAGGTTTTGTAAAAGGCTAAAAAAAAGTATATAACGTAAAGAAAATTTTAACAAAAATGGCGGCAAAGAAATACTGTGGAAACATTTATAGCTCGATGAAAAGATGAAGATATATTTATGTTAGTACAAACTTTTTATTGGTACGTGTAGATCAAGAAGTTTACTGTATTACTTAATAACGCACAATTCTAGAATATTCCTTGTGAATATTATGTGCCATAAAAATAAAGTTTGAAACCTAACTTATATAAATAATATGCAGATTATTAAAAGCTAATTATAATATTTGAGTATTAAACGTAATTTAAGTAAATCAAATCAAACATAATGGGAACATAGTAGCACATAAAAGTCTCCTCACATAAAATTTAATGAAGTACTTAAACGTGAACTTTATTAAAATTCGAAATTTTATAAGGAATTCAGTAATAGAGGGTAGTTAAATTATAAAATCTTTAGTTTGGGGTAGGATCATTTGCAGATGACGCTTCGTAAACGCAATTAGCTTCAGCCTAATAACAGTTTCAGGAAAAGCGAAATTTTGCTAGTGACGTAATGGATATTTAAACAATGTAAACGTTGCAAAACGCATTTTCTTAGAAATGTGGAAATAGAAATTTTATGATTTTTGATAAAAGAAAAAAATAAAAAATTTATTACATCATCGGTAGTAAATTCGTGATATAATAAAATTGATATTTCTAATAAAAACGGAAACAGTTTTGGAAATAGATCTCGTGAGAAATTAAAATTTTCATTTGGTGACATTTATTGGGAAATTAACTTGTTTAGTTCACGATTTCAAACACATTTACTAAATTGTTTAGCACAGCAATATGTCGTAGGAAAGACTGATTTATACTATCACAGTATAACAGTAGTGGACAATCTCTAGAGCATTTGTAATTAATGCGTCCTACATTAGGATTTGCAATTTAAGAAGAACGTCCAAACATTTGAATCGTTTACAGTAGAAAATTAACACAATTTTCGACTTGTTCGGAAAATACATTTGCATAACATTCAGTTTAAAATTAAATGTAAATGATGAAGTACTCAAAAGATTGTTTTATATAGAGGAACATTTTATACAATGTGTTTATAGAACGTTTTTGTTTAAATTTAATCAAATGGAAAAGTATCAAATTTACGTTTATGCTGTTTGCCATCTGTAGTCTTACAATTGCACTTTGGAAATAAGTAGCTTCCCCCACCACTTTTAATCGGATGTTAATAATTAATTCATTTTTGTAAAATCAAGTTTTATAGCACTAGATTTACATATAACAAACTATTAAAAACCTCTTTACCTTTTCATCACCGGTATACGTCCCGGGGACAAGTTTCAGTGCCCTAGTGGTGTCCAATTAGTTGGTATGAGGACCCCAGTATTATAACACTATTTCAAATTTCAAGTTTTTTCTCCATAACAATTACAGGAATCTACATTTACTTTTAGGTGGAGCCTTCCAATGCATTTAAAATATACCGCTAGATGGAACCACGATCAAACCCCATTACAGGTAACTTCCATTAGTTATTTCAAAAATACAACCGAGGGGGCCCGACAGGAGCATAAGCTCAGGGAACAAGTTTCGGGCCATAACGAGGTCCTACGAGATGGTATGGGGCTGCTATTATTATTAGAACACTTTCACGCTATAACAAACAAGAAAGGGCCTCTGCAGTGAGGTTAAGACTGCCACAAGTTTCGGAGCCCTTTCGCATTCCTACGAGATGGTATGGAGCACCCTTTATTACAATACTATTTCAAATTTTAAATTTCCCTGCCACAGCAAGGGGGCCTAGTAAGGGACTAAGACCCCGAGGACAAATATCCAGCGAAGTCCTACGAACTGGTGTGTGTTATAAAAATACTTCAAGTTTTCCCGCCATAAACATTACAACCCCCAATACAGAGAACTACCATTACTTTTAAATATACACCACTAGATGACGCTACAAACAAACAAGCAAAGCCAACCAATCAAAATGTAGAGCCTTAGACCTCCAATAAGAATACGTTACCCCCAGGTCGCCAACCAGACTCAAACTAGTCCTCCAATCATAGCACAGAGCTTGGGAGGTTGGCGAAGTCATGTCTAAGAGACAGAACAATGAGTAAGCGGAGTCACGTGAGTGGGACAGAGACGGTTTCATGTGTGAATATGGGGTAGTCACGTGGAAGAAGGACGTGACTACGCTAATCGCCGCCCTTTTAAATGTGGCATCATACGATTAAAAGTGGTGGGAGGAAGCTAGGCCCCTTCTACTGATATACTTTATGTACCTTGTCGTCTTTCTGTATTCTTTATGTAAATATATACACACGAAGGTCCAAACCTCAACCACCTTTCCCTTTTTAATCACAAATTTCAGTTATTGTGCACGTTTGCGGTATTTTTATCTAGTAAGAACTAGCATGTAGTTAAAAATTAGGTTTAAATATAGAACTAATTTATTTTACGGGTTGCGAATACAAATGCAGTAATTGAGTTACATAAGAGATTTAATTAATTAATTAACTAGTTTTATTTTATGTGTTATTACTATGCGATGAGTAGTTTTACAGTGACAATAACAAATATGTATACCCCTGATGCCTCTTAAGGTCACCGAATATGCATAAATATTTTGCTTTAATAATGTTAGTGTTATGGGGCGATATGAATATGGTATTACATATTTGTGGTGGTGAAAATGATATCAGTGATTCAAGTGAAAGAGCGTACATATATTTTAACAATGTGTTTTAAATGGGGGTTGAGCAAGAGGAGGCGAACGAAAAACTGTATAGGGGACAAACCCCCTACAGTTAGGAATTCCAACTCTGGGTAAAAGTACTCGGAGTAAAATGAAAACGAATCCTTCGCCAAAATATTCTGAAGGGAATAGAAATAAAGTGTTCGTTAAACAATTTGTTTCAGATCGAAACCAATACCCACGTTGGGAAATAAAAATAATCCCTTACATACTCTCCGAGTACGTGCACCAGGCAAATATATTAAGAACTACTAATTTTGTTCCGATTGCTAAGGTAAAATTCGACAAACGACTATCATTAAGAAGTAAGTGCGACTATCCACTTCCATGGCAGATAGCCCCCCACACCATCACACCTTTAGTGAGAGCAGTATGTCGTTGTACAGAAAACTGCAGATTGTGTCTTTCTCCAGGACGTCATCTAACCAATCTGCGACCATCATAAGCCCATAAACAAAATCGAGATTCGTCCCTAAAGATGACTTGATTCCATTTCACATTCCAATGCAACCTCTCGTTACACCATTGCCGCCGTGCAGTACGATGGCGTGGAGTTAGATGTAAACAAAGCAATAGTCGGTATGATCTGAGCCCAAAAGATCTAATTTTTCGATACGTCGATCGTAAGGAGATTTAATTATCAGTTAATCCTCTCCATCTATCGCGAATTTCCCTGGTTGATGAAAAACGACCACGAAGAGTTACAAGGCGAAGAGCACGATCTTCACGACCAGTGGTGCATCCCGGACGTCTTAGGTCCGGGATGCAAACGGCGTCGCTACTCATTATTTTCCGATCATCTTCGCCAACATAAGGAAATTGTGGCGACACTGCGTCCCACGGGAGCGGCAACATCACGAATTGATAATCCGGCTTCTCGTAGACAGATTATTCTACCATGTTCAAACTGATGAAAATTTGTACGATGTCGTACAAGAAGCATTATTTCAACTTTAACATGTTTACTTATTAAGCTTACAAATATGCTTAACTTAACATATGCTTAACACTTAAGTAGCTAATGCCAAATGAAAAGAAAGAGTTTTTGTTTAATTGTCGATGATTACTTGATTAATCTTTATTATATCTTGCTGAAATTTTCATCGTTTCTTAATAGGAATATAATACACGCTTTCTGAACATTTCATTAAAATACATCAGTGTTTACTTGGTGTTCATTTATTTATGGTGGCCAGTATATTTAGACGAGTTCGGAATGCAACTGTGGTAATTGAGTTATATCACGGTTATTCCTAAGACATTTGAAACGTGCGGTAGTGTTACTCCTAGTGACAATAATAAATATGTACACGGTTGGTGTAGAAAACTATCTCGTAAAGTCACAAAATATGCATTAATTCTTTGATATAATAATGCTGGTGTGATGGGATAATACAAATATAATACTTCAAAAAGGCGATAGTGATGGTGAAAATGATATCAGTGATTCAAGCGAAGGAGAGTAAATTGGTTGGACGTAGTGCGAGTAACATTTAAATAATTTTCTGATGGTGGTTTTGAAAGTCTTTTCGTCAGCCCTGCTATTGGGGATCATTTTGTAACGGGCGTATTACCTGCAACTATCACTTTACTTACATACACTTGGCTGCAAGTAATAATATTTGGGATTCTGTTTCAATCTTTGATAATTTCAAAATCATTGAGTAAAAATTTTATATTGTTTTTATGAAAATGTGAAATGATTACCTTTCAATTTTAACTAAGTGGTTTTAATTAATAAAGGTAACGTTCATTAACTAAACTTTACTTTTATTGTTATCACATTTCTGTTTGAGTAAATTAACTTTAATCATTGCCTAACAAATTCCTGTTTCCTTTAATCGGGACGCTCCAGGTAGCACAATAATATAATAAATAGGTATTGTTATCATTTATTAAAGTTATCCTCAATCTGATGTTATTAATTACCTGTATTTTGTAATTAATTGAACTTGCTTCCTTCAGTATTTACGTACTCAGTGTTTGTACAAGCTTTTTAATATTTGTAACAGTCAATAATAAAAATGAATCAACGTGATGCCCATTTAATTAAACCAAAATTCGAAATGTAGACTGTTTTGTTTACAAATTCTAATTCTAGGTTAGTGTTTCTTAATAATAACATGCAGAAATAATCTTTTATCAATGATGAGCGAAATATATTTTCGTTCAGCATTGGTATTTAAATAGAAACTCAAAAAGAAATAAAAGTTATCTTTAAGACAAATTGTTCTGAGAAGAGGGTCTACCATTAACCTGGATTTGTATAGGGTACTTAGCAAAATGTTAGACGCGCAAAATAAAACACTAATGTAAATTTAAAAAACTTGCCATTAGGTGATACTAGAAACGTTTTCGAAATTTGTAAAAGAATTTTTTTGTAATTTTATCAGTGTTTTATAACTATTTGGGGATATTTTGAGTTGCCATGTACGCATCCAGAAATTAGTGCAGCAGCCAAAGAAGCGCTCTCCGATCTGCTCCCAACCAAGTCGTGTGCCAAATATGAAGCCTTTGTTAAATGGTGTGATAATAATCATGTAAAAATGTACTCCGAAAGTGTCCTGCTGGCCTATTTTTCGGAAATGGTAACTGCAGAGAATTTAAAGAATTCAACACTTTGGTCTAGATATTCCATGATAAAATCGTTGTTGAATATCAAGCATGGAATAGACATTAGTAAATATTCGAAACTACGAGCATATTTAACGAAACAAAATGAAAGCTACACCCGAAGAAAGCAAAAGTTTTCACAAACAGTTTGAGAAGTTTGCGAACAATGCTCCCGACCAAGTATATTCGGCAATGAAGGTAATTAAATTGAAACAAGTTTTCTCAAGTTATTTTGATAATCGGGATCTCTGGGGCATGCCGATGTGACAAACTAGTCAATATGAAGATTGAACATATAGAAGACTTGGGATCTTGACTCCAAAATTTCTGGTAGCAAAACCAAGATAATGCGATCGTTTACAGTAATTGGAGAAAAGTTTCTACAATTTTACAAAAATCATGTTTTATTACGACCAGGACTGAAAGATTCGCATCTTTTCTTAAAATACGTAAACGGAAAACGTCATAGATCTGCTATGGGCATACATGAAATTGGTGAAGTTTGCAAAGTAGTGGCGTCCTATTTAAAATTAACTGATTGGAAGGAATATACGGGACAATGTTTACGAAGAACTTCAGCTACACTCCTCGTAAACAGAGGTGGCGATATTACATCTTTAAAAAGGCATGGAGAATGGAAATCGACAACTGTTCCCGAAAGTTACATCGAAGATTCCATTGCCAACAATGTCTCCGAATGCCAATTTTAAAGTACCCTAAACAAGTACCGGCAACAGACGAAATGAAGAAAAATTTTTTCGGTTTGCTGTAGACTTGCAAATGATTGGTCTTCTGAAATTAATACTAGCATCAGCACCAGTAATGAAAAATTTTACGCAGTTGAGGGTTCTTTTGGATGTACTTTGATTGTAGAGGGATCTTTGAATACGGATATTAGCTCATCAATGACGTCCAGCAACGGTTTCAATTTTGAAAAAGCTTCATTTAGTAATTGTAATTTTCATTTAACAAAATAAAAATATCCACTTATGTTTAAATTAAAGACTTTCCTTGACGTATCGTACTACGCGAGCGAATGGGTGGCATTGTTTTGATATCAGTTCGTCTACCGGTGCTTCTGCTGCGCACTGGGCCTCTGTCTCTGCATATCCGCTGGCGAGTGGCGGCGCCAACAAACTAACAATTAGTATCTTGTATTACGTCACTAAATGTCATCTTTACTGACGTTTGAAGTAAAAAAGCTTTTTGTAATTTGTAAATAGAAATATTGTAATTTAAATAAGTTTTAGCTTGTTTGTTGGTGATAAAATTTTAATACGAATAAATGGTACAAGTAGAATTAAAAGTGACAGTTACAATAAGTGAAACATCACGCGAATTAGGGTACAATATAATAATCGGATGAAGCTTCAAAAAAATCGTGAAGACTAGAAATTGGTACAGAAGTGCCACTTACATCTTATGTTAACTATTGAATAAACAAAGCGTATCAACGATTAGTTTAGAATCGAAGGAAGTAATAATAATGTCGAGAGCCCTAGAAGTACCAACTAATTTGCATTTTAATAAGTCAATATCATAAATTTTATCGAGGTAACGTGATATTAAAGGTGCAAAACTGATGAATTAAAATAAAACTTACATGAATAGTTTATTAATTACTAGTCTAAATTATAGAATGCCGTTTAAAATCACTTATAAGAATAATTCTCATTTATTACCTAAATGGCTTTTAAGGCAAACATTTCATAAAATGTTATAGTTTTAAGAAAAACGAACGAATCAGACAGCATGTTTATTGCATCTTACAAGTTTAGTATTAATATTACATTTGTGCCCTTTTTGCTTTGTACTTGCACTAGAATCATATAAAATCATTGGCGGATACAGGGGGCACGTGCACCCCAGAGCATGTAAATTTACACTAGATAAAATGGAATTAAAAATTATTATTAATTTTATTAAATATATAAACAAAAAGTTTACCTCGAGTAGGATTTGAACTTACGACCTGTACTTTGCTAGAGTACCGCGCTAACCAACTGCGCCATCGAGATTCAAGCACCAATCCACGTAAATTTTGTCTTCATGTATGTAGAACTGATGTAAATTCTAAATATAATGAGATTACAGTCAAATTACTTATATTAATGGAATGTGAGCCTGGAATATCGCACATACCAAAGCAACTTGACTAATATTAATTTATTATAAGTTCTGTTATGAATGGATAAGTTCAAAGTTATAATAATAATTATTATAATTTACATCAGTTCTACATACATAAAGATAAAATTTACGTCGATTGGGGCTTGAATCTCGATGGCGCAGTTGGTTAGCGCCGTACTCTAGCAAAGTACAGGTCATAGGTTCAAATCCTACTCGAGGTAAATTTTTTATTTATGTATTTAATAAAATTAATAATAATTTTTAATTACCTTTGAACTTATTCGTTCATAACAAAACTTATAATAAATTAGATAAAATGGAATTTTTTTTAATTATTAAAAATGACTTAGGTATACGGTTGAGATGGTTTCGTCAGCGTTGTAATAATTTGTTCATAAAAGTTAAACAAACAATGAATGTAACCCTACCCCAATCGCTCTTGCAGCATAGTGACTAGGGTGGGATAGTGTTGCGCTTGCGCAAAATATCGCTGTCAGGGCGCCTAACCTAAACTACAGCGACAGATGACAGCAGCCAGCAGGAGTAGTTGCAGTTGCAGTGACTGACGTCTACGGTGTAGTGTAGTTTTACTATTCTGATGAGTAGGTACAGTCTTTTTTCAAGTTATTATTTGTTTCTGTTGTTTGTTCATGTTATTACATTTCTTTTAATCCTATCTACAGATTGTGACCTTTTTACCTATACGAAAAATTTATTTATGCATCGGGGGTTGCATTCTAATATGAGACCCTAGTCTCGTAAGGCATAGTAAGGGAAAGTAAACACCAGGAAAGGTTTAGCATTAATGTGTGGATAGATGTTCTTGGTGATAATTTGCTTAGACCTGTAGAATTGCCTAATCGTTTAACCGGTGAAGAATGTCTCAACTTTCTACAAAATACTTTACCGGATTTATTAAATGATATTAATCTGAATATTCGTCGGAACTTGTGGTTTTTACATGATGGTTGTCCGGCTCACTATAGCAGAACTGTTCGTAATTTTTAGATAACAATTACCGAAAGCGATGGATCGGAAGAGGTGGTCCGGTTGTTTGGCCAGCAAGGTCTCCAGATTTAAATCCTTGCAATTTTTGTGTTTGGGGATATCTAAAACAATGGTTTATTCCCAATCAATAGAAACACGCGATCAGGTTTGGAGAAGAATTAAGGATGCTTGCGACGAATTTAGGAACGATAGGGGAATTTTTGCAAAAATTTTCGTGCCCCCCCTCCCCCCGTTTACTTGGGGGATATTCCATACCCCCCAGACCCCCGGGTAGATACGAGCCCCCCAAAATCTAATCCTTGATCCGTCGTTGTATACAATCTAAGAAACCAATACCTTTAAGCAGATTTACTATAGATCGTTTAAACATTTCGGAAAAATTTTTCTACCTTATTGCTTCGTACCAAAACAGGAAGACAACTTAAGAAAATCGTTTTGGCGGTAAATTACTGTATGAATATACCGATTTTAGGAAATTTGTAATATGATATGTGGCACCTATTGTAGGTAATCTTAAGCGATGTATAGTTGATTGTACCAATTTGTAAAATTGTTCTGTACATTTTTATGGTAGAAAGCTGTAATCTTGTCATGAATTCACACAATCTTCATATAAGCTTTGCACTTCCATGCTTCAGAATTTCATCTACGCCTGCTCCTTTACCGTCTTTCAAACTTCACGCCGTTTTCTCTACCTCATGTACTCCAATATCCTTCTTAGTTTCATTCATCATTCCTTCTACATTTTCCTTGTTTAACCCTTCAGTCTTATTTTCCTCACTATTGTACACCTTCCCGAAATATTCTTGCCAGCACTTCCTCACTTCATAACCGCCCTACACTATTTCGTTGCTCGTATTCATCACTCCTGCAGCGTTCTGTTTTTGGGCCACGTTTTGTATTTTTGACCCATTTTCAGAAGTTTTTTGTTTCCCTCAAAATCATTCTGAATTTTCTCTCCTTTCACAGCCATCACTTCCTCTTTATTTATTCTCACTGCCTCCTTCGCTTATTTGCTTCTCATCGCCTTTTCTCAGTCTCATTTTTTTGCAGAAAATGTTGCCATGTACGCATCTTTTTTCTTACATACTGCTTTTTTTACAGATTCGTTCCACCAAGCACATTTTTTCTGTGTACTACAGTTGCTCTTCCACATGTCTACTCAGCACAACTGACAACGCAATAATAATAATAATAATAATAATAATAATAATAATAATAATAATAATGTCTTTATTTGGACACAAAGAATATACATAAGCTAAATGACCAGCTGCTATGCGGATTACGATGTCCAAAGGGCGAAGTTCACTTTTGGGATGCTAAATCCGTTAGTGCTCTTCCACTTAGCCCGACAAATTATAATTTACAATAGACGGATGAACTGAGTATGAGTAATACATGCAATGAAAAAGTTTTAAATAAGGAAATGAAATGACAATAGAGATGAAATGGGACGTGTATATATGTAGTAACTTAACGATGTCTAAGTGCACAGCACGTTTTTACGAAGTGTTTTTTTAAAATTAGTTGGTGAAAGATGTTTGATACTCGGCGGAAGTGAATTATATAAATTACATACATTGTATGAAAATGATTTTTTAAACAGCTCTAAATTATGTTTAGGAACAGTAATTAAATCCTTCCGCCGTATGTTGACATGATGTACATCAGTACGAAAGCAAATCTTATTATACAGATATGGAGGTGATTTATTCATTATAATTTTGTGATATAATTTAGCTGAGTGAAGAAGTCGACCTTGTTCCATATTAAGCCAAAGAATAGCTGTTAATTTATGTGAGATACGATCGTATCGTTTAAGACCATAAATTAAACGCACGCACGAGTTTTGGATAACCTGTACTCTCCTAACAAGTTGTTTAGATAGACAACTGCCATACACAGCACTACAAAAGGAAAAATGAGACAACACAAGAGATTTGCACAATAAAATTTTTGAAGATTGGGATAGTAAATACCTAATTCCGTATATGTACCTAAGGTTGGCAAATGCTCTTTGTGTGCAATTTTTGATATGTGTTGCAAAACTAAGGTTCGAATCCAGAGTTACCCCAGATTTTTTGCTTCTTTTACAAATTCTAATTTTTCGCTTCCAATTTTAATATTTATTAATGAATATATTTCCGTTTGTTCTACTGAGTTATTCGCTGCTCCAAATAGCATTAACTTACTCTTTTCCGGATTTATATGCAGAGAGTGTTGAGTAGTGTAGTTAACAAAGTTATTTAAATCTTCATTAATTTCCTTGTTGGCTGTCAGGGTATGTTCCTTGGAGAACGTATAAAATAGCTGTGTATCGTCCGCATAAAGGTGATAATTGCAAAATTTTAATTTTTTTACAATGTTGGAAGTGTAGATCGAAAACAGAAGGGGACCTAGAATGGAACCTTGAGGGACTCCACGCCGTAATTCAGTGACCTTTGAGTAGCGGTTTTCGCTTACCACCATCTGCCTTCTACCATACAGGTAACTGAATAATAATGATATAGAATTTGGATCAAAACCAATAAAGTGCAGCATTGATAATAAGGTATTATGACAGATAGTGTCAAACGCTTTCGAAAAGTCTAAGAGTATCAATATAGTATACCGGTTATTATCAATAGAAGATAAAATATCATCCGTTACCTTTAGTAATGCAGTTTCACAGCTGTACCCAGCTCTAAAGCCCGATTGGAATTCAGGAAATATATGAAATCTGTCCAAATACTCTTTTATTTGTAGGTAGAGAACTTTTTCAAGAACTTTGGATATGACAGGTACGAAACTAATAGGTCGTAGGTCAGAGAATGACTTTGGGGAAGAAAATTTGGGCAATGGATGAATAATGGATGTTTTCCAGTAGTCAGGAAAATAAGAACATTCTATGCAATAATTCACAATGTGTGTAATGACAGGGATGATACTAGGACAGCATAACCTAATCATTTGTAGGGATATGTAGTCCACTCCGCAAGCATTAGAATGGAAGGATTCTAAAATATTAATTATGACTGTTTCATCTACCATATAAAATGAAAAGGGCTCAGTAATTTGTTCACATGTATGTGTATTATAGAATTGTGCTAACCAGCTATTACTGCTGAAATGTCCATTAGACGAAGCCATAAAAAAATCATTGATCTGATCAACATCACTCAGACTCTGAGGGACCTGTGTGTTTGACTTGTTATGGCCCAGTCCCATGTTGGACAACAACCTATACAAATTGCTACTTTTGGAATCATTTTTTATATTATGTGCAATATAAGCCCGCTTTTCCTTTATAATTGCCTTGTTGACTACATTTCTCAAATTTTTATAGTAACACCAATGGGATTCAACTTTTGTACGTGAATAACGGCGATGAGCATTATCACGCAGTTTCATACTAATCTTTATATTGTCAGTCAACCAAGGCGCTGGCTTCTTGGTAATACGGGATCTCTTAATAGGAGCATGGTTATCAAATAGGTTTAATATATGAGTAGTGAAATAATATACTTTTTCATTTATATCGGAAAGTTTGTATAAGATATGCCAATCTAGACAGAAGATCTACAGCAAATAGATCCATGTTTAATGACTTGAACAATCTATACTCTATAAAGATAGGATTATGGAAAGATGTCGTAACATTCAAATCTGCGAAAATCACGCCATGGTCTGAGATCGTGTGGTTTGTGTCAACAGTACCAGATTTAATCAATTTTAAGTCAGATGTAAGAATATGGTCTATTAGTGTACTAGTAGTATTAGTTATCCGTGTAGGTTCTGTGACAACTTGAGTTATATTGAAATTAGCTAACATATCAACATATTGTTGGACACCAGGCTTATTTAAATTCATTATGTCGAGATTAAAATCACCCATACATATTACATTATTAGACAACAGCATCAGTTGTGAATAAAACAATTCAAATTCTTCAATAAACACATTAAAGTTATGGAATGATGGCGAGCGGTAAATTATTGCGATTATGTAAATAGAATCTTTTAGTGAAATTTTAGAGACTAGATATTCAAAATTAGTGATCATTACAGTGATATGTAATTTTTCGATTTTTAAGTTATTTTTATAAAACAGTGCGACTCCTCCACCTCTAACATTTCTATCGTTTCGTATTGTTATACTCCTTAGATAATAAAATTAAATTATCAAGGATACGTTCATCAAGTCTAGACTCAGAAATACCTAGCAGATCAGTATCAACTTTTTGAAAGTAATCACTAAAGGGAATATAATTTTTTAAAAGTGACCTGGTATTTAAGTGTGCGATATTTAAGTTACTCATATACACAATGTTAAGCTTATCCATGCACTTTCAACGTTTGTGTCTTTTATTTGTTCGTTTCATTCACATTTAACTCTTTACTCACAGCATCTGTGTATTTCATTATCTACTAGTTTGTCTACTCTAGTTCTGGACGTTTGCACTACGCTTGCTTTCCTTCTCCAGACCCACCTTTGCCCCAAACACACTTGATACAACCAAAAAGTGGTCCAATCCACACTCCGATCCGCACATTACTTTTGTGTCTCTCACCAGGTTTCTAAGTCGTTCATTATACACCATCAAGTAAATCATACTTTCAGATTCGCCTCTTTGCCCTGTATACATATTACAAACGCACATTTTTATGTTGAAACCACGTATTAGATACAAACAGGCTTCTCTCCACACAAATGTTCACCAGGCGTTCTCCATTCTCATTGACTCTTTGGTCTCCGAACTTTACTAGAAGGCGTTCAATATGTTCTCTCTGTACACCCACCAATCCATTCATATCTCCCAATATTACCACTCTTTCGTTTGGCTTACCTACGTTCAACACGTTTTTTACATCATTCCAGAAGTTCTTACACTCTTGGTTTCTTTCTCCATTCACCGATGCCATATCATGCAATAAGAAAAAATTTCGAAACTCCACTTTCATTCTAACCAACACTACCCGGGGGATACCAAGTCGTACTGTTTAACACATCTTTTCGCTCTATCACTTACGATCACTCCACCTTCTTTTGCGCCATGCACTTCAGTCTCAATTCCTGATCATAGTGCTAGGCTGCAATCCTCCATCTCCACAACATCCTTTTTTTTGCGCTTTGTCTCCAAAACACAGAATATCAAGCTGCCTTTCGTACATTAGATTCGCAATTTCAAATTCTTTACCATGCATAATTCTAACATTCCACGTACCGACTCGCCATCGCCATTCATTCCTTGCACAGTCGTCAGCAACGGGGCCTGTCTGTTCCGAACTTCACCGCACCTTGTAGCCAGGCCGATCCGAGGCAATTGTATTATCTCTTGAGTAATACCATAGCGACCAGACCGGTTACTACCTAAATCGTGCGCCAGACGATGTAGCATTCCCTACTAACGGTATCGTCCTACTAGCAGACAGTTATTTGTCTACTGCCCCGATACATAGGGAAGTAAGAAGTAGAAATATAAACAGAGTCAAGACAGATATAAATAATATAGAGTGTATACTTACTGTATGAATATATATATATATATATATATATATATATATATATATATATATATATATATATACACACATATACAGTGAGTGCCAAATGTATGGAACCGGCCTTGTTATTGCAACTCAAGCGAAATAGATAAAATTTAATATGCATGCTGGTTACAAAGCCTTCTATTATTTCCACAGTTTTGTTATTTTTTAACTGACAAGGCCGGGAACTGCACAGCCAACTTGATTTTTTTAAATAGGAAGGGGTCAAATCGCATACCGTTTGAAAGGTATTTTCAAGTAGAATTCAGCGACATGCCGCTTGCCATAGTTATCTGCGCTATTGTAAATTAAAGATTGCGAGTAGGTATTAACCGGATAACTGAAGATCCAGTTAGCATGGGGAACAATGAATTGTTTTATGGTGTTTAATGTAACATCAGATTGTTGAAACGGTGTTTTAAGTTTATGAAGTTCATCTAGTACAAGAATCATTTATAAGCCATGCTCAAACTGTTCCTCATTCACCTCTTCGCAGTAATAAATTCGATTAGAAAATCCTTCAACTGAATTTAAAATGAACTCGCAAGGAATATGTGCTATTTCTTCTCGAATTCGTTGCACTAGTTCATTCAAGTTATTTTATTTATCGTGGTAAATACGACTGTTCAGGCAACCCCACAAGAAAAAAATCTAGTGGGGTAAAGTCAGGTGATCGCGGTGGTCATTCAATACGTCCTCCACGTCCAATCCATCTTTCGGGAAAAACGTTGTTCAAATACGGACGAACTAACCATTCTTTTCAGTGCTCACTAAATCTTCAGTTATCCAGTTAATACCTATTCCCAATCTTTAATTTAAAATATCTTCAGAGATAACTATGGCAAGCGGCATGGCGCTGAATTCTACTTGAAAATACGGTATGCGATTTGACCCCCTTCCTATTTAAATTAGGTTGGCTGTGCAGCTCCCGACCTTGTCAGTTAAAAAATTACAAAACTGTGGAAATAATAGAAGGCTTTGTAAACTATGCATATTACATTTTATCGATTTAGCTTGAATAGTTTTGAAATAACAAGGCTGGTTCCATACATTCGACACTGTATGTATATATATATATATATATATATATATATATATATATATATTCTTTTTTACTTGCGTAATTTTCGATCACATTATATTTAAATTAGATTGTTCCCTGCGAGATTCTCGGTGCTCGTGCTACTTACCGGACTTGCTGTTACTTATTTGTGACCAAATGATTTAATTATTTTTAATTTATATTTCCGAATTAGAGTTAGTTATTTGTTTTGTTTAATTTAGCAATTATTTATTTTTTTTTACACGGATTTGATCTAGTTTTTTTTTCATTAAATCTAATGAAACGAATTCTTATGACAATGGTTATGTTTGTAACAAACAAACTACACCCACGTACCACACAAAATTTAAACATACCGAACGCGTTTCGATAGCTATGCTATTATCATCAGCCCGCTGATGATGATAGCGTAGCTATCGAAACGCGTTCGGTGTTTTTTAATTTTGTGGTACGTGGGTGTATTTTGTTTGTTACAGATCCTGCCTCAGTCCCACTGTTCCAGATTTTTCAAGGTTATGTTTGTATTGTCATAGAAAGGGGATTTATAACATTTATATAACATTAAGTAGGAACTGACCGCTTACTTCAATTTTAAGCTGTTCATTTTTTATTTTTTGAATCACATCCGGCATGTTTTGAATGTTTATACCACTTACAAATACGTATTTATGATTGTTTTATATACCCCGCGCTACCGTGGGATAGAATAAGTGATTTCATTAGTTCTCTATATTTTTGTTACGGCAAAATGTTTACGTGTTTGAGTATTTGCGCTTTTAGTTTACATAAAGAGTTTTAACACTCGTATTTTGTTTTCTATAAGCCATATTACACGTACTACAATTATACTAGTTCGATTATCATTTGTTTATTATTAATTGAAATTTAGAACTTGATTTAGAAATTATTGTAATTATAAAAATGTCCGTGTTTGAGTTAAAACCTAGACCAAAGGGGTGGTGTTTGTACTTTAACGTTTACCTTATGATTGTATGAGTTTTAACAAACATACCTGACATGGGTTTGAAAGGAACCATAACTTCCTAGGATTTGGATAGAAATGCAACAATCATGTTTTCGCGCCTTTTTTTATTTGTGTATCTATAGAGTCATGTCACACGTTAAAATTCTACTAAATTAGATTAATGTTAATTGTTAATATTCAAATCGCTGGATTATAAATTAGTTCAAAAACACCCTTATCGAGCACTAGTGATTGGTTTAGTAATTGCCATTTTTTTACGCGCACATGTTTCACAAACCGGAGATAGCAGTCGGAGGACATTTAAAACACGCCCGTTCACTTTGACGGCCAACTTAACAACGAGTTATAGTTATAGAGTAAAATGAAACAAAATACTTTTATTAAACAGTTTTTTTATGTAAAATCCATAGAGATATTTACACATCAAATTTGTTAATGTAGGCAAAATAGATTGATTTGATCATCAAAAGCTAAATTCCTCATTGAGTGTTCGTCGGCATTTGAACTGAGTTTAGCCCAAATACTAGGTTGGGATGAAATTGGCCCAAAATTAACATTTATATACCAACTTCGCAGTGGCAAAAAAAGATTTCCTCGATGATGAAAGCCAAATTGTGTGTTTCGTGAAAGTTTATCAGCATTTAAGAAAAAGTTGCTCAAAACCTGTATTTATACTCCAAATTCCTTGGGACTGCGGCAAAATAAAATGCCTTGATATTCAAGAATTATGTTTCGGGTTGATTAGCATTTGGAACGTACTTTTTCCAAAATCTATGTTGATACACGAGTTTCGTTGTGACCTCGGAAAAATAAATTAACACGATGAAGAGCTAAATGGTGAGATGCATAAATTCAGTAACTGGCCTGAGTATTACCTAAAATTTATATTTACACATTATCAGTATTCGGCCATAGTGATCGCTTGACACGTTAATGACACCAACGGCGGTCCTCTACTATTGCTTACGGCATTTTTAGAAATTAGTATGTCTAAAAATGGCAAACTTCCATTAGTTTCCTTTTCCATAGCACATTAAATGCTTAAATGAGTACCGTCCAGAAAACTTAAAAATTCATTTAGTGCTTCTTCTCCATCTCTCCAAATAACGAAAAGTATCATCAACATACCTATATCCAACTAAAGCCATTTTCAGGACGGTTTGTTAAATCTAATTTATTATAGTTCTAGTTAATTTTTAAAAATAAAAATTTAAATGGCATTTTTTACTTTTAAATATGTTTTTCTATTTCAGTGTTACAATGAGAATTTCCGAATTACCATTCATAAAGTGATCAGTTTGATTATTAAAGTTTTTTAAATTATCGCTAAAAATTTATCTGGATTATTAAAATTGTCTCGACATGTAGTATCGCGTTTTTTTACAAAACAGTTTACTGTTGCACATTAAAGTGTCATTTTCTAATTGTGTAAGGTTATTTTGACGCACCGTGTATGTGCATGATTTTGATAACATGTGTAACGTGTTTCGAATGTAGCTCAAGCGAGTTTGCATGAAAAGAATTTTTTTCTTGTGAGTATGCGTAGTGTAAGTGGTGTAAATTTTTAATGAAGCCTTAGTTACCGTATGAAGGAATAGTTAAATGTTATAGAAAGATTTTCGCGGTGAAAGCGTTAAATGTGGTTGAGAAATAATGTTTTGAGTAAATTTTTATTGATACGACACTGGTAGGACCACTGGTCTTTTGCTACCGGGTGTAAAAGAATTTGGTTAAATGAAACGGGTGTAGACGTACGAATAAATAAGTTTACAATTTTGTGATGTTCTGTTAACGTACAATAAGGGATTCATATGCATACCTTTGTAATGTTGTGCAATAATGGCAGGGTCACGAATGAATGTGAGGGAGTTCGTTAAATTTCGCGGAAGTAAAATTCGCGCACATGCAAGATGTGTATGAAAAGTTGAGTTATGATCTGGTGAATATACTGAAGAAATATGGGAGGATATATGATTTCTTCGAGGAGATTTTGTAAATTTTCAAGTAAAATAAAGATTGCGACGAGTGTTGTATAAGGGTAGCGTGATTATTCATGTTGTACATTGTAACGTAGTGGAATGCTCAGCTGTGATAGGTGAATTTTAAGTTTAGCGCGAATTGATTGTGACGTACTGACAATATGGCGAGCAGAGGGTATATAAGCGAGTACTCAGACTTGAGGGCAGGAGTTGTTGATTAGCTAGTTGGTTAGAGGTTTCGGAGGTCGGGTTGCGCGCGCGATAACCATTAGAATGGGTTAGTTATTTATGAAATTGGAGTTTCCGTACTACGCATTTAAAGCGGCTACAATAACCCTAAAGGGATAGACATTCATAAATATACCAGTTTAATGTATTGAGAAGTTGAAGAGAAACATCAATGATTTTTGTTCAAGATATTTTGAAAGTGCCTGGGGTGACCATTTAAGTAAACGAAACAGGAATTTGTAAAATTTAGTTAACACGTTTGTCATCGATTTTGTATGAGGTACATTTGTACAATAGTTAGTAATACCAGGTTGAGGGTACGAAGAAAATAAAGAGTTTTACTATTTACATGAAAGTAAACATTCTTCGTTGTAATAAATGTTTGAAAGGGCAAACATTAAAGCCATAAGGTGATGTTATGATATGCAAAAGAGCCCATATATCAAGTAAGCGAGTGAACGAACCATAGACACTGCGTTAGTGGTTACGGCTACCTCTTGTGTTATGTGCATAGTGCATTTGCAAAGCTAGAAAGGATTACTGGGAGCAGACCATATGGACTACAATTTTACTACACCGAAAAAGGATTAATTACCTTATTAAGTAAGAACTAGCTTTAAAATTTTATTGAAACAAGACAAGTGCGATTATCTTTTAAGTACATCCTTTTATCGTTCTGTTAATTACAGTTCTTTCAAAGTAAAAGGTAATGGGACCTGAGCTATTTTGTGTTTTAGTAATAAGGATTTGTGGTTTATTCAACCACACTGTTGTAGAGATTTACATGCGAATTTGTTAATATATATATATATATATATATATATATATATATATCTATATCCATTGTTTAATTGATTTCGTTGTTTATTTATGTCAGAGGTGATACATTTGTAGAATTTACTTAACAGGTTACATTTGTTTTTTTTATTTTTTTTTGTTCCGAACTGAATTTAATCTTTGTCTATTTGGAGTTTGATGATCGTGAAATTGTGCAATAAGCCAGGTCGATTGCAAAATTTCATTTTAGCTTTGAAGTATTGAAGCAGGACACTATTCACAAAGTGCTTATTTTTTTTATCATTCATAATAAATTACAGTTTTGAGGTAATAAAGTTTGAACATATTAATGAATGTCTATATACGATTTTACAGATAAAATATAACAATATTATTGATGGTACAAGTACTAATCATTCTGACGTTGAATTATTCAGCAATTCACGAATAGTTTGTCTTTTAGATAACAATTCATTGTTAAACCGATTTCGTTTAGTTTGTATAGAATTTTCTAAATTGGGAACAGTTATTTAATTCAAAGTTTTATAACAGTTAGAAATATAAAGTTATAGATATACGAGGGACATTTAAAAACTATATAAGTTAACGTTTTATTTTTATGAATGGGACTTTCTATTTATACAGGGTGTGTTCAGTAAGTTATAACGACCAGTGTATTATTAAATTTAAAGTTTTGAGTTCATTTGTTTGGGAGTGTGTTTGACTTTAAGAAGTTAGTGTATGCATTTACTGAGTAGACTTCAAACCTGTCTTCCACAGTCAGATAGGATTAGTTTACCATCTCGCCTAAGACGATTTATTTTAGAAAAATTTAAGACTGTGGTGGCGTCAAGAGACATCTTTCACGGACTGAGCTGTATAAGTGGTGAATTTATGGTAAGGTGTTTGAGCTTGTTATTCAACCATTTTACTCTTTATCTCGACCCCGCCCATTTCCACTGTAGCTGGTTTGGCTACAAGCTAGTGCGGATTGGACGTGTAACAATTGGTTGAGAAACTAACGTATTTAATATTAATAAAAAAGAAGAACGCGAGGCTTCTTTGGATACAATTCACATAAAGTCTTGACTGCGTAAACGTGGTGGTCCTATAAGGTCGGTGGTAACGTTCCATGGGTCGCCGAGTTGAAAAATATACATTGCGGTTTTTGGGTAGAACTCTTGTATGTTTGACATGTTGTTACATACTTCACGACGTCTTTACAGTTGGCCATTAATAATTCCGGTAAATGGGTGACATAGTGATTCCAAAATACTCTGCTGTAGGTGAGTCGTGGTATTATTTCAGGGACGCTTCCTTTGTGGTATACGCTCCTTCTACTTCAGAGAAAGATCGATACAAATATCTTCGGTCTATGTGATGACTGTCATGTTTGCCAAAGAAGGTTCTGATACCAAGGACAGTCTGTCTGTTCTATTTAATCCACGTCTAGAGGGGACAAGTCAGGTGTTAATGCTGGGTCATCGTGGAGGCGAGATGACGCATCAGCAACTTGACTCAAGGTCAACAACGCCATATTTATTGTTTTATGGTATGGCAGATGTTATTGATTAATTAGCCGTACCCGTCGAGCGTTGGTGCGATTTCAGAATGGGGAAAGGGGGCGATATTAAAATTTTGTGATACACGTGTCTCATAATTTTAATTGAAGAATATGTTTACCAATTTTCGGGTCAATCGACCCATAGAATAAAGTTTCACAAAAAAAAATTCAACCCCCCATTTCACCTTCTTAGGGGTGGAATTTCGAAAAACCCTTTCTTAGTGGATACCTACACTTCACAAAGAACACACCCTCGATCGATAAATCACGACCGATGCTGCTGTTAAATGACATTTGCGGCGCGCGAACTGTCAAATGCGCCAAGTTTAAATAGTCGTTAAGTTTTCTTAAATTCCCAATTTTCTACGCAATTTTCTTAATTTTTCTTTCCGTAAGAACTTTTTTAATTACTGTTGATCTTATTTAAATAAATTGCCTCAACTAGCATCTCAAGGGATAGGGTTCAATATAGTTCAGTATTAAAAAAACATTTACGTAAGGTTCTTTTGTAAAATAAATTCAATTATGATTTGAAATTAAATCTGGAATTGTGTGTATTTTAATTTTATTGAAACATATTGTGTCATCTGCAAATATATAACATGTTGTGCGCATGCGAATTTCATTTATTCATTGACCTGTGTGCATCATAACTAATCAATAACGATAATATAATTTGGGAAAGTATTTTTTTTCTTTTAAAATAATATTGAATCACTACAAAATCAATAAGCAGTTGTACTATTTCCAGACTAGTATATAATTCACTTGCATCCTTTACATACATGCACACAAATTAATTATAATAATATTTAACGTAACCTCAAATAAATATATAAGATTCATAGACTCACATCAATGTATATTTTCTTTCAGCTGGTCCAAATTCCAATTCAGAAGTAATTCGAATTCCATTGATATTATTGATCCATCGGTGGAAGATCTACAGCACCAGCATGTTATGGATATGTTGCATAAATATTTACTCCATCGGTGGAAGGTCTACATCACCAATACATATAGGCATGCTGCATCAATATTCGCCTTGCCACTTTTCCAAAAGCACTTTAATTTATTAAATTATATTAATAAGTATAATAATTTATTTTCAGGTTATTGTATCCGCAAATACAATGATTTTATTTGCATTTAAATTTATTATGCACTTGCAACTTTTTAATTTTTATTTCAATTAAAATACTAGCGCAATGGTAACTTGGTTAAAATAATTCTTAATTTAAACGAAATAATTGAAATAAATACTGACAACACCACTTGGAATAACATTTACGTTAACCTTATTTCTATTTACAATTTTAAATTTCAATTGTTGAGTATATTAAAATTTTTAGGTTATACGAACCACATAAACGATCTTAAATTTTTATTCATGTACACCTCGAATGACATGTTCACACTTTGAAAAATTACGAGAGTTATAAACAATTTTTGCCACTTCCTTATATAGCTTCTGGATAAACACCAATTACTCTAGCAAATTTTGTCAATACAAACATAACACTGCTTAATTCTGATTGGCTAATCATTTTTTAGAAATTTCTAAATTATTATTTGTTTTACACATAAGTGGACAGATCTTAAAACCACAATCATTTTTTAATGCTACCAAAAAATTCCTTGCTATAGACACCTCACATGGCATATTTCCTTTTAAAATTCTTAATCTATCTAAATTTTAACAAATATGCAAATTTTCACATACAAATTTACTTATATCTAACTTATTCTACTTCCTACAGGAAAACTATAAACAGAAATGGATTCTATGACCCAAAATACATCGGGATACACCAGTTTCGAACACTTTTATGGTTTATGTTGAAAATTCCATCTCAAGTACTGCGTTCAAAATCACCATAACCTGTTTTCTCAGCGTTTCTGCTTACATTACATCCATAATGTTAATTTAAGTTGTAACACTTCCTAATCACATTATTATGTAACTTTATAGCATAATATTTGTTTAGTTTCACTTTTAAACTTAGTAAGTTATATAAATCTTGTTAAATCTGTTCTGATTTCACACTTTTTAACATGTACTTTACTCCTATTACGTTGATTGATACAATTTACTTTCTTTTTGTTTTAGAATAGAAGCATATTATGTTACTAGACTAGAATATCATCATACAAATGAATTACATGTATTTAATAGAAGAAAATACATATTTTTACAATTCCGAAGATGCTCTGAGGCTACTATAATGAAGAAATCTATTGTTCAACTATGATTACATTTTTATACTGATCTGATTTAACTAGCTAACAACATGTCTTATAATCACATTTGTACTTAGTATTATGTTCATTTGTTCTTATGCAAATTGCGCTTACTCAATTCCATTGCAATTAATTTATGCTTAATGTAGTTTTTAATCTGAGCTCATATCATTCTTACTATGATATATCAATATCATCTCAATATATATATATATATATATATATATATATATATATATATATATATATATATATATATATATATATATATATATTGAGATGGTTAGATATAAGATTAAGACAGGGATTTGAGAGTTTAAGCTTGTAATTTCTATATAGAACGATTTGAGATCAATTATAGTATACTTACACTGCATTTATTTGAAGTATTTTGGTAAATGATTGAAAGAAAGTGATTTGTTTTGATGAAACGGGCTTAATAAGATTTGTACAAGTTGGTTCAGTCATAAAAAGCAATGTGCTACATAAGAAACATGTCAGGAAGGTTAAATTGTAAGTACGATTAAGTTCGTAGAAATTATTTCATTAAATTTACATTTCACATAAAGTATTTTGGCATTTGGGTATTTTACAGATTTTTAGTACACATTTTAAAGTTATGATTATATTAGGGACATATTTTAAGTCAGGTAAAATGCAGGAAAGATGTGAAAATTTGAGAAATGGTTACAGTACGAACATGATTTAATTATTACTCACAATGGTAGTGAAAATAAAAGTGCGACAGAAAAAGTAGTGCATAGTAAACATTAAGCACAATTTACACAACAATTTAATATATGGATATTTACATGTAGATCCATTTTTGTGTAAGACTTTTAAAGAAATGTGTTTAACAATATGGACTGTTAAACTGACTAAAATTTAAACGTTACATTAAAAGTGAACATTGAGAATATTTAAGACAGGTTTTATAAGTTGTGAAAGTAACATTTTGAATAATTTGGACGTTAAATACACAAATTATATGAACATTTAAATTAAGTTAGGTTAATTAAAAATTATTATTAATTTTATTAAATACATAAATAGTTTATAAGTTGAACCTACGACCTGTACAGTACAATGTATTTAATAAAATTAATAATTAATATATTACCTGAACTTATTCGTTCATAACAAAAACTTATAATAAGTTAGGTTAAGTTTTAAATTTAAGTTTTTTTTGCAAATTTACAGTTTTATAGAGTAAGTTGAGCTTAGAATAAATTGTTAATGTGATTAATAGGAGGTTTTCCTCATTTTCATGCAGTAATTTACTTTGTACAACTCATTTGAACATAAATTTAATAAAATGGGGTTAACTACACAAATTTCTTATGTAAAAAAGAATTTTCCTTTAAATTTAAGATTTTGGAGATGAAATAAATGTTTTCTAATTCAAATTTTCGTGCAGATCACAAATATGTATTTAGTTTAAGTGTAGAAAGTAAGATTTTTTAGATATAAGCAAATTTAGTTTAGGATAAGTCAAATCGTACATTTTTTAACAGATGTATATCAAGTGAGGTATCATTTTATGCGGAATCTTGCACAGATTTCATTTCTGTTTTTAAAATTTAAATCAGTAGCTTATTAAGAAAGTTATAGCATAATTTATATTTTAGATAGGTTTTCAAATTTATATTAACCAAACACAGACTTGGTTACCTTGTTTATGTTCTTAAAAAAATTGAAATTTTTGTAGCTAACAGGAGAGTATATAAGGAATTGTTCCAGAACAGCTCTCTCTCTCTTCTATTTGTTTCTCAAAGTTTAAATTTTTATGACAAAGGTCAAAGTGTTGTGTTTTGTGTTAACACGTAAGTTTAAAACCACGTTTATTATCGGAAATTTTGACACGAATTTGTTGAAGAGACGAGAGTTCAGAAACAATTGACAATCTTAAATAAAGCTAGGTTACCGATAAATTTCCATGTTTGTAAAGTTTATTACGATTTAAATTTAACAAGTTGTTACGATTTATGTTAGACGTTTTAAAAAGTTTCGTTGTTGTAATTTATTTTTGGTTACGTTGTCGTAAAATCAAAATTTAATCATTTTTTCCAATTGATGTTTAATTCCTGCTGCGACATATTAATAAATGATATTCCATATCGGATGCAAAAAAGAAAAGTGAAGTTAATTTAAAATTTTTACAACTTTAATACAATATTTAAACCGAAAATAATTAAACAATTAAATAAATATAATAATTAATAATTAAGTGCTTGAGTGAAAACATTTAAGCAATTATAAGCACGTTTACCACAAGAAAAGCAACCATTTATCCAAGGGACATTGTTGAATTATTGGAGGTACTGCAGCAGCAAGTGGAACGGATTAATAACATCGATCACAGATTGGAAGGAGCCTACGTTTGTGAATGGAACCAGCTGAATCAACACATCCTTTTGAAGATATGGCGATGCACATGTGAGTCAATTTTTATCATAACCCTTCTACTTGTATGTATAGGTATAAATGTTTATGCAATAGCTGTGTAAACATCTGTAAAACAATTAAAACTTTAGTCTTCTTTCCAAATTTCAATTTCAATTACAAAATTAAGATCACATTTTTAGGAAGTTACCCTTTAACAGTTTTGACAGTTTGGTATTTGATTTCATTTAATACGCAAATGCGTCATTTGCAAACTTTAG